>CM065589.1:168033145-168633145 GCA_033119425.1 Bufotes viridis
TCTGGGGTGACGTCACCCACCAACTTGGATCTGTCTTGCTTTTTTATATAAATATATATATATATACTGTCCAAAAATATAAACGCAACACTTTCAGTTTTGCTCCCATTTTGCATGAGCTGAACGCAAAGATCTGAAACATTTTCTACATACACAAAGACCCATTACTCTCAAATATTGTTCACAAATTTGTCTAAATCTGTGTTAGTGAGCACTTCTCCTTTGCCCCATCCCACCTCACAGGTGTGGCATACCAAGGTGCTAATTGGACAGCATGAATATTGCACAGGTGTGCCTTAGACTTCCCACAACAAAAGGACACTCTAAAATGTGCAGTTTTGCCTTACTGTGGGTAAAACTAGTCAGTATCTGGTGTGGCCACCATTTCCCTCACGCAGTTCAACTGTCACGAGGGTGTCAGGAGCCACGTCTGACTCCATTAGACCCGGGGTCAGGAAGTCACAGCGGGTGGCTGCGCGCTCTATGTCTAAAGATCATGCTGTTACTTAATGGTAGCTTTCTGTGTTTGCCTTGCAATCCTTTTTGACTCACTTAGGGATCCGTAGCTTCTTCTCCTCAGCTGTTTCTTGTCCGCCACTCCCAACCTCCTTATATTCCCCCTTCCCACTTCTCTGGTTGCCAGATATAGAGCTTCCTGCCTGGACTTCTATACTGACCCACTGGAGCTGTGTAGCTGTTGTTCCTGGTTGTCGTACCAGAGCGTTACCCTCCGGATCCCTGTTGGGCTTTTGTTGTCCACTGTTGTCGCCCACCTGGGCTTATATGTTTTGTCTGTATTGTCTGTCCTCTCCCTGGTGTTTTCCTTTAGTGTTAGTGGTGAGGACTAGTGCTCAAGTCACTAGTGATATTATATCTGGCCCTTATTTTGTGTAGGTGGGGGGGGGGGGGGGCCCTACTCCTCTTGTAATGAAGAACAGCGGGTGGGGATTGGTTTTTCCCTGCTACAGGGGGACCCGCAATCCCCGGCATTCCCTGATGACCCTGACCGAGTTGCCCTGGCTGAGTCGAAGTTACGGAGACTCCTACAGGGAGATCGGCCAGCAGGGGAGTATTGCTCAGAGTTCCGTAGGTGGGCTACGGATACTCAGTGGCACGATCCGGCTCTCAGGAGTCAGTTCTGCTCTGGTTTATCCGAAAGGGTTAAGAATGCTCTTGCGCTGTATAAGACCCCGTTTCCCTTGATGCTGTTATGTCCCTTTCTATCACAATAGATAGACATCTTAGGGACAGAATGAAAAATCCTGAGCAATTAGTAACCCCTCCAAAGCAGCAGCTAGTCTGTACGGACCTAGATGAACCTATGCAGCCAGGAGGAACTACTCGTCAGGTCCGTCCTTCTGAGGCTCGCAGTAGGCATGGGGTTTGTTTTTTCTGTGGGGAGAGGGTTCATTTCATTAATGTCTGTCCTTCCATGCCCAAAAACAAACGACCGTCGGAAAACTACTAACCTCAGGCTGTGTGGAGGATGTCAGCCGGGAGGTATACGTTTCCTCCATACGAACGTCTCAATTTGTGTTGCCAGCGGTTGTTGTTTTTGGTGATAAGAGGGAGACTATTTCTTTCTTTCTAGACAGTGGAGCAGGGGTTAATTTGATAGATGCCCATTTTGCCCAGACTATGGGCTTGTCTTTCTGTACGCTACAGAGACCTATTCCCATATTCAATATTGACTCTGCTCCTCTGTCTCAGAGAAACCTTACTCATATTGTCCATAACTTACACCTTCGGGTAGGGGACCACCATAACGAGTGTCTTTCATGTTATGTTCTGGAGGGCCTTCCCTCTCCTGTGGTATTGGGTCTTCCCTGGTTGGTAGCGCACAATCCAGTGGTGGATTGGTAGGCCAGGGAGATATTGGAGTGGAGTGAGCATTGCAGAGAAAATTGCTTCAATAGCAATTGCTTATTCGCCTCCACAGCTACTCTACCTACATTTGTTTCAGATTTTGAGGACGTTTTCTCTGAGAAGGGTTGTCAGAAGTTACCTTCTCACCATCCTTATGATTGCCCGGTTAACCTGATTCCCGGTGCAAAATTACCCAAGACCAGGTTATATAATCTTTCGGGTCTCGAGAGACAAGCCATGAAAGATTATATCTCCGAGAGTCTGGCTAAGGGACGCATCAGACCCTTTTCATCACCCTTGGCTGCAGGGTTTTTTTTTGTTAAAAAGAAAGATGGGGGCCTGCGTCCTTGCCTAGATTCCCGCGAACTAAACTGGATAACCCATACCCTCTTCCTCTCATTCCTGACCTGTTTAATCAGATTGCGGGTGCTAGGTGGTTCTCCAAACTTGATCTAAGGGGGGCCTACAATCTGATTCATATCAAGGAAGGGGATGAGTGGAAGACAGCTTTTAACACCCCTGAGGGGCATTATGAAAATCTAGTCATGCCTTTCAGTCTGACCAATGCTCCTGCTGTCTTCCAACATTTCGTTAACAATATTTTTAGTCATCTTATCGGCAGGTTTGTGGTGATATACCTAGATGATATTTTAATTAATTAGTCTGATCTAAAAACACACGAGGTACATGTCAGACAGGTACTGCAGGTCCTACGGACGAATAAATTATATGCGAAAATTGAAAAGTGTGTCTTCGCCGTTCAGGAGATACAGTTCCTGGGATATCTATTGTCTGCTTCAGGTTTCTGTATGGATCTTGGGAAGTTCCAGGCAATTCTAGATTGGAATCTTCCTGAGAACCTTAAAGCACTGCAACGGTTCTTGGGTTTCGCAAATTTCTATAGAAAGTTTATTAAAAACTATTCTGTGATTGTCAAACCCCTTACTGACATGACTAGGAAGGGGACTGATTATTCTAAATGGTCTGACGCCGCTAAAATGGCATTTTCCTCTCTAAAGGAGAGGTTTACCTCGGCACCTGTACTAATCCAACCGGATGTCTCCCAGCCTTTTATTGTTGAAGTAGATGCGTCAGAGGTGGGAGTGGGGGCTGTACGGTGATTACAGACCACAAAAACCTTCTGTACCTCGAATCAGCTAAGCGTCTCACCCCTAGACAAGCTAGGTGGTCTATATTTTTTACCAGGTTTAACTTTATCATCACCTATCCTCCTGGGGCAAAAAATACCAAGGCAGATGCATTATCACTTAGTTTCCCTGGAGGGGGTAATGTGGGTGATCTGGTACCCATTCTACAATGAGGAGTGGTTGTCTCTGCTGTACACTCTGTTCTGGAGGGGAAGGTGTTAGAGGCCCAGGGGGGCGCCCCGGTCTCTTGCCCCTCAGAGAAATTGTTTGTACCGTTAAACCTGCATCTCGAATTATTAAAGGAACATCATAATTCGGCACTTGCTGGGCACCCGGGTAGTAAAGCAACCTTGGAGCTACTGTCTCTTCGTTTTTGGTGGCACAGGTTGCGTCAGGATGTAATGGATTTTGTGTCTACTTGTTCTACCTGTCAACGTGCTAAATTCTCTCATACACATCCAGCAGGGTCTTTATTGCCACTTGTCATTCCCAATAGGCCATGGGCACATCTGTCAATGGATTTCATCAATGACTTACCTTTGTCTGCGGGTAAAACAGTTATTTTGGTAGTAGTGGACAGGTTTAGCGAAATGGTACACTTTATTGCGTTACCCGCACTACCTAATGCTAAGACTCTAGCTCAGGTATTCATCAGTGAAATCGTGAAGCTTCATGGGGTCCCTTCTGATGTTGTTGTGCATCGGGGAACCCAGTTTGTTTCTAAGTTTTGGAAAGCTTTTTGTTCCCGTTTGGGGGTACACTTGTCCTTTTCCTCAGCATTCCATCCTCAATCGAATGGACAGACGTACCAACCAAAACCTTGAGACATACCTAAGGTGTTTTGTGTCTGAAAACCAAGAGGAGTGGTCATCATACTTACCGTTAGCTGAGTTTGCTATAAATAATCGCCGTCAGGAATCCACTAGCAAGTCACCATTTCTTGGTGCATACGGTTTTCATCCCCAATTCTGTACTTTCAAAGAAGGGGGGTCATCAGGGCTTCCCGAAGCGGAACGGTTTTCGTCATCACTTTCATCTGTATGGCAGAAGGTGCAAGCTAACTTGAAAAATATGGGGGGTAAATATAAATGCATGGCTGATAAGAAACGTTTGCCAGGTCCGGACCTAGGAGTGAATGACTATGTGTGGTTGTCTACTAGGAATATTAAGTTAAAGGTTCCCTCTTGGAAACTGGGTCCTAGGTTCATTGGTCCTTACAAAATAGTAGCCATCATTAACCCCGTGGCTTTTCTCCTGGAGCTACCTCAGACTTTTAAAATCCATAAAGTCTTCCATAAGTCGTTACTCAAAAGGTATGTTGCACCTCTAGAACTGTCACCGCTACCACCCCCTCCTGTTATTGTTGATGGTAACCTGGAGTTTCAAATATCCAAAATTGTTGATTCTCGTCGGGTCCGCCGCTCTCTTCAATATCTGGTGCATTGGAGGGGTTATGGTCCCGAGGAAAGAATCTGGGTACCAGCGTCAGAGGTAAACGCCAACTGGGGGTAAAACTAGTCAGTATCTGGTGTGGCCACCATTTCCCTCACGCAGTGCAACTGTCACGAGGGTGTCAGGAGCCACGTCTGACTCCGTTAGCCCGGGGTCAGGAAGTTGCAGCGGGTGGCTGCGCGCTCTATGTCTAAAGATCATGCTGTTACTTAATGGTAGCTTTCTGTGTTTGCCTTGCAATCCTTTTTGTCTCACTTAGGGATCCGTAGCTTCTTCTCCTTAGCTGTTTCTTGTCCGCCACTCCCAACCTCCTTATATTCCCCCTTCCCACTTCTCCGGTTGCCTGATATAGAGCTTCCTGCCTGGACTTCTATACTGACCCACTGGAGCTGTGTAGCTGTTGTCTCTGGTTGTCGTACCAGAGCATTACCCTCCGGATCCCTGTTGGACTTTTTTGTCCGCTGTTGTCGCCCACCTGGGCTTATATGTTTTATCTGTATTGTCTGTCCTCTCCCTGGTGTTTTCCTTTAGTGTTAGTGGTGAGGACTAGTGCTCTCACCGCCCTATTCACTACTTAGGGCTCAGCTTAAGGAAAGCCAGGGTTTAGGCACGTGATCAGCGTACGGGTGAAGAATCCGTCTAGGGACGTCAGGGCAGTCAGGTGCCAGCTTCAAGGTGAGTTAGGGGTCACCACCTTTCCCTCTCCCTTGGACAGGGCTTTCCCTTTTCCCTGCCTTTGCGTCACACGTCTGTGATCGGTACGCCGGTCGTGATAGCAACACATCTTCGTCACATATAGTTGATCACGTTGTTGATTGTGGCCTGTGGAATGTTGGTCCACTCCTCTTCAATAGCTGTAGGAAGTTGCTGAATATTGGCAGGAACGTAAGCATGCTGTCGTATACACCAATCCAGAGCATCCCAAACATGCTCAGTGGGTGACATGTCCGGTGAGTATGCTGGCCATGCAAGAACTGGGATGTTTTCAGCTTCCAGGAATTGTGTACAGATCCTTGCAATATGGGGCTGTGCATTTTCATGCTGCAACATAAGGTGATTGTCATAGATGAATGGCACAACAATGGGCCTCTATTTCATTTAATGTTTGCGTGTGTCGTTAAAAGATATCGACATTATCCCCCCATAACATAACCTCTACAGCTCCCCGCCCCTTAACACGCCTACTTAAAATGAGACCTCCACAGCAGCCCACCCCCTTAACTTTGACCTTCACAGCAGCCTTCCCCTTTAACAGTAAGTTCCACAGCACCCCACCCCCTTGATAGTGACCTCCACAGGGGCCTTCTCCCTTACATGTAACCTCTACGGCACCCTGTCTCTTAACACTGATCTCCATAGGTTACAGTCCCCTTAACCATGACCTCCACCATTCCCTTTACTCTTAACAGAGACCACCACAGTGCTTGCCCCTTTAACAGTGACTGCCACAGTTCCCTGCTCCCTGAACAGTGACCTCTACAGTACTCCGCTGCCTTAACAGTGACCTCACAGTACCCCGCTGCCTTAACAGTGACCTTACAGTACCCTGCTGCCTAACAGTGACATCACAGTCCCCTGCCCCCTTAACAGTGATCTCCACAGGGGCCTGAGAATCGTCCAATCGAATTACTTTTCTTACGGGGCATTATTGTCTTTGAAAGTATATAAAACCCCACATAATTAGTATACGCTTATGGTCCTGTGCGGTACATCAGCCTCTACAACAACGTTCATCAAGCGTCGCAATTGAAATCATATTAACTCAGACATAAGCTGCCTTATACTTGAATGTCCTTTGTTGCCTATAGCAACCAATCAGAGGTCATATTAATGGCCTGTAGCAAAATCGAAGCTGAGCTGTGGTTCGTTGCTATATGCAACCTGATGGATATCTGTCACGGTCCCTCCTGTGACAGATGTCAAGAGATCAAGGAATCTAACAGCCTCTTTGATTACTCTGGATTCAGTGTGGTTGTTGTTAATGACCACATCCTTTGTTTCAGGTGTAGCTTAGTAGTAATTACTTCTACCCTATTTAGTCTAACCCCACCCTTCTGACTGTGCTGTTAAGATAGCTTTAGGCCTCTTTCTCAAACATGACGCCCGGATAAGAGGCGGGTGCGTTGCGGGAACATGCGCGTTTTTCCCGCGCGGGTGCAAACGTTTGCAACGCGTTTTGCACGCGCGTGAGAAAAAACGCCATGTTTGGTACCCAACCTGAAGCCGGACTTCATCACTGAAGTCCGGTTTCGGGTCTTCTGGAGAATTCATTATTTCCCCTTATAACATGGTTATAAGGGGAAATAATAGCATTCTTAATAAAGAATGCATTGTTAAATGAAGAGGAAGGGGTTAAAAATAATAAAAGTTAACTTACCTTAGCCACTTGATCGCGTAGTCGCAATCTCTCCTCTCTTTCCCTGCAGCATCTAAGATCTAAAGGACCTGTGATGACGTCACATCACATGGTCCAATCACATGGTCCATCACCATTGTAAGATGGACCATGTGATTGAACCATGTGATGTGACGTCATCACAGGTCCTTTAGATCTTAGATGCTGCAGGGAAAGAGAGGACAGATCACGACTACGCGATCAAGTGGCTAAGGTAAGTTAACTTTTATTATTTTTAACCCCTTCCTCTTCATTTAACAACGCATTCTTTATTAAGAATGCTATTATTTCCCCTTATAACCATGTTATAAGGGGAAATAATAGAGATCGGGTCCCGTTGCTAAGCAACCATGCGGGAAAATCGCAACGCAACCGCACTTGCTTGCGGATACTTGCGATTTTCCCGCAGCCCCATTCACTTCTATGGGACCTGCGTTGCGTGAAAAACGCACAATATAGAGCATGCTGCGATTTTCACGCAACGCAGAAGTGATGCGTGAAAATCACCGCTCATGTGCACAGCCCCATAGAAATGAATGGGTCCGGATTCAGTGCGGGCGCAATGCGTCCTCCTCACGCATTGCACCCGCGCGGAAAACTCGCCCGTGTGAAAGGGGCCTTACGGGTTTTTTATTTATGATATTTGATGTGCGATAAAACTGGCTGGTTACTTTTATTCTACAGGTCAGTATAAATCCGGCATTACATAGTTTTTCTTGCGTTGTGATAAAAAAATTAAAAAGTGGGAACCAATCAGTTTTATTTTTTTGGTTGCCATATCTTGACCCCTATAAATTTTTTGTAATTATGTGTACAGAGCTGTATTTTTTGCGGGGCGATCTGAACTTTTCATTAATACCATTTTGAGGTGTGTATGACTTTTTAATTACTTTTTATTTAATTTTTTTGTAGAAAATGAAGCGGCCAAAAATGGTGAATCAGCCATTTGGACGATTTTTTCCGTTTTGCTGTATGGGGAATATATTTTTATACTATGGGCATTTTCACACATCGCGAAACCCATGATGTGTATTTTTTAAATTTTTTTAGTTCTTTTATTTTTATTTTGGGAAAAGAGGGGTGATTTAAATTTTTAAGTTTTTTACCCAGAGAGAAGGCAGGGACCATTCCTCGGTGTCCCTGCCTTCTAGATCGCTGTATACACAGCGTTCAACGAGCGATGTATATACAGATCAGGAAGCGCTATAAATGTCCCCCAGAGGTCTTGTATGACCTTATGGGGGACGGAAAGTGTACAATAAAAAATAAAGTGTTTTATTTAAAAAAAAAAAGTTTCACATGTAAAAAAAAATCCCCAATTAAGTAATTTAAAAAAATAGACAAATTTGGTATTGCCACGTCCGTGATGGCCAGCTCTATATATATATATCACATGATCCACTCCTTCTGATAAACACCATAAAAAAATAAAAATAAAAACTGTGTAAAAAATCGTCACCGAATCCCGCAAAAAATGAGCCCCTACATAAGAAAATCGCTCAAAAAATTTAAAAACCATAACTCTCAGAACATGGAGACACTAAAACATTTTTTTCTTTCAAAAATGTTATTATTGTGTTAAAGTTAAATAAATAGAAAACAGTATACATATTAGGTATCACCACGTCCATAACAACCAGCTCTATAAAAATATCACATAATCTAACCCCTCAGGTGAACACTGTTAAAAAAAAAAACAGTCCCAAAAAATCCAATTTTTTTGTCACCTTACATCACAAAAATTACAACACCAAGCGATCAAAAATGCGTGTGTCCCCCAAAATAGTACCAATTAAACCTTCACCTCATCCCGCAAAAAAAAAAAAAAAAGCCATGGCTCTCAGACTATGGAGACACTAAAACATCATTTTTTTTGTTTCAAAAATGCTACTATTGTGTAAAACTTAAATAAATAAGAAAAAGTACACATATTAGGTATTGCCACGTCCGTAACAATCTGCTCTATAAAAATGTCACATGACCTAACCCCTCAGGTAAGCGCTGTAAAAATAAATAGATAATAACTGTGCTAAAACAACCAATTTTCTGGTCACTTTGCCCCATATAGTGTAATAATGAATGATCAAAAAATCATATGTACCCAAAAATGGTAGCAATAAAAACATCAACTCTTCCTGTAAAAAACAAGCCCCTGCACAAGATGATCAGCAAAAAAATTTAAAAAAATGGCGTTCAGAAAATGGAGACAATAAAATGCTTTATTATGTAAACGGAAACAAACAAACAAAGAAAGTAGTTATATTTGATATCATTGCGTCCGTAACAACCTGATCTATAAAAATAGCACATGATCTACCCTGTCAGATGAATGTTATAAAAAACAAAAACAGTGCCAAAACTGCCATTTTTTTTGTTACCTTGCCTCACAAAAAAACGTAATATAAAGCAATTAAAAATCATATGTACCCCAAAACAGTACCAATAACACTGGCACCGTATCCCCTAGTTTCCAAAATGGGGTCACTTTTTGGGAGTTTCTACTGTAAGGGTGCATCAGGGAGGCTTCAAATGGGACATAGTTTCTACAATGAGGTCATTTATGGGGGGTTTCCATTATGTAAGACCCACAAAGTGACTTCAGAACTGAACTGGTCCCTAAAAAAGTTGACTTTGGAAATTTTCTTAGAAATTTCAAAAATTACTTAAAAAATTCTAAACCTTCTAAATGTCCTAAAAAAATTATATTACCAAAATGATGCTGGGGTCTGATGAAGTTTCGGGGTCTCATCTGGAGTCTGATGAAGAGGCTGGTGAAAAAAAAATTTCCCTCATTTCTTCCTCTAAAACCTAGGCGTTTCTTATAAAGTGAAAAATACTGTAATTTCTTCTGTTGTGGCGATGAAGGAAAAGGAAACCGTTACTGTTTTCCCACAGATTACAGCTGATTGATAGGAGAACTCCTATAATGTATTATGATTTTTTAATGGATTTCATACTTTTTTTGTACTTTTGTTTATGCTGAAGATTTCTTCACATGCGCTACAAAATACAGTATATCACAGGGAAATGTTTCATATCATTACAGGCAACACAGTCAAAAGTTAAAAATAAAGAAGCGCTAACTTTTCATTGCCCTCATCTGTGGAGGATCCAGTATGTCCATGTATTACACAGACATCATATTGATTTCATAAACTGTGTTTTCATCTTTCAATTTCCCTGTAGCGGTTTTGTAGGGAAAGGGAACACTTGCAGCTTGTCCCAGGGGATTGCTGTATTATTGCTGTATTATACCATGTATGGCGCGAGCTCAGCATGTGAGCACACTCCGTACAACCCCTTAAGCATAATGATGTATATGTATACTATTATGCGTTAAGTGTTTAACATCTGTGAAACGTCTTAGCTTTACTGTGTACCAGAGGTTATTTGGAGATGGAGTGTGCTGGATGCACATAGAGATGACTAGGAGCAGCACACTATATGTGCAGGGTCTGCTCTCCTGATTATAGATGCCCAACGGCATAGGTAGGTATAGAGTAGGACCTGTCTGACTGAGACCACCTTGGTGGGGGTAGGTGGGCACAGATGTGTTTTGATCAAAATATATTGGCTAACAGTCTCAGATTTTATTATATCAGAATGAGGGCTTAGTTCATATATAATGAAATTCACAGGAAAAATTGATAATGGTTCATGTTCCACTTAAACTAACAATCACTGAACATAGGAACGTCGTAAGGGAATAGTTAAAACTATTTCTTTATTGAAACGTCTAAAAAAGGGGGGAATGGGGCATACAAACATGAACAAGGAGGGACCTACTACCTCTAAGACACTCCCAATTGATAATTCAAGTCCACATCAATCTCAGCGACCAAAATTTGATACCACCTGGTCAGTTTAGAGCACACAGACCTCCCTGTGCTAGATCGCTCAGGTGTGGAACCAAATCAATGGGAGACCACATGAGTAGGGACCAATTGGATATGATATTAGTCCACCAATACACCCCCTACTGATCTGGTACTGACCATAGAGCACCTGTAGGTATACGTGCAGCATCTGTTGTGCATCCTTGTGGAGGATGTTACAAAAAGATGTACAGCAACTCGCATACAAAAGTCACAGTCATTTGATGCAAAAATTAACTTTTTTTAATTGTACGCTACTAACATCTCTTTGTTTTATGGGGTATGACAAACAGATTTACTATAATTTACATCATAAACATACATTGATGCACAGTCTGCCAGAAGATGAGCCAAATTTATTGAGACTTGCTCCTCTTGATAAATTTGGTGCATATTATTCTAGCATCAGAGTTGTGTGCATTGTATTTCACAAGGGAAATCAGATGCATGTATAATCTTTTGCATAATCGTTATCTTTTCTAGAGGCTTTGATAGATTCAGCTGTAGAATTTGTTAGGCTTGCAGATGGTATTGGTAGCTTGAATAGCAGTGTAGATGGGATTTTAATGGGATGCCCCTGACAGAGATGCTTGCAGCAGTCCTGCCAGTATTTCAGTAGCTTCCATCCATTGCTTCTTTCCTACTTCACAGTAAGTTTAGATAAACAGCGAGCTACTAGTTATTTTCCAGACTTGGACAGCTTTTACTTACAGCTGTTGAGATTCTAATTTCTGTGAACTGTGCTCAGTAATCGAAGAAAACATCTACTGCTGGTGGGAAATTTAATATTTTTTGGGGAAAAAATTAAAATTAAAACTGAACACATGATAAATTCCTGGTGGGCTTCTGAGCAGGTAATTCTTATATAACTATTTTTTCTGCCTCCTGCTGTCTTTTCTTGTTTTTCATTATCGTCAGTTTGTGTTCCCGGGCAAGACAACAGTAGGTGGTGAGAGATGACTGTACACCAGACAAAGGGGGCCATCTCATAACATCCCCCTAATATCAGGATTGGTACTGTAACTAGATACATATTACATTGCTTAGCAGTATGCTCTGATAGTCTTTTCTACCATTCATTTTATTCTGTTATACAGCTAAGGTTATAAATATTTCCCTTGCCAGATGTTAACATATTGGCCAAAGGGAGATTCTGAAAGATGACTTGAATAATAAAAATAGAATAATACTTTTGCATGGCATATTGCATATGCCATATTTTTTGCCCCTTAAGATGCACCTGCCCAAATGACGCACCTATTTTTCATTAGACCTCAGATCAGATCACCAATCAGACTCCCAATGTTAATTAGACCTCAGCTCAGAGCCCCAATCAGACTCCCAGTGTTAATAAGACCCCCAGTCAGACCACCAATGTTAATAAGACCCCACTCAGGCCTCAGATCAGACCCCCAATGTTAATAAGACCCCACTCAGGCCTCAGATCAGACCCCCAATGTAAATAAGACCCCACTCAGACCCCAGCTTAGACCTCCAATGTGAAAAAGACCTCCAATCAGACCTCAGATCAGAGCCCAATGTAAATAATACTCCCATTCAGACCTTAGCTCAGACCCCCAATGTGAATGACCCCCAATCAGACTTAGGATAAGACCCCATTCAGACCTCAGCTCAGACCCCCAATGTTAATGACCCCCAATCAGACTTAGGATCAGAGCCCTAATGTGAATAAGACCCCATTCAGACCTCAGCTCAGACCCCCAATGTGAATGACCGCCATTCAGACCTCAAATTAGACCCCCAATGTGAATAAGACCCTATTCAGACCACTGATCACATGAGGCAACCAACGTGCAGTGATCCTGGCCCACTAACTAATCAGTGGGCTATTTAAATCAGGCTCCTGCTGTTTGCAGGTGCCTGTGAGTCTTCCTGGCACTTCCTTTGGTAGTGTGAGTTGTGCTACATATTTGGCCTTTCTCTAGAACGTGTTATGTCTTCTGGCGTTTTTGGTTCTACTTGCTTCTCCTGGCATTGATCCGGCTTATCCTAGTATTTTTGAGACTGAGCCCCCGGCTTCAGACTTCTTGGCTTCTCTTTGACTAAGCTTTTGCCTCTTGTTTGTTGGTCTTGTTTGCTTTTCCTGGTTTTGACTTAGCTCACCTGACTGCACCTTCATTGTGTTTTGAGTTGTTTTGTGTGTTGTTTTTGTACCCCCTCCCCTTGCATGTATTCAGTATAGGGACTATCGTCCAGTTGAGGGTCACTATTAGGGTGATCATGCAAGTAGGCAGGGACAGGGATCTGGGGAAGTCTAGGGTCGCACAAATTACCCAAGGCTTTTGTTCGCCGTCACTGTAGCAGTCCAGAGCTTTGACATCTACTTGCTACTCTATTAGAATCCAGCCCATTAATTGTTAAACAACCTGTCTCAGCAGACTATGCTATGCTGAGACAACATAGCTTCCTGGATACACCCACTTTTCCACACACATTGTTACAATAGATAGATACTCATTCACACACACGCACATGCACAATATATATGCAATATATATATATCCAAGTGAAATTATTCAATCCATAGAAAGTCAATTTTTATCATTACCTTTTGCCTAATACATAACATCTGGCGAAGAATATTTCTAATCTTAAACGTACAAAAGTATAAAACTAATAGTAAAATATATACACACTATATATACTATTTGTACTATCTAAAATTACGTTTTGAAAATGATGTGCTTTAGCAGCCTGCATACTACATTCTGCATGCTTGACCGAATCATATGTTATAAAATCATTGCACATTCCATAAACCCTAATAAAATTCTTACTCCATATTAATTTTCTAATTAGTTTAGAATTAAACACAACACTAAAAGCTCTCGGGCAACCTTGCAGCTATTTTTAGCTGAGCATAATTTCTATCAAAGTCATTTGCTTCTCTGGGAAATTAAGCTCTCAGAATGTTGGTTTGTCAACTGTTCCTTCATTTCATCATATATTTTTCAAATTAAAAAGGGCAATAACAATTTTACACTGTAGTCTTAGGAATTCACTACATGTGTATATAAACCGAATAAAGCCCTGTACTGCTAGCAGTATGTCTATGCATTCAACACATTGCCATTATTCTTTCTTCCAAAGCAGCTGCCCATCCAGCATATGAATCTAAGCTTTAATTAAATAGCACATTATAAAATCCTGTTATGCACATTTGTAATGCAGAGCATGATATTGATCCAGAACAGAACACGGTTTTGCTTCTGAGTTTCTGCAGAGAGAACAAAGCAAATTATTAGACACAGATTGTAAGCAGGATTGTGACTGCATATTTTGAGGAATGACAGCAGAGTTAATGCAGTCACAATAATGAATGTGAAATTTGATTTTGGTATTTGTTTATTGCTTTTCTAATGTTTTCTAGATGCAAATAGTTGAAGGAAATACACTACATGTATTGACCTTTCGTACAAGGTAGAATGGTAAAAGTATATATCTTCATATATTGCGCATCTAGATTTCTATTTAAAGAGGACCTGCCACCTCTCCTGACATGTCTGTTTCTGTAAATAATTGTATTCCAAATGAAATGACATTTCTGGAACATTTCTACTTATTACTCTATGCTGTGCCGTTCTTCTGTTATTACTGCTAGATTTTTATGGATAAAGGTACAGCTGGGTGTTACCAGTTGCGGGTCTGTCCCTGGGCAGTCTGAGATTGTCCAATTAGTGCTGCCCGTTCAGACTGCACAGGGACACACCCCCTGCTGGTAACCCCTATCTGTACCTTTATCTATAAACTTCTAGCAGGAATAACAGAATAATATCACAGCACAGAGTCTTAACATCACAGCACAGAGTCTTAAGAATAGATGCTCCAGAATTGTTATTACATGGCAAATTCAAGTAACGTCTAAAACAGACATATCAGGAGAGGTGACAGGTATTCTTTAACCATATTAACAGATATGAAAAAGAGTATTTTGACTATCATAATAGTTTAAAAAAAAACTATTAGTAGAGATTGTGCACAGCATTTTGTTACTTCGTAAATAATACTGTAGCAGCCAGCAGGGGTGGTGGAGAGGATGGGAGTAGTTGTACTCACAGTTTCCACCCACATGAACACTTTAACAACTACTGCAGTGGTACTGCAGTTGCATCATCAGCACCATCTCCTGAAGACACCCCCACAGGAGGTTCCAGACCTCTGTCACCTACCCCACGTTATGATGGTGTCCCCAATTTATGCTAAGGGTCCATTAACCAACCTACCATACATTTTGAGTTGCTGTCCTACCAGTTGCATCTGTCTGGTGAGGCCCTTGACTGGACTAATCCACTGTGGGAGTGTGGAGGCCCAGTTACCCTCAGGAGTATTTGAGGAACCTGGGCAAACCTCTTCTACAGCCTTTTTTCTACTTGGGCAACCTCACAGTAGGCCAGTACGCCATCTAGTTCCGTGCCCTGGCCTTAGAGCTAGCTTGCAATAAATTAGCTCTAGTGGCTCCTTTTTTGGAAGGTCCGTCTGGGTAAATTAAGGACGAACTGGCTGGTCATGACATACCGTTTACATTGGAGACATTAATATCTCTAGTCACACACCATGACCTGTGATTCAGAGAACATGCTACAGAGGCTGCTCATTAAAGAGGGAGACCTTTCTGCTTGGTACCAGTATTCCAAAAACCATTGACTCTTTCTTATGCTCCCTCATCTACTACAAAAGAGCCCATGCAAGTGGATAGTGTCAAATTGTCCAAGGAGGAATGTCAGTGCAGGCGCACAAATAATTTCTGTCTATATTGTGGAGACAGAGGACAAAACACCCGTATCAGCCCTCAGAATGCGGGAAACTCTTGAGTCTAGGGTCCATAGATGCAGAACTCAATCTCTCTAAAATTTACTTTTGTCATGGAATTGCCTTGTAAAGTGGCCTTGAGTCTCTGGCCTACGGGCTATCTACCATTTCTGTAACTTTGCAAATAATTATAGACAGTTTATTCCTCACTTATCTTTGTTTCTTTCTGCTTTGACCCGCAAAGGGGCTGATACCAAGGCCTGGACCCTTGAAGCTGAATCTACCTTCTAGACTGTTAAACAGGCCTTTTCCTCTGAACCACCTCTTCACCGTCCTGATATCATTAAACTATTTTTTGGGAGGTGGATGCATTCCCCAAAAAAGCTGGGGCAATCCTAAACCAGAAGGCATCTACTGGCAAGATGGTCACTTGTGGCTTCTATTCTAAGGCTTTCTCTACTGCCAAAAGTAGCTATTCAGTGACAATGTTCACCCCCCCACCACCACCACCACCATATGTCATGAATGGCCACTCTGTCTCCTCCAGGATGCCTGTGCAGTGAAGCTGATTCTACAGCACCGGGATCCAGTCCTAATTTTTTTTCTGCAACCATAAAGCATAAAGGCACAATAATAGGGGACAACATGCTTGAAATAATAAATAAGGAAATGTGTGTAGTGAAATGTTGAATATCTGGATGTCAGGTTTCCGTTAAAAACAATCAACTGGTGTGCTCTCGGTGTTCTTCATGATTTATGTCTGAATAAGCGCTTAATCAGATGTGTTCAACGTGACTCTCAGGGGCTGTTTATACAGCAAATTTTGCCCCTGGAATTTTGGAGCAGACACCACAACAAAAATTACGGTGATGGCCACATGGTGTCTGCTTTCCATGGTTTTCAATAGGAGGCAGCACTGCAGGTTAAAATCCGGGACCACGGCAAGAAGGGGCACATTCTTTCTTGGCACGGTGTGTGACAGGCAGCGCTTGAAGTGAACAAGTGAAGTAAACTGTTTCAGTCACGGCATATGTGGCGGATTTTGACAGTGTTCAAATCCACTGTGTAAATGGCCCCTAAGGGTATGCCCCCACTGTGCACCTGGCTGCATGCATCCAAGCCGCACCCATCTGCAGCAATGCTTTAATGCAAAATCATGCAGCCAGTAGTGGCCATGTGTGGGCCTGGCTTGACACCATGTGTAAATTACCGTAGTTGAAAATAGTGGCATGGGGTCTTCGTAAAAACGTTTTTGCAATGATGATTTTTATTCATTAAAGCATTCATATTGAAATCAATGCATTATTATCTCCATATTCAAAACGTTTCTAATCCAGAGTGCTCAGTTTTTTTAAATTACATTTTTTTTTATTCCTGCCACCCCCCTCTCCTAACTGTTAAAAACAATATTTATGGCAAAGTATATGAAATATTCTCTACAAAAGTAATTGAGGGAGCCAGCGTCAGCAGATATTCAGATGTTCATTCTTCATGTATTGGGGAATGCTATATCACAGAAGATAAATTGTACAGTACTTAACGTCTGTGTGTTTTTGATCTCCCATAGCAGCCAGTGGGAGATCATCCAGCAAGTAAGAATATGACATATAGTATACAGCCCATTTACTCCCTCTCCGGAGATTCTGAACGTGTCCTCTGAGAACATGTCCTTCATAGTGCATATTGCACATTTGTAAAGTAACGCTTTGTAGTAACTGGTGTAGCCTTAGAAGAATATAAAAAGATTGACATCTTGGAACATGTAAAAATTGACATTTTTTTCTTATTTCTGTATAATTAACTAGATGACAGATTCACTTGGATTCACATTAAATGTGCATTGGGATGGAGTATATTTTGCCAATATTACATAAGCGCACACAATGCTAGCAGCTGAGCTGAGCACTACTGAGCAGAATTAAAAAGAGCAATTGAGCAAATGTTTTTGTTCTAAAGTGCTCAGTGGTTGTATTAACCAACTGTGGAATATTTCTAATGTAAACTCTTAGGCAGTTTATGACTATGCCCCTTGTGCCAGCTCACACACTCCAACTCAACCTCGCCAAAAGACCAGCTGAGATTTCTGGATTGATGAATTTCAGGCAAGTGACAATTGGGACCTTGTGGAGGGCCATAAGCACAGTTTTTTGTTTCTTCTTCAGGTTTGCCAGGTTTTTGACCTGACATTTTGAAAGTGGTCTTCCCATCTTAGATCCACCGGATATGCCATAAATGTTTGACACATGCAAGTCCCAAGGACATCTGTCTCCAGGATGGGTGTTCCATGTCCCTATCTCATTCGTCCTCTGCTCTTCATATTCCACATAACTCCCATAGAAGTAAATGTAGAG
Organism: Bufotes viridis; assembly: GCA_033119425.1. Classification (NCBI taxonomy): domain Eukaryota; kingdom Metazoa; phylum Chordata; class Amphibia; order Anura; family Bufonidae; genus Bufotes; species Bufotes viridis. Next base: position 168,051,003 of record CM065589.1, read on the forward strand.
AGATACGCGCATGCACAGCCATATCCCCATTCATTCTCTGCCTGGATGTGTTGACCAGAGACCACTTCACCAGCCAGGATGGGGGTCAAGGGAGACATTCTGGAGATGGATGCAGGTCCCATAGGTGATTAGGCCATAAATGTCTATGATGGGAGTATCCATTTAATTTAAACATCTTTCCTGCACTAATATTGTTGCTTGGTGCACACACTAGGTTATGGGAATATTTTCAAGTAGTGTAACACATTAAAATACTTTATTCCAGATGAATAGGCGTCAGAAACATGGTAGTCTGTTACGTCATTCTGAGAAGGACTGAATACAATTCATTGGCATTCTCACTTTTCTGTTTAACATATATTGTATTTAAATTGGTTTTCACGTGGTTTTAGGTAGGAACTGCATTATTTGCTAAATTGACCCTTTATTCAGACACCAAAGAACTGTAGCACCTACAAGTACAGCATTTCTTAGATTTTCTTGTTGGCCTTCATAGACCTGCAGAGAGATATTCGTGTGCTTTATGGTCAGGACTTGCAGGCATGCATGTAATGCAGAAGATTTGAAGGTCCCTTTATCAGTATGGCCATGAAAGCTGCTATTCTAGAACAGTACGCCTTGCCATATTTATTGGTATTTGACTGAAAATATGTTTCTTTTGGAAATCAGCCTAAAAACAGACTGTGAAAGTCTCTATGGCAACCTGTGACTTTAAGCATAGATTTCATGCCGCTACTGTTTCTGATGTTCTGCTGTGTAGAAACAGTCAACCAATTATGTCTCGTCATAAAAATGCAGGGGGAATCGTGACGTGCGTATCCTTGCTTGTTAGTTGGGACCTTAATGTGTCTTTTCATTTCTGTTTGACAGCTCCGAAAATGATTGTTGATTTTTAGTTATTAATTCTAATAACAAATTAAACAGTCAATGATGCTTAAGTGTGGGCATCACTTAATTGATCGTAACTTACCATTTTGCAGTGTGTTTACATGTGTGCATATAAGTGTAATTAGCATTAGTGAGGTTTATACAAGCAAATAGAAAAATGATCTCTTTAATTTGCAAAATAATGTATAACAGGTATATTGTTCTATAATCTATATCAGGGCTTCTCAGTCTTTTTCTACTGGGGCTTCGCCAGTTAGAATGTGCTGATGCCTAGGCCTCACCAATGGTCTTTGGCTATGCCAAAAAAATTAAGAATTACTCACATTTATCCATCATTTACTTCCTTAACCTAATGGCACATTTAAATGCACAAAGCAGTCAGTTACAGTATGTTGCTAAACCAGAGACTGGTACAACCGTAGACATGCCATGGTATTCTACATTTACCCTGCCTCACAAAAAGACCAATTTAACCAGTTCAAGACGTCAGAACCATTTTCTTCCACTGATGACCACAGACATTCTCTTTTTTAGTACAAATATTTTTGAAAGCCACAACTTTTCAGTTAGTGTTTTATTTTAAATTCAATAAAAAATACATAGGCTTCATTTTTATGTCATTTTTTTGTTTATAATATTTTTTTTAGTTTTTATTTCTGGGGAAAAATGTTTTAAAGAAATGTTTTTCAATTTGAAAATTGAAGTTTAATTAAAAAGTGTTTTTACATTTTGTCCCCTTTCTGTAATGATCATTTTTATATAGCTGATACATACTTCATCTTCGCTGGTGAGTTAAATGCAGGATTTGCTTCCAAACATACTTTCCTCAATTTTACTATACAGTATTATTTAAAACCACCTGTTGGTAAGGTAATGGTGGGGTTCTTTTTTCATTTATTTATTTTCTTACAGACATTGTACCCCCATATGGTCTTACAAGACCTTGGGGGGAATTTCACTATTACATTATTTTTTTATTCCTGGCAGCTTCATCATGGCTGCCTCTTGATCTGTATGCAGGGTGCTTATTCAGCAATGGGGGAGGAAGGGACAGTAATAAACCATGTTTGCATTCCCTAAGGACAGTCAGATGAGCTCTGTGCAGCTGCAAGGGCATTCAGTAACATCCTTGCAGAGTACAATGAGGACCTGCCAGCGGTTAACCTCTTCCCAACATCCACCATACAATGGGAAAGGAGTTCCCACATCATTCTGTACATGTACGGTGCACTGTAAGGGCGGGTGTAGGAGCTGTGTTCACTCAGGGCAGGGGCCTGGATGTTACTGACATTCAAGCCCCTGCTGTTACTGCTGCATCAAGGATAACCTCAGTGCTGACCACCAAATCTAAGGACTTTACAGAGGAGATCGCTCCTCTCTCACCTCATTGGCTCCCCACGATTCAATTGCGGGGTGCTGGTGGTTGCTACTGGCAGCCCAAGGCCTTTAAAGGCCAGCTATGGAAGCTTATGAGGCCTGCCCACAGGCATTGTAATGCATTGTAGCAGAGATCAGACCCTCAACAGTTGAATACCCTAGTGTGACTAAAATAAATATTAAATAAAAACAAAATTGGCAAATTTGGTATTGTCGTGTTCGTAAAGACCTGCTCTATAAAAATATTACATGATCTACCACTTCAGGTGAATGCAATAAAAAGATAAATACATGAAACTGACAACTACCAGAACAGTCATATTTTTGGTCACGTCGCCTTCCAAACATCACAATGTCAAGCGACAAAAAGTTGTATGTACCCCAAAATGGTATCAATGAATGTCATACCACAAATAACAAGCATTACCATAAAACTATCACCATCTGCTGTGCATTCATTTTTTCAAAACAACTGTGGGGTCAAAATGCTCACTAGACTCCTTGGCAAATTCTGCGATTTCTAAAATGAAGTCGTCTTTTTGGGGTTTCTTTTTCTTTTTTCACTACATAGCCTCTGCAGTTGCCAGCCAGTGCTGTATAAATCACAAAACTAGGCCTTAAATGCCCATGCTTTGTCTCTTCTGAATCCGATGGTGTGCCCAAACAGCAATTTATGACCTCATAAGATATATTGTTGTACTTGAGAAAAATTATTCAAAACAATTTAGGATGCTTTTCCTCCTATTACCAAAATGTAACATTTGAGGCAAAAACTACAAATACATATATATTTTTTGGGCTATAAGACGCACTTTTTTTCCCCAAAAGGAGAAAAAAAGGCTGTGCGTCTTATAGTCAGAATGCTAATGACCACTTCCATTAGGGAAGCGGTCATTGGCATGCAGTAGGCATGGGGAGGTGAGGGCAGCACTGCAGTGGCTGTACTCACCTCCCCTGGTCTTCTTCCGAGTCCCGCTGAGGCGCGCATTATAACCTGACGATTTATGTGTCAGGTAATAGTACACAGTGGGATCCGGAATAAGTGGTAAAAGAGGTAAAAGTCATCTGGCAGTTGTTAATAAATCGCAGGTATTGATATCTCCTTCTCCAGCTTATGCTAGTGATGTTGATATGAGCCTCCAACACAACTTTCTAGGTAGAACCCAAATGTGCTGGATCTTCACCCACTTACTATCAAGATAGCAGCACTTCTATGTCCTGAATTTTGAAGATGGAGGTAGCTGCCGAACCCCAGTGCTGAAGTCCTTCCTTGCCGAGGTTTCCTGTAGATCTCAAATACACGCATGATAAGTCCAAGAGTGTACAAGAGAGCTTTCTTCATATAGCTTATTGTGTTTTGGGGAAAAGCACAAAAATCCCCTTCATCGGGAGTACACAAAAATAGGGCTTTTGCAACTTTTTGGGCTCACTTACGCAAAACATTTGTGACTTTTTGCATTTTTACACCACTCACTCCAGTTCCAAAATGTGGGTGGTAAAGTGGGTGTGACTAGCTATGTTAATGAGTTTCACTCCAGATTTATCATTGAAACTTTTTTAAAAAGTCGTGAAAATATTTGCAATCTCACTTTAGTAGGCTGGCTGGAGTAGGAAAGCTGGAATAGCTTTGTTAAACAAAAGTGTTAGGTTTAAGGATAAGACAAATTTATCAAACAACATCTAACATTTGATAAATGTGGCATAAAGTACTCCAACACATACTTAAGCAAAACTGGCTTTAATTATTCGCTTCATGATAAATTCCCCCTATAAATTTTATTTTAAATCATAATTATTTTCATTATTATAAGAATTTTGACATACAGAAATGAGGACAGCCATGGGTACAAAATTTGCCCCTTTATATCCTAATCTCTTTTTTTTGGGGGGGGGGGACTAAAAAGGAGAGCCTCCTTAGTCAGCACAATATAAGATACTATAAGTGATTTATTGATGACATAATCTTTATATGGCAAAATACTCTTGAGCAGTTTGTCCAAAGTTTAAATAGTTATGAATGGCATCTTACTTTTACAGGACACGTTAACCCTAATGAGGTTATTTTTTTTAGATCTACATCTTTTCATAGCAGGCAACCAGATTACGACAAGGACACACTTTAAAAATGTTGATGTAAATCGCTATCTGGACTTTGACAGCTGTCATTACCATAAAAGGAAACTATATTCAGTATGGTTAAATGAAAAGAGTCAGACAAAACTTTAGATGATTGCATCCTAAAAGAACATCTTAAAAGAACAATTAATTATTTCTGATTAGTTCCCAACATATTGACGACATATTGCTAGTATATGTCATGAATGTCATAGTGATGCAGGTCCCACCCCTGGGACCCACTCCTGTCTCGATAACTGGGCCCCCAAAGTTAAGGAGTTTTTATTTCTGGGGAAAAATGTTTTAAAGAAATTTTTTTCAATTTGAAAATTGAAGTTTAATTAAAAAGTGTTTTTACATTTTGTCCCCTTTCTGTAATGATCATTTTTATATAGCTGATACATACTTCATCTTCGCTGGTGAGTTAAATGCAGGATTTGCTTCCAAACATACTTTCCTCAATTTTATTATACAGTATTATTTAAAACCATCTGTTGGTAAGGTAATGGTGGGGTTCTTTTTTCATTTATTTATTTTCTTACAGACATTGTACCCCCATATGGTCTTACAAGACCTTGGGGGGAATTTTACTATTACATTATTTTTTTATTCCTGGCAGCTTCATCATGGCTGCCTCTTGATCTGTATGCAGGGTGCTTATTCAGCAATGGGGGAGGAAGGGACAGTAATAAACCATGTTTGCATTCCCTAAGGACAGTCAGATGAGCTCTGTGCAGCTGCAAGGGCATTCAGAAACATCCTTGCAGAGTACAATGAGGACCTGCCAGCGGTTAACCTCTTCCCAACATCCACCATACAATGGGAAAGGAGTTCCCACATCATTCTGTACATGTACGGTGCACTGTAAGGGCGGGTGTAGGAGCTGTGTTCACTCAGGGCAGGGGCCTGGATGTTACTGACATTCAAGCCCCTGCTGTTACTGCTGCATCAAGGATAACCTCAGTGCTGACCACCAAATCTAAGGACTTTACAGAGGGAGAACGCTCCCTCTCTCACCTCATTGGCTCCCCACGATTCAATTGCGGGGTGCTGGTGGTTGCTACGGCAGCCCAAGGCCTTTAAAGGCCAGCTATGGAAGCTTATGAGGCCTGCCCACAGGCATTGTAATGCATTGTAGCAGAGATCAGACCCTCAACAGTTGAATCCCCTAGTGTGACTAAAATAAATATTGAATAAAAACAAAATTGGCAAATTTGGTATTGTCGTGTTCGTAAAGACCTGCTCTATAAAAATATTACATGATCTACCACTTCAGGTGAATGCAATAAAAAGATAAATACATGAAACTGACAACTACCAGAACAGTCATATTTTTGGTCACGTCGCCTTCCAAACATCACAATGTCAAGCGACAAAAAGTTGTATGTACCCCAAAATGGTATCAATGAATGTCATACCACAAATAACAAGCATTACCATAAAACTATCACCATCTGCTGTGCATTCATTTTTTCAAAACAACTGGGGGGTCAAAATGCTCACTAGACTCCTTGGCAAATTCTGCGATTTCTAAAATGAAGTCGTCTTTTTGGGGTTTCTTTTTCTTTTTTCACTACATAGCCTCTGCAGTTGCCAGCCAGTGCTGTATAAATCACAAAACTAGGCCTTAAATGCCCATGCTTTGTCTCTTCTGAATCCGATGGTGTGCCCAAACAGCAATTTATGACCTCATAAGATATATTGTTGTACTTGAGAAAAATTATTCAAAACAATTTAGGATGCTTTTCCTCCTATTACCAAAATGTAACATTTGAGGCAAAAACTACAAATACATATATATTTTTTGGGCTATAAGACGCACTTTTTTTCCCCAAAAGGAGAAAAAAAGGCTGTGCGTCTTATAGTCAGAATGCTAATGACCACTTCCATTAGGGAAGCGGTCATTGGCATGCAGTAGGCATGGGGAGGTGAGGGCAGCACTGCAGTGGCTGTACTCACCTCCCCTGGTCTTCTTCCGAGTCCCGCTGAGGCGCGCATTATAACCTGACGATTTATGTGTCAGGTAATAGTACACAGTGGGATCCGGAATAAGTGGTAAAAGAGGTAAAAGTCATCTGGCAGTTGTTAATAAATCGCAGGTATTGATATCTCCTTCTCCAGCTTATGCTAGTGATGTTGATATGAGCCTCCAACACAACTTTCTAGGTAGAACCCAAATGTGCTGGATCTTCACCCACTTACTATCAAGATAGCAGCACTTCTATGTCCTGAATTTTGAAGATGGAGGTAGCTGCCGAACCCCAGTGCTGAAGAAGCGAGTCTTAAGATACATATATTCTTTTGTTTCGTAAATTAGATCTAATATGAACAGAAAGTTTGAAAACAATAAATCATGTAATATTGCATCCAAACTGGAGGGTCTTATGACTTCTTGAACGTTATTTTTGGGCTTACTCCTTTCACCAAGCATATCCTCTGCATTTCAAATTAATGAAACAGTTGTCAAAATTTCTGCAACAAATCTGTCACATGATAATATACCCTTTGGGTAGATCTTTTATGTAGATCTAGCACTGAAGATCTGCGGAAATTTATAGTACAGTGTATGTAGTAGAAACCTGTGGTCAGTGACTTACATAGAGAAGAAAGGGACCCATAGCAAGGATCAAACCAGGCCACCCACACAGGACAGAAGGGTTTCTGCCTAAACCCTTTTCAATGACCCTTGGGCCATTTTTACACTTCCTCATTTGCTAAAAGTTGTTCCTTTAGAGCAGGGGTGCACAACCTTTTCTGGTTGGGGGCCACATTCTCAGCCTGAACCAATTCCAAGGGCCGAAAATAATACTTACAGGGGTATAACCATCTGAAATACTGTATTTTTGCCATATTAAACATACAGTATATACTATAAACGTCTAGTTACAGTTCTAGGACTCCCATCTAATAGGAAAATACATGAAAGATACAAGTAAGAAGCCATAAGACATAAACGTACATGTCTTTTACCAGATGTTTAGGGGCCGCACAGAATGGTATTGAGGGCCGCATGTGGCCCCTGGGCCGCAGGTTGTGCACCCCTGCTTTAGAGGGTAGCGTCCTGACCAAGTTTACACTTCTAATAGAAGAGGAGATAATCCCAACTAAGTCTGGGCCCCCTCTTGCTCTGGGCCCCATAGCAGTTGCATGGTTTGCCGCTATGGTACCCCTGCCAGTGGTGGAAACTATCCACCAGTTTGACCTTTCCCTAAAGAATATTTTTTCATTCACATGACCTGTGGGAGAGGGAAGGGTGAGACTGGCGGTTTTCAGTAGTATAAAAAATAGAGGCAAGTGTTTTGGAGGCATATCCTGAATTTAATTTCCCCATGTATAAATCAAGTAATAATATTAGGTAAGAAGCCATATTATCAGAATATATAATTGTTAGCATATTATAATTATTTTTAAGAGCATGTGAATATGGTATGTTTGATATTGATGGTTATGTTTCTCTGCCCAATTGTATATACGACATGTCACAAGAAATCATAGTGTATTTATACAACTTACTCAGGAAGAAGTAACACCAATTCTGAATTTTCCAGAATTGATTCACAGTTATGTATTACCTTAGACAGCTGTACGGCATTGACAAGTCTGCAAAATTATATCTTATCTATATTTGTGACAACCTGAAAATAGTTTGATCCTTTGCTTTCATGGAATGATACCACATACAAAAAAGACTCTATAAGTAATTCACATGGAACACCACCAGGGAGTGGGGATGGCAAGATAAAGCTTAAGACACTTGCAAACCGTGTCCTTCCTTGCCGAGGTTTCCTGTAGATCTCAAATACACGCATGATAAGTCCAAGAGTGTACAAGAGAACTTTCTTCATATAGCTTATTGTGTTTTGGGGAAAAGCACAAAAATCCCCTTCATCGGGAGTACACAAAAATATGGCTTTTGCAACTTTTTGGGCTCACTTTTGCAAAACATTTGTGACTTTTTGCATTTTTACACCACTCACTCCAGTTCCAAAATGTGGGTGGTAAAGTGGGTGTGACTAGCTATGTTAATGAGTTTCACTCCAGATTTATCATTGAAACTTTTTTAAAAAGTCGTGAAAATATTTGCAATCTGTAAGGATACGGTGGTTTGCGCTCCAGCCTGGATCCATGCCCTGTGTAACCATGACAACGATCGCTGTTTGCCTCCCAGGCTGGAAGCAGTGGCCGCTGGGCCGTCTAAGGTGGCTCCGCCCATCCACACTTGGTCAATAAATAGGAGCCAGGTGCTGCACAGGGTGTTCCACTAATGGAGTGCGCACCCTGCCTGCTCCATTCACCACGAGGACGCAAGCTTCTAACTACCTGCAACTCTGAACCTCCAGGAGAAACCCTCACCTACCTTATCCAGCTCCACCACTGCAGGATCCCTGCATGACTTCTAACAGCAAGTATCAGCCTGTCATTTTGTTCACTGACATTGCTCACTGAAAGGAAGGGACTCGCGCTGGTGACTATTAGTACTGCAGGCCTGGGATTTCTGAACATTGCCTAGAGCTGTTATTCATGAACTTTAATCTGTACTCTGATTCCTAAACAAACTCTCCTCACTGTTAGTTTTACACTCTATCTTTAGTACGCGGTACATGATTTTGTTACCCCATACTCTCCGCTTAAGACTGAGAGAGCCGCCTGGGGTACACACTGAGCAGCCGCAAAGACTCCATCAACACTCAAGTAGTGTGATAGGAGTGGATGTCAAAGGACTCCGCAGTTGAGATCCTAACTGATCAATTTGGTGCGTTACATATTAGTGGAACCCTCATGGATCCAGCGGAGCTCGCGCGGCACATGGTCGCCCTCACTGAGAGGGTGGAAACCCTTAACGTGACCGTACAGAATCTCCAATTGGAAAATCAGGCGTTGCGAGATCTCGTCTCGTCGCGCACAGGACACCACCACGATGGACCGGAACCCAAGGTCAGTCCACCTGAACTTTTCTCAGGAGACCGGAAGCAGTTCCGCGAATTCCTGAATGCGTGCAAGCTGATGTTTCAGTTACGCCCCGGACCTATCCTACCGATAGAACCAAAGTACTCACCATGATCTCGTACCTCAGGGGAGGCCAGAGCATGGGCTAACACCTATTTAGAAAAGGAAGACCCGGTCTTGAATTCCTTTCCGCAATTTCTTGAAACAATGGCCCTCCTTTACGAGGACCACAACAAGCAGCTGACTGCGGAGACCGCCATTCGCACCCTAAAGCAAGGGAGACGACCCGTTGAGGACTTTATTGCGGAATACACTCGTTGGGCCCGTGAGACTGAATGGAATGATCTCACTCTTAGAAATCAGTTCCGTCTCGGTCTATCTGAGGCCCTGAAGGATGAGTTAGCCCGCGGAGAGCTGCCACATACACTCGACGCCTTGATGCAGAAGGTCACCACCATTGACAGGCGCTTAAGGGAGCGTAGGGCCGAGAGAGTCTCAGGGTTTACACCCACCCCGAGACAGACCAGCCCGGATCCTGTAGCAGAGATGATGGAAATTGGGGCAATTCGTGGTCCTCTGACTGAGAGAGAGAAGACCCGGAGACGGAACCTCAACCTCTGCTTATACTGTGCGTCGGCTGATCATTCGGTTGATGGATGTCCTGCCATAAGAAAGAAACATGAAGGTAAAATGATGACGTTCTGTAACTTAGGCAGAAAAGATAACAACACAAGTGGTTACATTTATACGTCTCTTACCTTACAGTGGGACCAAAACCGAACTATCGTTGATGCAATGGTGGACACGGGAGCTTCAGGGAATTTTATCGATAAGCAACTAGTAGAGAGAAATAAAATTCCCCATACAAGGAAAGATGTATCGATATCCGTGAGTTTTATTGATGGTACAACCTCTAGACCTATCCATAGCCAGACTCAACCCCTTTTGGTGACAAGCGAAAATAACCACACAGAATTTTTATCCTTTGATGTCATACACTCCCCTTCGTTCCCCATCATTTTAGGCTTGCCATGGCTCGGTTACATCAACCAGTTCTCCTATGGGAACAGGGGAGAATTGGGTTTACCTCACGTTATTGCAGGGAGACCTGTTTCCCTATTAAAACTCTCATGCATGTAGGGGTGAACCAGGTCCCTACCCAATACTCAGAGTTTTCGGAGGTATTTAGTGCAAAGATGGCGGAAACTCTACCGCCCCATAGACCCTACGATTGCCCCATAGACCTGCTGCCGGGCAGTGAAATACCCACAGGAAGAATTTACCCATTGGCACAACCAGAACTTGACCACCTCAAACAGTATCTCGAAGAGAACTTAAGGAAGGGATTCATTCGGCCTTCAACCTCCCCTGCAGCCGCAGGTATGTTCTTCAGTAAGGAACAAAGACTTGAGCCTCAGACCCATCATTGATTACAGAGCATTAAATAAAATAACAATCAAAAACCGGTACCCCCTGCCGCTAATATCCGAGCTTATTGAAAGACTTCAAACATCAACTATCTACACTAAACTGGACTTGAGAGGCGCATACAACTTGATTAGGATTAGAACCGGGGATGAATGGAAAACTGCTTTCCGCACCCGGTACGGACTCTTTGAGTATATGGTAATGCCTTTCGGCTTGTGCAATGCCCCTGCCACATTCCAAAACTTTATCAACGACATATTTAGGGATCTACTAGATGTATGTGTTGTCATCTATCTAGATGACATATTGGTCTACTCCGATAACCTACAAGATCACAGGAAACACGTCCGTTGGGTACTTGCGCGATTAGCGTCCATCACTTATATGTCAAACCAGAAAAGTGTATATTCGAGACTACTACCCTTCCGTTCCTTGGTTATATAATCTCACCCAAGGGAATTCAGATGGATCAGTCAAAGATCACCTGCATCCAAAACTGGCCGATTCCGGACTCTAGGAAAGCCCTCCAGCGTTTCATAGGGTTCTCGAACTTCTACAGGAAATTCATCAAAGACTTCTCCGCTACCATCAAACCCCTAACCAGATTAACTAGTGTCAATACGAAATTTGTTTGGTCCATGGAGGCCCAATCAGCTTTTGAGTTACTTAAAGACAAATTCACTTCAGCACCAATTCTGACCATTCCGAATCCAAACTATCACTTTGTGCTGGAAGTAGATGCATCACAGGCAGCCATAGGAGCTGTTCTGTCCCAGCGGAGCTCCTTCTCATCCCCACTACATCCTGTCGGGTTTTACTCCCAGACTCTAAACACAGCTGAAATCAACTACCCCATAGGGGAAAAGGAACTTCTTGCCATAAAATGTTCCCTAGAGAACTGGAGGCACCTACTTGAAGGTTCAACACACCCCATCACAATATACACGGATCACCGTAATTTACAATACCTGAAAACCAGTAAAACACTGTCAGCACGTCAGGTACGGTGGAGTTTTTTTGACAGATTCGACTTTCAAATTACTTATCGACCAGGCTCAAAAAATGGGAAGGCTGACGCCTTATCACGTCTGGCTGAATGCCGCGCCGCAGTCACAGCCCCCACATGCATTATACCACCTAACAAAATTATCCTCGCCACCATCGAATTGGAAACCCAGCTTAAGGATGCTCTGAAAATTGACTGTGCTAACATCCCCGGGACTTCGGAAAGACCAACGGGGTTTCCTCTACAAAAACAACCTACTGTACATACCAACTCCTCTCACCACCCAGGTAATCAAACTCTGCCATGACACACCCCTCGCGGGACACCCTGGCATTGCCAAAACCATAAACCTGATACGCAGGAACTTCTGGTGGCCAAAAATGACCAAAGAAATTAAGCAATATGTTTCCACATGTGAGACATGTGCCTCATGCAAAAGTGATAGAAATCGACCATATGGCCTTCTTATGAGTCTTCCTATCCCCAACAGACCCTGGGAATGGGTTTCAATGGACTTCATTGTAGAACTCCCCCGCTCCAGAGGAAACAACACCATCATGGTTGTAGTAGACCTACTAACTAAGATGGCACACTTCATCGCCCTCAAAAATTACCTTCCTCCAGTGAAACTGCCGAGGCCTTTCTGTCCAATGTCATAAAACTACATGGAATCCCTACCCAAGTTATATCAGACAGGGGTTCACAATTTATATCCAAATTTTGGAGAGCACTTTGTCTTAGACTCCAAATCGACCATAGAATGTCTACCGCCTACCACCCCCAAACTAACGGGCAGACGGAAAGGGTGAACCAATGTCTGGAACAATTTCTCAGATGTCACTGCTCATTCCTTCAAGATGACTGGGAAAGCCTACTCCCTCTTGCCGAATTCAGCTTACAACAATTCTGTAAATTCCTCCACTCTACATAGTCCATTCTTTGCTAATTATGGATTCCACCCTAGGTCTCTCCCTGAAATCAGCCTTCCTACAAACGTTCCTGCCACAGATGATTATGTAACTACCTTGCAAACAACCCTCATGATGCTGAAAGACAACCTCCAACGGGCAAAGGAAAGGCAGAAGATCTACTACGACCGTCACAGAAGAGAAAATCCTCCTTATCAGGTTGGAGACTCGGTATGGCTGTCAACGAGAAACCTTCGGTTGGGGGTACCTGCTAAGAAACTGGGTAGGCAATTTTTGGGTCCGTTTCTGATAGAAAGAATTATCAACCCCAACACGGTGAGACTTACCCTTCCTCCTCGACTACAGGTACATCCCACATTCCATGTATCGTTGCTAAAACCGTTTAGACCTAGCCCGTTCCCCTCACGGGTTCCTCAACCCTCCCCGATAGATGTCCGTGGTGAGGAGGAATTTGAGGTTGAGCAGCTTCTCGACTCCAGAAGAAGACGGGGAGGATCCAGTACCTCGTTAGATGGAAGGGTTACGGGTCTCAGGATGACTCTTGGGAAGATGTGCGAGACGTCCATGCACCCAGACTCCAAAGGTTGTTCCACAGGAGATTTCCCGACCGACCCTCCCCTACTGGGGTACCCGGAGAGGGTCCCCTTAAGGGGGTACTGTAAGGATACGGTGGTTTGCGCTCCAGCCTGGATCCATGCCCTGTGTAACCATGACAACGATCGCTGTTTGCCTCCCAGGCTGGAAGCAGTGGCCGCTGGGCCGTCTAAGGTGGCTCCGCCCATCCACACTTGGTCAATAAATAGGAGCCAGGTGCTGCACAGGGTGTTCCACTAATGGAGTGCGCACCCTGCCTGCTCCATTCACCACGAGGACGTAAGCTTCTAACTACCTGCAACTCTGAACCTCCAGGAGAAACCCTCACCTACCTTATCCAGCTCCACCACTGCAGGATCCCTGCATGACTTCTAACAGCAAGTATCAGCCTGTCATTTTGTTCACTGACATTGCTCACTGAAAGGAAGGGACTCGCGCTGGTGACTATTAGTACTGCAGGCCTGGGATTTCTGAACATTGCCTAGAGCTGTTATTCATGAACTTTAATCTGTACTCTGATTCCTAAACGAACTCTCCTCACTGTTAGTTTTACACTCTATCTTTAGTACGCGGTACATGATTTTGTTACCCCATACTCTCCGCTTAAGACTGAGAGAGCCGCCTGGGGTACACACTGAGCAGCCGCAAAAGACTCCATCAACACTCAAGTAGTGTGATAGGAGTGGATGTCAAAGGACTCCGCAGTTGAGATCCTAACTGATCAATTTGGTGCGTTACACAATCTCACTTTAGTAGGCTGGCTGGAGTAGGAAAGCTGGAATAGCTTTGTTAAACAAAAGTGTTAGGTTTAAGGATAAGACAAATTTATCAAACAACATCTAACATTTGATAAATGTGGCATAAAGTACTCCAACACATACTTAAGCAAAACTGGCTTTAATTATTCGCTTCATGATAAATTCCCCCTATAAATTTTATTTTAAATCATAATTATTTTCATTATTATAAGAATTTTGACATACAGAAATGAGGACAGCCATGGGTACAAAATTTGCCCCTTTATATCCTAATCTCTTTTTTTTTGGGGGGGGGGGGACTAAAAAGGAGAGCCTCCTTAGTCAGCACAATATAAGATACTGTAAGTGATTTATTGATGACATAATCTTTATATGGCAAAATACTCTTGAGCAGTTTGTCCAAAGTTTAAATAGTTATGAATGGCATCTTACTTTTACAGGACACATTAACCCTAATGAGGTTATTTTTTTTAGATCTACATCTTTTCATAGCAGGCAACCAGATTACGACAAGGACACACTTTAAAAATGTTGATGTAAATCGCTATCTGGACTTTGACAGCTGTCATTACCATAAAAGGAAACTATATTCAGTATGGTTAAATGAAAAGCGTCAGACAAAACTTTAGATGATTGCATCCTAAAAGAACATCTTAAAAGAACAATTAATTATTTCTGATTAGTTCCCAACATATTGACGACATATTGCTAGGATATGTCATGAATGTCATAGTGATGCAGGTCCCACCTCTGGGACCCACTCCTGTCTCGATAACTGGGCCCCCAAAGTTAAGGAGAGCGCAAGCACGGCCATCTCTCTGTTCATTGCTTTGGGACTGGCAGAAATAGCCTATCCAGTGCTCGCCTATTTTCCTAATTCCCATAGCAATGAATGGAGGATGGTTGTGCATGTGTGGTGCGATCTTCACTTTGGCAGCCCTCTTCTGGAGACAGAAGTGATTACAGACCTGGACCTATCTGACATTCTGGGCATATCCTAGTGATCCAACCCCTTCAATGACATAGGTCATGCTATTAATTTAAAATGTTAAATAAGTAAATATGCCTAGGTACAAGCACAGCAGGTAGTAAGAAATATAGTTTAAAGGCCCAATAAGAAAAATGTCCTATGGCCTGCTTGGGTGCCCAAGTATCCACTGCTCTCCACTTTATCCTGCAGAAATATCTGGGAACTCTGCTTAGTTAATCACAGCCCGGGGTGGGTTATCACTGCATCTATTGATTGGCTAGGTGGCATTTCTAGCCATTAACTTCTGTAAAACAGGATATCAGCAGGAAGTGGAGTGCCAAAACCACAGCAGCAGGGGATCAGCGAAGTGAGTCTAAGCTATTTTTGAACCATTTGCAGGTCACGGGACATGTTTTATTATTGGACTGGAATACCCCTTTAAGACTGTTCTTGGCTTCTTACTACCACATGTTGGTATTACTTGAACTGATGTTCTGATCTTGTCCTTCTCCAAAACAGTTAACAGATAATAATTAATTCATGAGAAAATCGTTCTCTCTAAATTTCCTTATTGCGTTACAACAATTCTCGAACAGACTTAATAAGAGCTTCAATTCCCATGATTACCTCTAAGGAGATGTCACAGCATACCCAGCTGTGGAGGAAGTGCTGCACAGCATTAATTATGCACTAAAAACATAATTAAACTACTTGACTTTTTCCCTGGATGCGACTCTTATTGTTTTGTTTAATGTTTACCTTGCAGTTTGTGACATTGGCTAAAGATTTAAAGGTTAGACTTTAACATTTGCTAAAGAGCGCTGTAGCATACAATAAAATGCAAAAGAGCCAACCTCTTGGTGAATAATGATTATTCTTCCGAGGACACTTTTACTAAGCTCTTTACACATAGATTGTAACACTGTCACTCATTTTTTTCTGTTTTGTATGGTCAAAATCCATTTTAAATGCTTCTCATAATGATTCTAGTTTTTTGTGGATTGATCCAGTATGTAATTGAATTAACCTATCTTTCAACCACTTAGTAATACCCTAAAAAAGGCCTGCAAAGATGGCTTTATTTTTCAGCAAATAATATTTTCACAAAGCACATGGTTTTCATTGGGCTAATGTATTTGCCAACCTTTGGATATTTCTTTTTGTTATGATAGATCCACATAGATAACTGACCCACAAGCTCAACAACTGCAGATTTCTCTGCTATTAAATAAACAGAAAACTGATGTTTTTCCCTTTGCAATTAATGTTCCTACTGCTTCACTGTAGAGAAAATGAATAACAAAAGTAACTTTGAAAATGTTCTTGGATTAAAAATATTCCGATATTTCCGCTACATTTCATAAACAGAGCGATGTGTTTTCAAATTGCGGTCCCCAATGCACGGAACGGCCAGCACATGCTCGTGTGCATGAGCCCTAACTCAACAAAAAGCATGAAGTTAGGGACAGACAGAAGAATAAGCATGACTGCAAAATCAGACTGCACAAGTTTTTTTTGTAGTCTGTCACCATGGAGATACACAAGTCTATAG
The DNA here is from genome assembly GCA_033119425.1 of Bufotes viridis. Lineage (NCBI taxonomy): Eukaryota > Metazoa > Chordata > Amphibia > Anura > Bufonidae > Bufotes > Bufotes viridis. The sequence goes on from CM065589.1 coordinate 168,067,567, forward strand.
ACACAAAATGTTAGGATACTTTTCTATCAAGAATATTTTTAAAGTTGCTTCATTTTTTATGTTAGTTGAATTGGAATAAGCAAAAAACAAAATGACTACTAAGAAATTTAAAGACACCTGGCGAGATTCATAAAAACAAAACTGTTTCATACAGAAAACTGTGTGTTGCCCATAGTAAACAATAACAGTACAACTTTAATTTTTTATAGTACTGCTTAAAAATAAAATCTGTACAGTGCATGGCTGCTATGAGCAACAAAAACAAAGTCTATGGTAAGTTAAAAGTGGTCTAGAAGGCTCATCCAACTTGTGCGTCAGTTTTTCAGTCCATAGTCTAACTAATGTTAATAAAATGGATCTACTTTATAAAATGGATCTATTTTATAAATGAGATATAAAGACAAATGAGAGAGAGCTAGACATATCTAGAAAGGATCAGATAGGACTGGATTTTTGTGTTCCCTTACAGCAGGCAATGAAAGACTCTCTTACATTCTGCATAAACTATTGTTGGCAGATCTCACTGAATTAGGCTACATTCACACAGCATTGGAAAAACACAGCAAAAAAAATCTTTTTTTCTGTCTGTGTGTCAGTTTTTAATTACCATTTTGCATCCATTTTTAATGGCTGTTAAAAACAGATGTATTTCATTGGCTTTTTTTTTTTTAACATCCCAACCCTAGCAATGCCCTCACAGCATATATTATGCCCCACATAGTGCTCCCTGGACATCACACGGCCCCCATAGTGCTCCTTAGTATGGATAAAGGCCTCTATAATGTCCACCAGTATGAATAATGACCCCCATAGTGCCCCCCAGAGTGAGTAATGCCCACCATACTGTTGCCCCTGGATCATTAAGGTCCCCATTAGTGGCCCCTAGTATAACAAATGGCCCCATTAGTGGCTCCCAGTATTAATAATGCCCCTATTACTGTCCGCTAGTTCTTACCTCATCCACTTGTACATTCAGGGACAGTCGCTCCTCACCTGATGCAAACTGCACCTCCCTGCCAAGATTGAGGAAGCTGTTCAGTTGCCATGGCAGCCCCGGACCTTCTGAAGCTCCCGAGGCCTGTCATAGCGAAGTTCCTATGGAGCCCTGTTAAATAATTGCAGTCTATGGGAGAAGTGATCAGACGATCGTATGTTCAAAAGTTTTGTATTAAAAATATATAAAAATTCAAGTCAGCCCCTCCCCCATATTAACCCCTTAAGGTCCCAGAACGAGAATGCTTGTCCTAAATGGCTGGTACTTTGTGCCCCAGGAGGAGCATTCTCATCCTGTGGTCCTTCTCTTCCCCCATATGCGGTGCCGTGATAAGCGGCAGGGATCTGGCTGTTACTGACAGTCGGATCGATCCCTGCTGCATCCACCAGCATCGGTGATAATGCCGATGCCGGTGGATTAACCCCTCATACACCGCGGTCAGCGCTGACCGCAGCATGTGGGAGGTTTGCACTCCCTCTCCTCATCCATCGGGTCCCTGCGCTGCAGTGGAGGGGACACGATGGTTGCCATGGCAGCCCCAAGCCATTCAAGGGCCTTGGGGCCCAGCATGTATGGAGGCTTATGAGTCCCAGTCCCTTCTCATTACACTGTGTAATACACTGAAAGTCAATGCAGTAGAATACAGATGTATTGTCCTGCATTGAAACAGGGATCAGACCCTGTAATGTTGAAGTCCCATAATGAGACAAAAATAAAAAAATAATAAACGTGAAATAAGTGTTTTTAACAATAAAAAAATTAAAGTTTTAATTTTAAAAAAAAGTCCCTTTCCCATAAAAATAGACATATAGACTTATAAAAAAATAGAAATAAAATAAAAAACAGACATATTAGGTATCATCGCATGCGTAACAACCTGCTCTATAAAAATATCACATGCTCTATAACAGGGGTCCTCAAACTACGGCCCGCGGGCCACATGCGGCCCGCCGAGGAAACTGATCCGGCCCGCCGGGTGTTTCTTACGGCTGGGCAGGGTGCTGCCAACCCCTCCCAGCAGAGATGCGAGGGGGCTGCGGCGGACGAAGAGAGGGCCTGATAGTGTTGTGCGGCCGAGCTCTGTCTGGTCCGCGGTACAGGAACTTTTGTTTCCTGTATCCTGTACCCGGCCGGACTGACAGGAAGTGCTCACTTACTGTGCGCTTTCTATCAGTCGGCCGGGTACAGGAAACAAATGCTCCTGTACCGCGGACCTCACAGAGCTCGGCCACGCTACACTAGGGAGGGGTAAGTAATTTATGAGCTGTGTGACAAGTGCTAAGTAAAAGAGAGACAAGAAGGGGGAGTGACAACGGAGGGGGCTGAGAAAGAGTGACAAGGGAGGGAGCGGGCCTGAAAAATGAAAGTGACAAGGGAGGGGGCTGAGAAATGACAGTGACAAGGGAGGGTCTGAGAAATGACACTGACAAGGGAGGGAAGGGGCCTGAGAAATGAGAGTGACAAGGGAGGGGGCTGAGAAATATGAGTGACAAAGGAGGGGTCTGAGAAATGACAGTGACAAGGGAGGGAGGGGGCCTGAGAAATGAGAGTGACAAGGGAGGGGGCTGAGAAATATGAGTGACAAAGGAGGGGTCTGAGAAATGAGAGTGACAAGGAAGGGGGCTGAGAAATGAGAGTGACAAGGCAGGGAGGCTGAGAAATGAGAGTGACAAGGGAGGGGGAATGAGAGTGACAAGGGAGGGAGGGGGTCTGACAAATGAGAGTGACAAAGGAGGGGTCTGAGAAATGAGAGTGACAAGAGAGGGGGCTGAGAAATATGAGTGACAAAGGAGGGGTCTGAGAAATGAGAGTGACAAGGGAGGGGCTGAGAAATGAGAGTGACAAGAGAGGGGGCTGAGAAATATGAGTGACAAAGGAGGGGTCTGAGAAATGACAGTGACAAGGCAGGGAGGCTGAGAAATGAGAGTGACAAGGGAGGGGGAATGAGAGTGACAAGTGAGGGAGGGGTCTGAGAAATGAGAGTGACAAAGGAGGGGTCTGAGAAATGAGAGTGACAAGAGAGGGGGCTGAGAAATATGAGTGACAAAGGAGGGGTCTGAGAAATGAGAGTGACAAGGGAGGGGGCTGAGAAATGAGAGTGACAAGGGAGGGGGCTGAGAAATGAGAGTGACAAGGCAGGGAGGCTGAGAAATGAGAGTGACAAGGCAGGGAGGCTGAGAAATGAGAGTGACAGGGGAGGGGGGAATGAGAGTGACAAGGGAGGGAGGGGGTCTGAGAAATGAGAGTGACAAAGGAGGGGTCTGAGAAATGAGAGTGACAAGAGAGGGGGGCTGAGAAATATGAGTGACAAAAGAAGGGGTCTGAGAGATGACAGTGACAAGGGAGGGAGGGGGCCTGAGAAATGAGAGTGACAAGGGAGGGAGGAATGAGAGTGACAAGGGAGGGAGGGGTCTGAGAAATGAGAGTGACAAGAGAGGGGGGCTGAGAAATATGAGTGACAAAGGAGGGGTCTGAGAAATGACAGTGACAAAGGAGGGGCCTGAGAAATGACAGTGACAAGGGAGGGAGGGGGCCTGAGAAATGAGAGTGACAAGGGAGGGGGGCTGAGAAATATGAGTGACAAAGGAGGGGTCTGAGAAATGAGAGTGACAAGGGAGGGGGCTGAGAAATGAGAGTGACAAGGGAGGGGTCTGAGAAATGAGAGTGACAAGGCAGGGAGGCTGAGAAATGAGAGTGACAAGGCAGGGAGGCTGAGAAATGAGAGTGACAAGGGAGGGGGGAATGAGAGTGACAAGGGAGGGAGGGGTCTGAGAAATGAGAGTGACAAAGGAGGGGTCTGAGAAATGAGAGTGACAAGGGAGGGGTCTGAGAAATGAGAGTGACAAGGGAGTGGTCTGAGAAATGAGAGTGACAAGGGAGGGGGGGAATGATTCCCATTAAAATACTGGTAAATATATACAATTACTTATAGTTAAACTATAGTCCGGCCCTCCAACGGTCTGAGGGACCGTGAACTGGCCCCCTGTTTAAAAAGTTTGAGGACCCCTGCTCTATAACAATATCACATGATCCACCCTGTCTGGTCAACACCATAAAATTATTAAAAGCTGTGCTAACAAAAAGGCATTTTTTGTCACAAAAAGTGTAATACCAAGTGATCAAAAAGTCATATGTATCCAAAAATAATACCAATCAAACTGTCATCTCATCCCGCAAAAAAATGAGACCCTAACTAAGACAATCGCCCAAAAAATACAAAAGATATGGCTTTCAGAAAATAGACACTAAAACATAATTTTTTTTGTTTCAAAAATGCTTTTATTGTTTAAAACCAAAATATATAAAAAAACTGACATATTATGTATTGCCGCGTCTGTCACAACCTGATCTATAAAAATATGACATGAGCTAACCCATCTGTTGAACATCCATTTTTTGTCACCTTAATTCACAAAAAGTGTAATACTAAATGATCGAAAAGTAGTATGTACCCCAAACTAGTACCAATCAAACCGTCATTTCATCCTGCAAAAAATTAGACCCTACCTAAAACAATTGCCCAAAAAATAAAAAAGATATTTTTTTTCTTTCAAAAATGCTTTTATTGTGTAAAGCCAAAATAAATATAAAAAAATAGACAAATTATGTCTCGCCGCATATGTAAAAACATCACATGATTTACCCTGTCAGGTGAAAACCATTAAAGAAGAATTAAAATTAAAACCGTGCCAAAAAAAAATAAAAAATTTTTTTTGTCACTTACATCACAAAAAGTGTAATACCAAACAATAAAAAAGTAGTATGTACTCATAAAAAGTACCAATCAAACCGTCACCCCATGCAGCGAAAAACTGAGTCCCTACATAAGATAATCACCTGAAAAATAAAAATAATATGGCTTTCAGAAAGAGGAGACACAAAAACATATTTTATTTCAAAAATGCTTTATTATGTAAAACTAAATCATGTCCATAACAACCTGCTCTATAAAAATCACACATGATCTAACCGGTCAGGTGAACACCGTAAAAAAACAAAAAATAAAAAACTGTGTCAGAACAGCCATTTTTTGGTTACCTTGCCTCACAAAAAGCATAATGTAGAGCAATCAAAAGTCATATATACCACAAAATAGTACTAATAAACGTGTCACCTTATCCTATAATTTCCAAAATGGGGTCACTTTTTGGAGTTTCTACTCTAGGCGTGCATCATATTGTCTTTAAATGTCATATGGAAACTTAAAATTATCCCAGTGAAATCTGCCCTCCAAAATCCATATGGCGCTCCTTTCCTTCTGAGCCCTGCCGTGTGCCCGTACAGCAGTTTACGACCACATTTGGGGTGTTTCTGTAAACTGCAGAATCAGGGTAATAAATATTAAGTTTTATTTGGCTGTTAACCCTTGATGTGTTACAGGAAAAAATTTATTAAAATGGAAAATCTGTCAAAAAAGTGAAATTTTAAAATGTTATCTCCTTTTTCCTTTAATTCTTGTGGAGCACCTAAAGGGTTAAAAAAGTAAAATCAGTTTTGAATAACTTAAGGCAGTGATGGGCAACGTGCGGCTCTCCAGCTGTTGCAGAACTACAACTCCCAGCATGCAAAGCCTGTCTATAGCTATCAGCTTACTGCAGGGCATGGTGGGAGTTGTAGTTTAGCAACAGCTGGAGAGCCGCACGCTGCCCATCACTGCCTTAAGGGGTGTAGTTTCTACAATGGGGTCATTTATGGGTGGTTTCCACTATGTAAGCCCCACAAAGTGATTTTAGAATTAAAGTGGTCCTTAAAAAAGTAGGTTTATGAAATTTTCTTAAAAATGTAAACATTTGCTTCTACAATTCTAAGCCTTATAAGATCCTAAAAAATAAAATAAACATTTACAAAATGATGCAAACATGAAAGTGGACATATCGCAAATGTAAAGTAATAACTCTTTTATGATGTATCACTATCTGCCTTAGGCCGTATTGCGGCCCGCAAACATCGTCTACACAACGGCCGTGAGCATGAGGCCTTAAAAGCAGATAAATTAAAATTTTCAAAATAGCTAATTTTTCAAAATTTTCTGTAAATTTGGGATTTTTTAATAAATAAAGTTAAATTATATCGACTAAAATTATCATGAAGTACAATGTGTCGCGAGAAAACAATCTCAGAATGGCTTGAATAAGTAAAAGCATTCTGAAGTTATTACCACATAAAGTGACACATGTCACGTTTCCAAAAAACTGCCTGGTCCTTAAGATGAAAAATGGCAAGGTCCTTAAGGTCTTAAAAATAAACAGTTAAAAAATAAACACCATTAGCATAGCCGCATCCCAAACCGCCCATACTAAAATCTAAAAATATTTATCCCATATGGCGAATGGAGTAAAATGGCTGATTTTCACCTCCCACCTCCCCAAAAAAAAATTATAAAAAGTTAACAAAAAGCCAAACACACCCCAGAATATTTTCAATAAATAATACAGATTGTCTTTCACAAATGAGCCCCCACACAGCTTCATAGGCATCAATGTACAAAATTTATAGGGGTCAAAATATAGCGATGCAAAGAAAATTCAATTTAAAGGAAGAAAGGGGTTAAGAGAGATCCTGTCATGGTTATATTATAGATGGTATCCACAGTGCTAGTATGAACAGAGTGAAAAAAGGGGAACTGTAATTACTGTAGTTCACTTTTTGCTGCGCTGTCATATTTATTTCATAGATCATAAAAAATGAACAATATTTTCCCTTACATGTTGTAAAAAACGATCCAGGGAAGAGTTATGACATTTACTTACATAGTATGGCAGCACCTTGTGTTCAGCAGTGTATAGCGATGTGCAGATCCATGCTCCGCACTCTCCCCACAGCCCGGTCTCTGCATAGTGATCCCCTGTTCATTATGTAGCAGGTAATAGAAATAGCTTTTTGCGAGGAAGAGAGCCATTATCATTAACTCCTTTGCAGTGAACTCAGGGAAGAAAACTATTTCTATTTTCTGATTTGCATGTGGACACCTGGCTGTGAAGAAAGTGATTGAGAATGGATGACCAACTACACTCACCACAATAAATGGACATGCACATAGACTTTGAACACCAGGTGGCGCCTTACTATGTAAGAAAATGTCATTAACAGGGTTCTGCTGGAATTACTAAAATAAATGTACTGAAAATACCTAAATATTACTGTATTATAAACAAGTTTCCAAATAAAATTCTTGAAAATACCTAAATATTACTTACCAGTAAACAAATTCCCAAATAGCTTTGATTATTTATGATGGCCCGTTTTTTCTTAAGGGCAATCATCAGGGGATCTAAAATGGCCGCTGTCCTATTAGTACACACAGAACCCGTCCTAATCACACAGCTGGATGGGTTACTTGAAAGCAGCGAGCTAAAGAGCTGCCTCCACGCTCCTCATGGCTCTGGCTGTCATAAATTACAGCTGATAACATCTTCAGCTCTGTGTGTAGGAATGTGCAAAATGAATGTCCAGAGAGGGCGGAACGGATGAGGATTGTGGCTAATCAGCACCAGAGCTTGTATTCACTCTGCTACATTACCACGGCCTCACAACAGTTTTGTGCGTTCTCTCTGCACTATCATTTCACTCATTCCTACACACAGAGCTGAAGATTTTATCAACTGTTCGTAGGATCATAATTTATGACAGCCAGAGCAGTGAGGAGAGTGGAAGCAGCTCTTTAGCTCACTACTTTGAAGTAACCCATCCAGCCAGGAGGAAGGTAAGGATTATTCCCTTTGCAAGTCTGCCCTGGAAAGTTTTTTTGCCAAACTCCCACCCCAAAGTGTTGCACAACCCTCTTAAAGGTGCATTCACATCACTGTTTTCTTTTCCTTTCTTCTGATCCGTCAGCAGAACAGGAAAATAAATAAACCTTTTTTTTGAGCATCCATTGTGCTTATTTCGCATTTGTTTTTTGTTAGTTCCGGCAGAGATCCATTATTTTTGATGGGGGGAAACAGGAAAATAAAAAAAAATAAAAAAATCTTTTATCTTGAGCATCCATTGTGCTTATATCGCAGTCGTTGGGAAGAAAAAGTCCTGTGTGGCGGACTTTTTCTCCAGTCAAAAATAACGGATCTCAGATGGAACTGACTTAAACGGATGCAAAATAAGCACAAGGTACGCTCAAAATAAAGGATCTATTATCTATAAATTTTTCTGTTCTTTTGACAGATGAGAAGAGCGGATCTCAAAATGACGATGTGAACGCACTAATATGTTTTCCTTTCTATTACTTTGAGTAAAAATAAATAAATAAATAAATGTAAGATGATTCAGTTGTTGCAGAGCCATACAGATCTCATACAGCAAAGAATAGTAAAGGGAATAGCTGAAAGAAAAGGTTCAGCGACACATTATATAGAATAACGTAACCATAGAACGGGTGGAAAGGACAACATACTGTGCTTCCTTACTTCACCTCACAATATAAGTGAATAAGAAATAAGAGAAAGAAAAAATGTTTAAAAGGAGCCTCAAACACTGATTTCCCACTGCTCCTTTATAACAGGTTGTTCTTTTATGGCAGGTAAACTTTTGCTTTATTAATCTTCCTTCCCAGGGATACTTCTGAGGAGAAGCCGATAGATCATATTCCCTTGGCTCCTAGCTGTAGAATCTTCCATTTGATGTGCCCTCGGCCATTTTTAAGCTGGTGTGTGGTTCTTGATTATTTTTTTAAGAACATTTAATTTTTCTACTTCCAACTGGAAGCAGAAATGTAGGAAACTCTAAACATTTTCCCTTATGCCCTAATATTCGTAATGCATGAGGTGCCGACAAATGAAGGAGGAAGTTTCTAAAATGGAGCAGAGATCAAAGGGCTCATTCACACAACAGTGATAAATGGCTATGTGACGGACGTTTTTCTAACAGCTGTCACACAGCCGTTTTTAGAACCAGTTAAAGTCTATATGTGGCTATTCACGTGGCCTTTTTTTAATGGCCAACGAATAGCAGCTGTCAAATAAATAGTATATGTTCTATTTTATTGCAGGACATACCTCATCGAAATTAATGGGCCCATGTTTGATGGCCTTTTAGACAGAAGTGCACCCATTCAACCGCCACACACTGTGTAAGAAAAACGCCTTTCAGGAGTTAAAATAATAATTAAAAAAAAAACTGAACTCATCATTTACAGTAACTTCTCACTGGAGGCACCTAAATCCAAGGTGACTATTTGCTTAAAGAAGGTACCTGATCTGATAGCCAGTATAAAGGAATAAGCAGTTTAGCTGCTGCGATTAGATGGGCAGGTAATGAAAATCTACTAAGGGGGCAATGGCGGTTTGGTAGATTAAGGAGTGCTAATGAGGGCGAAATAGGGATTTCAAGGGGGCAGATCTCATTGATGGCGATTGACACGGCATCCCAATAGGGGGCCATCTTGAGGCATGTCCACCAAATGTGAAATGCAGAACCTTGTGCTTTATGGCACCTCCTACATTCTGTGAGAAGGGAGGGATCCATTTTATGGAGTATATCTGGGGTTCGGTACCATTTCATAATCAACTAATAGGAATTCTCCTGAATACTTATACAGCGTTAAAAGCCATGAGAATGTTTCAGGATCCCGGAGACATAGGTGAGGTTTTTTAACACAACAGAATGGTGGGCATTAAGGGGGCTATTATTTCTACTGGGTAGCTCAAAGCAGGCCATCATTTCTACTGGAGGGGCACAAAGAGGGCCATTATTCCTACTGGGAACACTAAGGGTGCCTTTATTCCTGTGGGGGTCATTTTTCATAATAGGGGCCACTAAGGGGTCATTATTCATAATGAGGGCCACTGTGAGGGGGAATTATTCATAATAGAGGCCACTGTGGAGACCATTTGAAATCTAGGGGGCACTATGGGAGGCATAATGTATACTAAGGGCATAGCAGCGAGTGAGATTAAAAAAAAAAATAAAGCCTGTGAAAATCATCCTTTTTAATGGCCGTTGTTAAAGGAAATGTGTCATCAGAAAGTGACCTAGTGTTTAAACCATGTTTTTATGTTTAACATATTTTTCAATCATTTTTTGGTTATGTTATTTTTAATTTCCCATGTCAATATCTATATTTAAAGGGAACCTGTCACCTGAAAATTGCTTTATTGTGGAGAAAAAGCACTTTTAATCCATATGCTAATGAGCTGGACTAATTTGAGTCCAGTGTTTTTTCTATTCAGAGCTGTAGCCCCTCCCCTATTCACTTCTTCAGATGTAAATGGGGTGTGGTTTATTACATCATTCATTTTAATAATTGGTGGGAAAATGAATAACACGGTATGCTAAGGTATAATATTACTAAGGTAAAAAAGGGGGAGGAATATACTATTGAAGTTAGTAATTATAATAAGGGCTAGTTTGTTCATGGGGTGATAAACACATGTTTGATAAACAATTATTAAGATGAATGAATGATGTAATAAACCACGCCCCTTTACATCTGAAGAAGTGAATAGGGGAGTGGCTACAGCTCTGAATAGAAAAAACGCTGGACTCATATAAACTACTGGACTCAAATCAGCTCATTAGCATATGGATTAAGGCCTTATTCACACGTCCGTAGTGTGTTTTGCGGAAACACGGATCCGCAAAACACGGAAACACGGATCCGCAAAACACGGACGGCTGCAATGTGCATTCCGCATTTTGCGGACCGCACATTGCTGGCACTATAGAAAGAATGCCTTTTCTTGTCCGCAATTGCGGACAAGAATAGGACATGTTCTATTTTTTTACGGAAACACGGATGCGGAAACACGGATGCGGAAACACGGATGCGGACATCACCTAGTGTGCTGTCCACATCCATTCCTGCCCCTATGAAATGAATGGGTCTGCAACCCTTCCGCAAAATTGCGGAAGGGATGCGGATCCATTTTGCGGACGGGTGAATTAGGCCTAAAAGTACTTTTTCTCCACAATAAGGCTACATTCACACGTCCGCAAGTGTTTTGCGGATCCACGGAGCCACGGACACACCGGCAATGTGCATTCTGCATTTTTGCGGACCGCACATTGCCCGAACTCCATAGAAAATGCCTCTTCTTTTCCGCAATTGCGGACAAGAATAGGGCATGCTCTATTTTTTTTGCGGAGCCGCGGACCGGAAGATCGGCGGCGCGCTCCGCAAAATCGGATGCGGAGAGCACAGTGTGTGCTCTCCGCATCGTTCCCGGCCCCATTCACAGTCAATGGGTCCGCATGTATTCCGCAAAATTGCGGAATACATGTGGACTACATTGCGGACGTGTGAATAGGGCCTAAAGCAACAGATCACCCAGTGAAAGGTATCATTATATTCAGCAGAGTGAGCCCTACAAGGCAGCATGCCTGCTTTATCAATGAATTTCCTGGTGACAGGTTCCCTTTAACCCCTTTAAGGATTCAGAGTTTTTTCATTTTTGCATTTTCGTTTTGCGCTCCCTGCCTTTCCGAGAGCCATAACTTTTTTATTTTTACGTTCACATGGCCATATGAGGGCTTTTTTTTTGCGGGATAAGTTGTACTTTCCAACACCACCATTTAATATTGCATACGATGTAGTGGGAAGCGGGAAAAAAATTCCAAATGGGGTGAAATTGCAAAATAAAAACAATTCCACAACAATTTTATGGGTTTTTAAATTCCGACGTTTGATGTGTGATAAAACTGACCATTTAGTTTTATTCTACAGGTCAGTACCAATCCGGCGATACCCAATATGTATAGTTTTTCTTGCGTTTTGATAGTGAAAAAAAATTCAAAAGTGGGAAATTTTTTATTTCTTTTTTTTGTCGCCATATTTTGACCCCTATAACTTTTTTCTAATTAAGTGAATGGCATTGTATGGGGGCTTATTTTTTGCGGGGCGATCTGAACTTTTAGTTGATACCATTATGGGGTGTGTAGGACTTTTTGATCACTTTTTATTAAAAATTTTTGAGGAAATGAAGCATCCAAAAACGGCGAATCGGCCATTTGGGCGCTTTTTTCAGTTTTTCTGTTTACCGTATGGGGAATATATTTAAAAAAACGGACGTTTTCGCACATTGCGACACCCATGATGTGTATTTTTTTTAATTTTTTTATTATTTTATTTTAATTTTGGGGAAAGCGGGGTGATTTGAATTTTTAGTTTTTTTTAATTTATTTTTTTACTTTTTTCATTTTTCTTTTACACTTTTTGAAGTTTTACTTCCGGTTTTAGCGCGCGCAGATGCCGTGGTCAGGATTGACCACGGAATGTGCGGGGTTAAATGATTGCGATCGGCATCGCTACAGGAAACAGCCGGACCCCGCAGCAATAGCACCCGCAGCGGCCAGGAGCGGGCACCATGGTTAGGGACCGAACCCATGACGTACCCATACGTCATGGGTCCTTAGGGGTTAAACAAAAAAAAAACATAAATTCCTGCAGTTTTCCCACTGGCCACTAAAAATAATAATAGGCGTTGGCTCTTGGCCTGTACAGATCACTTTACTGCAGTTACCTGCTTATCTATACACATAGGTGATATAATTACAGGCAGGATTAGAATGACAGATAAGACAGGATCCACCATTCACAATAGGTTATAGCCAGAGTTATCTCTTCTTTCCCTGTACAATGACATCTGCACAGAGAGCATGCCTACAAAACTCCCCCATAGAAGTCACTGAGGTCCCCTCCTGACCATTGTGTCTATGGACCATGGGGCTGCAGTACGGCAAGTTTCTTAATGCTTTCTAAATGCTGATAAGAAAAGATCAGGTTGTTCAGAAAATAGAATAAAAAAATCTGCAATCAGCAAATAAAAAGAGATTATAAAAAAGAATATGTGTTACTACCTGGTTTCAACTGGCAGAAAAAAAAATTTGATGACACATTTCCTTTGACATCCCTCGTGACAACTTTCTGCTGCTCATATTTTAAGTTATCTATCAGATTAATCATTTGCAAACCATGCTGACTTGGTGGTTTTTGGCTGCACCACGGCCACATCTTGGATGTGGGGTGGATGGTACAGTATTTGGGACCCCACCCTAAGAGATAGGACTAGGCATCAGCAACCTTCGGCTCCCAGCTGTTGTGAAACTACAATTCCCAGCATGCTCCATTCATTTATATGTAAGTTCTTAGAAGAGCAGAGCAACTATGCATGCTGGGAGTTGTAGTTTCACAACAGCTGGGAGCCAAAGGTTGCCTACCCCTGGACTAGCCTGACAAAGCACCCAGTCATAGTCTAATGACAGCAGCTGCAGAGGCTGCATCTATGATACGTGTCCTCTTGACGTGAAGATTACTAGGATGCACTTTCTGTACACTGTGCAGTGGCAGTTTTGTTAAGACTAATCTGGTAGATAACTTGAAAATTGGTTTATATTCAATGCCAGATAACTTTTTCACATATAAAATCACTACAAAGGGAGTGTCATGCTTTTGACAAATATACAATGATTAGACTTGCATCAGTGCATTTGCTTTTACTTGCCTAGCTTTGGCTTTGCGGACACTAAGAAGACATATCCAATAGGCTTGTGCCCAATCTCCTGGGCATTGTTAGAGGGTATTTTCTAAATAATACATTTCTTAAAGAACTATCGTCATGAAAAACATCTCTAATTAGGCAATGTGAGGTGGTGGCCTCAGACGGAGCTGTGCCAGGACAGCAGGGAGGCAGCAGTTTAGCTCCCAGCCCTGGATTCCTGCACAGCCCTCCATTTGTTCATTGGGGATTGCCGCATTTCGTTGCAAAAATTGCAACAAAACCGGGATGTGCATTGACCCCCTCAAAATACGTGTACATACCAGACTACAAAGGGCCTTTGGAATAAAGTAATGGAAGGTATTAGTAATGCCCATACAGTATAGAATCCAACTTAAACTGCTTGTTCTCACCGATAAAGCTCTCCACAGTGCTGCACCACCCTACATTTCTTCCCTCTTCTCTGTCTACCACCCTTCCCGTGCTCTACACTGCACCAATCCACCATAATCCAAATCTCTCACTCCCGCTTAAAGACATCTCCCGAGCTGCACCAGTTCTCTGCAATGCCCTACACCAAGAAATTAGGTTAAACCACCATATACGTGTACACAGTTTTAGGTGCTCCCTTAAAACACATCTTTTTAGGGTGATCTATCACATCCCCTGATTAACTCTTCTCCATATCTAACCCATTTATCATAATTTCCTGAACCTGATCCTTCACCAAACTCTCGACCGCACCCATGCACCCAGAAGCACTACAGATATCGGCTGGCGACTGGCTTATGCAGCTCTCCAATTTTCTTAAGATGGCAGGAACATCATATAAAACAAGCACTTTTACCTTTTGTGTCAGCCCTATCTTCTCATAGATTGTAAGCTCTTGTGAGCAGGGCCCTCATTCTTCTTGTTCTAATTATTGACTTATCTGTTGTTATGCTATTTATGTACGTGAATCCCTGAATTGTAAAGCGCTGCGGAATATATTGGTTCTATATAAATGAAGATTATTATTATTATTATTAAATGCCCTTTGATGATGTAATCATGTCACATGTTTGCAGGTCTTTTAGCCTCCAAAAGACTCCAGAGGAGAAGACTAAGAGCACTACTATTCATATTTAGATATCTAGGATACTGAAATGTATGTATGTGTATATATATATATATATATATATATATATATTTCAGTTATCTGTATCAGTATTAGTGTCCTAAATATCTGGATATCAGTAGTACAGCTCTTATTTTATATACATGTATATTTATAAAGAAAATGGGGGACATTTATCAAGACCATCATTTTAAGCGCCAGTCTTGATTCCCTCTGTGTTGCGGGAAGATGCAACAAACTGATGTTGAGGCGCCAACCTCTCATGAATTTTTTGCATCCTCTGGCAGTCTTAAAGGGGTTGTGCAGGCAATATATCTTGATGACCTATCTTCAGGATAAGTTATCAATATCTGATTGGCGGGGGTCCAACAACTAACACAGCCCTGCTGATCAACTGCTCAATGCATGTGCTGTTTCTTTTTCATTACACTGCCCGTCATCTCCTTTGCAGCGGCAGTGTAGTGTAATTTACAAGTATTTACTCCATTTAAGTGAACCTCTGAGACAACGCCTAGTGTATTGAAGAGCAAGCAGCGCCCACAGGGAGTAGCTGATCAGGGGGGATGCCGGGTGTTGGCTTATCCTTAGGATGGGAGGGGGGTAGGCGCCTTTTCAGTTTTAACCTCAGGTGGCAATAGGTTAGGTGCTGCCCTGTGTATAGTTTGTAATATATTTAAATGGCATACTTTGGAAACAACACACATTGTATTACAGGTCCACTGTATTGTTCACCAGAGGTCTGTCTAGGGGTTACCCATACCTCCCAACTTTTGAAAAGCCCAAGACGGAACAAGAGATAAACATGCTGCAATAAGCCATGTCTCTAATTCTGCCCAATGCCCATATAAACATGACCAATCTCACCCAGTCACCTTAGTGCCCCCACACAATAGTTATTCCCCTTATTGCCCTCACCTTAGTGCCTCCACACAATAGTTATTCCCCTTATTGCCCTCACACAGTAGCCCCCTTAGTGCCCCAGACAGTAGTTACACTCCCTTGGTACCCCCTCACAATAAGAATGCCCCTTTAGTGCCCCTTTACAGTAAAAAAGCCCTGTCAGTGCCCGACAGTTATGCACTCAGTGCCTCCACACAGTAGTTTTACCCCCCCCCCCCCACACACACACACATTAGTTATGTCTCTTTAGCACTGTATACAGTAGATTGACCCTTTGGTGGCAGCAAACAGTAGTTATGTCCTCTTAATGCCTCCACACATTAGAACACTCCCATAGTGCCCCCACACAGTGGTTATGCCCCCTCACAGTAATACTGACCCCTTAGTGCCTCCCTGAGGCCTAGTTAACACGTCAGTGTTTGGTCAGTGATTTCCATTAGTGATTTTGAGCCAAAAATCTGGATTGGAGTCTACAGAGAGATAAGGTATAATGGAAAGAATTGCTCCTGTTCTGTGTTTCTGACCCGCACCTGGTTTAGGCTCACAGTTACTGATGGAAATCACTGATCAAATCACTGAAGTGTGAACTAGGCCTTACAATAATGCTGCTCTCTTAGTGCCCTCTTACAATAACTGAAGGCTCTGTCTACTGTGTAGTCGCTGTGTTATCCTACTGCAGCTCAGCTCCCATTTAATGGAAACTGAGTAATAGTATGCTGGCATAGCCATTGCACAGTGGACAGAGCCTTCTGCTTCCAGCTCCATCTGCTGTTCTGGTGACTGCCACCAAAGGCTGATTGGTGCGGGTACCAGACCCCCAATGATGTTATATTAATGACTTATGTGGATGATAGCAATCAAATATAGATGGTGGCAGCCAGGGCTGCCATCAGAAATTTTGGGGCCCCTTACACAGCTCAATACCTGGGCCCCCCCCCCCCCCCCCCCCCTCCGGGGCAGGACTACGGCGCCACGCGGCAGTGCACGGCAGTGCATGTTGTAGTTTTAGTCCGGTGTCCTCTTTCTGTGCCCTGCCGAGCTGCGCAATAACACATCCCCCATTATAGTCAATGGGGACGGAGCGGCAGTCCGGGGGCACAGCGAAATAGCAGGGGAGATCGGGAGGAGGGGCAAGCAAGTACCATATTTTTCTCCCCATAAGACGCACCGGACCATAAACGCACCTAGGTTTTAGAGGGGGACATTAAGAAAATAATATTTTTCATTATACCTCTGGTCAGACCCCTAATGTTAATCAGACCTCAGCTAACAGCCCAAAATAAGACCCCAATAAGACCTCAGATCAGACCCCAATATGAATGACCCCCAATCAGACCTCAAATAAGAGCCCCATGCTTCTCATCTGCCCCCAGTGCCTCTCTATCAGCCCCCAGTGCCTCTCCATCAGCCCCCCAGTGCCTCTCCATCAGCCCCCCAGTGCCTCTCCATCAGCCCCCCAGTGCCTCTCCATCAGCCCCCCAGTGCCTCTCCATCAGCCCCCCAGTGCCTCTCTATCAGCACCCAGTGTCTCTCCATCAGCCCCCAGTTCCTCTCCATCAGCCCCCAGTGCCTCTCCATCATCCCCCAGTGCCGTTCCATCAGCCCCCAGTGCCTTTCCATCAGCCCCAGTGCCTCTCACCAGCCGGGTTTTGAGTCTTGACATGGGCACGCATCTCTGTCTCCATCCAGCCAGGCTGGAGCGCTGGCCAATTGCAGCGCTCAGCTCATAGCCTGGGACCTCCCAGGCTGTGAACTGAGCGTTGCGATTGGCTAGCGCAGTGCTTCAGCCTGGCAGATGGAGACGCACGGCCCAGGGCATGAGAATAAGTCTCCTCCGATATGCACCGCACGCCCAGGGCTTCAGACAAAAAAAATGACCTAGGAGCCGTTGGCTCCTAAACTGAAAAATGTAGCCAAATAAAAAAATTTGTCGCCAAATTTAAATACATACATAATTATAATATATAAAAATATCGCCTAATTTACACGTCCATCAGTGATTGCGAACAAAAGCCAAAAGTAAATGCTACACAGACAAAAGGTATAAGGGAAAGATCTGCTCCTGTTCTGTGGTTAGAGGCACTCCTGGTTTTGGCTCAAAATCACTGATGGAAATCACTAATCAAACACTGACTGTGTGAATGAGGCATCAGTGTTCGGTTTAGTGTCATCGCCGTTCCCCATCATTGCAGTCGGGTGTCTGCCGCAGTCCGCTACATCCATTTGCGCAGCACCGCATAGTGAGTGGGGCCCAGCACTGCCTGCACGGCTTATCATAAGCTGGGCCATGCCGGCAGCGGGACATTGGGAAAGCCCAGTGACAGCTCCTATTGATCCTTTCTATACGGGCCTTTTTTCTCTCTCTTTGCAGGAAACACTGACAACTGTTGTGGTCCGCATCTTTTGCAGCCCAATTGAAATTAATGGATCCGCAAATACATTCTGCAAAATTGCGGAACGGACTCAGAATTAGGCCTCTTGCACATGAATGTTTTGGTTCTGTTCCGTACATTAGGGACCACAATTTGTGGTCCCCAATGCATGGAAAATGTCTGTGCAGCAGCCAGGATGGATCCAGACGCATTCTGGAACAGAGGCACAAACAGAAACTCCATGGAAGCGCTCCGTAGTGGTTATGTAGAGTTCCGATTTGTGCTTCCATTCCGCATCTCCGTGATTGCGGACCCATTCAAGTGGGTTCACATTCCTGATGCAGAGTGCACATGGGCTGCTGCCAGTGTATTACGGAAGCGCTGTTTGCGGGCCACAATACAGGCACGGGCAACACACATTCGTGCGCAAGAGGCCTTAGTCGTGTGACTAGACCCTAAGGCCCCTTTCACACGGGCGAGTTTTCCGCGCGGGTGCAATGCGTGAGGAGGACGCATTGCACCCGCACTGAATCCGGACCCATTCATTTCTATGGGGCTGTGCACATGAGCGGTGATTTTCACGCATCACTTCTGCGTTGCGTGAAAATCGCAGCATGTTCTATATTCTGCGTTTTTCACGCAACGCAGGCCCCACAGAAGTGAATGGGGATGCGGGAAAATCGCAAGCATCCGCAACCAAGTGCGGATGCGTTGCGATTTTCCCGCATTGTTGCTTAGCAACGGGACCCAATCTCTATTATTTCCCTTATAACATGGTTATAAGGGAAATAATAGCATTCTTAATAAAGAATGCATTGTTAAATGATGAGGAAGGGGTTAAAAATAATAAAAGTTAACTTACCTTAGCCACTTGATCGCGTAGTCGCGATCTGTCCTCTCTTTCCCTGCAGCATCTATGATCTAAAGGACCTGTGATGACGTCACATCACATGGCCCAATCACATGCTCCATCACTATGGTGATGGAGCATGTGATTGGTCCATGTGACCATGTGACATCATCCAAGGTCCTTAAACACTATCCTCAGGCTGTGGATAGTGGTTAAGGACCTTGGATGATGTCACATGGTCACATGGACCAATCACATGCTCCATCACCATAGTGATGGAGCAGGTGATTGGGCCATGTGATGCTGTGACATCATCACAGGTCCTTTACATCTTTCAAGCTAACGGAGAGGAGGCCGGGCTTCGCGATCAAATGGAACAGGTAAGTAATTATTAGTTTATTATTTTAACTCATTCTGCACCAGTTTAAACATTAGGGAGATGGCCAAGGGTATTATTTTACATTATAACTATGTTATAATGTGAAATAATACCAGCGGGACAATTTCTGACCCAAACATGCACTTCTGTGAAGAAGTGCAGGTTCGGGTCTGGGTACCAAAAGTGCCGATTTTTCTCCCGCGCGTGCAAAACGCATGACAGCGCTTTGCACTCGCAGGGAAAAATCGCGGCGATTCCCGCAACGCACCCGCACTGTTTGACGGAGTGCACCCGCAACGCCCGTCTGAAAGAGGCCTAAAGGTGGGTCATCAGTGACACTTGGTGGTGACAGAAGCGCTGAGTTACAGTAGCTACTGACACCACCTACTAAGGACAGGCTCTAAGGATTTAGAATGAACGAGTATGACTTCTCCATTCTAAGGCCTCTTTCATACCGTCACCGGAAAGGCCCGCTGGATCCGTCACAACGCAAGAAAACTGAAAGCATTTGAAGACTGATCAGTCTTCAAAATGCTTTCAGTGTTACTATGGCAGCCAGGACGCTATTAAAGTCCTGGTTGCCATAGTAGTAGTGGGGAGCGGGGGAGCAGTATACTTACAGTCTGTGCGGCTCCCGGGGCGCTCCAGAATGACGTCAGAGCGCCCCACGCACATGGATCACGTGATCCATGCGATCATGTGATCCACGCTCATGGGGCGCTCTGACGTCATTGTGGAGCGCCCTGGGACTCGGGAGCTGCACGGACGGTAAGTATACTGCTCCCCTACCTCCCCACTACACTTTACCATGGCAGCCGGGACTTTAGCGATGAGACGAAATGACGTTTAGCCTTATACCGGATCCGGATTAATGCACTTCAGTGGGCATTAATTCCGGATCCGGCGTTACGGCATGTCTTCCGGATTTTTGGACGGAGACAAATCCGCAGCATGCTACGGTTCTGTCAACGTCCAAAAAACGTTTACATACTGAATGGAAGACATCCTGATGCATCCTGAACGGATTTCTCTCCATTCAGAATGCATTAGGGAAATCCTGATCAGTATCTTTCTGTCCTAGAGCCCCGACAACGGAACTCTAGGACGGAAAGGGAAAGTGTGAAAGAGCCCTAAATCATACAGCGTGTCCTAATTATAAGTAAATGGGACATCATGGTGGTGCTGGCTGAGACTTACTACTTGGCAAATTGAAGAAGCTCAGTCACTGTGACATGTCTGAGCCTGAAGGGGTTAAACTTTAAACAACTGGAGAAAAAAAAAAAAGCACCTTACTAGTTTGAAGACCAATTCTGCAGGGGGGAGGGGAGGACAGCAGGAGGGCACAGAGTGTCACAGAAGAACTCACTTGTCAGGAGAAGGAGGACTGCAGAAGGCATCGATCGGGTCATTTTCCTGGGACCCGGCAGTTCTTCTGTAAGCCTCTCAGTGCTCCCCACTCCCCAGCACTCTCTTCCCGGGCTCTGTGAGGAGGCGGGGCCAAGGACGAGGCATCAGAGAGACTGGAGGCTGGATGTCAGGGGATGGGCTTAGCAGACGTGCAGAGCGTGGTGTCTGCTGAAGAAAGATTTTTTTTTTTCTTAAAGGTACAGCGCCAGACGGACTGCCTGGTGACAAAAAAAAAAAAGCTCGGGACCGGCGGCCGGGCCCCCCCCGGGGTCTGGGCCCCTTACTGGGGTATTGGCTGTACCCCCCTGATGGAGGCCCTGGTGGCAGCATCTCTAGACTAATATTTATTCAGCATACTTATATGAATATGTACAAAAAAGAGCAAAAAAAGTGCAGCGTTTCGGCTACATAGTAGCCTTTTTCAAACTTGAACAAATATTCGTCTGAAGGTGCTGCCGCCATCTGTATTTGATTGCTGATCTGTGGAATGCTGAGGATCTGTGGTTGTGGACAGGCTATTGCATTCCGGTAAAGTGCTGCTCCTAACCACTATTCTTATGTGGATGATAGGTCATCAGTATGAAAAAGGTGAAAAGCCCCTTTTGAGGTGTCCATACACTCTGAATAGCTGTCAGCCGACAGCTATCTCTTCCAACTCCCTAATACACAGTTAGGCTTAATGCACGTGAATGTATCCATTTTGCGGTCTACAAACCATGGGTCCAAAAAACACAGATACAGTCTGTGTGCTCTCTACATATTTAGCAGACCCATTGACTTCAGTGGGTCAGTGGAATGCATTTTGCTGACCAATGTAGGACATGTTCTATAATTTGTGCAACCGACATAAGACGGTGGACAAAACACTGATAACATCCACATGCCATGCTGCACATGCATCCATATTTCCGTTCCACAAATGATTTAACATGTCCCATTCTACTGATCTACTAGTCAGTAGAGTGAAGTGCCCAGTAGAGATGCGCAAAAGGATTCTAACATAGAAAATTAGTTCAAAATCAGCCTCCCTGATCAGCGAGGGGCTGGCCACTCTGTTTAACAGATCGTCCCCCCTCGATTGAAAGGGCTAGACATCTCGCCTGACCCTGTCGAACTCTTGCCAGAGCAGAAACCGAATGCGCATTCGCCACTGATGCCCGAGTACACCCAAAAGTTGAGACAGTACTCCTCTGTCCTAATTCACCGCCTCCACTTCTGGATGTACCTAGACTTCTGTGGTGCATGTGCAGTCAGCTTCTGCTCTGCTCAGGTAGCGGTAGCAGATCCTCTGCACTTGTTCTTGGATCAACGATATTAGCACAGTATTGACAGGATCAAGCAAGATGTCTGGCCCTGTCAATCAAGGAGGAAGGGGAAGCCTCTGCAGGAGAGGGGCCAGCACCTTGGTGCTCCAGAAAGTTGATTCTGAACAAATTTGATAACATAGAATGCATTTGCCCACTAGGCCTGAAGCCTATGAGGCAGTAGAACAGCACAGAAGGTTGTGATGATATCATTGTGACCTCCTGCGACAGGTGTCATGTGGCACGATGATGTTCGCAGTAATGTCATTGTGACCACCTGCATTGGGATGTGGAAACTCAGGCCGCATGCCGGAAGAGGCCTGTGGCTTGCATAGAGTGGGACATGGTTCAATTTTTGCTACATGCCCAGAAAGGCTATGTGCACCACTGGTAACACCCAAAGGTTAGTACCGCTTCTGAGCATCTATTATTCAGTATCAGGTTGAGTTCACATCTGTGTTGACTTTTCTATGTTTCCTGTCTGTCAGAGGAACAGAAACAGAACACCTTCCATTTCTATCTGTCATTCATTTTAATGTTAAAAATAAAACAGAAAGCTCCTTTCCGTCACATTTTGGTTATCCTGCAGACAGTACTTATTCACACTTCAGAAATAGTGGAAACATGATGGAACTGACTCAAACTAAGCATAACTGATGGTAATATTGCCCACTGAAATGAATGGTAATAATAGTGGAAAAAGGTTTTTGCATTTTTTTGTTTGTTCTTTAACAGAAGAGAATAGATTATAGATGAGCGAATTTCTGCTTATGAAATTCGTTCACACTTTGGTGGTAAAAGATGAATTGCGTTACCACGAACCATTACGCAATTCTATGACGGAATGCATAGCTGAATGCCTTTAGAGGTATTCCGTTATTCATTCCGTCATAATAAAAGTCTATGGGCTGCAAAACAGATTTGTCCCGTTTCCGATATGCAGGAGAGGACTCCCCTTCTGTCTCTTATGCAGCTCTTGGTATTGTAAATGTGTCATATAATACTATAATATCTTTTTCCCCTATGTCCTGTTGTTATAAACTGAACATATTGTACTATCATATTTGTTTGATACAAAGAACTTTTCTCCTGAGATGGGCCCAACACTTGTTCATTATTCTAGACATTCTTACTTTCCACCTCCATGGCCCGTTAATATTGATTTATTCCACAAAGTGCTTCATTTTATGAACTGATATTAGACATTTTGTACAGTAACAATTATTGGTCTGTCTTTATGACTTCTGCTCTGTCTTGGATTACCTGAGTTAATATTTACTCTGCGTTTGTAATTGCTCAAGTTGCTATCTCTAATTTTAAACCAATGACATTATCAAAGCAGGTTTTCATTAGTGAAAAGGTCTGTAAACATATTTAATGTCAGGTTCCATTACAGTTCTAAGGAAGAGTGGAAGGAGATCCAGAAAGCTGGTAACAAAAAAAGGCATCCTGAGCCGTAGGCATGTTTTGTGCTTTAATCCCATCTGTGCAGGGAACAGGCCTGCTGACTTTGCGTTGAAGAATGATTTTAGTGTCCTGGATGCTGTGTGGAATATGTGCAAATTATTTCATACTATATATTTAAATGATTTTTTTTCACACATATGTTTCTGGGAAATTTTAAAAACCTTAAATTTATAGTTTCACCACCTACAGCTTTGCCCGAGCTCTGCTCCGGCTAAAAGGGTTTTCTTGGATTACTATGGTTTTTAACAGATGTAGTTTACCCCATGTAATCTTCCTTAGGGCTCATTCAGACGAACATAAGGGCTCCGTGCCTGTGCATTGCGGACTGCAAATAGCGGTCCGCATCGCGCCGCACCGGCCATGTGAATCCTATATTGCGGTGCAGACCTATTGACTTGAATGGGTTCGTGATCCGCAAAATACAGCAAAAGAACGAACCCCGAAGCGCTTTGTAGTGTTTCTGTGAGTTTCCAATCTGTGCCTCTGCTCCACAAAATATAGGACATGCCCTATCTTTTGCGGTGCGGAATCATGAACCCAGAAACGCTTCATAGTATTTCCGTGAGTTTCCAATCTGTTCCTCTGCTCCACAAAATATAGGACATGTCCTATCATTCACTGTATCTTGCAGATCGAGTGCACACGGACAGTGCTCGTATATTGCGGACCTGCTGTTTGTGGTCCGCAATACAGGCAGGGAGCCCTTATTTTTGTCTGAATGGGACCTTATGCTGTTTTTTTTTTCAATTAGGTCTCTCCTGACCCCTTTTCACCATGTAAACAAATCCCTTTGGGTTGTTTCCATCCTGTATGTAGCACGTTCTGTTGAATCCAGCCAAACCCATGATGCACTTCTCCTTTCTCTGCCACAGCTCCAGTACCTCCCCTAACAACAACCAGCTAGTTTATAGCTCCTGCCACCCAGCTAGTTACATACACCCTCCCTATCACTGCCCCTGTTGCTGCTTTGACACGCTAATGGACATGACATCACAGGAAATAAGAGAGCTGCATGGACATGGTCATGTGACCACAGCCCAGAGTGAAAAATCCACAGGAGCAGTAAAGGTAAAAGAAATACATTACAAAATGACAGCTTCTCTCATAAATGATTATTTTAAAAGATGTTTATGCAAACTGGAAAACCCCCTTCAGGGTACGCATAGATGACGACTTGTGTAATGCGCCAAGAAAGTCACACAACATTGCACATAATGATTGTCAATGGTGTCACAGTGCGACACGAGGCATGCTGTGACTGCAACACGACATTTGCAAAAAATCCAGACGATGAATATTGGGTCGCAGTTCTTAAGTCGTACACGATCTTTACTCATCGTCCACAGATGCCTCATAACAGTGTGTCATCCACAGATCTTCCATAACTGTATCATCCACAGATCCTCATAACAGTGCATCATCCACAAATGTCCTATAACAGTGCATCATCCACAGATCCTCTATAAGTGTATTCGCCACAGATCCTTATAAAAGTGCATCATCCACAAAAAGCCCCATAACAGTGCATTATCCACAGATCCTCATAACAGTGCATCATCCACAAATGTCCCATAACAGTGCGTTATCCACAGATCCCCATAACAGTGCTTCATCCCCAGATCCTCACAATAGTGCGTAATCCACAGATCCTCATAACAGTGCGTAATCCACAGATGCCCCATAACAGTGCGTTATCCACAGATCCCCATAACAGTGCTTCATCCCCAGATCCTCACAATAGTGCGTAATACACAGATCCTAATAACAGTGCGTCATCCACAGATCCTCATAAACAGTGCGTCATCCACAGATCCTCCATAACTGTAGCATCCACAGATACTCAGTCATAACAGTGCGTCATCCACAGATCCTCCATAACTGTAGCATCCACAGATCCTCATAACAGTGCATCATCCACAAATGTCCCATAACAGTGCGTTATCCACAGATCCCCATAACAGTGCTTCATCCCCAGATCCTCACAATAGTACGTAATCCACAGATCCTCATAACAGTGCATCATCCACAGATCCTCATAAACAGTGCGTCATCCACAGATCTTCCATAACTGTAGCATCCACAGATACTCATAACAGTGCGTCATCCACAGATCCTCATAACAGTGCGTCATCCACAGATCCTCATAAACAGTGCGTCATCCACAGATCCTCCATAATTGTAGCATCCACAGATACTTATAACAGTCCGTCATCCACAGATCCTCCATAACTGTAGCATCCACAGATACTCATAATAGTGCGTCATCCACAGATCCTCATAACAGTGTGTCATCCACAGATCCTCATAACAGTGCGTCATCCACAGATCCTCCATAACTGTACCATCCACAGATACTCATAACAGTGCATCATCCAAAGATCCTCATAACAGTGTGTCATCCACAGATCCTCCATAACTGTACCATCCAGAGATACTCATAACAGTGCATCATCCACAGATCCTCCATAACTGTACCATCCACAGATACTCATAACAGTGCGTCATCCACAGATCCTCCATAACTGTAGCATCCAGAGATACTCATAACAGTGCGTCATCCACAGATCCTCTATAACTGTATCATCCACAGATCCTCATAAACAGTGCGTCATCCACAGATCCTTCATAACTGTAGCATCCACAGATACTCATAACAGTGCGTCATCCACAGATCCTCCATAACTGTATCATCCACAGATCTTCATAACAGTGCGTCATCCACAGATCCTCATAAACAGTGCGTCATCCACAGATCCTTCATAACTGTAGCATCCACAGATACTCATAACAGTGCGTCATCCACAGATCCTCCATAACTGTATCATCCACAGATCTTCATAACAGTGTGTCATCCACAGATCCTCATAACAGTGCGTCATCCACAGATCCTCCATAACTGTACCATCCACAGATCCTCATAAACAGTGCGTCATCCACAGATCCTCCATAACTGTACCATCCACAGATACTCATAACAGTGCGTCATCCATAGATCCTCATAACAGTGTGTCATCCACAGATCCCCCCATAACAGTGTGTCATTCACAGATCCTCTACAACATAATATTTAGTTTCTTATTTTCATCCTCTGAAACAAATAATGCATCTTATTCAGAGGTACTACTATTTTTCTAATCTTTCAGATTCGGATTCTTTAGAGATATTTCTAGGAACATTTGGTTATGTAATCTCTTTAAGAAAAAGCACCCTCTAATTCATAAATCCTGAAATCCTAAAATTACCATGCTGACAGAATATGTGGTCGAAGATTAACCGCTTACCGACCGCCTAACGCAGGATTGCGTCCTGCGGGCGTTCGGTTTGTTCCTCTTTGACGTGCGGGCGCGTCATCTCGCGAGACGCGAGATTTCCTGTGAACGCGCGTGCGCGCGTTTACAGGATCGAATCGGGAAGAAGTTAAACTACAGCCTGCCAGCGCTGATCGTGCGCTGGCAGGCTGTAGAAGTTAAAAAAAATCACATATCAGACGCTGTTTTGTTAACAGCGTCTGATATGCTTGCTGTTCGTTCCTTTGGTGGTCCCTTTTGCTTGGGACCACCAAAGGAAACTTTTATAAGTGCACCAATCACCACACAGACCCCCCCATCCATCCCCCCACCCCCATCCATCCCCCCACCCCCATCACTGATTAACCCCGATCACCCCATGTCACCCCCCTGTCACTAATCACCCCCTGTAAGGCTCATTCAGACGTCCGTATGTGTTTTGCGGATCCATGGATCCGGATCCAAAACACGGACACCGGCAATGTGCTTTGCGCATTTTGCGGATCCGCACATTGCCAGAACTATATAGAAAATGCCTTTTCTTGTCCGCAATTGCGGACAAGAATAGGACATGCTCTATCTTTTGCGGAGCTGCGGCCGGATGTTTGGTGGCCGAAACCCGGAAGTTTGTGGCCACAGCTCCGCAAATGCTGATGCGGCGAGCGCATAGTGTGCTCTCCGCATCACCGCCAGCCCCATTCACACTGAATGGGTCCGCATCTATTCCGCAGAATTGCGGAATAGATGCGGACATTTTTGCGGACGTGTGAATGGGGCCTTACTACTTTTTTTTTTTGCACATTTTTTGGCAGAGATTTATTCATCCACATTGATCGATGTGAATGAGGAAATCTGTGCCGTTTATTTTTTTTTTTTTTGCACATTTTTGGGCAAAGATTTTTTCATCCACATTGATCGATGCGAATGAGGAAATCTGTGCCGTTCATTTTTTTTCTTTTTTCAGCCCAGGGGCTGAACGGGAAAAAAAATCTCATTACCCGTATGCTCAATATAAGGAGAATCGCAGAAACTCCCAATGCTGGCCATACGTGTAATGATTGCGGAGACCCTCAAATGCCAGAGCAGTACAAAAACCTCACATGTGACCCCATTTTAGAAAGAAGACACCCCAAGGTATTCCGTGAGGGGTATGGTGAGTTCATGTAAAATTTTATTTTTTGTCACAAGTTAGTGGAATATGAGACTTTGTAAAAAAAAAATATATATATCAATTTCCGCTAACTTGTGCCAAATTTTTTTTTTTTCTGTGAACTCACCATACCCCTCACGGTATACCTTGGGGTGTCTTCTTTCCACAATGGGGGTCACTTGTGGGGTATTTATACTGCCCTGGCATTTTAGGGGCCCTAAAGCGTGAGAGTCCAAATGCGTAAAAATGCCCTGTGAAATCCTAAAGGTACTCATTGGAATTTGGGCCCCTTTGTGCATTTTGGCTGCAAAAAAGTGGCACACATGTGGTATCACCGTACTCAGGAGAAGTAGGGCAATGAGTTTTGGGGTGTCTTTTTATATATACCCATACTTTGTGTGAGAAATATCGCTGTAAACGACAACTTTTTAATTTTATTTATACAAAGTTGTCAGTTTACCGAGATATTTCTCTCACCCAGCATGGGTATATGTAAAAATACACCCCAAAACACATTGCCCTACTTCTCCTGAGTACGGCGATACCACATGAGTGACACTTTTTTGCACCCTGAAGTACGCAAAGGGGCCCAAATTCCAACGAGTACCTTTAGGTTTTACAGGATTGCTCACAATTTAGCCCCCCCAAAATGCCAGAACAGTACAAACACCCCACAAATGACTGACCCCATTTTGGAAAGAAGACACCCCAAGGTATTCGCTGAGGGGCATAGGGAGTCCATGAAAAATTTAACTTTTTGTCAAAAGTTAGCAGAAAGGGAGACTTTGTGAGAAAAAACAATAAAAAATCAATTTCCGCTAACTTGTGCCAAAAAAAATCTTTATGAACTCGCCATGCCCCTCACGGAATACCTTGGGGTGTCTTCTTCCAAAATGGGGTCACATGTGGGGTATTTATACTGCCCTGGCATTTTAGGGGCCCTAAAGCGTGAGAAGAAAATGCGTAAAAATGCCCTCCTAAAAGGTACTCATTGGTTTTAGGGCCCCTTTGCACATCTTGGCTGCAAAAAGTGTCACACATGTGGTATCGCCGTACTCAGGAGAAGTAGGGCAATGTGTTTTAGGGTGTATTTTACATATACCCATGCTGGGTGAGAGAAATATCTCTGTAAATGACAACTTTGTATAAAATTTTTAAAAAGTTGTCATTTACAGAGATATTTTCACACCCAGCATGGGTATATGTAAAAATACACCCCAAACACATTGCCCTACTTCTCCTGAGTACGGCGATACCACATGTGTGACACTTTTTGCAGCCAAGATGCGCAAAGGGCTCTAAAACCAATGAGTACCTTTAGGATTTCACAGGGCATTTTTACGCATTTTGGATTCCCACGCTTTAGGGCCCCTAAAATGCCAGGGCAGTATAAATACCCCACATGTGACCTCATTTTGGAAAGGAGACACCTCAAGGTATTCCGTGAGGGGCATGGCGAGTTCACAGAATTTTTATTTTTTGGCACAAGTTAGCGGAAATTGATATATATATTTTTTTTTTAATTTTGTTTTTTACAAAGTCTCATATTCCACTAACTTGTGACAAAAAATTTAATTTTACATGAACTCGCCATACCCCTCACGGAATTCCTTGGGGTGTCTTCTTTCTAAAATGGGGTCACTTGTGGGGTATTTATACTGCCCTGGCATTTTAGGGGCCCCTAAAGCGTGAGAAGAAGTCTGGAATCCAAATGCGTAACAATGCCCTGTGAAATCCTAAAGGTACTCATTGGTTTTAGGGCCCCTTTGCGCATCTTGGCTGCAAAAAAGTCACACATGTGGTATCGCCGTACTCAGGAGAAGTAGGGAAATGTGTTTTGGGGTGTATTTTTACATATACCCATGCTCGGTGTGAGAAATATCTCTGTAAATGACAACTTTTTAAAAAATTTTATACAAAGTTGTCAGTTTACAGAGATATTTCTCTCACTCAACATGGGTATATGTAAAAATACACCCCAAAACACATTGCCCTACTTCTCCTGAGTACGGCGATACCACATGTGTGCCACTTTTTTGCAGCCTGGGTGCGCAAAGGGGCCCAAATTCCAACAAGTACCTTTAGCTTTTACATGGCAGCTCACAATTTAGCCCCGCCCAAAATGCCAGAACAGTAAACACACCCCACAAATGACCCCATTTCGGAAAGTAGACACCCCAAGGTATTCACTGAGGGGCATAGTGAGTCCGTGGGAGATTTTTTTTTTTTTGCCAGAAGTTAGCAGAAATGGAAACTTTATGATTTTCAGAAAGTGTAATTTTCCGCTAACTTGTGAAAAAAAATTAAATCATACATGAACTCACCATGCCCCTCCGCGAATACTTTGGGGTGTCTTCTTTCTAAAATGGTGTCATTTGGGGGGTATTTATACTATCCTGGCATTCTAGCACCTGAAGAAACATGACAGGTGCTCAGAAAGTCAGAGCTGCTTCAAAATGCCGAAATTCACTTTTTTGCACCATAGTTTGTAAACGCTATAACCTTTACCCAAACCAATAAATATACACTTATTGGATTTTTTTTATCAAAGACATGTAGAACAATAAATTTTGTGAAAAATTTATATAGAAATGTAGTTTTTTTTAAAAAAAATTACAACAGAAAGTGAAAAATGTCAATTTTCTGCAAAAATTTCGGTAATTTTTGATTAATAGCAAAAAAAGTAAAAATGTCAGCAACAATGAAATACCACCAAATGAAAGCTCTATTAGTGAGAAGAAAATTAGGTAAAATTCATTTGGGTGGTAAGTTGTATGACGGAGCAATAAACGGTGAAAGTAGTGTAGTGCGGAATTGTAAAAAGTGACCTGGTCATTAAGGGTGTTTAAGCTAGGGGGGCTGAAGTGGTTAAAGAGGACTTGTCACCACCCCAGACATGCCTGTTTTAATAACTACATGAGTTCCCCATGTAATAATGACTCCAGAGGATCTATTCTTATGTCTCTATGTTGTCCTGTTATCATTTCTGCTAGAAGTTATGAATGAATTGCTAGCTGTCTGCAGTAAGGGTACAGAGGGGCGTTAATCAGTTTGAGGGGGGTGCACTTGCACAGTCTGACAATGGCAGCACTGATTGGATACAGTCAAACTGTGAAGGTACCTCCCCCCCCCCCCTCAACTGGTTACCACCCCTCTGTACTCTGAGCCATAAGAATAGATGCTCCAGAACTGTTATTACACAGGGAATGCATGAAGCTATTAAAAAGGAATGTCAGAGGTGGTGACAGGTCCTCTTTAATTTCCATGTTAGTATATGGAAAATGCTTTGGAGAATGAATAGTGACATTACAGTATATTTTTGTATTTTGTATTTTCAGTTGTCTTTAATGAATATGATGTGTTTGTAGTATGTCTATAATTAAAGTAATTACATACGTTTGTCTCATCTATGAATAAAGCCTGTGCCCTGGATAATGACAAATCTGTTACTGTGAAAATATAAAGCATTATATTACATCTAATAATGATATAGAGACCAGCATGAACTGAGCACTAATAACTATGTTGAGATTCTGTGTATGGTATTAATAACACCCAACCAAGCATAATATGATCCTGTTATAATATCAAAAGGTAATGATGACCTGCAGAATTGTTAAACACCATAATTAGCCATACTATGCACAGACAGGGGTTTGTTACAACTTCCAGACACGTCCAACCAACAACCCTTTATCAGGCTCAGCATCGTGGTAGCCCACCCCAGGTGCAGTACAATGATGGATAGAGTGAAAGTAGTACATCCGGAACATTTTAACTGCATGTGTGTGACTCCAAGAGCTACAGATTAATAGAGCAATCACTCCTACCATACGTTGTTCTGTGGACGTAGGCTTTTCTGGTTTAATTCAGTAATTTCTACCTTTCATTTCCTCCATAAATGCTTGCCTTGTGAATGTGTAGGAGTCGTAACAGTTTTGATATAGCGGTTATTTTTTATTTGTAGTATTATTATCCTAACGCTTGTGTAATAAAATCTTAACAGAACTCTTTAAAGGGGTATTCTCATCCCAGACATGGATTACGTATCGCTAATATACGCCATCACTGTCATATAGGTGCGGTTCCTACCTTTTAGACCCACTCCTATCTCCAGAACGGGCCCCCCCCCCCCCAAAGTGAAAAAGAGCGCACCGCACAATCTCGGCTATTCTCCATTCACCACTATGGGAGTTCTGAAAGTAGCTTGGCTATTACCAGCAGTCCTACAGCGGTGGATGAAGAGGTGGCCGTGCATCTGCAGTGTGCTCTCCATTCATTGCTGGGGGACGCTTGCTCGGCTATTTTTTGTACTCCCATAGCAGTGCGTGGATGCTCTACTTCACTTCAGCGGCCCTGTTCAGTTTTTTAGTTTTTTAATTTTTTTCATCATTATTTGTATGCTGACTAGTGCAAATAGTAAACTGACGCTTTGAATTTCAGCCAATCAGACTTTCCTCCTTCTTATTTATTTTTTTCTTGGTAGACACCGCTGTTTTTATTTGCACTTGTTTCCACAAGATAAATTAGCATTTTGTTTACCTCCAATGATAATATTTTACATCTGAATGTTCTTGCCTTTGAAGGATTTAATCAAACTTTATGCTAGATGATACTGTATAGGCAGGTTAGAAAACATGGGTCTTTATGCTTTCCCTTATTCACTCAATGTACATCATTATGCTCAATTTGTATTTCTGGTCTTTCAGAGGTTGTGCATCCAAAGTCAATGAAAGGTTGTGCTCCTATTACGCAATCTGGCAATATTCAGTGACTTCTGATTAATTAAAAATGGCCATGATTCAAATGAGTAAGATTAAACATAAATGCTTTCATCTGGTTATGGAGTTAAAGCAGTTTTCCAATCATTATAAAAAGAAATAAAAGATACATGATGTTAAACAAGTAGGTAGGTTAACCTACCTACTTGTTTAACTTTTTGTATTTATATTTTAATTGTGGGGTTTTGGCAGTTAACCCCCTATAGACCCAGCAGCTACCCACTGTGTACACAGTGGGGTATCACCAAACATTGGTTAATCCCTCTCTGGTAGCGCGGTTTTCCCCACATATGAAAAGGCATAATGAAGCGCGTCTAGCGCGAAATGGCTGTCCCTTCAGTGATTTATGTGCACAGACCTGCTTGTACCCTATTTTAAGAAGTACAATAAATTGGACGTTTTACTTTGGAATTGGTGAGTGCCGCTGTCTCTATTAATCTCTCTATCAAGAATTTTCCCCACATATAATACCTTATAAGATACATGATGTTTGTCACATGGTATATAATAAAAGAGTTGTGCTTTACTGTCTATGTGTACTTGTAGCATCTTGCAGACATTGTAGTATTGATAATGTAGGTACTGCCCTGCCAGGACTTTCCTTATGATCACAGTGGCCGTACTTACTCAGTAGGGTCTTTTCTGTATATATACAAGATGCATATTTTACTGCTCTCAATAGGAAGCAACAATGAGAGGGTACTCAGAATGACTGAAAGGGAGATGGTACTGCGTGGAGAAAAAAAGTTCAAAGGATACGCTGATGTAATCCTGAAGGTTTGTAATCTGAGAAAGGAAAGGACGGAAGCAGATCCATTACTTCAAGTTTGATACAAAGTACTTGGTTTGGTATCAATAGATAATTCTGCAGAAAAATTGTATGATACATTTTAATTTTTCTTGCTTTAATGATACACCTTGCAGGGTGGTATTGGTGAGTCCAGTCACAGTCCAGTAATTGCATAGGATGTAGCAGAACTAAAAGCAAACTGTACTAACACGTCACAGTGATATCTCGTGACAAAAGCTGTTAAAGGCGGCAATTGACTTTTCTTGCCGTTGTTTACTTAAAACATTAAGCGTTCTTTTAGGTTTTGCTACATCTTTTCTACACTAATCTGACTTCC
Source organism: Bufotes viridis (assembly GCA_033119425.1). Taxonomy (NCBI): domain Eukaryota; kingdom Metazoa; phylum Chordata; class Amphibia; order Anura; family Bufonidae; genus Bufotes; species Bufotes viridis. The sequence continues at coordinate 168,101,127 of CM065589.1, forward strand.
AACAGTGCCATGGGGAATGTGAATTCCCTGCAGGTGCTCTCCCCTATTTCCAGAATTGTTTCTGCTCCTAAAGGAAGTGATTCAGATAATAGAAGCTTAGAAGTATAGATTTGCTGTTAATTCAGTTCTTTATAAGCAAAGGTTTTCTAACATTAAAACCCAATCAAGAGTTCGGGTGCATGCACACAACTGTATCTGTTTTGTGGTCCGCAAATCATGGATCTGTAAAATATGGATGTGGTCCATGCACTTTTCACAGGGCCCATTAAGAAAAAATGCCTATTCTTTGTTCTCAAAACGGACAAGAATAGAACATGTTTTATAATTTGCGGCACGGTCGCATTGATGCGGACAGCACATTAATGTCATCCACATTTTTTGCAGCCCCATACAAATGAATTGGTCTGTGTGCAATCCTTAAAAAATTGCATTGGATGTGGACCGAAAATCTGGTCGTGTGAATGCACCCTTCTACTGGAGCTCAGTTTTTTTTAACTACATTTTCAGGCAAATTTACCTGAAATAACCTCTCGCTGGGGTAATCCATAGACTGGTATCTAATCTAACATAACAAGAGCACTCTCGGTCATGTCACATCACAAAAGAGAAAAGCTGCTCTGAGGTCAGCAGACTCCATCTGGTAATGTGACCTCCAATGAGTACATGCCTTTATTATGCCTTATTTCACCTGGATCACAATTCTCTGGTTACTTCTCAGTACCTTTCAAATAGAAGAAGCTCTGATACAGTCAAATAATTGGAACGTCTTTGTTTGTTCTCTCTGTACATCAGAGCAGAAGTAATCATTTTAATAAAGATGAAGGGATTTGTGTCGACTTTTAAAGTGAGAGACGCTGTCGATCTGATGATAAGTATGAGCTAGATTCAGAAAGGGTCGAGCTCTGCATTCGACAGAGGAAGTGTCATTAGAATTCCTGTCTGCTAGGAATGGCTGTCACCGTTGCTTCACGTGGAGAGGCTGTTAAACATAATCACAAGACTGAGAGGAACATTCTTCTTCCTCTGGAAAGCAGCCCAATTCCACTATCTGACTGGAAAATTTTTGAAATGTGAAATGGCAGCGTTCGGGAAAACTAATGCCCTTCTCCTTCTAAAATGAGATATTGGAAGACAGCAGGGAGTCTGGTACAGGTAGTATCTATTCCTTCTCTGCAAGAAGCTGCCTCAAGAAAAATAAAATGACTTCTCTTGATTTAACCCATCCAGTACTTTTGATGCCATGGTACAGCTAACTGTGTTTGAAAGTCAGGAATTTTAAGTATGAAGCTACATGCAATATTATATGTTGATTAGGGTGTCATAAGCAGAGGACTAGGGGTTTGCCATCATAATCTCAATATAACTGTTATGGGATGAGATTGCAGAATATAGAGTTAGTTAATTCTATATTTTGCAGCACTCTACAAGGATCGTCGCCCTTCACATTAGTGCATGTCCCCAGTGGGGTTCACAATCTGATTTCCCGATAATAGGAGATACAAGCAATTTTCATGGGAAGCCACAGGGTATGTGTTTGGAGTGTAATAGGAAAGTGACAAAATCAAATATACAAGCAACATGCAGATATTGTCCGTAGGCATATTTGAACCAGGGATCCACATTGCTGCAATATCTAGAAATGGAATGGTAAAACAGCAAATGGAATCACAGAGAGGTTTTAAAGGGTGTGAGAAGAGCTGGTAATAACACATTAACATGTCCACTTACATAGTTCTAATTATTGCAAAAATTTTTTAAAATCAGATCTTTTTTATTTGTCATTTAACAATTGCGTCAATGATACAAAACATATAAAATACATAGAACGTATACAACAACCCACCCTCTTCCATGCAATGTCCTCACCCTCTTCAGCAGTTACCATACACATCCCTGCCAGAATACAAACCCTCCTTTGATCATCTGTTGATAATCCTGCCTCTCCCATACCATGTAATACCCATATCCTTGTTAGTTCCTGGAAGCTAATCCAGATCGCACAATCCAGAGTTCCCATTGTTTTTCAAATTTGTTAAGCACCCTTCTTTTCAAATAAACACCTCTCTCTAAACGTATCATTTGATTTATGACTCCTACCAGCTCTTGCTTAGTGGGACTAATCGATTGAATTCAATATTTTGCAATCAGTTTCCTATTGCAATACTGAGTTTTCGCTATTGCCAATCTATGCCCCTCCATCACAGCAAGATCTTGTGTATACCCTAACACCCCAATCATTGGCATCCTGGGAGTCTCAGTGTCATACACGTTATCTACCATCTCAGACAGTTCCGACCAAAAAGTACTCAATCCTCTGCAAGACCACACCATGTGAATATGGTTTGCCTGCTCCTCTTCACATCAAAGACTTTGGGCATTCGATCGGATCCCCATCCTCTATAGCATTAAAGGCGTTCTGTACACCCTATGAAGCAGGTATAGTTGCGATCTACGTTGAGCCTCTTGATAGATATTCTAGGTGTATTCTCCAGGATGGACTGCCACTGATTAGATGTCAAGGACCCCACATTCACCTCCCATTTGTCCAAGATAATGGGTCCCCCATGCTCCTCTCCAAAGGAAACCCATAAGCAAAGGAGATGAGCTTATAAGCGGCAGATGCCTGTACCACCTGATCAGAGAGCGCTGTAGTAGCATAAGTTGTAGGGATTTCCATCCCTGGACATTGAATAGCATGTCTTAGTTGCAAATATGCATAGAAAACTGACTTATGTAGTCCAAGTTCCGTTTGAAGTTGTTGAAATGGTTTAAATGAATTATTCTCTAAAACCTGGCGGACATATCTAATCCCTTTCTGTGCCCATCCCTCAAAAACCCTCCAGTTTGGACAATTCCCATAAAAAAGCATTATGCCACAGCGGAGTATTTTTAGTGCAGCCCTTAATGTCCAACAGATTCCTGATAGTCCACCATACATTATGCACCAGCTGTAAAGTAGGCAGCTGTAACTGGGGGATCTAGTTTAAAGCATGCACCTTCAGGGCCCCAAAGCATTTTTAATGCTAATATTCAAATCTAAATGATATAAGCAATTATTTCCAACTGATCAAAGTATTGTTCACTGGATGAAAATGATCACTGGCCAGCAAAAAACATTTTAGTACAATAAATGCTGCTTCTTTTCCAAGACTTTTATACTGATTACCTATCCTCTGAATTGGTCATCAGTATCTGGTTGATGGGGGTCCTGGGTGTCAACTGTTTGAGAAGGCACCAGTGGTTACAGTAACGCCGTAGCCTTCTCTCAGCTTAGCCTAGGCCATATGATGTCACATTCATTGGTCACGTGGCCTAAGCACAGCTCAGCCCCATTAAAGTAAATGGGGCTGAGCTGCGATACCAAGCATAGCCGCTATATAATTTAGAATGCTGTGCTTGGTGAGAAGGTCATGGCGCTCCTGCGAGCCCTCTCAAACAGCATCGGTCCCAGGTGTCGGACACCCACGGACCAGAGAATCCAAGATGTTTCTATATATTCTTTCCTGGCTAGACAACCCCTTGAAAGAGCATTTGTTAGCATTATCAAACATATTAAACCAGGCATATAGCCTGGTAGGGGTTCATCATTCTGACAAAAAGAGTATCCTATCTATGTATTTCTGTGGTCCCATTCCTGATAAAAGCAATTTTTTTTTTATATGTAAATGCACTTACTGGGGCACCAAGGGGCAGCCAAAGCCCTCGGAGTACCAGTTAATAACACCCTTACCGCTTTAGTCCCTTCCCCCGGATTGACAAGGCTAGACATCTTATCTAGCCCTGTCTTCTTGAGATGGCACTGCGTGCTTGCACAATGCATCTCTCTCTCTCCGAGCAGTGCGGATTCCAACTGAGCAAGCACTGAGACCGCAAGGCATGGTCCCGATGCAAGAAGACAGGGCTAGATAAGATGTTTAGCTTTGTCAATCCAGGGGAAGGGGGAGAGACTAAATCTGTAGGGGTGTTACTAACTGGTGCTCTGAGGGCTCTGGTTGGCCCTTTGGTGCTCCAGTAAGCTCACTTACATATCAATAAAAACATGAATGGGACCTGTGGGGGGTCGCTCTGGTAGACAGCGGTGCGGGTGCAGTTTAGAGGCAAAACAAGGAGTCCAGATTGTGCATCAAACAGTGTTTTATTCACACTTGCACACCAGAAATGAAAACAGTCTCTTGGTGACAGTTCATACACAACAGAAATCATGTGGAAAAACCAAAAACAGGCCAACACACGGTCCAGTCACCTTGGGTGGTTTAGGTGCGGGTTCACACCTAGCAGTCGGCTCAGCCGCAGGCGATTCCACCTTCAGGTCGCAGGGCAACACCACCTTGCTGAGCTCCTTCCTCCAGGACAGAGAATTCCTCAGCCCTGTTTGCAGGCTCCAGGATAATCACACACACCCAGACACAGCTGCTGGCTGCGTTTTATACCCAGCCCCAAAACATGGACTGGACCGTGGGGAGCAGCCACCCACCCTACTCTTTAGCTGCTCCCAGTAAGAGCCGGCCCGGATCGGCTTTGCAGCCATGCTATTTAACAGAGCAGCACTAGCTGCTGCAGACCAAAACCCCGGCTCTTACCTCACCGAGGCCAGCAACCTCGGTGACACGTACCTGCTATCAAAAACAACACCTTGCACCCTCTTACACACCCCCTTTGTTCAACCCTGAGGGGTGAACACACGTGAGGCAGTGGACGCGGGACAGGGCATCTGCGTTGCCCTGCAAGCGGCCTGCCCTGTGTTCCACGAAGAATTTGAAATTCTGAAGAGATAGGAACCACCTGGTGACCCGAGCATTCCTCTCCTTGGCCTGACTCATCCATTTGAGGGGGAATGGTCGGTCACCAGACGGAACCTCCTCCCTAACAGGTAGTAGCGGAGACTTTCGAGTGCCCACTTGATAGCCAGGCACTCCCTCTCCACTATACTATATCTGGACTCGGCGGGATTGAGCTTACGGCTCAGGAAGACAACGGGATGTTCTTCCCGTTGACCTCCTGAGACAGTACCGCACCGAGGCCTACCTCCGAGGCGTCGGTCTGTACGACAAACTCCTTGTTGAAGTCGGGTGTCACCAAAACCGGGGACCCACACAGGGCCGACTTCAACGCGGTGAAAGCCTCCTCCGCCTTCTCACTCCAGCTAACCCTCCCAGACTTTCGCCCCTTCAAGAGGTCTGTCAACGGCGCTGCTATTGTGGCAAAGTGGGGCACAAACCTCATGTAGTAACCTACAATCCCCAGGAACGACTTTACCTGCCTGGTGGTGACCGGTCGGGGCCAGTTACGAATGGCCTCTACCTTGGTTACCTGAGGTTTGATGACTCCCGCCCAATTACATATCCCAGATATTTTGTCTCCTCTAACCCTATGGAGCACTTCTTTGGGTTAGCGGTCAGTCCGACTTTCCTCAGGGCATCCACTACCGCCTGCACCTTGGGTAAATGGCTTTCCCAGTCGGTGCTGTGGATGACTACATCATCTAAGTAGGCCGAGGCGTACCGACGATGTGGTCGCAGCACTATGTCCATTAACCTTTGGAAAGTGGCGGGGCGCCATGCAGGCCAAAGGGTAACACCTTGTAGTGATACAGGCCCTGCGGGGTAACAAATGCGGTTTTTCCTTAGCCGACTCCGTTAAGGGTACCTGCCAGTACCCTTTAGTGAGGTCCAGCACAGAAAAATAACGGGCTTGTCCTAAACTTTCAACCAGCTCGTCTACTCGGGGCATGGGATACGCGTCAAACTTGGATACTTCATTTAACTTGCGAAAGTCGTTGCAGAACCGCAACGTCCCATCCGGCTTGGGTATTAGGACTATGGGACTGGCCCACTCACTTTTCGACTCCTCAATGACATCGAGCTTCAACATTAACTGTACTTCCTCCGCGATGGCCCGTCGCCGAGCCTCGGGTACCCGGTATGGTTTTAACCGGATCTTGGCCTGAGGCTCAGTGACGATGTCATGTTGGATGAGAGACGTGCGGCCAGGGAGGTCCGAGAACACATCCGTGTTCCGACTGATGAACTCCCTGACTTCCTGAACTTGTTTGGAAGACAGGCTGTCTGCAATTTTACCGTGGTTACTGCTTCACAGGCCTCGAACTGTGGGGCTGGACCCTTTTCACCTAGAAGCCCTGGCCGGGGGCTGTGGTCGTCGGCTGTGTCCCTATCTTTCCACGGCTTAAGTAAATTCACGTGGTACACCTGCTCCGGCTTGCGCCGCCTGGCTGGTGTACTTTGTAATTTACTTCCCTACTTTCTGGATCACCTCATAGGGGCCCTGCCACCTAGCTAGGAACTTGCTGTCAAGGGTGGGTACCAGAACCAAAACCCGATCTCCCGGATGGAAGCCCCGTACCCGAGCCTGACGATTATACACCCTACTCTGGGCTTGTTGCGCTGCCTCCATATGCTCCCGGACCAGCGGCAACACCCTTTCTATCCGTTCCTGCATCTGGGTGACATACTCAATGACACTTTTGTGGGGGACAGGCTGTTGTTCCCATGCTTCCTTGGCGATATCCAACAGGCCCCGAGGGTGTCTGCCATAAAGCAGTTCGAAGGGCGAGAACCCAGTAGAGGCCTGGGGTACCTCTCGCACTGCGAACATGAGATAGGGCAGAAGCAGGTCCCAGTCCTTCCCATCTCTAGACACCACCCTTTTTAACATATTTTTAGAGTTTGGTTAAACCTCTCAACAAGACCGTCTGTTTGCGGATGGTAAACGGACGTCCGTAACTGCTTTATACGCAACAATTTACACAGTTCCTTCATTACTTTGGACATAAAGGGGTCCCTTGGTCTGTCAGAACCTCTTTTGGCAGGCCCACACGGGAAAACATCTCCATTAACTCTTTGGCAATGAGCCTAGCTGAGGTATGTCGCAGAGGCACCGCCTCCGGATACCGAGTGGCATAGTCGAGAACTACCAGAATGTGTTGGTGGCCCCTGGCAGACTTTGGTACAGGCCCAATTAAATCCATAGCGATTCGCTCAAACGGTACTTCAATAATTGGCAGAGGTACCAGAGGACTACGGAAATGAGGCTGGGGGCTAGTTATCTGACAGGTTGGACAGGACTTACAATAATCTTCTACCTCCTTGAACACACCGGGCCAATAAAACCGCTGCAGTATGCGGTCCTGGGTTTTCTGCCACCCCAGGTGTCCCCCAAGAACATGTTGGTGGGCAAGCTCCATGACAAGCTTACGATACGCTGTGGGCACCACCAACTGTTCAACAGGTTCACCTCGGACTTGGTTCACCCGATACAACATATCCTGTAGAACAATAAATCGTGGGAACATTAATTCAGCCCCTGGTTTCTGGGGTTTACCATCAATTTCCAGCACATTCTCCCAGGCCCTGGTTAGGGTTTGGTCCCGGTGTTGTGCGGTCCCAAAATTTTCCCCGGAGACATTGAGGTCTGCCAACTCAGGTCCCGGTGGCAAGTCCTCCGTGTCTCCCACCATTACACTCAGTGGGGTTGTTTCCCCCTCTACCGCTGCAGCAGTGGTCACCCCTACCGCCGGCCCTTCAGACTCGGGCTCCCAGGGTTCTGGCCTTCCAGTGGTATCAGGCCACTCTGCTAGGGTCACCCCTGTCTCGGGTCCCTCAGATACCTTTATTGCCGGCCACAGCGCCGGAAAACCGGAGAAGTCCCTCCCAAGTATTAGTTCGTGTGGGAGTGTAGTAGCGACAGCCACCTCGTGGGTCCACCTACCAGCCGCTGTGGACAAAGTCACTAGTGCAGTGGGATAGTCTTTCAGGTCTCCGTGGATGCACAGGACCCCGACTTTACGGCCAGTATACTCCGCAGGCCGTACCAGGGCAGCCCTTACCAGGGAGACTAAACTCCCGGAGTCCAGCAGAGCCACCGCCAACGAATCTCCCACCTCTACCTGACACAGGTGGTTATGGTCTTGTACCTCACGGGTGCCAGTTGCGCACAGCTTCCGTGCATACAAGGAGTGGCGACCCCGTAGTTCACCTCCATCAGCTCATCCCGACGCGGACAGTCGGCCCTGATGTGGCCGGGCTCCTGACACCTCCAGCATACCACGGGAGGCGGGCTCGCAGGGGGTATATTCCGTGCAGGCCGCTCTGTCGCCGGACGTTGGAACTGGGGCAGAGGCCTCCGGGGTTTAACTGACCCCTTCCCAGCAAGACTCCCCTGCAGGTTTCTGGTGGCCTCGTACCGCTCCACCAGGTCGACCATCTCCAGGGCATTGGTGGGCGATACCTGGCCGATCCAGTGCTGGAGAGGGTAAGGCAAAGCCCTCCAGAAGACATCGGCTAACAGACGGTCGAGCATAGCAGTGGGAGTCAGTATGTCTGGCTGCAGCCATTTTTGCAACCGTTGTAGCAAGTCATAGTATTGTGGCCGGGCGGGTTCAGCCGGGTTAAACTCCCACTGATGCACCCGCTGGGCCCGGACCAAAACATTCACCCCCAGTCTTGCCAGGATCTCACCTTTCACAGTCGGGTAGTCAGCTGCTTGGTCATCTGGGAGGTCAAAAATACTTGCTGGGGTCCAGATGCCAGGAACGGAGCGATGACCTCTGCCCACTGTTCTCGGGTAATTTCTCCTCACGGCCACCTTCTCGAACACCGCCAGATAGGTCTCAACATCATCCGAGGGGTCATCTTAGGGATCGCGGTACGGACAGCTTTCCGGGCATCGTGGACGCGGTGGGACGCTCCTGCCGCTTGCAACGCCATCACGTGCTGTAGCAGTAGCTGGTTGGTCTCCCGCTGCTGCACGTTAGCCTCTATGAGGGCTTTCACAGCCGCCTCCATTTTGTCGGGGATCACAGGCTGCAACTTTGCCGGCTTAATATAGGACATTCACTTTTGCCCAGCAAAAACAAAGTTCGGCGTTCACGCCAGCCTCACTGCGCATGCCCGCATCCGACACCAAATGTGGGGGTCGCTCTGGTAGACAGCGGTGCGGGTGCAGTTTAGAGGCAAAACAAGGAGTCCAGATTGTGCATCAAACAGTGTTTTATTCACACTTGCACACCAGAAATGAAAACAGTCTCTTGGTGACAGTTCATACACAACAGAAATCATGTGGAAAAACCAAAAACAGGCCAACACACGGTCCAGTCACCTTGGGTGGTTTAGGTGCGGGTTCACACCTAGCAGTCGGCTCAGCCGCAGGCGATTCCACCTTCAGGTCGCAGGGCAACACCACCTTGCTGAGCTCCTTCCTCCAGGACAGAGAATTCCTCAGCCCTGTTTGCAGGCTCCAGGATAATCACACACACCCAGACACAGCTGCTGGCTGCGTTTTATACCCAGCCCCAAAACATGGACTGGACCGTGGGGAGCAGCCACCCACCCTACTCTTTAGCTGCTCCCAGTAAGAGCCGGCCCGGATCGGCTTTGCAGCCATGCTATTTAACAGAGCAGCACTAGCTGCTGCAGACCAAAAACCCCGGCTCTTACCTCACCGAGGCCAGCAACCTCGGTGACACGTACCTGCTATCAAAAACAACACCTTGCACCCTCTTACAGACCACAGAAATACATAGCCAGGGTACTATTTTTGTCAGCATGATTAACCCTACCAGACTATATACCTGGTTTAATACGTTTGATAATGCTAACAGATGCATAATATATAGAAACAACTTAGGTTCTTGTGTTCCACTGCTGGAAGACATTATGTAAAAGTTCAGTTTCAGTGCCATGGCTGTGACCTGTCTTAATACAATGCAAACAGCTTTTAATTCCTTGTGTACAATTTAGTCGGCACTCCGGTAGTAGTAGCATGGAGCTCGTGTCTAGGGGAGTCTTCCCAAATCACAGCTGAAGTAAAGACCAACACTCACTAATAGATTTTCAGTATATTCTTGTTTATTGCTACATTATATTGTAAATGTGATGTGTTTCAGCTCGGTATGATTCTTCCACACACACGTTTAAGGAAGGCTCATACTGAGCCAAAACGCATCACATATAATTCCTATCCTGGCCATAAAAAATCTCTGCACCTGAATTATTGGAACATTGTTTTCTGGAAAAAAAAGTCCTGGTGTTTACTATATTTATAATGATTATTGGTTACTAATTTAACCCCTTCTTGACCACCCACCGTAAATTTTTGTCAGGAATCAAGTACTTAAATATGGCGCTTACTTGCAAGCACAGTGGGTGCCATAGCTACTGGGTGTCCTATGTTTTAAACAGCAGACATCCGTGGTTAATGTCTGTGACCAGCGATGATGCCTATCGCAGACCTTTAACCCTTCGTATGCAATAGTCAAATGTGACCACAGCATCTGAGAGCTGATAACCTGGAAGAGCAGTGCTTCTGGGACTGGAACGGCTCCTCTTTTGGGGGAGATTTTCATTCCCTGAGGTAGCCTTGGTCCCCCTGAAGGATCTGAGGCTGCCACAGCTATGTGTCTAATGAATTGGAGTCTATGAGAGAAGCAATCTGATGATCGCATGTTCAAGTTCCCTAGTGGAAACTTTTATAAAACTTAAAAAAAAAAAGTTTTAAGAAATAAAGAAATTTATAAAAATTCAAATCACCCCTGTTTCATTAAAATTTAAGTAAATAAAGAATTTAAAAAATAGACATCATAGGCATCACCACCGGTGAAAACATTTGTACTAATAAAATTTAAAAATATTTATGTCCTACGGTAGATGGCATAATGGAAAAAAAAAAATCTAAATCACTGATTCACAATTTTGTGTTACTTCACCTCCCAAAAAAATTAAAAGTGAACAAAAAGTCATACAAAATGAAGTATATACAACCCCAAAATTATATACCGTAGCTAAAAACTACAGATCGTCTGGCAAAAAATTTGCCCTCATACAGCTCTGTAGATATAAAAAGTAAAAAAAAAGAAAAATTATGGGGGTCAGAACATGGCGATGCAAAGAAAAAATGTTTTTTTTTCCAAAGTTGTTTTTATTTATCTCAGTATTAAACCACAAGAAAAACTATATTAATATGGTATCATCATTGTGGTATTGACCTGGAAAATGAAGGGAACCATCCATCCCCCCAAAAAAAAAAAAAAAAAAGCCCTCATATGACTATGTGAATGGAAAAGCGGGTTAAAAATTAAAATGAAAAAACTGAAAATGACCCAATCCTGATAGAAACATCCATCACCTATTCACAGGATATGTGATTGCTGTTTGATGAGGTTCCCATGCTGGGACTCCAAGTATTACTAGAATGGGAGTGCCATGTTCTTCCTTAACTAAGGTGAGGAGGACTTTGTATGGAACGGGGGTCAAATTTGTCCATTTCCACTCCATTCAAACTTAATGGGAGCTATGGAAAGTACAGTTAAGGGTCCCAGCAATAGGCCTCCACTGATTTATCTACCATCCTATGGACAAGTGGTACATTTTTTGTGTGGGAAAAGACCTTTAATATCAACGTTATGGGTCATGTCTAAGTGACAGAGTGAAAATTATTACTGTGATGCTTTTCTGTATTTTTATATGTTCATTCTGTTAAAACTTTAATAAATGTCATGTTAATTATTTGAAGCTAAAAATGTTTGTCAAAACTCTGCTTACTATGAAAAATATATTTCCAGAAGAACTTGAGTGTAAAAGATCTTCATCACTAGACTCTCAAAAAATACAGTAAATCATCACTGATTTATTGCACTTGAGGACATTGACAGAATGTATGATTTATCCCTGCAGGATACATTATCTACTGTAGGCACTTTATGTTTCCTAATTTTAATCTTGTACCTGGTTTTTGCAGCTCCACTTTAGAACATCAAAGATTTTTACAGTCACTTTTCTTACATTGATGATTGAATATACTTTTTTTGATGCTCTGGTCACTAGCAATTTTGTGATCTTGGTTAGAAGCACAGAGGAAAGAGTAAATATACACTGCTCACCATGCTACTAGCCTCATTTGCAAATAAATTGTTTAAGCTTTATTGTATTTTGATATTTAAATAGAACCATTTCAGTTAGCAGAGAGAGTAACATATTGTATCTAAAGGTGTTTTCCAGGATTTTTATATTATTTGACTATCCCCAGGACAGGCCATCAATATCATATTGGTGGCGTCCAACACACTGCATCTCTCCTGTCAGCTGTTCAGTACTAACTTAGGCAGGAACTACAAAGCTATGTCCATTGTGTAGTGGACGGAACTTGTTACTGCAGTGATGCTCCCATTCAATTCAAAGGGAAGAGTCTTTCACAAACCAGCTCCGTTGACTACACAATTCACGGGGAAGTGTAGTTCCAGCACCAGAGCTACTCTAGAGCAGCTAATTGGTAGAGGTGTGGGGATCTCAAACCCCTGTTGATTAGATGATGACCTATCTTGAGGTTAGGCCATCAATCTAAAATGAATGTACAGCCCTTTAAATAACATTCATTCTTCACGACCTCTTTAGGCATTCTTCACTCTATTGTCCTTAAGGACATTTGCTGTTGGGGTTCCTCAGGGATCATTCCTAGGTCCCCTCCTCTGTTCTCTCTGCAGAGCCGCTATCAGACCATCAGTAGATTTGGTTTCTAGTACTATCTCTATGCTGATGCCATTTAAATATGTACCTCATCCCATGAAATCAGCCCTGCATTATTACAAGACATGAGTGATTGTATGTCCACTGTCTCTAACATAATTTCCTCTCTCTGTTACCTTTCCACCAGAGAACCTAAATCTTTGGGGAGGGTGACTTAAATACCCAGGTAGTTGGGAGCATGTTGACTAGGGCGGTGGGCATGGACCACCAACCAAACACTAAAATTGTATGATAACCTTTATAGAAGTAGGATTCCAGTCCAGAGTTTGTAGGAAAGCCAGCTTTTATATTAATAAGAAGTGTATGGGTGGTTACTCTTGAATATGGCACTGGCTACTGAGGATGGGCATGGATGTTTTACCAAGTTAGTGATTTCACTGCAAAGCCACCATGACCATGGACTGCTAATTATACCCTCAACTTTCTATGCCACTGCACCATTGTTAATCAACATTGTATAAGAACCTAGGGATCAACGGAGATACTCAAGATCTGGTTATTTTCCTGCATTCAGAGCTGTACTTTCTTGCTGTGCCAGTGTTGACTTTTATTCACAGGCATGTACTGACCACTCGTAGACCTAGAGAGAGCAGTCAGCTTCACTACGTGGACTTCCTTATACAGCCTGATTTTCCCCAAGACACCGGTGGGAGACGCTGAATGGTTATTGTATGCCACATTTAACTTATTACCATCTGTTTTCTCAACCACTACCACTTTAGAATATTATAGACTATTAAAGTGTACTTAAGTGGTATTGATAAAAGTTTCATTTCTGTTGGCTCAATTATACAGTGAAATATTTTACAGCAGCAGGGACTGCAGTGGACTAATACACCCCTGGATTGGATTGTCTTGTGGATGCTCATACTTCAATATAGGTCACCACAGATTTTATGTGGAAATTATTTTATTTTATTGATCTAACATACTATTTTATTCTGTATTAAATTGTTGTCCCAGTATATATCGAGAGAGCCTACTTATATTGATTTGATTGTTGATTTGACTACTGATAATATGACCCAACCGGTCTCACTTGTTTGCTCAGCCTTGACCCTGGACTGTTAGACTTCTGCTTTGCCTACCATTCTGACACCTGTAGATCTACCTGGTTACTAGACCCAGCTCTGACCCAATCTTTGGATTTCCCCTGGCTCTGATGGTACTCCGGCATCTACCCCTGGCTTGTCAGTTTCCTCATACACCTGTCTGCCCCACCACCCAGCAACTACTCTGCAGATGCAACCAGGGAACACCCAACAGCAGAGGTCAGATTCTTATATAAGAATAAAAGAGTGAATACCTCAGAGATCTAAAAATTCTGCTGACCAGACTGATCTGTGCAAAGAATGTGTGAGGAAGCCCAGTTGCTAAACAGCTAATTCACCACATTACCATTATACTGTATTACAACTTTTCAAGCTTTACTAATCTGAGCTCAAGACTCTGTTCTGAAGCTTCTTTATAAGGCATCAGTGATCTACTGTGGACCTGTCAGATATCTACTATTAGATCTAAGTCCACTGGTTGACTACCAAGGATTTAGATCATTTCAACGGGTAATATTTTGATACCTACAATGACTCTTTATAATCTTTATAAAGCTTGCAGAATTTTAAGTGTCCACTTGCTTGATGCTTATCTTCAAAGGAAGACATTCCAAACATGCTAGAGACCAATAATTGTTGTTTTCCAAGACGAAACTTATTTATTTGATTATGTATTAGAGCATGATAAATTCTATTGTGTTTCCCCATCCTTGCTAATGCTTCTTAAAATTGATTATATTGAGTACTTACATATTAAGTATTTGTTCTGTGTCCCTAATGAGAATAAATGTTTCCATAATGCAGAGTAGGCATTCATCTAGCGTTACTTATAATGGATTTGTTTGAAATATTACTCCATTTAGGTGCGCTACACAATGATCAAACAGCAAGAAGCTGAAAATGGAGAGGCTTTGCAGCTAATCCTTCTGTGTAGTCTGATCCTACAGCCATTAATTACTCTCTTCTACTTGCTCCTGTTATACAGTCTGTAGATTAGGAGAAAGCAGATGGGAGGAGACTGGGGTGACACGTGAGAGCAAGTAGCAGAAAAGTTGCAAGCAAGTCGCACATGACTAACATTGAAATCAATGGAGTCAAAGTTGCCTTTGACTTGCATCCTCCAACACAAAATTTATCAGGTCTGGAGTTTTAGAAACTTTTGCCTCGCATTTGCGGCATCTCTTGTCGCATTGTGATACCATTGACAATCATTGGATCCAATGTCGCGTGGCACATGACACTGTGTAGACCCAGCCAACACATGTATGCAGGATCATACTACACTAAAAGTTCTTTGACATAGACCAATGACCTGGCAGATTATTGGGGGATGAGTGTTTGTAAAAATGCCACCAATCGCCGGATGAACAAGCAAACGCTTGTTCATCAGTTAATCGTGTTGTTATGCCAGCACCAAAAATCATTGTGATCTACGATGATCTACTGCGCAGGAACAATGAATTTCTATGTGGACAAGCAATCGCTAGTCCCTATACAGCGGAGGTGATTGCTACATGTTAAAGAGGACCTGTCACCAAAATGCAGTGCAATATGAAGGCAGCATGTTGTAGA
This sequence comes from Bufotes viridis, assembly GCA_033119425.1. Lineage (NCBI taxonomy): Eukaryota > Metazoa > Chordata > Amphibia > Anura > Bufonidae > Bufotes > Bufotes viridis. Next base: position 168,116,287 of record CM065589.1, read on the forward strand.
GCAGGAGAAGCTGGGCATATTGATTTATAGTTTTGTGGGAAAAGATTTAGTAAAGCTTGTAATTTTTACATTTGCATCTGCAGCCCTGTGAATTGCTGCACATCGTGCTGTCATTGGGAACATCTCCTTCGTTCCTGATAATTTGATGTGCTTTTGTCGCAGATCCCACTCTTGCATTGCAAAGGGTGACACAAAAAAAATCTCACAAACAGTTGACATGTTAGAAGGCCGGTTTATTGGCCTGTATTTGTGGGAGGGGCGTAAGTAGCACATTTATACCAGGCAGGCGCCTCCCTTGGGCGTGTCGACGGCTGCTGCGTAGTTGTGTGCAGTCAGAGCCACCTGTTGCAGCACATGGGCTGAATCTGCAGCTTCCATACCCAGTCAATGTCCAGGATCCCAGTGGAGGTCGTTCCGGTCGGGTGAGCGTTTGCAACCAGCTCGTGCAGCATTGTCCCGTTACAATCCGGCCGGCGATGTGTCGGCTCCTTTGGTGAGGAGGAGCGGCATTGCACCGGAGCGATTCTGCCTGGCAGCCCACGTTTGGCGCCCACGCGGCAACACGGTTAGTCCGGCCGGCGGTGTGTCGGCTCCTTTGGTAAGTAGGAGCAGCACTGCACCGGAGCGATTCTGCCTGGCAGCCCACGTTTGGCGCCCACGCGGCAGCACGGTTAGGCAGCAGGGGTCAGCGTGACTCCGTCTCGTTTTCTCGCACGTTTCCCATGTCTTGCACAGGCCACCTTGCTTAGTCTGTCCGTGTATATCTGTATGTCTTTCTTGTTTGCTTTCACTTCGCTGCTCGCCAGTAAACCTCTCTCGCTATCCGCTATTATTTCTGCAGACAGACTAAGGGCTCGTTCACACTGACATCCAGCATTATCCCCTTACTTGCATCATAGAGGGTGAGGCAGCTGATTAATCCAGGTGGAGCAGAGTTGCTGTTTACAAAGGGTTAATGTTTCTTTAGTATAGATGACATTTGCGATGTGTATATTGAGTGGACGGTAAGCTCCTCTGTGTGGAGGTATCTTCCCAGCAAACCTCTCCCACTATCTGCTATTATTTCTGCAGACAGACTAAAGCCTTGTTCACACTGACGTCAAGCATTATCCCCTTACTTGCGTTATATAGGGTAAGATGCAGGCAGCTGATTACTCTAGGTGGAGTAGAGTTGCTGCTAACAGAGTGTTATTGTTTCTTTAGTATAAATGCTATTTTGCAATATGTATATTGAGTAGACGGTGAGCTCCTCTGTGCGGAGGAATCTTCCCAGCAAACCTCTCTCGCTATCCGCTATTATTTCTGCAGACAGACTAAGGCCTTGTTCACACTGACATTCAGCATTATCCCCTTACTCGCATTATAGAGGGTGAGGCAGCTGATTACTCCAGGTGGAGCAGAGTTGCTGTTTTCAGAGTGTTATTGTTTCTTTAGTATAAATGCTATTTTGCGATATGTATATTGAGTAGACGGTGAGCTCCTCTGTGCGGAGGAATCTTCCCAGCAAACCTCTCTCGCTATCCGCTAATATTTCTGCAGACAGACTAAGGCCTTGTTCACACTGACTTTCAGCATTATCCCCTTACTCGCATTATAGAGGGTGAGGCAGCTGATTACTCCAGGTGGAGCAGAGTTGCTGTTTTCAGAGTGTTATTGTTTCTTTAGTATAAATGCTATTTTGCGATATGTATATTGAGTAGACGGTGAGCTCCTCTGCGCTGAGGTACATTTCATTTGTCTTGTTTCATTTGTTTTGGAAATGTAAAATGTATGTGTATCACTTTAAGGTTGTGAACCTGAGTTTGTGCACTTAATAAGCACCTGTGCAGGTGCTGGGGATCCATCTTCAGTTCAGAGTGTTAGCTGGACACTGGGGGAGCTACTTGCTACAAAGGTAATTGCAGAGACCCATGAGGACCTTTTTTATTTCGTTATTTTTGCCTCGTTTTGTTGCTTTATTTGTGCTAAAAATAGATAGAAGCGTGGCTTTCGCCGAGAACTGAGTTTTGTTTGGTTTTACGGCTTATACGCTCACATCTCTACTGGGCGCATGTGCTGATGGTGGCGACGTTTGCATGTACTCGCCTATAGCGGAGTGGTGTGGTGCAGGTTGTTTATATTACTGCATGCCTCGTGTTAGTGTCAGCATACTACCACAGTCAGGTTTGTCTTTATATGTCATTCGTTGCTTTTGAGGTCACGTCACAGCTCGCCATTCTCAGTTGATGTGGTCAATTACTTCTCATGCTTGGGTAGTAGGAAAAAAAAAAAAAATCACATTATGGGCGGATTTCTCATTATGTTACGGGCTTTGCTACTTGACGTTTATTTTAGGTTGTTATAGGTTCTGAATGTTGGGTAAGTCACATTTCATCAGTTTGCGGTCTCGCAACATCAGACCTGACCCGTCACTCAGGCCTCGGCGGTTTCAACCATTTTGTTGGTTCCGATGCCTCGTGTCAGTGTCGGCATGCTACCACAGCCAGCTTTATTAATTGCATGTAATTTTGCTTTTCAGGTCATGTCACAGCTCGCCATTCTCAGTTGGTGTGGTCAGTTACATCTGTTGCTAAGGTAGTGGGGAAAGAAAAAAAAAAAATCACATCTCGGGTGGATTTCCCATTAGGTTGCGGGCTTTGCTACTTGACGTTTTATTTTTAGGTTGTTATAGGTCCAGAATGTTGGGTAAGTCATTTCTCATCAGTTTGCGGTGTCACAACATCAGACCTGACCCGTCACTCGGGCCTCGGCGGTGTCAACCATTTCGTTGGTTCTGATGCCTACAGGCATCACGTCAGTGTCGGCATACTACCACAGCCAGGAGCATCTTTGCATGTCATTTGCTTCTTCAGGTCACGTAACAGCTCGCCATTCTTAGTTGGTGTGGTCAATTACATCTGTTGCTAAGGTAGCAGGGGGAACTAAAATTAAATGGAAAGTAAAGTATGTGTGAAACCTTATCAGCTTACAAACTCGCTACTTGATGTTTCTTTAAACGTTGCTATAGGTTCAGTGTTGGGTAAGTCACGTTTTCATCAGGTTGCAGTATCGCAACGTCAAACTGTACACGTCGCTCAGGGCACGGCAGTTTCAACCATTTTATTTTATTTTTCTTCAGATGCTTTCGCTGGCACTGCTTTTGTTACCATTTCTTGGCCCCAATATAATCATCTACTTTCCGACTTTCTATTCACGGTGCCCGGTTCGGGTCTATCAGCAATTACTGGCAGCAGTAACAAACCAAGGCCTTGCGAGTACTCTGTTGGGGTTCCCATGGCCCACTCGCCACTGGTGTTGGGCGCGAGTATTCGCAAGGCGAGTTTGATCTTGAATATTGTGATTTTGAGGTTTGCGAATATGTTAAATACTTGACCCCATATTCGCAATTGCGTATATTCGCTCTTGAGATGGATAGTGAGTGATAAAGAAACTGTATCTGGAAGGAAAAAAAAAAATAATTATATTCAGACATAATTTCCCCGACCTTTGTTGCTTCTTTCACAGTAGAGATTAAACGATAGAGTTTTAATAATGTTCGTCACTTGAATAATCGCATTAATCTATTCGCGGTTTGTATTCCCTTACCTACCTAGCGTTAACAGGTCGTGTCAGACTCCAGTACGCTGAGTGTATTGTACGGATTTCCACATGCCTTTTGCCCCTTCCATTCACTCAAATGACTCCCGCCATTTCAAGCTTTCTATACGTGTAAAGCTGTTTAAACATTATTAATAACGAACAATTTATGCGCACGCAAATATTACTCGAATTAGTCGCTAGTCATGATATTGCATGCGAAATAACGAATATTGCTATATCGCGAAAGCGCGACGAATGTGATGCAGGTTGTTTGTCTGACGTTGCAAGGTCGAATGTGGGTCTTTGCGCTCATCTCTACTTACACCTTTGTCGTGCGGCATGACCGCATGCCTATGTCCAAATTAGGGTTGAAACCTACATCTATCAGCCTTTCCTTCAGGTGAGGTGCGGCATACGCTGCCTCTAGGTACGATAGTTCCGGCCCATTTATCCGGAAGCTAGGTCAGTGACGCTCTGCATGTTTATTAGGTTCATACCTCAATCTAGTTGAGATGTTCTTGCATTCCAGAGGTTGGTCATGTTGGTGTTGTTGCTGGCACTGGTTTCATTGCCATTTTGGCCCCAATATAATCATTCTCTTTCCGACATTCCTTTCAGAGTGCCCGGCTTTGTGTCTTTTAGTAATTACTGGCAGCAGTAACAGACCAAGACCTAAGAGTACTCTGTCGCGGTCCTCACGGCACCCCTCACCACTTCTCAGTTATGCGGCATGTCCTATCCCGGTGTCCCATTTTAGGGTCCAAACCAACAGCTATCTGGCCTTTCCTTGAGGTCAGGTGCAGCGTGCGCTGCCTCTGGGAACAATAGTTCTGGCTCCATGTTGTCCGGAATTTAGGCGCTCTGCATGTTCAATAGGTTCATACCTCAGCCTAGTTGAGAGATGTTCTTGCATTCCAGAGGTTGGTCATGTTAGTGTTACGTACTATTGTGTATCATTTAGTTGGCTTTTGGCCCCCTTCAGGCATTCCTCCTACGCAGCGGTTATGGCACAACTCAAGCCGCTTAGCCTAGTTAGGTAGGCAGGTAGACGGTTACGTGTCATGTAGCCCCGACCACAAGTTAGAAGGCCGGTTTATTGGCCTGTATTTGTGGGAGGGGCGTAAGTAGCACATTTATACCAGGCAGGCGCCTCCCTTGGGCGTGTCGACGGCTGCTGCGTACCCTCCCAACCCACCCTTATTTTTCATAAACACCTTGCAGGGCATGCCCCCCTTCAGGCATTCCTCCTACGCAGCGGTTATGGCACAACTCAAGCCGCTTAGCCTAGTTAGGTAGGCAGGTAGACGGTTACGTGTCATGTAGCCCCGACCACAAATTGTAGATATCTAAATCCAGACAGCAGGTCAGGCACAGAAGAAAAAGTAAAGTGTACATTTTAGATTTGTCTAATCTCATCTACTTTGCTGGTACTGTATTACGTTGCGTTTTTCCCACACAGAAATCCACAAGGAAAAACCCCACCTAATTCGCAACATGTACACCGGGAATTGATCCACCAAGGATTTCACCCTTTGCAGTGCCACGGAAATTCAGCCCCATATGGCCACACCCTTGTGGTGAATGTCCAAACAACCAGGTGTTTGCCACCAAAACAACCTTTCTTAATTTGAACAGATTTTTATGCACACTTATTTCTGTAACAAAATCTGCCATGTGTGAATATCCCATGTGCAATTTGTATTGGTAGACCATGATCAAAGAACAGGCAAGCCAGGGATATTGTAGGAACATTCCCTGTTTTGCATAGACATGAGTATTATCTCAAAATGTTCCTTTTATTAGAGTTTCTTCTCTGAACAGTGTATTCCCTTTGCTATAAATACATTGACAGTAAACAGTGAATATGGGCAGTATTGCTTTATGTAGACAGATCAATAACACACGCGATAGTCAGAGGAATAAGATAACTACGGGATGGATCTTATACTTTTAGATTTTGTATTTTGTTACTGATTGCATCCTCTTGTTACATCCTACAAAACCTATAACTCATGCAAATGGTATGTTAAGAATCTGGTGTAACAGTGGGCAGGGGTCTGTTCACGGATATTAGCGTCTTCCTAGAGTAGTGCAGAATAAAAGGCAAGTGCTTGTATCCTCAGTGCAAGAGTTCTTGAGTCTGGATGCTGCTGTGAGCCTCTGAATCCCATGCTGTTTTGGCTCAGATTCTGAATACAGAAGCCATTAAATGTGTCAGAAACTGAATGCATTAAACTTGGCATACAGTTTGATGCGTTATGTAAAAATGATCCCTGGCGACACAAACGAAATAAAATATTGTGCTTGGGTAATATCCTGCAACAAAGTCCTTTTTGGCAAGTCAATTAAAATAAAATAATGGCACCAATTTGTGTTATATTCACTGCTGGACTACTAGTATTAAATGGTCCCCAGAGTCATCTATATACCATCAGTTCATGAGGTGGTTAAAAAGTGCACACATTTTTAAGTATATAAAGCAGCTAATGGCTAATAAACCATCAGTATTGGGAGGAAGCATGCATTTTTGCTAAGAGAGCTCACAACCTGCGATTTGATCTTACATACTGGGTTAGATTTACTATGTTTTGATCAGATTGTTTTCTTTTGTTTTGTAAATTCTTTATTTAATTTTTCAATAATATCACATAAAAGGTAATGACATTTTGAATGGGCCACAGACTTTTTGAAAAAGGTCAACATGTTTGACAAAATATCTAAACCCCTATGAAGGGTGCAATCTTAGTTAAACTCTGAGGTAGACAGCAGAAGTATCTACTGGTGAAATTACAAAGACTAGTCTTAAGACAAGTGTATGATGAAAAGGAAGGGAAGAGATAAGGGAAGTAGAAGGGAGGAGGAGGAGGAGATAGAAAAAAAAAAACTATGCGGACAGCAATAGTTTATATTCCTAGGAGTCTTGAAACTCAATCCAATGTCACCACGGTTTGTAGAATTTCGTGTGCATATTCCTTATAGATGCTGTCAGGTCCTCCATTCTCATGCCCTCCTAAACCTTACTGAGCCACTTTGCTATTGTGGGAGTAGAAGTTTGCTTCCACATGCAAGGTACGCAGGCTCTTGTGGTATTACAGATTGTTTTCTTTAAAAACAAATTATCTCATTGTTTGCCACAGTTAAGGCACCAAAGACTTACCAGAGTAGTTGAAATGTATATTCATTTTAATAGGGTTTGCCTACAAACAACACTTACTCCTTATTCACAGAATAGGGGATACGTCTGATCGTCGGTGGTCTAATCACTGGGGCCTCTGCCAATTATGAGAATGGAGGTCCTGTATTTCCCGATTTGACTGGAGAGTTGGTTGTGCCTTTCTGCTCCCCCTCCATACAAGTCTGTACTTATTGAATGGAATGAAAGAAGGCATGCATGAAGACTGCTCCACTTAAACTGGTGAACATGAGACCTCCGTTCTCGCGATCGGTGGGGATCCCAGCAATTGGACCACAACAGATCAGACCCTTATTTCCTATCCTTTGGATAGCGGACATGTTGTTCATGGGAAAATAACTAAGCGCCACTTTACAGTTTCTATACATATGTACATTCCATTATACATTACCTTATCATACACTGATACTGACTTTAAGCTTATATTACGCTTCAGAATGGTATCATCAATCTTGAAAAGTCCTACTTTTGTACTAGAAGGGTAAGGACACACACCATAGGTTTTTTGTAGCTTTTCTAAAAAAAAATGTGACGAATCAGAGTTAAAACTGCTGCTGTGGGTAGACTCCCCTAAGGGCACATTCACATGGCGGATTTTGATGCTTTAAAAATCCGCCACCTACTCCACAGCAGTAAACCGCTATGGTGTCTGCCATTGTTGTTCACTTTGAATGCCGCGGACCTGCTTGCAGCATAGCTCCATTATATGGAGCTAAACTGCATGCGGACATCCACTGCGGCTTCAAGCGGCACCTGTCTGCACACTGCGCCATGAAGGGAAATGTTCCTTTTTAGCGCAGTTGCAACTTGAAACTGCCATCCTGTGAACTCCACTAGGAGACAGACACCTCGGGTCCACTGCCAGAATTTTGGGACTAAAATTAAGCTGGTAAATACCACAGTGTGAACATGTCCTAAGAGTGTTTTGTCATCACATAGAAAGATGCAATTTGTGAAGCAGTGCCTTTAACTACATAAGTGTTCCTACTGTAACTGTAATTTGATTCGCGCAATAGAGATTGGAGTTTGTATATTGATCACTGGGTACCTGTAAAGTTAAAGCAAGCCTGTAGTAAGTAGAGCTAAGTTTCCCAAGAGTGTCTTTTCTTTGGTTTGGAGATATGCTTGTCTGTATAGCTTGCCATTGATCCTGTAGAAGTGAGGGAAGACCGGATCAATACTTAGTAATTAACATTGTTTTGTGCTCACTGAATTCTGCCAATGCAGTAAGGAGCCAAGTTGGCGACTTACTGCTGTCTTCTGCAAAAGTCTTGTATCATTAGATTTTCTAACATGAATGTTTTTATTGAATGTGTTAATTGTGAGGGATCAATAGCACATGGCTAACTTTTACAAATCTCACATTACATGCACACTCCTGACAGCAACATATATGTATGGAGGCTTTTGATTTCGTGGACCATAGATGGCAGTTATGATATTAGGCCTCAACTTCAACATTTTTATGATCAGATGGTCACACGCTGAAGCACTCACAACTGTTTTATTAGTTAAGAATATTTACTGAAACATAGACATTTTTTTGAATTTATTAATATTTTGATGCACCTGAACATAAGAAAATATGATGTGTTGACTTTGATTGAAGAATCTTGTAGGCATGCTCTATGACATGTGTAGAGTCACCGTGCAGGGAGGAGGAGGAGACAAGCTGTCCCTATCACATGTTGTCAGAGGTGGATCCTGTGTTTTCCTCCAGCTTTATAATAGAGGTGTTTCCTGTCATTGTAATCCTTCCTGTGATGATAATGAGATGATGTTAAGTACTGATCTGTACAAAACAAAGTTCCGGTCTATTGTGATGTTTAGTGATCTGTGTGAAAAATGTGTTTACTATAAAAATGGACATATTCTGAGAGTAGACTTTCTTTAAAGGGGTTATATGAAATTTGAATGAAATATGTTTTCCTAGATATTGTTCCAGTCTAGTCAATATAGCCAATACAACCTCTTGAGATCAAAGACGTTTATAAAGTTAACAAGGTAGCTGGTGTAGAAGCTGTTTATGGACATAATAGTCTTAAAGTGCCCCTTTTCTGAACTCAGTTCCATGGAGCCTCATAGACACTTTTTGGCCCCAATAAATGCTGCTATGATGGCTGCTGCGGGAATTTCTCCTCTTTCATTTGACTCAGCTAGAAATATATTAGTTAACTATAAAGTTTTCAGATACAGTCCAGTCTGCATCCTGCTGTTGTTGCAGGGGCGCTGGAAAGAATCTAAACACCCCTAAAGTCCTTCTGCAGCTAAAAGAATTGACGTGGATGACGTATTGAGGAATCTCTATATTTTATGTCTTATGTAGTTTGTAATGTGTGTACAAACCAAATTTATACTTTGAGGCTTAGTTTCACTCAAAGCCTTGAAATACATATTTTAGCGCAGTTAAAGGGATTTTCCAATATTTTGATACTGATGGCCTATCCTGAGGATAGGCCATCGATATCTGACCGTTGGTGCCTGACTCTGCACCCCCGCCGATTAGTTGTTTGAATAAGTAGAGGCACTCTGGTGAGCATTGCGGCCTTTTCCTAGGCCAGTGACGTCACGTTCATCGGTCACATGGTCAAGGGGCAGCTAAGTCCTATACAAGTGAATAGGCCTGAGGTACGATAGCCAGCACAGAAGCTTTACAATGTACAGCGCTGGGTAAGCTGCAAAGAGTCCCCCGGCCCTCGCTAGAGCGCTGTTACCTCTTCAAACAGCTGATTGACAGGGGTTTCATGAGTCAGAACCCCATCAATAAGATATTGATGACCTATTCTGAGGCTAGGCTATCAATATTAAACTCCTGGTAAACCTGGTTAAGCACAAGTTTTATTATCACATAAGCTGTAAACTGTACTGCTTTATTTCAGTGACCAGCAATGTAATGACCTTGCATTGTAAACGCTGCAGTTATTTTGTCATAGTATTATTCCGGCCGCCTCTCGGCATGTTTGCCGTGCTGCCGCCGAAACTCCGGCCCGCCCCATTATAGTCAATGTGGGCACGCGTGTATTAGCGGCAGCACGGATCCGACAGGCTGTTCACCCGCCGGAACAGCCTGCCGGAGTAACTTGCCGCTAGTGTGAAAGAGTGTGAAAGTACCCCAAGTACAATGCTTCTCGATGGTAGAGTTGCAAGCATGGGAACATCTAAAGAGTCTTCCATCAACAGGTTCCTACCAAGTTTTGAGTGGACGTAAATGAGTGGACTAAATTTGTGTGAAAATACATTACCCCAAATGTATAAACTTGTTATACAGCTGATGGCAAGACACTGCTGATGCCATACCTTTATAGCTCTTGAATGGGTTACATTAGTTCATTACCTCACCCGAATATGTTAATGTTCTAGATTCACCTTAATATGACATAATTCACTTGCTACAGATTTGTCCATGCCTCTAATAAGGCTAGGAGAATGGTTTGTTGTTACATTGCCACTTGTTGACCAGGAACGGTACTGCAGTCATATACTCGCTTTCACATTTCATTCACTGTTCTCTTAGAATGAGGAGGCATAACTGGATAATTTTCTTTTTTTGTTACTCAGTCACGGTACAAAGTTGCTACTATAGAATTGCTGGAGTATGAACATTTAATAGCCTGCGCATAAAATGAATTGGTTTGAACATTACCTAATTTATTATTAATAGTTTGATGTCTCAGCTCCTGTTTGCTTGACTTGCTGTTGTATGTATGCGACTTCACAAATACCTTGATTCCTAATTGCTCTTTGCATGGATTGCTGGAGTGTGAGATAACATCAGCACAGTCTGGATGTCCTGCATGCAGTCCTGAGATTGATCAGCATGCCATCGTAGACTATGAAATTCACCTGAACGCCAAGAGAAACAGTCAAATTTGCTTTATCGCCATTATTGATTAGAGAATTTATGAAGAATGCTTCTAAACTTTCTTTCCATGACTGGATTCTAGTTGCGCCTGTCAAGTAGCATGTTTCTGGGATGTGTTTGTTGGGGATTAGATCCAATATCAGGGGCGTAGCTAAGAGGGGCCTACTAGGGTCCAGGGGACATGCTATGTGGAAGGGATGCAGCATGGGCCCCCTACTCTTCTTCAATGCAGAGCTCCACTGCACATGATCTTGACATGTTTTTAGGACCTAAGCTGAACCAGTGAATGGAGAGAAAAAGGCTAGTATATAGTCTGGTCTGTTTTTGAATATTTTTATGTCTGATCCAGGGTCTGAATTAATATAGACGTTCTGGGGTCTGAAATTAATATACTGGACCTGAAATTAATATCGGGAATCCCATCTGTGTTCTGATATTAATATAAGGCTGTTGTGTCTGGTCTGATATTTATATAGGGGACTGGCATTCTTTATATTGGGTATCTAAATATATTAAGGTAGTTTTTTGGGATCTGATATTAATATAGGTGTTTGAGTATGCAGTGGTCCGTCATGTTACAATATTAATTGATTCCGGGACGACCACTGTAAGTTGAAACCACCGTAACTTGAGTCCATAACTCTATGGAAAGCTAGTAATTGCTTACAAAGCCCCAAAATGTCACCCCGTGATAAGAAAAATAAGGATTTAAGAAAAATAAGCAGAAAACTAAGACTTATAAAGTATGCCCATATAAAAACTGCTGGGAGCTGTAAATCACTTTTTTATGATAAATACAGGAGCTTCTTCAAGGTCCTATATAGCACACAGTGTACCAGAAAACTAAAATGGTGTTGCCCTCATCTGAGGTCCAAAGGAGCAGCTCATCATGGCACTGATAGAGGGCAGTACATGTGATGTAGAACCGCACTGTACTGTAAGGATGAGCTGCTAGACATCAAATACAGGTGTTTTACCGATATGATGGCCATATTGATTGAATGGGTCTGAGTATGAGGCATTTTATGTTGATTCTAGTTTCAACTTGGCTTGATCCCCCCAAAAAAATTTGTATGTTGAAAATACTGTATTCTGAAGCCATTGTATCTTGATGGACTGTATTGTATTTAAGGGATTTGGTCTGGGGTGTGAAATTAAGTCAAGAGGTATGCAGTCTAAATATAATTAGGGTGTCTGGTCTGGGGTTGGAAATTAATTTAGGGGTGTGGTGTGGGATCAAATGTATTTTGGGGTCTAAAATTGAGGTCTGATTTCTTTAATCTGATTTAGGAATCTTAATTAATACAGGGTTCTGGTCTGAGATCTGAATTAATTTGGGGGTCTCATCTGTTTTAGGAAAAGACTTGTGCTTTTTCCACCATTTATACCCTATAACTCCCATGGCCATGCATTTCCTGGGAAAAGAGATGTTAATTTATCCTCAAATTAAAACCCATAAGCCCAAAGTAAGCAGAGATTTTCTGAATCTTTTCCCATAAACCTAAAAATGCCTCTGTCAAATTCTTCCTGCTCCACAACATGATCTCCATAGATAAGGCTACATATTGTGTCTGATCCACTTTAAAAATTACCTTTTTCTTGTAGACAAAACCAAGGTTGTCCTTTTTATTATTTTAGAACTAGACCGAACTGCTCTATGTGAACCTGACCTAACATGTCATGAGCAATTAACCTACGTTATGTTTGTGTCATATTGACTTTAATTTACATAATAATCTTTGTATTTAAAGTTTAATTTATAACTCTTTATGGCATATATGTTTTGTCCTAGTAAGATTAAATCTAAAAGTAAAAATATTATGCGATTAGCCCCTCGCCAGAAGTCGGCTCCGAAAGTACACTGTTCCAGCCATAATGTAGTGGAAATAGTTGGTAATGCAGCATTGCTCTTATTCACTACTACTCTGATACAGCAGATCCTCAGAGGTGTGGTATGTTGGACCACTGCAGTCCTAAACTTAAAGGGCTATCCTGAGGACTCCTTATATCTGAGGTCCTGAAACTGTTCCCCTTAATTAGGACGTTATGCATCCAAAAATGTTTATTTGTATGTATGTATATTTTTTTCTTCATTTTTTAGTTTTCACATTTATTTTTGTAAGCTTAGAAAATTCATCTTCAATGTACCCAGAGATGGAACTAACATGGTGATATTATAAGGCCATCATCAATATTAACTTCCCTGTTTTTTTTTTTTTAGAAAAGGGAAGCTGATTTTCACATAATCGGCTGAGTTAGATAGCAGCTCTGAATGTAGGCACACGTTGTCTTACATTATGAACTTATGATCCCATTATACGTGTAAAGAAGTTGTGATGTGCACTATGTTGTATGGGGTTAATTTCTTAAAGCCCTATGTGGATAATAAATGTTCAGCAGATTAACTACCACATCTACTAATTCCAGTTCTGCTTCATCAGCAAAATTCATAATAACCACGGCCAGATTTAGCAACAGTCGTAGCACGCCTGATGGCAGATGATGGCTTCCTTCTTGTGTACACAGCATTAGTCAGATTTCCACTTTTTATTACTAAGCAATATTGATATTTGGGTAGGCAGACGCACTGTAACATACGTTATGTGTTTACTAGGAAGGTAAGGATGTTCAGGTTTATATGTAAAGTAGGCCTTAGCTCTTTTTCAAAAGGGATGATGGGAAACTCATCCATGTTCACGTCCAAATGTTTAAAGGGACCACACATGGATGGAGTCGGTGTGGTCCATTTTATCTACAGTCCTATTTATTTGAACGATTGCGTCTTTCAGGAAAAATAGACAAAGATAAAAAAAATGCTACTAGGCATGGACTGATGGTCTGTGAAGGAACTGTTTATGTAAAAAATACCTATTGACTTGGATATAATCAGAAGATATACAGTATAATAATTCTACAGTAACAAAATAAATTAATGGATTTTTACAGTGAACTAATTGCATTCAAATTTATATGCACTACTCCTAAACCATGCTGCCAGGTTGTTGTTTTTTTAATTTTTGAATTTTTTTTTTTACAAGGTGCAGAATTATCCTCCCCCATGTAAATATATTGCTTTTCAGAGTGTTTCTGAGTGATAGGGTTTTTATGTTTACAGCTCTATGTAGTTTTTTTCTTCACAATACGCCCCCACTTCTCAAATATGTGCAGCATAATTTTGTTGAGGTCTTGGCTGCAAAGTTTGCACTTGTAAAGTTTGAAGGTGTGATAAATTGACACGACAGCTCATCCCTGATGCCCACCTGTTTAATCAGCATTACCGCATGTTCATCTCCTCAAGAAAAATTCATCTCTTAATTGTTCATGAGAGATCTGCTCTGAGTATTCCTTCCAGAGGCTGGGGCCATTACCACTATCCTCTTCAGCCTAATTTATGCAAACCTGACACTTCCAATAAATTGCTTCCTTCAGACTTGGCTATTTTGAATGAATTTTTATTTCCATGGCAGTAAAGATGAGTTTCATTTAGTAGGAAATTGGATCCCTGGTGATTGACAGACAAATCTGAATGCTGTCTTCTGTAGGGACCTGTTTGTCAAGAAACTAAAAAAAAAGGCAAAATTTACAAAATTTACGTGGAAAGAAAATGGTGCCTAGATGCTTTCAGCCTGAGAGTTGGCAAATAATGAAATTGTGGTAGTCATCTGTTTATTTGATCTTTAGCATTTATGGACTTGTTTTTTTTTTTTTTGTGTTTTAGCGAAACGGCCATCGCTGCGTTACCTGTGTGAAGCTGTGGCATCCTGCCCCATGCCGTCTGTCTGTAATTTGAATTTGATTGTATTCAGCAATAAAGCAACACTGAAGACCCACGCTGGTGAGTGCCGCCTGTTTTTTACTTCTTTATATTTGGACTTGTGTTTTTATGTCTGTAGTCAATTTTTTTTAGTTTAAGCCATCGTGTACCTGTGCTCACATCTAAAGGGAACTTGCGTGGTAGCTGTGACTGGTTACTGCAGCTCAGTCCCATTCAAGTGAATGACTGCCTTAGTCTATTCAATCAGTTGATGTGTGGATCTGCCGGGAGTTGGACCCTTATAGATCTGAAATTGATGATCATCATTGATGGACAGATCATCAATATTAAAGTCCCAGAAAACTCTTTTAAAGAAGAAAAGTTTTTAAAGTACCTGTTCACCTGTGTCCCATAGTTTATTTTATACAGTATGTTATCTTCATTAAAAGTTGTAAAATTGGGCGGATTTACTAAACTAAATCTGCCAAAAGTTTTGCTCCAGTTGTGTAAAAAATGGTGTATGTGCCAGATTTATTGTATGTCTTAGACACTTTTTGCTCCTCAGTAGACTGCTCTGAAAAGTGTATAGATAGGGGTGTGGCTTAAAAGAAAAAGGCTGTGGCTTAGGACAGTGGCTTAAAATATGCCAATTTGTGCCAAAATGTTAGCACAAAATGTTGCCTTAAAATAAGTCAATGAAAAGGTGGCATAAAGAAGATAAAATTGCATAACATGTCTAGCAAGATGCCTGTAAGATCCTCACCTGCTTTGCACTCCAGGGGAACCAAGAGGGGTCCTCGTGGAGTTGCGGGACAGGTTATGCGTGTCTCTGATGCACCAGCGCTGACCCCTTTGCGAACCAGTGCGGGGATGCGTTCGCGTGGACATCGGAGGGGAGGACCGTCGGAGTCCCGGGGACAGAGTGGCCAGGCGAGTGACAAGACGCCGCGGCCAGGGTTGTCTCCGGTGTCTCCTGCGACTTCCATTTCCGCATCTGGGTCCACGCGCTCGCATACTTGCGCTGAGTCGATCGTGCGTCCGTGCGTACGCACGAGGGCAGGTTCGCAAAGGGATACAAGGTCGCGAGTACGCGCTTCTTATGCGCTTCGTCGACCAGTGGCGCATAATATACTGACTCACAAGAGCAAAGTAGATTAGGGAGCCAGCCATGGGTTAATCAACTTGTGATTGCCTTAGGCCATGTACTCAGGTGCAGGGCAATTTGTTCACCTATGGAAGTGGACACTTGGCACCCTGGGATTGGTCAGCAGGCATTTAAAAGGAGGTCTCTCAGGGTGATCAGTGCCCACTGTTATTTTCCCTCAACCAGGTATAGGTCACAACTGCTAGTGACTGAAGACTGCCAGGAACTTTGTCCTTTGCAGCGGACCCAAGATCTGGAGTGACTCGACTGCCAAGTGCACAGCATCATTCAGCACTGGTTGGGACTATTCCTGGAATCTCCTTGCCTGGTTTTTGTTATTATTTCTTGTTACCAGCAAGTGTTCTGGACGTTTATGTTTCTGGTGAATAAACACCTTTTTGCTTTCATCACTGGTCTGTTTGTTGGTGCCTTGCATTACAGAACAGTGGGCCCAACTAACAGTTGCCATGGACAATATCCAGCAGCGACTGAATGAATTAACGGGAGCCGTTAACCTGCTGTTCCAACGACGCCCAAATATACCAGCAGCCGCTGCAGCGCAAATCCAAGAGCAACTGACAACTGTGATGGAGGAGGTTCAGCAGCTGATCCAGGGAGCCTCAGCACTACCCGTCACTATCGCAAGGCATCAAACAGAACCAAAGATCCCTCTGCCTGACTCCTTCACAGGAGAGCGACAGGAGTTCTTAAACTTCAGGGACTCCTGTCTCCTTTATTTCCAGTTGCGTCCGATGGCTTCTGGCACTCTCAGGCAGAGAATTGGCATTGTAATGTCACTGCTACGTGGAGACCCCCAACGTTGGGCATTTAATTTGCCTCAAGACCATACAGCTTTTTCGTCAGTGGACGCCTTCTTCGAGGCTATGGCTGTGATTTACGATGACCCGGATCGTACTCGCACCGCAGAGACCAATCTTGAGCATATTCAACAAGGCCGCCGCCCAGCTGAAGAATACGCTGCAGAATTCAGGCGATGGGCAGCTTTCACCACCTGGGGCGACGCAGCCCCTACGCCATCGCTTCCGTTTGGGACTTTCGGATGCGGTCCGGGATCTTCTTTTGGCCTTGCCTACCCCCTTCTCGTTGGAAATGGCTATCTCTCAGGCAATCGATGCCGACAGGAGAATCCGTGAGAGGCGAGTGGAACGGTCGTCTCGGTTTTCATCCTCTCGACCACATCCAGGGCCTCTTAAATCGTCCGAAGAGCCAATGGAGGTTGGATCCTCCCATCTCACACAGGCAGAACGAGCTCGTCGCCAGCAGAAAGGCCTGTGCCTATTTTGCGGAAAGTCTGGACACCTCGTTAAAACCTGTCCCCTCCTGCCGGCGGGAAACGAATGAACCTAGGGGGCATAGAGGAGAACCCCTAGGT
Organism: Bufotes viridis; assembly: GCA_033119425.1. Taxonomy (NCBI): domain Eukaryota; kingdom Metazoa; phylum Chordata; class Amphibia; order Anura; family Bufonidae; genus Bufotes; species Bufotes viridis. The sequence goes on from CM065589.1 coordinate 168,133,212, forward strand.
GCTATTATCCCTCCTCCAAGCCGGGTGATGGTATCCATATCCTTACGGTGGCAAGACAAGGTCCATGAGTTTTCGGCACTAATCGATTCTGGGGCCGCTGGGAATTTTGTGGACTCAACCTTGGTTCGTCGACTTGGCATCCCGTTGATCCAGCCGAAAACCACCATGTCAGTGACCGCGATTGATGGATCCCCTCTTCAAGATGGTCGTGCAGTGTGGATGACTCCGGGAATACAGGTAACGGTGGGGGCTGATCATCGGGAGACCTTAAGCCTTTTTGTCCTTGACATGCCATCCACTCCCGTGATTTTGGGTCTCCCTTGGTTGAGGCTCCATAATCCAGTAGTGGACTGGCGCTCGGGTCTTATTTGTCAGTGGAGTACGGAATGCCTTACTAAGTGCATTCGTCCCGACCTGTCACTAGCCTCCATGGAAGTATTAAGTACTTTACCACAGCAGTATCATAATTTCCGAGATGTGTTCAGTCCTCAGGGGCTGATGTGTTACCTCCCCACAGGTCATATGATTGTCCTATAGACCTGTTGCCAGGTACCATGCCACCTCGAGGGCATCTATATAATCTCACTGGGCCTGAGGTTCAGGCTCAGCGGGAGTATATTAAAGAGAACCTTGAGAAGAATTTCATTCGTCCATCCACTTCCCCTGCTGGAGCTGGATTCTTCTTTGTGGAGAAGAAGGATGGAGGCTTGAGACCTTGCATCGATTATCGTGCCCTTAATCGGATTACGGTGAAGAATCGGTATCCACTGCCTCTGATTGATGATCTGTTTTCTCAGGTGGCAGGGGCCCGAGTCTTCACCAAACTCGATTTAAGGGGTGCTTATAATTTAGTTCGCATTAGAGAGGGTGACGAATGGAAGACCGCATTTAATACCAGAGACGGGCATTACGAGTATCTCGTGATGCCTTTCGGTCTCTGTAATGCTCCCGCGGTCTTCCAGGAGTTCATCAACGATGTTCTCAGAGATTTCTTGGGTAGATGTGTTGTTGTCTATCTAGATGACATACTAATCTACTCTTCGGATCTGGTCTCTCATCGGAGACACGTGTGTCAGGTTTTCCAGAAACTGAGGGAGAACCGCCTCTATGCCAAACTTGAGAAGTGTCTGTTTGAGGTGAAGGAATTGCCTTTCCTGGGGTACATTATCTCAGAAAAGGGATTGGCTATGGACCCATCCAAACTTTCTGCTGTCTTGGATTGGCCTCAGCCTAAGGATCTTAAGGGGTTGCAGCGTTTCTTAGGCTTTGCCAACTTCTACCGCAAGTTTATTAAGAATTTTTCTGCGATAGTAGTACCTCTCACTAACCTCACTAAGAAGGAGCTAATCCTTCTAAGTGGACGAGAGAGGCAGTCAGAGCCTTTGAGACGCTGAAACAGGCCTTTTGCACGGCACCAATTCTTACTCATCCAGACACCTCCAGACCTTTTGTTCTCGAGGTCGATGCCTCAGAGGTCGGTGTAGGGGCAGTTCTCTCACAGTATTCTGGGGACCCTGAGAGGTTACATCCCTGTGCCTTCTTCTCTCGGAAGCTCTCTCCAGCCGAGTGTAATTATGATATCGGCAATAGAGAGCTTCTGGGAGTAAAATTGGCTTTTCAAGAGTGGAGACATTGGCTAGAGGGTGCAGAACATCCCATCACGGTTTACACTGACCACAAAAATTTGGAGTATCTAGAGAGTGCCAAAGACTCAACTCCCGACAAGCCCGGTGGGCATTGTTTTTCACCCGCTTCAATTTCCGCCTCACTTATAAGCCAGGTTCCAAAAACGTGAAGGCAGATGCCCTGTCCCGCTGCTTCCCTGAGGCTGCTTCAGTCCTGGACTCTGAGCCAGAAACCATTCTTCCAACTAAATGTTTTCTTGCTGCCCTAGGGGCCGCAGAAGTAATGGAGGACTTGTCCTCTCTTCTTGAGCCTTTACAGGCAGAGAGTCCACCTGACAAACCCGAGGGTCGATGGTTTGTACCCATTAACCTTCGATTGAAGGTCATCCAACAGCTTCATGACTCAAAGTCTGCCGGGCATTTGGGTGTTAAGAAAACACTTGCCCTTGTTAAACGTCACGTGTGGTGGCCCAACATGTCCGTGGATGTTAAGGCCTATATCCAAGCATGTACTGTTTGTGCCAGATGTAAACCGTCCCGGTCTGCCCCTTCTGGGACTTTACTCCCACTGCCAATTCCCCAGGCTCCATGGACTCACATTTCCATGGATTTCATCACAGATTTGCCAAGGTCCTCTGGAAGTACGGTAATCTGGGTAGTGGTGGACCGTTTTAGTAAAATGGCCCATTTTATCCCACTCCCTGGATTGCCCTCGGCCAGAGAATTGGCAGATCTGTTCTTGAATCATGTCTTTCGATTACATGGAGCGCCGGATGACATTGTTTCAGACAGAGGAGTGCAATTCATCTCTCGCTTCTGGCGTTCTTTCTGCTCCCGATTGGGTATTAAGTTGTCTTTCTCTTCTGGTTTTCACCCAGAGACCAACGGTCAGACGGAAAGGACTAACCAGACCCTTGAGCAATATCTCCGGTGCTTCGTGTCAGACTGCCAGGAGGAATGGGCAGCGTATCTACCCTTTGCGGAGGTGGCTTATAACAACTCTGAGCATGCTTCCACTAAGATGTCTCCGTTCAGGTGCGTGGGGGGCAGGGATCCAAGACTCTCTTCTTTGGCCGGACCCTCCACTGACTCACCGGTGGTGGATCAATGGTTCAAGGATAGACGTCCCATTTGGTCGTCGGCCCAGCGGAATCTCCGCAGTGCGGTGGCGCAACAGAAGAAATTTGCTGATCGTCATCGCACTGTAGAGCAAAAGTTTAAGGTGGGAGATCAGGTGTGGGTCTCCACCCGGAACATTCCGCTGCGTCAGCCATCTTCCAAGTTGGGTCCTCGATTCATTGGCCCATACTCGGTGACACAGAAGATCAACCGAGTTACGTACAAGGTTGCTCTTCCACCGTCGATCCGAGGAGTGAACACCTTTCATGTTTCACTTCTCAAATCGGCAGCCGACTCCGCTCCTTCATTCAGACCCCATCCCGCTGGAGGTCCAAGGGGTACCGGAGTTCGAGGTGAACAGAATTTTGGACTCTCGTTTTGTCCAAAGGTCTCTTCAATACTTGGTGGACTGGAAGGGTTTTGGTCCAGAGGAGAGATGTTGGATACCTGCTCGCCAGGTGCATGCGGATGAGTTGGTGGCAGCTTTTCACCGGGATAATCCGGGAAAGCTTGCTTGGAGTCTTCAGAGCCGCCTCCTCGAGGGGGTAATGTAAGATCCTCACCTGCTTTGCACTCCAGGGGAACCAAGAGGGGTCCTCGTGGAGTTGCGGGACAGGTTATGCGTGTCTCTGATGCACCAGCGCTGACCCCTTTGCGAACCAGTGCGGGGATGCGTTCGCGTGGACATCGGAGGGGAGGACCGTCGGAGTCCCGGGGACAGAGTGGCCAGGCGAGTGACAAGACGCCGCGGCCAGGGTTGTCTCCGGTGTCTCCTGCGACTTCCGTTTCCGCATCTGGGTCCACGCGCTCGCATACTGCGCTGAGTCGATCGTGCGCCCGTGCGTACGCACGAGGGCAGGTTCGCAAAGGGATACAAGGTCGCGAGTACGCGCTTCTTATGCGCTTCGTCGACCAGTGGCGCATAATATACTGACTCACAAGAGCAAAGTAGATTAGGGAGCCAGCCATGGGTTAATCAACTTGTGATTGCCTTAGGCCATGTACTCAGGTGCAGGGCAATTTGTTCACCTATGGAAGTGGACACTTGGCACCCTGGGATTGGTCAGCAGGCATTTAAAAGGAGGTCTCTCAGGGTGATCAGTGCCCACTGTTATTTTCCCTCAACCAGGTATAGGTCACAACTGCTAGTGACTGAAGACTGCCAGGAACTTTGTCCTTTGCAGCGGACCCAAGATCTGGAGTGACTCGACTGCCAAGTGCACAGCATCATTCAGCACTGGTTGGGACTATTCCTGGAATCTCCTTGCCTGGTTTTTGTTATTATTTCTTGTTACCAGCAAGTGTTCTGGACGTTTATGTTTCTGGTGAATAAACACCTTTTTGCTTTCATCACTGGTCTGTTTGTTGGTGCCTTGCATTACAATGCCCCAAATCTATCACAATCACAAAGATAAATTTTGGCGTACCTTCCACTTGGGCTAGTTTAAAGCTATGTAAAATTAAGAATGTAGTAATTCATTTCCGCATTGTGTTGCTTATCTTGTTCTGATCCTGAGTTGCAGTTTATCTGACTCCAAGGTCAGCTGACACTCTGTCGATCAGCTGATCGCAGTGGACATGACTTCAGGACCCCCTGGCAATCAGTTGGTACCACTGGGAAGATTTCTGCTGCAGTGGAAATTTTGGATTACAGGCCTGCCATTCAAAGTAATATCTGACCATATAATAAATGGATGTGCTGGGTCTATCTGAGTGGGAGATCTATTCTTTCATAATTATTTTTTAAATTATCTTTCACACACACACAAAAAATTAACTTGATAAATAGAATATGCTTCTTCTTGGCCAATATAGTACGACTCAATCCTAGAGAGACATCTCCACGTCAGCGTTCTGAAATGCTTCTAATTAACAATTAATTATCCTGTTAGCAGTATTCTCAGTATCCCTTAGCAAAATGTTTAGTTGTGAATCGGTCTGCGTGTCAGTGGTCTTCAGGGTCTGATTTGTAAGATTCTTGCACCAAAGTCTTGGTGTGAAGGTCACTGATCCAAGAAAGTCAACAGTTTTCAAAAACGCCACCATGGCCCTGAAGTCATTTACTCTTATGGTTGCCCTGTTTCTTTGTAAGTATAGTTTTAGTACATTTACTTTACCTGCTTCCTGAATGTAGATGACTAAGGAGGAAAACATTGCAGGCATAGAAACCTGACAAATGTGACGTTCCTCTTGGTGAAGGTAAGAATGGAAGACTAATGTACGATTGAGTTGTTTCATTAGAGACATGCATTTGGGCTGTTGCTTTGCCCTTTCCTGCAGCTTTTGGCTGACTTGTTATTGAATGTTTCCAGAATCTAGCTGTTTTGGGAAATAATAGAAAAAAAGAATTTAGAGACGCCGGGTGTGCCACCTGGACACAAAGAGCTATAATCACAGAGCCATCTGGTCAGCAGTGAGTAGATTAATTTAAAGGAGTAAGAGAGACATAATCTGCAGCATGCAGTTATAATGTCCTAGGGAGTATAACAAGTCTGAGTATACAATTATTAATTCAGTCATGCTATCATTTACTGCAGGCTTTTTAACCTCTTTTATCCAGTTTCCTACACTGTTACTGTTAAAGGGGGTTTGCAGACTCCTGATACTGATGACCTATCCTCAGAACAGGACATTAATATCTAAATAGTGAAGCTCCTCGACCGACCAGCTGTTCCCTGTAGTCTTTGGTGCTGGAACTAGAAATTTAAATGGAACAGGAAGTATTGCTCTGTTCAAAGTGTAGTGTCCTTTCCAGGTTACTGCAGCTTAGCTACCCTTTACATCTATGGTAGTGAGCTGCAGTAACCTAGCACAGCCACTACACTTTGAATGGTTCTGTGCTCCCTGCTTCATTCAAAAGCTAGTTCCAGTCCCAGTGGTTGCAGGAAACAGATGATTGGGGGGTGTTCCAGGTGTTGGATCCTCACCTATGAGTTATTAATGACTTATCTAGAAGATCAGGAGCCTGGAAACCCTTTTAATTCAGTAAAGTTCAGTAATGGATTCTGAAGATGGATCTCACACAAAAAGCGCTTCAGAATGAAGTGTGTTTTCGTCTTTAGATCCAGTGAGTTCTTTGTGGTGGGACTGGATCTAAAGACGAAAACACACTTCATTCTGAAGCGCTTTATGTGTGAGATCCATTTTCAGAATCCATTGTATTTCACTGCGTGCATTGCTGAGATCTCACTAACACGTGGAACGCTGACCTTTTGCGGCTTATACAACGGCTGTCCGCTCACTGCAGCGATATCGACAGCTGCCACCTTTGAAGTGATCGTCACTTCGCAGCCACGTGGAACGCCGAGGTTCAGTGGGTCCCGTACAAGTCAATCACTCACATCAGTGATAACGGCGGCTGCCACCTCTGAGAGGACTGTCTCACTGCTACACCACGTGTATTTGAAGGTAACGCTACATGTTTTGTCCATCATCATTTGGAGGTTTGAGAAAATGGCTAAGGGTACTTTCACACTTGCGGCATGGCTATCCGGCAGGTTGTTCCAGCGGGTGAACAGCCTACCGGATCTGTCATGCCGCAGGTACCCGTGTGCTGCCACTCCATCTTTATTGACTATAATGGGGCAGAGCTACGGCGCAGCACGTCTGTGCACGGCCGGAGATTGCTGGACTAAAAGTACTGCAGGTCCGACTTTACAGTCCGGCGATCACCGCCGTGCACAGATGTGCTGTGCCGTAGCTCCGCCCCTGCCCCATTATAGTCAATGGGGACGGAGCAGCAGCAAGGCAGCACACGGGTACTTGCGGCATGGCGGATCCGGCAGGCTGCTGACCCGCCGGAACAGCCTGTCGGATAGCCATGCCGCAAGTGTGAAAGTACTCTTACAGTGAGTAAAAACAACTGAGTGTCAATAGATGGACACAAATTGCTACAGATTGAATATGAGAACTAAATTGCTTGCTTAATCAGAAACTGATACAGGAGCAGGGCACAAATTAACTGCGAGAACTGTTTATTAAATCAGGAATTGATACAAGAACTGAATACTTTGGAACAATATACACAACTATAAAGCTGATACTTTGGAACATTATATACAGATATTATCCTGATATATGTATATGAGAAATAATTAGTGAGAAATACTTGTATTACAAGAATATATACATTTGGGCGGTTCTTGTTTGTTTCCTTCATTTCCTCCAATTTGACAGACAGAGGGAAATGAAGAGAGACAAATAGCCCCTTCTCTGTCTAATTCAACTAATGAATTGCAATTCATATATTTTACATAATAATCCATGTATATTTTAAAATATTTTTTATATATTCCCCTTTTCTTTTTCTTTTTTTCCCTATATATATATATATATATATATATATATATATATATATATATTTATTTATTTTTTATCATTTTATTTGTAAGATTAATAAATGAAATATCTGAATAACTTGGATAAGCTTTCTCTGGGTACCTCTAAATGAAGTGTGCCTGTCTACAGTACAAAGTAATTTAATTATATTATACATTTGAATGGGGTTAATAAATAACCTTGTTTTATTTTGTAACCTTGACTTATAAATAGAAAATTACTCAAACCTATCTGAAATAGTTTGGAACAATTTCTGTTTTCCCATTTAACACATACTCAGGAGATCCATACCAATGCTGATGCTAACAATACCTGAATACACAGGACTGAGTTGTAGGAAAGGCAAGGGACTTTGTCCTAAAGCTCTTGTATTGCTTCTTGACGTTTGAAAACATTTCAGTATCCAACAATATAACAGTTTTAATAGGTAACTTTGCAGCTGTTTCTGATATATTACAGCTATCTTCCCCAAGCCTCTCATACACATACTCACTTGCAGGGGCGTAGCTAACGGCACATGGGCCCCGGTGCAAGAGTTGAGCTTGGGCCCCCCTTTCCTCAGTGCTTTGTGTGTCTTCCTATGTGGCGCAAGGGTCTTTGGGCCCCCTCAGTCTCCTGGGCCCGGTAGCGACTGCTACCTCTGCACCCCCTATAGCTACGCCCATGCTCACTTGGTTTGGCTGAGCATGTGTGTTTTCTATGGGGAAAGTAGAGAAAGCTGCTGCCAGACATTATCTGTTGGGGAAAAGTCAGAAGCTCCCACACACATTAGATTCTCAGCTAAACCGCATAAAAAAAGGTCAGGTTTGGCCAACTGTAGTATAATGTTTATGAGGGCTGTTAGGTCTGTGGTCCTTTCCCACTTCCCTCCTGATGTCCACTGCAGGCATGGACACCACACCACTCACCATGCCATCCAGTATCCTGCTCGCTGGCGTCTTCTCTATGTTGCTGCCTCTATGTTCCTGCCTGATGCTCCCTCAGGCCAATGGTTGAAGGTCCCTGGGTTTTTTAAGGCACCCTCTCCAGGCAGTAGGTGCCCCAAGTTACAGGTTTCCCTGGTGACCAGCACAGGTCTTTCATAGTTAAGTGCTATTACGATTTACCTGTGTTTATCATGCATATTTCCTGCCTGCATTCCTGCAGTGCTCCAAGTTCTGTTTCCATCCTGCCTGTGTGCGCCTACACTTTTAAGTCCAAGTTCAGTTTGTGTTTAAGTTTACCCAGTCTGTCTTCTCTATCTGTGCTCCAGTCTGATTCCCAGCCTGCCTGCCTTGTATGTGCCTCACTACTAGCCCTCCCAGTACATTATCTGTGCGCTGCTTGGATCTCTAAAACCAGCATTTAAGCATTTTTGGTGCATTTTCTATATCCAGAGATCCTGATGCTTGCACCAGTGTCTCTGACCCCAGAGAATTAGCTACCAATTATGTTGAAGTTATCCCAGGAGGTAGCTGTCTGGTTGCTAACCCACAACGAAGACCAGATGCCTGTATAAAAGGGTGAATACCTAGGAAGTGCCAGAATAACGCCCTTAGGGTTAGCCCTATGACAGACCAGTTAGTTGGCACAGTGTGTTCACACTCTCTGATCCATAACCAGGGCATTAAACTGTAACTGTTGTTTTAGTTTTTTTTTTTTTTATCTAGTGTGGGGACAGTGATGTTAAAATTTTTTGTAATATACTTTATTAGGAAAAGATATTTCTTTGTACTAAAAAATGTGGTTTGGTAAGGAGGCTTCCTAAAGGCCATGTACACCTTTAGGGGCAATATTTTATTCTTTTTGCATTTTACTCACTTGGACTAAAGATCATTTATTCAATTGGTGTTTATTAAAAATATTCAGCCGCTCTATCACAAACGGTTAACTATTTGTCTAGCTGTTGTAATTTCACTTTGTGCTAGTCATCTAATAACCCTTATCCCCAAATTACTAAAGGTTATAAACACTTATTTAAGCCACATTCTTAACAGTAAAATAAGTATTGAGCTGTAATGAGTGTTTGTAAAGTCATAGAGCATTGATAAGGAACCATCAGCTGAGCTGCCTGACAGAACAACGTAAAAATACAGATCCTGCTACTAGATAATCTCAAGGCAGTACAGGGATAAGGGCTCAACATTTTTTAATAAAGGCCAGTTGACAAAAATGATTTTTAGCTCAAAATGAGTAATGCAATAATTTAAAAAAATTGGTGTACGTATGTCACGTTCAGGTGTTGGAGGTAAACACCACATCGAACATAGGAGGGAAAGGGTTGAGGGAATAAGGCCTGTAAACTAGTGAAAAGAGATGAACACCTTCTAGTAAAACCCTAATAAAAGTCCTGACTAATTACCAGTATAAACAAACCCAGAGGTAGGTGAGTTCATACACAGGAATACCTAATGTCCTAACTTACCCTATAGGACCCTGGTACCCTGTCAGGACGGAGACAACCTGTTCCTCCAAACGGAAGGACAAACAGGAGTCTCCCTCAGGCCTTAAAGAGGACCTTTCACCTGAAATTGCATGTTAAACTAAACATATACCCTTACTTGCTGGCCCCCGGTGGTGCTGATTCTCCTCTTTCGATATGCCTCGCTTGTCCGCGGTGCCCTCAATATCTCCGCAGCGTATCACTGGCCATCCAGCTGGCGGGCCTGCAGTCTCGAGCGTGTCTGCCTTTCCTGGCACGAGCGCAGCCACAAGCGCTCCGCTCTCTAGCCAGGAGAAGACGCCAGATCTCGCGAGATTCGCGAGAACTGGAGCGATTTCATCCATCCTGAGCCGATGCTGGCTGCGGGAATCCAAGATGGCGCCGGCTCAGGATGGATGAAATCGCTCCAGTTCTCGCGAATCTCGCGAGATCTGGAGCCGCTCTTCTCCCTGAGCTAAGAGCGAGCGCGCTTATTGGCTGCGCTCCGTGCCAGGGAGAAGGCAGACACGCCTCGGAGAACTTTTGCAGGCCCGCCCAGTTGAGCCGAATGGCTCATTAGCATACACGGCGGGAGATATTGAGGGGGGCACCGCGGACAAACGGGGGCACATATCGAAAAAAGAAGAGGAGAATCAGCACCACCGGGGGCCAGCAAGTAAGGGTATATGTTTAGTTTAACATGCAATTTCAGGTGAAAGGTCCTCTTTAATACAAATGATAGTGCAATTAAACACACAGTACTCAAACAAAATACAAAAAGGGAAAGGAAAGACAACTTCAAAGGAGCAATGGAAGCACTAAGAACTCCACCAAGATCCACACACCAGCAATCCACGACTAAAACTGAAGCTATAAACCGCACGGCATAGTGGCAGAAGCAACTATAAATAGGGAAGGTTAAATGACCACATAAACAACACCTGAGGCAAGGGGTGTGGCCATTTCCAGAAACAACACAGATGCCTATTGATCCACAAGGAAACTTGTCAGATCAATTCACGTGTTGACAGTCTCACCGATCTCCTGCCACCTGTAGCGGTAACGTCCGTGACAACATAGCCTTTAACAAATTTCTAACAGAGTGTTGCTCTGTTAGAGGGTCTGTGTGTAACAAGTCAAATAGGCAGGGTGATAGACAGTGACTGACAACTGAAGACAGACTCTCCTTAGGAACATTCAGAGATTTGCTGATAAAGCTCTGTACACTCTGTTTTCTAGTACAAAGAAACATCTTTGCCTAATAAATTATATTGCAAAAATGTTTAACATCCCTGTCCCTACAGTATATTAAAAATAAACTAAACCAACAGTTACATTTTACATTGATGTTCACTTTCCTTGCTTGGAGCTCTGTGATTTTCCATCTGCCAGTACTAACTCCCTGTTGTACAAGGATCAGGCATAATCAATGGGGTTGTACAGACATACTCTCCTGTACCAAGCTGATGTTAAATGTAGGATGCGAGAGATGCAATTGCGTGCTGGACAGTCAGGTTGTTGAGACAGGCAGGCCCAGATGCCTCCACCAACCTATACACAGTCACATTATCATGACTACTTCCTATTTTTTATGTCAGCAGCGTGTCACTCATGAAGGAAGTCATGTGTTGTAAGCTGGCTTGGTGGGAATGTAAGGTGTGCAACAGGCTGTCTGCACACATATCCCTCATTGGGTCATGGGTAAAAGGGGGATTTATTAGAGTTGTAAAAAGGGATGATTATTGGCATTCGGGACAAGGGTAACAGTATTTCTGAAACTGTGCAGTTTGTGAACTGCATCGTGTGCTGCTCTTGTGAAAGTGTATTGTGAGTGGAGAAATGGCACCATTGCAAATAAGCGACGTGGAAACTGTGGAGCACCACGTGCCATTGATTAGAGAGGTGAACACCAGCTATGAACATCTGACATGCACACATGCTACAGTGAAGCAGCTGACCACCAAAATGAACCAAGGGGCTACTAAACATGTGTTTAAAACAACAGTTTAGGGAGCCTTGGTGCATAATTTGATATGGGGTCTGATCAAAAATATTTTTTTCTTTTTTTCCTCCTCTAAAACTTGTGGTCTTATCAACAGGTTTTTTTATAAAGCGAAAAATACGATAGGTATGAATCCTTCCGTGCAGATCATGTACACCTGTACATAATGATTGTCTTTCTTGTGGCGGATGGAATCTTCCAGCATGACCATGCAACATGTCACATGCCTGACCTTGGTTGGAAGAACATGACCAAGACTTCTAAGTCCTGCCCTGGCCCACTAATTTGCCAGTGGAGCTTGTGTGTGACCACTTTGATCTTCATGTTCGCTCTATGGATCCTTCCCCACGCACCCTCCAGCCGCTGTAGTACGCATTGCAGCCAGAATGGCTCCAGATACCTGTGACAACCTGCCAGGACCTACCAGGACCTTATTGAGTCACTCCCAGCCCATTTAGCTTCTGTCTGGACTGCACATGGTGGTTAGTCTGGATATTAGCTAGTGATCATAATAATATATATCTTAAGCTCCCTTGATGTGTACAGTGGTGGCCAAAAGTTTTGAGAATGACACAAATATTAGTTTTCACAAAGTTTGCTGCTAAACTGCTTTTAGATCTTTGTTTCAGTTGTTTCTGTGATGTAGTGAAATATAATTACACGCACTTCATACGTTTCAAAGCCTTTAATGGACAATTACATGACATTTATGCAAAGAGTCAGTATTTGCAGTGTTGGCCCTTCTTTTTCAGGACCTCTGCAATTCGACTGGGCATGCTCCCAATCAACTTCTGGGCCAATTCCTGACTGATAGCAACCCATTCTTTCATAATCACTTCTTGGAGTTTGTCAGAATTAGTGGGATTTTGTTTGTCCACCCGCCTCTTGAGGATTGACCACAAGTTCTCAATGGGATTAAGAGTTTCCAGGCCATGGACCCAAAATGTCAACGTTTTGGTCCCCGAGCCACTTAGTTATCACTTTTGCCTTATGGCACGGTGCTCTATCGTGCTGGAAAATGCATTGTTCTTCACCAAACTGTTGTTGGATTGTTGGAAGAAGTTGCTGCTGGAGGGTGTTTTGATACCATTCTTTATTCATGGCTGTGTTTTTGGGCAAAATTGTGAGTGAGCCCACTCCCTTGGATGAGAAGCAACTCCACACATGAATGGTCTCAGGATGCTTTACTGTTGGCATGACACAGGACTGATGGTAGCGCTCACCTTTTCTTCTCCGGACAAGCCTTTTTCCTGATGCCCCAAACAATCGGAAAGAGGCTTCATCGGAGAATATGACTTTGCCCCAGTCCTCAGCAGTCCATTCACCATACTTTCTGCAGAAGATCAATCTGTCCCTGATGTTTTTTTTGGAGAGAAGTGGCTTGTTTGCTGCCCTTCTTGACACCAGGCCATCTTCCAAAAGTCTTCGCCTCACTGTGCGTGCAGATGCGCTCACACCTGCCTGCACTGGTGGCACTCCGATCCCGCAGCTGAATCCTCTTTAGGAGATGATCCTGGCGCTTGCTGGACTTTCTTGGATGCCCTGAAGCCTTCTTAACAAGAATTTAACCTCTTTCCTTGAAGTTCTTGATGATCCTATAAATTGTTGATTGAGGTCACCATGGTTAACAATGGAAGAACAATGATTTCAAGCATCACCCTCCTTTTAACATGTCAAGTCTGCCATTTTAACCCAATCAGCCTGACATAATGATCTCCACCCTTGTGCTTGTCAACATTCTCACCTGAGTTAACAAGACGATTACTGAAATGATCTCAGCAGGTCCTTTAATGACAGCAATGAAATGCAGTGGAAAGTTTTTTTTGGGATTAAGTTAATTTTCATGGCAAAGAAGGACTATGCAATTCATCTGATCACTCTTCATAACATTCTGGAGTATATGCAAATTGCTATTATAAAGACTTAAGCAGCAACTTTTCCAAATTCCAATATTTATGTAATTCTCAAAACTTTTGGCCAAGACTGTAAATATATTACTCACAAAAATTTAGGAATATTTGGTTTCGGGTGAAATTTATGGAAAACATAAATAGTTCACGCTACAGTGACATTATATCATGAAAGTAGGGCATTTAAGTAGAAGCATGCAATTGTGATTTCCTCATTTCAAACAATTTATTGAAACAAAAGCCAACAACAGTGGTGGGTATACCCCCACAAAAATGTCAGTGTCTCAATAACTTGTCATGTCTATGCCTTGAGTATCAATTACAGCTTGACAACGATTTATCATGCTGTTAAAAAGTCGACTTATTGTCTGATGAGGCATGGCATCCCACTCTTCTTGAACGGCGGCCCTTAGGTCATTGAGTTTCTGAGGTACAGAGTTATGAGCCTCTGCATGGCGACTCAACTGATCCCATAGGTGTTTGATGGGATTCAAGTCTGAAGAAAGTGCAGGCCATTCCATTTGAGGTACCCCAGTCTCCAGCAGCTGTTCCCTAATGATGCGACCTTGATGAGCTAACGCATTGTTGTCCATGAAGATTAAATTAGGCCTGTGTTGTTCATGCAGAGGCACAATGACTGGATTAATGATGTTATTCAAGTAGAATGAGCTTTTCACTGTACCATTCACAAAATTTAGGGCAGTTCTGTATTGACTAGACACACCTGCCCAAACTGTAACACCACCACCACCACCAAAGGCTCGTCTGTGGCTGGTGCATAGCGATCTCCTTGACGTCTTCAACATCACTGGCGGCCATCACTTCTATTCAGCGTGAATTGACTTTTATCAGTGAACAGCACTGAGGCCCACTGGTCCCTCGTCCATTGTGGATCCCCCCTGGCCCATGCAATATGATAACACATGTGCCTGGTGGTGTGGTCAGATACCCTTGCAGGTCGCCTAGCGCGCAGACCACACTGATGTAAACGGTATTAAATGGTCTGACTTGACACTTGGGTGCTTTTCACCTTCCTTAAATGTGCCTGGAGTTGTGTGGGATTCCTCATCTGGTTCCGCAGGGCATTTTGAAACGGTCATCAGTGTGGTATGTGGCCAAAGGACGTCCACTTCTATGCCTTTCTGTGACTCTTCCAGTCTCTCTGTATCTCTGCTGCAACCTGCTGATGACACTCTGACACGCTAAGATCAATGGCCATTTCAGTCTGAGAACATCCTGCTTGAAGCGTCGCCATGGTGAGGTACTGTTGATCAGTTGTTAGGTGTCTTCTTGGTCTCTTGATGTCTAAATGGGAACAGCATGATGAGGAGGACTGTTTAAATACCAATTCTATTTGAACCAGGAAATGTATTCATGGATCAAACACCTGTTGTGAATTTTGCTGTTAAGCTCCTTGTTAGAGAACAGCAAGTTGTGCAAAAAGTACTGAACATTGAACAGTTGAACGTGTGCATTTAAAAGTTTAGTAGTATATATTTAAAAGTTGAGTATATATAAACACTGTGTGCCCAAGTATTGAGCACACCTCTTAATCATTAAATTCAGGTGTTTAATTCAATCCCATTGCCACAGTTATATATAATCCAGCCCCTAGCCATGCAGTCTACCTTTCCATGTGTGAGAGAATGGTTCATTCTAAAGAGCTCACTGAATCATGCTCTATCTGGCAGTCTGATGGATGGGTCTGGGTTCAGCAAATGTTAAGTGAATGTTACCTGCCTGACTGCATTGTTCCAACTGTAAAGTTAGGTGGAGAAGGGATAATGCTATAGGGATATTTTTCAGGGGCTGGCTTAGGCTCCTTAGTTTCAGTGAAGGGAAACTTAAATCTTTCAGCATACCAAGACATTATTGACAATCGAGATTGAAAGTCAGGTCTCTTATCCAACATAAATATACATACACACAAACACTATAGCACACTATAGAACTTGTGAGGTCAGACATTTCCAGGTCATTTCCAAAATGTACCTACATCCAAAACGAACCAGGCATCAAAACTGAACAGTTAAGAAATATGAGGTTGGATGTTTGGAAGAAACAGGCAGTATGTAATCGTTTGATAAGATGCCCTTAGAAAATCCTGCTTTCCCCTCAAGATTACCATTCCTAAATGCTTTCAGTGCTTGTAAGTAGGACACAGAATTAAACAAATGACTTTACATAATTAAAGCTGTTCTCCTTAAGATGTCCATATGCCTTTCAATACCTTTTGAATTGGAGATAGTAACTCTTCCTGATTGCAACTCAGCAACTTGCAAGGCCCTGTTCAATGTATCTGAAACACAATCTGGAGCTGATGAAGAGAGAGATGCATAAAATATGAATTCTCTGGAAGAATGGTACACAAAAAGGGCACATTTTCACAAAGAATGAAACATTACCAGCAGCTGTGCCTAGTTAAACGTTTAAAGCTGAGAATGGGAAAAGCTTCATTTTTATGCATTATGCGAAATGATACTGTGCTGGCAATGATAAGGAAGCTCGTATAAGCAATCTGTGTACATTTTGCTTCTGTTTCCTCAATTTTATGTATTCATTGGAGCAAAATATTCAGGAATCCAGAAATAAAGTCCTACTCTGCCCCTTTCTTCATTGCGTCCTGCACACGCAAACACTCTAGATGATGTTTCAACGTGTTGTCCTGTAATTGTGGGGGCTGTGTGCACAGTGTATTACACTGGAGTTCTTGGCCTCACCACAAGCTGCATTATTTTCTTGGCAGTGGTGCATTGCTTTGTGCCGATGTGCTAATGACACATTGCTTGTTTGCTTTTCAGATGATTTGTTATTTTTTTAAAGAAAAGACAGATAGTGGAACAAATATATTGACAGTATGTGTTTAGGAACATTGACAAATTTGTAATTGCTGTCTGATAAAAAGGTGAATTGCCTCTTTAGGAGTTCATATGGCATACGTTCTATGATGTAATCTAGTTACATGTTGTACAAAGCTTTGTGGCAGTATGCCTATGTCAGGAGTTCACCTCTCATCACTATTCTGGGCTGTACTAGGAGGGTTTCCATGCTGACCAGACATGCCCGGGTGCGTGATAGGGGATTTAAGTCATCTGTTTCCTATAATTATTGCCTGTGATTGCATTTGTCTTCTCTAGGCTCTGTACTGTGCAACATACTAAGGCTACTTTTACACTCGCGTTTTGTGTGGACCCGTCATGGACGGATCCATTCAGATAATACGACCGTCTGCATCAGTTCAGAACGGATCCGTTTGTATTATCCATTTTGAACACCATTGAAAGTCAATGGAGGACGGATCAGTTTTCTATTGTGCCAGATTGTGTCAGTGAAAAGGCTCAGTTTCATCAGATGGACACCAAAACCCTGCAAGCAGCGTTTTGGTGTCCGTCTCCTAAGCGGAATGGAGACTGAACTGATGCAAACTGATGCATTCTGAGCAGATCCTTTTCCATTCAGAATTCATTAGAATGCAAACTAATCCATTTTGGAACGCTTGTGAGAGCTATAAACGATCTCACAAACGGAAAGCTGAAACGCGAGTGTGAAAGTAGACTAAAGACTTCTCCGTTTTTTTTAACTTCTGACTTGTTTTTTTGGATTATCTTTGTGGCTGCCTACATCTACTCTCCTGGTAAACGACTTTGGGTATTTTTTTTTTTTTTTTTACTGTGCTTTCTGACTACACCAGTATTCTATTATTTGCTCCGCAGACAAATCCTGGGTCCGTAGCAGCCAAATCCATCCTGGCTTACAGTGGGCTCTGGTAAGCGTAGCCTTAGTCTCAGGCAATCCAGAGAGGATTCAGTAGGTAAGTAGTAGTTTTGGGTTCACTGGCATTGGTTCGGACAGTCACTGTAGTACTCCCTAACAGCCCAATACAATATAACAACTATCAAATTGGCTACCTCAGTCATGTTAGAAAACACGCAATCCATAAGAGCTAGTTGCAATTTATAGCAATGTGAACTTTCCTCAAATGTTCTGTTGCAGATACCGTTGTCGCTGATTTATTAGAATGGATAGAGTGAAAATTGGAAATGTCTTGTTTCGAATACAGAATTTCATGTCTCCGGCTCATAAACATTGGCCGTCGATGTTGAATGAGACTCTTCATAGCTTACTTCCAAATGTCATGTTGTCCATAACATGTTGAAAAGTCTACGTATACAGTGTTGTGATTTTGTTATTTAGTGTAATTTTTTTTTTCAAAGTGCATTTTTTTTGCAAAGGGCAGTTTCTCATTGGCTTCTCTAAGACTTAAAAATTGAAGAAAAAAACAAATGTGCTAATGAATACCAGAATATGGATTCTTGAAATTTTTTATTTTTTTTGCAAGCGATTTAAAATTAAACCGAAAAAGTGTGTACAGTATGCCTGAACATTTCCATTTAGTGGGCTTTTCCATCAAAAGCTGTATGCCCTACCCACCAAATACATTTGTGATGTCTGTGGGCTTTTTTGTGAGCCCACCCATAAATTTTGAATGGAGCAGCAGTGTCTATGCTTAACTGCAACTTCATTAAATCTCTTCACCAAGATCATGCTGGTGATGAGGAATATGAGACTTAGGACCCAAATTTATTTAACAGTGGGATCCCCACCAGTGTAATACAAGAACATCTAAGGCTCCCTTTGCATATGTCTGTTGATCCGGCTCACTTCCCTTCCAGCATCAAGCAGAAAACATATATGTCTAATGCATACACATATATCTAGGGGCGTAGCTAAAGGCTTATGGGCCCTGGTGCAAAAGTTCAGCCTGGGTCCCCCTTCCCTCAGTGCTTTGTGGCCAGGGGTGCACATAGCCTTCATGCTGCCTGAGGCAAAAATTAAAACACCCCCCCCCCTTCCCAAATTCTTGATCTAACCCCTTCCCTCCAGCCAGAGGTGTAACTTGAACATCATGCACTTTCTATAATACTGGTGTCTTCTTATGCAGCACAAGGGTCTTTGGGCCCCCTCAGGCTCCTGGGCCCGGGAGTGACTGCTACCTCTGCACCCCCTATAGCTACGCCCCTGCATATATCAGTATGATGCCTGATGTCAAATAGCGCTGTACAGGAAAACACTGCATGCTCTGTTTTTCTGTCTGGTGATGGAGCTGTGCACATATATCAGTTGTGTCCTGTTATAGAATAAGTAGGCGACATGGAAATGAACATCCCTGCAGCTTCCTAGCATCCCATCAACCAACACAAGGGTATCTTATCAAATGCCCCGCAGTTACAATATTCAATATTGCAATGGGTAGTCTGTATTCCACCTGCTCACAGCAAACAATTGCCTAATATACAAGTATAGGCTCATTTGCAAACTGGGAAAAACTGGCATTTGCATAATTCTGCCTTAGGTTAAATTGTATCTTTAATTCCTTTTAACTGGTTGGAGTTCTTTCTACTTGCTTTGTTTCTTCCAGCATAGGAATGCACTTTGTATGACCCTTGAAGGGGTTATCAAACAGATTAAAGAATATATTGAAATATTTTAACTATATCAATGCAAAAAAAGCGCAGCTCTCCAGTATAATTTTCACCCCTCTAGGCTTTTTTTTTTTACTTACAAATTTGTGGAGAAAGGCTGTTCATTTTATATGGGTGGACAGAAGCTTGTCACATAAAACAATCAAGCACCTGCATTAAACCAGAAGTACACTGCAGTCAGGTCTTGTTAATCCCTTTTTCTGTCTTCCTCCGCTGCATAAAAAAAGGTCCCTCACACCCCCCCAGTGTCCACTCATAAGTAACATTATAGTCATGTCCTCCTCAAATTTTATTCTCCACTGCCGTTGTCATATGTTTTATGAATTTATAAGTAGGGATGAATCAGAAAGTGACTGGACAGCTCCAGGGCCGATGCAAGGATTTTTGCCGCCCTAGGCAAAAGAAAAGTTAGCCGCCCCCCCCCCCATGTGACATCACAATGCCCCACCCATATGATCTGCCATATTAAAGTGGTTCTGCAGTTTATTTAAACTGATCGGCAGGGATCCGATACCCGGGACCCCCGCCAATCAGCTGTTTGAGAAGGCAGCGGCGCTTGCAGTAGCGCCTCAGCCTTCTCGCAGTGACGTCACGACTAGTATCATTGGCCTGGGTGGGGCTAAGCTTCATTCAAGTGAACAGAGCTTAACCCCGCCAAGGCCAGTGATACTAGTCGTGACGTCACTGCACCTGCGGTAAACAGCAAGAAGGCTGAGGCGCTACTGCCAGCGCTGCTGCCTTCTCAAACAGCTGATCGGCGGGGGTCCCGGGTGTCGGACCCCAGCCGGTCAGATGTTGATGATCTATCCAGAGGATAGATCATCAGTTTAAATAAACTTTAGAACCCCTTTAACTAACGCCAGTACTCTCTCTCTCCCCCTTGTCATTCTTCACCCCCCTTGTCATTCTTCACTCCCCCCTTGTCATTCTTCACCCCCCTTGTCATTCTTCACCCCCCCTTGTAATTCTTTACTTCCCCCTTGTCATTCTTCCTCCCCCCACTTGTCATTCTCTCCCCCCTTGTCATTCTTCCTCCCCCCTTGTCATCTCTCCCCTTGTCATTCTTCCCCCCTTGTCATTCTCTCCCCCTCTTGTCATTCTCTCCCCTCTTGTCATTCTTCACTCCCTCTAGTGTAGCGCGGCCGAGCTCTTTATGGTCCACGGGTACAGGAGCTTTTGTTTCCTGTACCCGAGGGGACTGACAGGAAGTGCACACTGTGTGCGCACTTCATGTCAGTCCGGCCGGGTACAGGAGACAGATGCTCCTGTACCCGCAGCCATAAAGAGCTCGGCCACACTACAATGGAGTGACAGGAGGGAGAGCTGAGCGCTTCCTTCCTGTCAGCTCCTCTCCTCTTGGTGCGCCTGGGCGGTGCGCCCTTATGGACGCACCAGACCGGGCAGTGCTGCAGCCACCAGAGGCTCAATTCAGAGCGCTCGGGCGGCTGCAGCATGAGGCGGGGCCGGCGCTTCTAGCAGCACCCCTTCCCAAGGGGCGCTCTACACGACGGCCTATTCCGCGTATAGGACGCGCCGGCCCTGGACAGCTCACTATGTGATCACTACACCAGCACTGATAGCAAGGAGAGAGCAGGGAAGCCAATATGCATGTCTGAATGCAGGAGAAGGTGGACCAGGAATTTAGCCACAGGAGAAACAGCAGGTAGGGTTTCCAGAGAGAAAATGTAATGTACATGCAGGGGCGGTATGGCCATAGACCCTACAGGTAAATTTCCCATTGGGCCAATGCACAAGGTGCCACCTGAACCCTTCTCATGGCTGCCATCTGCGTACATAGTCTGATTAAGCATTAATTAATACTAGGAGAATTGTGTACTTATGCACCTTCCCAGTGGCCGCAGGTGCTCTCCTGAATTCAACTGTATCACCATCCCCAGGACCAGTGGCGTAACTAGAGTTGTATGGGCCCCAGGGCAAACTTTGAATTGTGCGACCCCCCCCGCCTACACCCCCCAGTTGCACCCTCTGCGACCGCGATCGTTACAGCGCCCCATACCTCTTACATCCAGTGACGTCTCCTTTGATGTAGATGTTCTCTTTCCTCATCTTCTCCTTTCAGACCTTCAGACCAGACCACTATTTCTCAGCTATGTTTCGTCTCTGGAGTTTGACCAAAAAAAAATAAAATAAATCTTAGTTTACTACTTTTCAATCATCCTACTACCCCCAATACTGTGCTGCTGTGCTCCCCAATACTATACTGCAGAAACAGATAAACCTCCTGATAATACTAGTACCACACAGAGCCCTCCATATAAAATTGCCCTTCTTTCTGGCCTCAGTAGAAGCCCCCATAGTGCCCCCCAATAATGTGCCAGTAAGAAGTGCCTCCATAGTGCCCCCCAATAATGTGCCAGTAAGAAGTGCCTCCATAGTGCCCCCAATCATGTGCCAGTAACATGTGCTTCTCCATGCCCCCCCCCATCGTGTGCTAGTAACAAGTGCCTCTCCATGGCCTCCCATCATGTGCCAGTAACCTAGTGCCTCTCCATGCCCCCCCATGTGCCAGTAACAAGTGCCTGTCCATAACCCCCATTGGCAAGTAACAAGTGCCTCTCCCCCCCCAATCATGTGCCTCTCCATGCCCCCCCCCCCATTTGCCAGTAACAAGTTCCTCTCCATACCCCCGCAACCCTCCCCCATTCATCATGTTCCAGTAAGTGCCTCTATAAAAAAAAAAACACTTATACTTACCTCCATGGCAGCGATGCGATGCAGGCCTCTTCCGGCCTGTGTCCTGTGCAGTACGGCTCCGGCGGCGCGATTATGTCATCGCGCAGCCTGCACCGGCCTCTGATAGGCTGCCGACACAGGGCCCGCAGCCTATCAGAGGAACAGGGAAGGGAGACGCCTCCCTCCCCTGCCTGGCCGCAGCACAGCCATCTGTATCGCTGTCCTGAGGACGGCGATACAGATGACAATGGAGATGAGCACTTCCACAATGGAAGCGCTCATCTCCCTGTGCCCTGCTGCACATTATTGCACATTATTGCGGCGGCGCTTCGGGCCACCTTCACTGCCGGGCCCGGTCGCACACGCTGCGACCGCGGTTGTTACGCCCCTGCCCAGGACAGTGATACCGGTGGAATACTGCAGCGGGGTTGGCAGTATTTTATGCTGCACTGTAGTATTTGGTTCTGCTGGAGTGTTATTGTGTACCGCACTGTGGTATTTTGATTTTGCTGAGGAGGTATTTTGTGCTGTACTACAGTATTGCTGGCCTCGCCTACTTCTGTTGTTCCTGCCTACTTGTGGTGGTTCGCCTTTGGTATGTTTAGACCCTCCTACAACATGGAGCCACTTCTTAATTTTTTCCAGCACCACTTTAAGTTCCCAGTTCTCATCAGTGAATTTGAAAAAACTAACATTATTTAATTGTATGTATATTGCAATAATACTTCACTTGAAATACCATATTGACTGCACAGTAATGCTTTTCCTGAGATAACCCATTTAATGCTGCATCAGCTGCTTGTGTAGCAAAGCAACTTATAGAGAGGAGGGTGGATATGAACAGGGAGAGGAATTTTCATCTTTGGAATTGCTCTTCATACGATACTTCATCTCTGATTGTGGAACTGTACTTTGAGCACAATTCTACTTCTGTTAATGCTCAGATCAATACTTTTTGTATTACTTGTTACTCTCTACATAAACCTTTGATTCTGTCCTTGATTTCTTTTGTAGAAAAGTTCTGTCAGTGTAAAGCACTGTATCATTAAAAATTTATAGTGGTCTGTGTCACGGATGGCTTCTCTGCTTTCTGATTCTTTCTTAGTGTGCAGTAGTAGAGTTCAGCTTAAAGGGGTTATCTGACCCCTGAAATTCCCCCCCCCCCCATATGCCCGGGGCCCCGAACAAACAATGTACTTACCTCCCTCCCTGGCAGCCACATCGCTTCTGAAGCCCGCATGGCCGCTTCTGCTTCTCCTCGTCGTGCGGATGAAAACATCTGGGGGGGGGTATGGTCAGTCAATAGCAGGCATTGACCACCAGCTATTGGCTGCCCCCCTTTGACGCCAAATGTTTTCATTCACGCGACAGGGAGATGCAGTGGCAGCCGCCGTGCGGTCTCCAGAAGTGATGCAGGTGCCGGGGAGCAAGTTAAGTACATTGTGTGTGAGGGGGGGAGGTCATTTCAAGGGTCGGATAACCCCTTAAATTAGCAGTGACTCTGGGTTTTCATGCACAGTGCAGTTGTTGAGGAGTGGATGTAGTATGATGTGGGTTACCAGCAGAGAACAGATAGCTCCAACAGATTATCTGGATCCAGCATTGCCAGGTGTTACCGGAATGCCCACTGGCCCTACATTGACTATGTGCATGCAGTAGTATTTGTCCGGCCAAATCCAGGCATAATGGAACAGATTATGGTCAATCTGGCCAGCAGGCATTCTGGTAACATCAGCAATGCTGGATTCAGAAAACACCGGCAAGCTGCTCTCTGCCGAAACAGCCTGCCAGAACTACGTCGGCAGTGTGACACAGACCTTAATCTAATTAAGTGACCAAAAGTAATGGGACAGAATAATAATCGTAAATCAAACTTTCACTTTTTAATACTTGGTTGCAAATCCTTTGCAGTCGATTACAGCCTGAAGTCTGGAATGCATAGACATCACCAGACGCTGGGTTTCATCCCTGGTGATGCTCTGCCAGGCCTCTACTGCAACTTGTCTTCAGTTCCTGCATGTTCTTGGGGCATTTTCCCTTCAGTTTTGTCTTCAGCAAGTGAAATGCTCAATCGGATTCCGGTCAGGTGATTGACTTGGCCATTGCATAACATTCCACCTCTTTCACTTAAAAAACTCTTTGGTTGCTTTTGCAGTATGCTTTGGGTCATTGTCCATCTGCACTGTGATGCGCCGTCTAATGAGTTCTGAAGCATTTGGCTGAATATGAGCAGATAATATTGCCCGAAACATTTCAGAATTCATCCTGCTGTTTTGTCAGCAGTCACATCATCAATAAATACAAGAGAACCAGTTCCATTGGCAGCCATACATGCCCACGCCATGACACTACCACCACCATGCTTCACCGATGAGGTGGTATGCTTAGGATCACGAGCAGTTCCTTTCCTTGTCCATAATCTACTCTTCCCATCACTCTGGTACAAGTTGATCTTGGTCTCATCTGTCTATAGGATGTTGTTCCAGAACTGTGAAAGCTTTTTTAGATGTCCTTTGGCAAACTTCAATCAGGCCTTCCTGTTTTTGAGGCTCACCAATGGTTTACATCTTGTGAATCCTCTGTATTCACTCTGGTGAAGTCTTCTCTTGATTGTTGACTTTGACACACACACACCTACCTCCTGGAGAGTGTTCTTGATCTGGCCAACTGTTGTGAAGGGTGTTTTCTTCACCAGGGAAAGAATTCTTCGGTCAACCACCACAGTTGTTTTCCATGGTCTTCCGGTGTTGCTGAGCTAATTTGTGCGTTCCTTCTTTTTAAGAATGTTCCAAACAGTTATTGGCCACGCCTAATGTTTTTGCTATCTCTCTGATTGGGTTTGTTTTGTTTTTTCAGCTTAATGATGGCTTGCTTCACTGATAGTGACAGCTCTTTGGATCTCATCTTGAGAGTTGACAGCAACAGATTCCAAATGCAAATAGCACACTTGAAATGAACTCTGGACCTTGTATCTGCTCATTGTAATTAGGATAATGAGGGAATAACACACACCTGGCCATGGAACAGCTGGGAAGCCAATTGCCCCATTACTTTTGGTCCCTTAACAAGTGGGAGGCACATATGCAAGCTGTTGTAATTCCTACACCGTTCACCTGATTTGGATGTAAATACCCTCAAATTAAAGCAGACAGTCTGCAGTTAAAGCACATCTTGTTCGTTTCGTTTCAAATCCATTGTGGTGGTGTATAGAGCCAAAAATGTTAGAATTGTGTCGGTCTCAATATTTACGGACTTGACTGTATAGGGGGTCATTTATCATGCTGAAATATGCCTATATTAGGCATATTTCAGGCGCAGATAGCTGCACAAAAGTCTTCCCCATATGTTTTTTATCGCCGCATCCATAACGACCTGCACTACATAAATATCATGTAAATTATCACCTACAGTGACCTCCGTAAAAAAAAAAAAAGGGACATAATTGCTATTTATTCTTAGGGTACTTTCACACTTGCGTTGCAGGATTCCATCAGCCAGCTCCGTCAACGGAACTGCCCGACGGATCTGTTATAACTTTGATAATGGATTTAATTTGCAAACGGATCCGTTTGCAGATCCGTTTGACAATTGTATTGAAATAACGGATCCGTCTTTCCGTTGTCATCCGTAAAAACTGATCTGTTATTTATTATTTTACCATTTTTAAAGGTCTGCGCAGAGTGGAAGAACGGATCTGTTAATGCGTCAATTTTCAATGTCAGATCCGCCCTTAATACATTTCAATGGAAATTAATGGCGGATCCGTCATTCCGTCAAGTGTTTCCGCATTTTTTGACGGAGATAAAAATACAACATGCTGCGCTTTTATCTGCGCCCAAAAAAGTGAAAGGACTGAACTGAAGACAAACTGATGCAAACTGAACGGATTGCTTTCCATTCAGAATGCATTAGGATAAAACTGATCAGTTTTTTTCCGTTATTGAGCCCCGAGGACGGAACTCAATGATGGAAAACTTTGACGCTAGTGTGAAAGTACCCTTAGTTGCCACCGACAAAACTTAATAACAAAGCTTAATTTACTCCAAAATGACACCAATGAAAACTACAAGTTGTCCCACAACA
This sequence comes from Bufotes viridis, assembly GCA_033119425.1. NCBI lineage: Eukaryota > Metazoa > Chordata > Amphibia > Anura > Bufonidae > Bufotes > Bufotes viridis. The sequence continues at coordinate 168,158,867 of CM065589.1, forward strand.
GTCAAGCCGTCACACAACTCCATAGAAAGAAAAATAAAAAAGTTATGGGTCTTGGGAAGTGTTGATGCAAAAAGATTTTCTTCCTTAAAAAAAAAATGGGATTTATTGCACAAAAGTAGTAAAACATAAAAAAAACTATATGTATTTGGTATCGCTGTACGTCGGTTTTAATAAATGTGCCCTAAGTCTAAATAACTATCTAAACAGCGATCTGCTGCCCAGAAACAATCCCTTGTATGAGGACTAGCAATTGCAATAGCTATCCCTCGTCCTCATATTGCGGAGGTGATTGCTGCACATAAAAGCAGCAGTCTCCTCCACTGAACAAGCAACCAACTGTCTGGAAGGAATACTTGCTTTCCGACAATTGGCTGCTCCTCAGCGCATGTAAATGCGCCTTTTCGGTGCTTAATAGAGGCATGTCTAGCTGTCAACGAACTCTCATCAAGTGGTACACTACCCAAGAGTAGCTTGTGAGAGCCGTTTTATAGGGCAGCAGGGAAAGCAGTTTTATGCCATCTTGTAGCAAGACCCAGTGTATTGTCAGACCACACCTGTAATCATTTACATATATCCTTTCTATCTGAGTGCATTATTTTAATATATTAGATAGTAATTCCAAGAAGTAAGGCAGCATTCCAGATTTAGTGAAGAAAACACTTTATTCACCCATAGCAATGTTTCAACCCAAATTCATTAAGGCCTTTTTCAGGCTTCAAGGTTTTGGGCTAAAACGTTCCTATGGCTGAATAAAGTGGTCTCCATTTTTTCACCAAATCTGGAGTGCTGTCTCTCTTTTTGACATTACTTTCAAATGCTGTAGATTTGCCACATGCAAATAAACGGGGGCAAATGCACAGCGTATCAGTTCTTTGTGTGGAAGGGGGTGCATTATTGGCAATTACTATGCTTTTTGCATAGTCTCACCTGCCGTGGTGTCTGTAGCAATTACATTAGGGCTAATGTCCCAGAAGTAGGTAAATTAAATGCATTAGGGATTCTGAAGGACCTATAAGTATTTGGTCTTGGATGCAAGATCACTGTTATAATTTCCCCATATGACCACACTTTAAATGTAGATGAAAGCATAATTGAGCACTTTACAGACATATGTGCTCTCTACTGTGATTAATAAGTGACATAGAAGCCTTGCTGACCAAAAGAAATGACTAAAAGGACAATTGTTTCACTAATGCTGGGGCTATCGTACAAACATAAAAAACATACACACCTATGCACGTGTATGATATTCACAATTTATTTGAAAACAGACTATGAAATATAGTGAAAATAAAATTCACAATGTAACTTCACATCATCCGGCATCTGCAGTAAGTTATACTCTAAGGACTGAAAAACAAAAGGCTCCATATTAGCCAAGAGGTTGATAAGTAGCTTCATGACATTTCACAGCACTAACCTCAGAAAGGTTTTTTGGCACCCAATGGATACTATTATATGGAGCGCTGGCCAATCGCAGCACTCAGCTCATATTCTGCAACCTCCCAGGATATGAGCTGAGCGCTGAGATTGGCCAGCGCTCCAGCCTGGGAGAAGTAGACGCCCAGGGCAAAAGAGGATGACCGCCCAAGGCAAAATTAGCCTCAGCACGTGCGCCGGTACCGGGGGCTACAGCAGGTGAACGGAGCGGCACCCAGGGATACAAGTAAGTGCAGGGACATCCCTGGGTGCCGCTCTGCATGTACATACCTTTCACTAACAAACTTTGGACCGGTCAAAGGTCCTCTTTAAGAGCGTTATCCTGGCAGTCCCCTGGTATTCACCCTTTAACCCCTATACAGGGTTCTGGACTTCACTGCAGGGGAATCACCAGGCTTCTACCTCTTTGAATAGTCTCCATGTGGTTGGCAGCTGACCCACTGGGGCCAGAAACACTGGTGCAGAGCAACAAAAGATCAGGCGGTACGTATAATCAGAAAACAGACAGAGGTCAGGGCAGGCAGAGTATGTGTAAATCCGTAAAACTAGTCCAAAGTCAGGGCAGGCAATAAAAGAGATATATGGTAAACAGCCTATGGTAAGGACAGGCAGTGGAGGGTCAGAGTCATAAAACAGGCAGCGGTTGGTACACAGGTAGACAAACAGAAAAGGACACCTAAACTGGTCACTAACAAACTAAAAAACCTAAGGCTCAGACACCCACCCTGTTGGAAGGCACCTGAAATGCCTTCAAGTTGTCAGCCATTGGCTGATAGAGATAGGAATGAGTGCTTGCCGGCCCTCTAAGAGCCAAAGGGGGGGGGGCACGCTCTCTACAGTTGCTAACATTGCTGCCTAACAGACAAGCAGGCTTCATCCTGCAACATAAGGGAGCATGTGGGACACCAGCAGCCGCTCCCTCTACCAGCCACCACAGAAGAGCAGTAAGGCCAGAAGGGGGAATGATGGAACGGATGGGCCAGACTGTTGGGTGATGATAGGCCTCCAACACAACAGATGAAAGATCTTTCTGGAAAAACATTCTTTCAGAAAAAGCTCTTTCACAAATTAATCATTGTTTGAGTGATGTTTCGTCCAAATAACGGACAAAAATTTCAAAGATAGGCAACTTCGTTTCAGGCAGTAATAGTCTGTCTTTTGGTAATTGGTCGGCTAAAACAATTTTTAATTATTAGATTTCATCAGACAAGTAATGGTTTTGTTTGAAAGTTTGTTTTGATCAACTTTAGACTAATGTGTATGGGCACCTTTAGTGTTAATTGAAGACTGCTACCAGTAGGAGTTTCTACTTCATTATATTGCTTAATGCCTTAGTGCCTTCTATCAGTACATTGCTCTGTATTTCTGTATATGCATCTAATGCACTGCATCGTCAATATACAATGTATTCCCCCATGGAAAATGTATGCATGCCTTGCTCAAATGTGACAGATAAATGCCAAGTTTTCCAAGCATGCAAATGGGACATTGGAAGCTCATAAGTGCTGCTACTTGTTTTTGCCTAAATTTGCATTAGTTGGATGGGACTCTTTATGTAGTTGTATATTAGTTACATATGACATCTTCTTTCTGAGTGTACTGTATGTCTGATTAATAGAAGTGCAGATCTATGAAGAAAGGAGGGAGACAGACCAGAGGATAAAGCAATTCATCAGTCTCATTACAGAAAATTCAATATTAGCAAATGTCTCAAGGAAATTGCTTCATTGCAATTTGCATGAAACTGACAGTGTGTAATATTTTAATTACAGTTTATATTTTGCGCATATATTTCTGAAGAAAAAACACTTATAGTATTAAGATCTAGATGTTACTGATTCAGTAAATTACTAATTTTCAAGGGTGGCACCAGGATTTAAAGAATTTGTTTATCCTTGTCATGACCGAATACAGTGGCGTAACTTGTATTGACTGGGCCCCACAGCTAATATTTGAACGGGAGCCTCTCTATTCCCTTAATGTAGACTTCACACCGGACAAAAAAAAAAACATTCACCTCTCTTCTCCTGCTATCGTGGCCTCTGCTCTTCGTGCAGCACTGTGCCTAGGCTCGCACTACACTGTTACCACACATTGCACAGCGTTCCTACGCACATTACTCCCCATCCTGAAGCTGTGTGCTATCAGGAGAAAAAGACCAGGGAGTGGTGAGTAATACTAGGACAACGAGCCCCATACTCACCGCTCTTTGGGTACTGAAAATAAATCCATTTGTCTTCCTCTTGGTCCCCTTCCGAAGATCAGGCCCTGTAAGTGCTGCTTCACATGCTTCCATGGTGTCTACGCCCTGACTGAGTACATAGTTTTGCAATTGTTTTTGTACTTTTTCACCACCCTGCCCACTTTTTGACCAATTGAATTTCATTTCAATGGGTCCGCAAAAAAAACGGAAGGTACTCCGTGTGCATTTCGTTTCTGTATGTCTGTTTTTCCATTCCGCAAAAAAATTGTGCATGTCCTATTTTTTTCTAGTTTGTGGACAAGGATAGGAATTATTACAATGTATCCACAAAAATAATGGATCCGCAAAAAAACGGATGCCATACGGAACGTCATCCATTTTTTTTGCGGATGCGCAATTTGCAGACCACAAAACACATACGGTCGTGTGCATGAGGCCCTAGGGAGTACGCAATCAGTGTTCAGACCACAGCCACTTCTACCAGCCTTCTGAAACCACTCTGGGTAGTATAAAACTAAGGCTTCCCCTAGGTATTCACCAGAGCCCGTCGCAAAGCAGAATGGACTTGCCTGCTAGTGACCCAGGATGTCTTCAGATGTTTGATAACAGAATACTGGTGCAGTTACACAAGTAGACGTTTCAGAATGACCAGGGACATAAAGAGGAGTCAGCACGATGAATGCAGTACATAAGAGGTAAATTCAGATACTAGCCAGAGTCGATATCAGGAGAGTCTGTAGTAAGTTGCACAGTACAGAGCCTAGAGAGGACAATCACAATCATAGGCAATAATGATAGAAAACAGCTGACTTAAATACCCTGCCTAGCTCTAGGATTGGACACATAGACAGAAATCCGATTGGCTTGGTTTCCAGTCACAGGGACCATAGTGTAAATATTGGCCACATACTGACTACAATCACATAGCGTAAATATTGGACACATATCGACCATTGACTATAGTGTAAATATTGGCCACATATTGCCCACTAACTATAATGTAGATATTGACCACTGAATATAGTGTAAATATTGGACACATATCGACGATTGACTATAAGGTATGTTTTTATTCTTTGATCAAAATTTGCCTCCTAATACAGGATGAAAAAGTTGGTTTATATTTTCTTTGCTGTCAAAGGTCATAATGACATCTCTGGCATCTTACAGCCAGATATCTACTTGTCTGATTGTCCAAAGATGAGCTCTGAAGCTTCTTCATAGACAGTCTTGTCTAGATTCTCTTGTAGCACATGCCAGTAGAGGTTGACATGCACTGAAGTGTAAAATTGCTTTTAAATTTGAAATATTTTAACTCATTCCCCACTATTTCCTAGAATTTAAGCACAGCTCTCTCCAAAAAAACTCGTCAATCCAAGTTGTCATCAAATAAATAGCAAAGGGTTTTTATAATGCCAGACTGCTTGCAATTATTTCTGCTCACGTTATCCCAGGTATAGACAGTAACAGTGCCATCCAACATGACAGAATTCTATACATTGTATGCAATACATTCCTAAAGCATGACCCTCTATGTACAATATACAGTACATAGGCTGCCTAAAAATCATTTTTTGTTTGTTTTTTGATTTTGCCTAACCTTTTTTGTGGTGTTTTTAGTGTATATTTTAACCGTATACTCAGAAAAGGTTTTTTTCAGCCATTTTTTCAACTCCCATAGAGTTACTATGGCACAAATGTCTGAAAAAAGCATGCGGCTAGAGCATGCAGCATTTTGACAAAAATGATAGAACACACAACAACAATGCAGTCATGCACTAAAAATCCTTTATACTGATTTTTATATTCCACTATAGACTTTAAAGTAATGGCCCAGATGAAAGAAAACTGCTGAAAAACGCAGCTATAAACGCTGCCAAAAATGCCACCAATAAACCTATGTGTGAAACCAGACATACAAGTAGTTTTATAATGACAATCAAGTGTAAAAGGTTGGCGGCTCACTTGGTTGATTAGATGGAGGTCAGGTGCTCAGTCCGAAAAAAGCGTACCCAGCGCTAGTTTAGGGTAGGTAGAAAATAGTATTAAAGGGATGGCACACTGATCATATGGTATGTAAAATCAATGATATTTATTAGTATTTGATAAAATGTAATCCTCTATTTAGGGATATTTTATAAAATGTAATCCTCTATTTAGGCCACTCTGTACCAAAATATCCCTAAATAGAGGATTACATTTTATCAAATACTAATAAATATCATTGATTTTACATACCATATGATCAGTGTGCCATCCCTTTAATACTAGTTTTATAATGACGTTTTTCTTTACTTTAGTGTATTTAGTGGAGTTTTTTGTACCTGTCTTTTTTGGTGCATATTGGTTGGTGCAAAACCGCCAGCACGGATCGTAAGTCCAAGGAAGTACTATGGAACACTTCAGTAGAATTTCGGTCTGTGCCTCTGCACCGCAAAAAGAAATAAAACATGTTCTATTTTTTTGCAGTGTGGACTGAATGTTACGGAACGCGGAACCATTCAAGTGAATAGGCCTGCATCCGCAAATGGTGGCCACACAGCTGGTGCCCGTGCATTGTGGACTGATATTTGCGGCCTGCAACACGTTCGTGTGCATGAGCCCTTAAACTTTTTAATATTTTCTGTGTTTGCAAACAATTTTAAGGCTGAGTTCACACTTCAGTTATTTGGTCAGTTATTTCCATCAGTTACGCCTCATGCACACGACCATAGGTGTTTGGCGTTCCGTTCTTCAATTTGCGAGACGGAACGCGGCCCATTGTAGAAATGCCTATTCTTGTCCGCAAAACAGGACAAGAATAAGACATGCTATATTTTTTTTTGCGGGGCCACGGAATTTTTGCGGCCCCACAGAACTTTTGCGGCATCTTTTGCGGCCCCATTGAAGTGAATAGGTCCGCGCCCGAGCCGCAAAATATGTGGCTCGGACGGGGACCCAAAATACGTTTGTGTGCCTGAGGCCTTATTGTGAGACAAAGGCCTAATTCACACGTCCGTCGTGTTTTGCGGATCCACGGATCCGCGGATCCGCAAAACACGGACATCGGCGATGTGCGCTCGCACTTTGCGGACCGCACATCGCCGCACCTCATAGAAAATGCCTTTTCTTGTCCGCAATTGCGGACAAGAATAGGACATGCTCTATTTTTTTTCGGGAACGCAATTGCGGACCCGGAAGTGCGGATCCGCAATTGCGGACCCGGGCGGGACATCGCCTGTCCCCATTGATACTAATGGGTCCGCAATTCTGTTCCGCAAAATGCGGAACAGAATTGCGGACGTGTGAATAAGGCCAAAACCAGTAGTGAAGGCTGCTCAGAGATCAGGGATAATAATGGAAAGATCTGCACCTGTTCTATGTTTTTGACCCACACCTGGCTTTGGCTCACAATAACTGATGGAAATAACTGACCAAATAACCTGCACCATGTTTTACGGTCTGCAGATTGCGGATCTGCAAAACACGGATGCCGTGCGGAACTGAACGGGCGGCCCATGATAAAAATTCCTATTTTTGTCTGCAAAACAGACAAGAGTAGGACATATTCTATTTATTTTTTTTTGTGGGGCCATGAAGCAACGGATGCGGACAGCACACGGAGTTCTGTCTGCATCTTTTGCGTCCCCATTGAAGTGAATGGGTCCGCATCTGAGCCGCAAAAATGCATCTCGGATGCAGACCGAAACAACAGTCATGTGTATGAGCCCTAAGGCTATGAAAGATCCTGAATTCTTTGTATCTTCTTCCTCTTCACATTTTGTAGGCTAGATTGCAGATGACAAGCCATGAACAAAGCGAATAAGGATATTAAGCTTGTTTTCTTTTTTTTTTTAGAAATAACAGGCTGCACCCCATTAGCAGCTGTATATCACGTCACTACAGAGACAGCAAATGTGTAGCGACTCACAGCAAGGTTGTTCTGCTGTCTGATGTGTCTGCATGATCTGAAAGACTCTTCTTGGCTGGCGTTGCGGTCGTCTGCTTTATCTCATATTTACAAGCAGGCACCTTCACCTTATAGCATCACTCTGTAACACTCCATCTCTTCTCTAAGCATGACTATTTCTACAGGGCCGCTGTTATAAAGCAATAATTATTACTCTTTACTTTTTATATACCCCGGGCATGGTACTCGGGGCGGGAAACAGCCTGTATCATCAGGTCGATGCTGAAGAGTGGTGATTTGTATGTGTTTTATGAGGTTGGAAGGTGATTTTAACGGCATGCAGGTAAAACTGACAATTGATTTATCTCCCACAATAGGTTTCCACTATAAAATTATTTTGCTGTTGGGGAGATAAATCTCTGATGTGCCACAGCCCTGGTATATGAAGCATACACCATGCCAGCAGCTGCATGGATTTCATTTCTGGAAAACAGACTGTTATTTCCGACCTTGTATCGATCTAAGAATAGCAGAAAACAGCACAATCTTGTTGTACATTTCAGCAAATATATTTTATCAAAATGTGTAAATGTGTTAGGCCTCTTGCACACGAACGTGTGCTGGCCAGGCACCGACCGTGGGGCAGCCGCATGCGGATCGCAGACCCAGTCACTTGAATGGGGTCAGCGATCCGTCTGTTCCGCAAAAAGATAGAACAAGTTCTATTTTTTTCCGGAAAGGAACCCCACGGAAGCACTCCATAGTGCTTCCATGGGGTTCCGTTCCCTTCTGCACCGCATCTCCGGATTTGCGGACCCATTCAAGTGAATGGGTCCGCATCCGTGATGCAGAATGCACACGGCCGGTGTCCCGTGTATTGCGGAGCCTTAAACTGAGAGCAGCAGACTGTAGATCATGTTCCAAAATGCATTTTGTGTCTTTTTTGATTTACACATTTGTGATATACAGTAAAGGGGGAGATTTATGAAACTGCCTGTAAGAAAACTGTCTTTGTGGCAAGCAGTCACATCTCATGTTTCATTAATCATTTCATATCTGCTTGCAAAATAATTAAAGCTGATCTGTCATTGGTCGCTTTGGGCAGACAGTTTTTCCGACAGACAGTTTCATCATTTCCCCTTGTGGTATCTAGCTAAACGCAGAAATAAACAGAAGCCACTGTAGTTGTGTACTTACTGCGCCTTTAGGTTAGCTGCACAGAATTTACACATGTTTGAGCGGATTTCTGCACCAATCTGCAACAAAATTTTCATGTGTTACTTGTGGATTTTATCAGGCTGGGAACACACCTAAGCGTTTCTGAATCGCGCGTATGACGTGCGTTTTACGCGCGTTTTTGGATGCGCGTTTTTGTAACTAAGAAACGCGCATCATACGCAGGATTCAGTGATTCACCCCTGTTTTAGCATGGCCCATAGGCGCGTTAAAACGCCCCAAAGAAGCTCATGCTAAAGCGACAGCGTTTGGCGTTTTTCAGCGCGTTCAAACGCGCTGTAAAACGCCCAAATGTGAACCATGCCCATAGGGAAGCATGGCTTTCCACATGTTGTGCGTTTTACAGCGCGTTTGAACGCGCTGTATAAACGCTTAGGTGTGTTCCCAGGGTTACAGATTTTGAAACAGTTTTGCCCTGATCTCACCCTTTGCATTGCTATCCTCAGTAAAGATCCGCACAAACAATTGACGTGCTGCAGATTTCAAAATCCATGTTATAGCGTGATTCTGCAAGTAAAAAGTAAAGTTTACCTGAGATTTGTCAAATCTCATTCACTTTTCTGGTACTGAATGAAAGAACGGAAGAACCGCAATTCATCTAGAACATGTGCAGGTAGCCTTATAGGTTCACATTTACATCTTTAATGATAGCACCCTGTGCAAATACATCATAAATAAGCAACTTTTAGTTTATGACATCCTATTAACCCATTAACCTATTTTCCCAGCCTGTATTATTTTGAAACACAAAGTAGCAAAAAGAATCATAAATACAGTTTAAGGGGTTGTCCGGGACTTAAGTATTGATGATCTATCCTTAGATTAGTGGGAGTCTTGCGGAACCCCTGCCAATCACCTATTTTCAGAAGCTGCGGCTTTAAAATGAAGCAGCGGAACTACACATCTTCGTACACTGTGTTCACTCTTCACTGGACTGGACTGTGTAGTTTTGGTGCCTGGTTACTATTCTGTAGTTTTTGCAAACAGATTAGTAGGGGTGTCGTTAGTCAGATTCTTATGATCTAATATTGATTACCAATACTAAGGGTCCTTTTACATGTGCAGATTGCCGGAAACAAAGCAGATTGTTCCCGATCATTGCCTAATCGTCAGCAGAGATGATAGCTTCATTTATATGCAGCAATCATCTCCACTGTAAGGGGACAATTGTCCCTGGGCAGTAGATGGTTGTTTAGACAGTACGATCTGCTGCACAGGAACAATGATTTTCGGTACTTGCAGAACGACACAATTACCCTATGAACAAGCATTTGCTCATTCATTGGGTGATCGACGGCACCTTTTAGATGAGCCAATTATTGGGAATGAGCGTTTATATAAACCCTCATATCACCAGTAGTCTGACAGATCATCAGTCCATGTAAAAGGACCTTTAGGATAGGTCATCAATAGTAAAGTCCTGGAAAACCCTTACTGAGTTCTGTCTGGAAAGTGCATCTGCTTAGTTATAAAGTGATAAAGTCCTCACCCCTGCTCACAACTTACAGTAAGCTCCCTATCAGTACTTCTTAGGAGTGTAGGATGAAAGTCCCTGGAGGAAACACAGGGAGAACACAGAACCTGGGTGATACCGGGAGCTCCAATGGTGGCCATAATTGTTGTCACCAGTGTTCCCTCTAAGCTGTGCGCTCCGGAATGGAGAGGATTAAGGGTACGTTCACACGACTACATTTGTCGCGCGACAATAAGTCGCACTATTGTCGCCCAAAAATTTTATAATGAGAGTCTATGGTGTCGCATTGCGACATGCTGCGACTGCGACGCGACAGTCGCAGAAAAATCCATCTTGAATGGACAAATGTCGCCGTGTGAACATACCCTAAAACAATTTACTAACGAGAATTAATGAGCGCCCAATAACGGCTTTTCCTGCTGCAGAGTTTGGAGTATTTAACTCTTTCAATTTCAGAGAACATAGCTTGGAGGAAGCAGTGGTTATCACCCAGCTTTTCCAGAATTAGATATTACTAAGGTTATTCATGTGTTGGAGGATCCTTTTGAGGCCTCTGTCACAAAATTAGTTAAAAATAGGGTGGGGGGGGTCCTTTTTCTAGGCTAAAGAAGCATTTTTCCAAATGGAAACCGAACGGGGATCCCATTATAGTCAATAGGGTCTGTTTGGCACCGTTTGCCTCAGTTATGTGCTGAATCCGGTAGTTCCGTTATTTCAGTTGTTCTGCTCCAACAACGAAGCAGAAGAACGGAAATAACAAACGTGGATGTGAAAAAGGCCTGAGAAACCAATTAATGGAATATTTTCAGATTCTCAGATCTCATTGAGTATGATTTATCAGAGCAGAAAGGACCTTGCTGTCCATAGAAACCAATACAATGCTGCAGAATGGTGAGATGGTCCACTACCTCCCCTTGCTGGTAACAGGGTGGTAGCATGCATTGTACCATGTAGAGTGTTACTGACGGAAATCATTATGTAGTGTTTTACTTCACATGAAGCATAAAAAAACTGCATAAAGCTGTATGTACCCACCCAAATGAGTGCTATTGTGACAAGCGCCCAGATGCTGGGAATGAATTTTTAATGTGCCCTGTGTTGAGTTGTCATGTTGAGAAAAATGAGAACTATCAATCATCTCTTCGGTGACCCTGCTTCAGTTGGACAACATCATATTTTTCTTTCCCTTTCTGAGCTTTCAGGCTTGCTGTCATTAAAAATGATTAGGACACGATGCCTCCTGTGGAATCTCCATACCTGCAGACTTGACCCAGGTCCTACTGGGATTCATTGACTAACATCTTGTGCTTGTCTTGTGTCTTTTTCTAACGACTGGTGGCATTTAAGAATGGCAGTTTTACATGTGACATTTGGAAAAGAAATGTTGCTTGATCCTGGAGTTGTCAGCGTGGACTGATGTATGTGTTTTCTTCTCTACATGTTTGTGATCGTTCTTTTCAGCAAACTGTCTTATAGCTAAGGGTTACAGTCAAGAATATCTGTATTTCGTCAAGAAACTGATAATTCGTGTGCCAAAAGAAAAAAGTCAAAAAATAATATAGTATGTGCTGCACTGAGCAAACATACCGCTGTAGGTCAGTCTCGTTTACCTTCCAGCCAATAAGGCCAATATTATGGCCGATCTCTGGCCTGTAAACTTTCAGACAGGTCACATGTGCCTCTGTGGCCAATCACTGCTCACCAAACATGATGCAGAGGAACGGTGCATGATTAATAATATCTTAAAGTTTATGAAATTATATTTCTGCAGGTGGTACATGAACAGCAGATGAGAGATCTTAGTTTTGGCTAATGGATGACTAAATGACATTTTTTAACACTCTGTGATACTGTCTCCATTACTCTTGAGCAACCTCTTAGAAATTAAGGTTCTCCTGATCCAAGATTCCTACTATCAAAAGAGTTTTCCAGGATATTCTGGAATATTGATATCCTGTCCATCAATATCTGATCGATGGAGGGCCACATCCTGGCATGCTCGCCAATCAACGGTTGTCAGCTAAGCATGGCCCTCAAGTGAATAGGAATGAGCTGCAATACCAAGCACAGCTACTATACAATGTATGGCTTGGTATGGAATGAATAGGCTGCAGCACTTGTGGCCCTCGCGACCTGGTTACTGCAAACAGATAATCATCGGGGGGAAGGGGGGGGGGCGGTGTCAGGAGCTGGATCCCCCACGATCAGATATTGATGACCTACCCTGAAGATATGTAAGACATCAGTATTCACCTTCTCGAATACCGTTTCAAATGTGTTCTCCAGGATTTTTATATTAATGGCCCATTTCTAGGATGCTGCAGTAACCAGCTCCATCCACTACACAGTGGACAGAGGTATGTAGATCCAGCACCTATTTCTGGCTTTGGAGCTAATTCAGAACAGCGGATCAGCATAGATGTCAGGAGTCGGACTCCCACCAATCTAATATTGATGACCTATACCAAAGATAGACCATTAATGTAAAAGAACTCCTTCCAGGCTGTTTTCACGCTGCCATCAGAGGATCCTCTTTTAGCAGTCCTGTCACATTTGACAACCAGAATAGTACAGCATGCAGCATTAATATTTATGCCACAACTATGCTCTCCCTGTGGTACTCTTGTCTGGTAGAGATACATCCGTGTACCCGCCTGCTAGATTTGCAACATGTGCAGTGGGATTAGCGCTCCTATACAAGCCTTCCAGGACAGGACGTGTATGGGCAACTATGTGATACTGTGTCTGAAGGAACAGTGCCCCACTACGTTCTATTTTTTGGACTCCATGGTATTTTGCTGAGAAAGAATCTCCACTGCAGACAATTACTCAGGTTTCATGTATCTATATTTGTGTACACTTAAATAGAGTGAATAATATCTGTAATGTCTTTATTTGTGTATATGATTCTTTGAGAACTAATTAGAGGGTAAAGTATTGAGCGATGCGTCATTGGATCAAGAGACTGGGCTTCATTTAATACAGGTGAAACTCGAAAAATTAGAATATCGTGCAAAGTTCATTCATTTCAGTAATGCAACTAAGGCCTCATGCACACGACCGTGGGTGTTTTGCGGTCCGCAAACCGCGGATCCGCAAAACACGGAAGCTGCTCCGCGTTCCGTTCTGCAATTTGCGGAACGGAACGCGGCCCATTATAGAGATGCCTATTCTTGTCCGCATAACGGACAAGAATAGGACATGCTCTATTTTTTTTGCGGGGGCACGGAACGGAGCAACGGATGCGGACAGCACACGGAGTGCTGTCCGCATCTTTTGCGGCCCCATTGAAATGAATGGGTCTGCGGCCGAGCCGCGAAATATGCGGCTCGGACGCGGACCCAAACAACGGCCGTGTGCATGAGGCCTTAAAAGGTGAAACTAATATATGCGATAGACTTATTACATGCAAAGCGAGATATTTTAAGCCTTTATTTGTTATGATTTGGATGATTATGGCTTACAGTTTACGAAAACCCCAAAGTCACAATCTCAGGTACCCTTTGCTCAGGGGGTATGGATTAATTAGCTGACTAGAGTGGGACACTTTGATCCTAGAATATTGAACTTTTGCACGATATTAGAAAATGTCAAGTTTCACCTGTATCATTGCATGATGATTGTTATGTATGTTGTGTACAGAAACTGGAATCTCTAGGGAGCTTAAGGCCTCTTTCAGACGGGCGTTGCGGGTGCACTCCGTCAAACAGTGCGGGTGCGTTGCGCGGGAGAAAAATCGGCACTTTTGGTACCCAGACCCGAACCTGCACTTCTTCACAGAAGTGCATGTTTGGGTCAGAAATTGTCCCGCTGGTATTATTTCACATTATAACATAGTTATAATGTAAAATAATACCCTTGGCCATCTCCCTAATGTTTAAACTGGTGCAGAATGGGTTAAAAATAATAAACTAATATTAACTTACCTGTTCCATTTGATCGCGAAGCCCGGCCTCCTCTCCGTTAGCTTGAAAGATGTAAAGGACCTGTGATGATGTCACAGCATCACATGGCCCAATCACCTGCTCCATCACTATGGTGATGGAGCATGTGATTGGTCCATGTGACCATGTGACATCATCCAAGGTCCTTAACCACTATCCACAGCCTGAGGATAGTGTTTAAGGACCTTGGATGATGTCACATGGTCACATGGACCAATCACATGCTCCATCACCATAGTGATGGAGCATGTGATTGGGCTATGTGATGTGACGTCATCACAGGTCCCTTAGATCATAGATGCTGCAGGAAAGAGAGGACAGATCGCGACTACGCGATCAAGTGGCTAAGGTAAGTTAACTTTTATTATTTTTAACCCCTTCCTCATCATTTAACAATGCATTCTTTATTAAGAATGCTATTATTTCCCTTATAACCATGTTATAAGGGGAAATAATAGAGATTGGGTCCCGTTGCTAAGCAACAATGCGGGAAAATCGCAACGCATCCGCACTTGGTTGCGGATGCTTGCGATTTTCCCGCATCCCCATTCACTTCTATGGGGCCTGCGTTGCGTGAAAAACGCAGAATATAGAACATGCTGCGATTTTCACGCAACGCAGAAGTGATGCGTGAAAATCACCGCTCATGTGCACAGCCCCATAGAAATGAATGGGTCCGGATTCAGTGCGGGTGCAATGCGTCCTCCTCACGCATTGCACCCGCGCGGAAAACTCGCCCGTGTGAAAGGGGCCTAAGAGCTTGCAGTGCTGGCAAAAAACTAGCTCACATAATTTACTGACCTTAAAATGTTGTTTTGAAACTTGCTTTTTTTTACTAAATGGACGTGCAAAAAAACTTTACCCTGTGCAACCATCTGTGCATGAAATCAATTAAGCATCTGTGTTTTGAATAAGGCCTCATGTACAAGACCTGATGTATTTTGCGGGCCGCAAAAAAATACGGATGACATCCGAATGCATTCCCTATTTTGCGGAGAATAACAGCTGGCCCTAATAGAACAGTCCTATCCTTGTCCGTAATGCGGACAATAATAGGACATGTTCTATTTTTTTGCGGAACAAAAATACGGAAATACGGAAACGGAATGCACACGGAGTTCCTTCAGTTTATTTTTTATGACCCATTGAAATGAATAGTTCCGTATACAGCCCAGAAAAAAACGTAACGGATACGGAATGAAAATACGTTCGTATGCATGAGGACTTAGTCGACCAACCTCTTCCCGGTGGTACCATGGGTCCCAAAGCCCAAATCAGGAACAGAATTTTACAGTACTGGATTCTTACATGTAAAAAGTCTTTTTGAACACATTCATGTATATAAATACTAATATTACTTTTATCTGCCACATGCTTCTTTATATACCGTGTATATATATATATATATATATATATATATATATATATTGTACAATAAGCTTGAGGAAATGTCAGCATCTGGTGCTTTCATTCAACAATTCTTCATCTACAAACAGTGTCGCCCTAAATTGGAGTGGGAATATTTCTGAGATTTTACACCTCACTGCTTGGTGAAAGAGTTAATTGTTGGATGCTCATTTTGTAAAGATGCCCAAGGCTTGTGAGAATCTGTGCCAGTTAATCAGCAGTAACCTGTGAAATGGAATATGGCATTTGCCCTTCAGACAAATGAACAGTCACCACACCAAACAAATTTAACTATTTTGTAATTTAACCATTTCATACCTGCTTCATTGCAGTACTAGCAGTATTTTTTGGAATAATTGCTCTAGGCCTGTTCTACTTTTTGTGACCATATGGTACTTGAAAATATTTTGGCTTCCCAATTTTTATCTCTATTTATGTAGTCCAAACATAAATTTAGAAGAAAGCACACAAACATATATGGTACATGCATATACACACAGAGAGACTTCCAATATATTTATCATGTTAACAAGCAAACAATTGTATATGACCTTTCATTAAAGGCAACCTAAGGCTTCATGCACACGACCGTTGTTCTGGTCCACATCCGAGCCGCAGTTTTTGTGGCTCGGCCGCAGACCCATTCACTTCAATGGGGCTGCAAAAGATGCAGACAGCATTCTGTGTGCTGTCCGCATCTGTTGCTCCGTTCCATAGCCCCGCAAAAAAAATATAACATGTCCTATTCTTGTCCGTCTTGCGGGCAAGAATAGTCATCTCTATAATAGTCCGCCCGGTCCGTTCCGCAATTCACGGACGCCATCCGTGTTTTGTGGATCCGCAATTTGCGGACCCCAAAACACACAACGGTCGTGTGCATGTAGCCTAAACACCATATGCTCTGCTCGGTTTGTGGAGTATGGATACATAGAAAGTATATGGGATCTGTACTCCATGTGCTCAGAACCGATAAAAGGTTTAGATAGCCCTGTTATAAAGTGGACTGAGTACATTTCATTTTCTTAACAACTTTCATGGATTGTATGTTACATTATGCTATTATTATATTGTCCTGTGGTAGCATGTGCTTCGGTTTAGCAAATTACTATTTGTGATGAATTGCTCACGCAACTTAATCCCTGAATTAAAGGGTTTGCTTGGTTTAGAAATACCTTATTAAGGAATTCTGATTTAATATGTCGGGTCCCCTTCATATTTCAACTGCAGTGGTTACAGTGGTTGTTTCTCACTCTGGAGGACATACTGCTGGGTTCCCTCACAGATTACAGCTGATTGTATGGTTGCAGCAGTGGAATACTCTGATCAGCTGCTCTTGGGGGATTGTTCAAACAAAACAAAAATGACTATTCAGAGTGGACAACTCCTTTAACCTCCATACAAGGTGCATGAGTGGTGTATGGAGCGGACTCAAGAGATGTTCATTCTCTATACGCGGCAGATTCTGGCTGTGTAACATAGCTGAACCCCATCCGCAATGACCGGGATTGGAGATCTGTTCTCCGATTGGTTACTGTAGCAGCATAGTGTCTTACTAAGACTTTCAGGCCTGTCATAGGAAACTGCCTTTTAAATCTTGCCTGCACCAGTGCTTACAGGGATTATCACACAAATGTAAAACTATTTTTTAAAATTCTTTTACCCACTTATCCCTAATACCTTCTGTCCTTTAGGTGGGTGTGCACGCTCATCCTGCATGTGCATCCCCCCAGGACGCACAGCTGTTATCCCTTGTTAACCCCTTCTTACCATGCATAGAAAATTGTCCCTCGGTATAGCCTCATAGATACATATGGTATGTAATGCCCTCACAATTTCCTTCTTCACTGAGTGAGATATATAGTTCTGTATTTCTATGAATTTAGAAGTAGGGATGAATGAATAAAAGATGTCTCGGTTGCTTCACCTGCATCACTATAAGATCTCTACATCGATACTGAGAGGAGAAAAGAATCAGCGAAGATACAGAGCATGCTAACCCACCATTGAATGCAGGAGAAAGTGGACTAGAGTCGATCAAATTATTACATGTTCAAGTCTCCTAAGAGGACTAAAAATGCAAATATAAAACGTGAAAAAAGGTTTAAAAAATCAACTCACCTCCTTTCTCAGTTTTGCATATAATAATAAACAATAAAAATAAACATACTGTAATTAGTGTTGTTGCATGCAAAAATGTTTAAAATATTAAAACAAAAAAAAGATAAAAGATAAAAATATTTATCATGTAACAAGAAGGAAATAAAAATGGCTGATTTGTCTTTTTGGTCACCTTGCCCACCCCAAAAAATTGTGCAAAAGTAATAAAAAAAAAATCGCTTACTGCAAAATGGTACCAATGAAAACTACACCTTGCCCCACAAAAAGAAGCCTACACACAGTTCCCTAAAACATCCACTCGATATGACAGCGCAAAGCTATGGGTAGCCAAAAACACACCTCAAATAGCAATTGAGGTTATTTTTATTATATGAATTTGTTATTACTGTAATCATCCTAACCTACAGAATAAATTCATCATCTCATTTTAGTGAACACTGAATGGTGTAGAAACAATACCAAAAAACCAATGATAGAATGTTTCCTGTTTCACACAAATAATTTTCTTCTTGCAAGATATGGTAAATTAAATGGTGCCATTACAAAATACTACTTGTCCTGCAAAAATCAAGCTCTCCATACAGCTATGTGAACGGAAAAGTAAAAAAGTAAGGTGGGGAGTAGAGATGAGCGAATTTCATATTTTGAAATTCGTTCATGCTTCGTTTGATGGTAAAAGCAGAATTGCGTTATGGATTCCTGCATAACGGAAACCGGACGGTTCCGTTATGCAGGCCATAAACTTCTTTTATGACGAAATGAATAACGGAATGCCTCTAAAGGCATTCCGCTATACATTCCGTCATAGAATTGCGTTATGGTCCGTGGTAACGCAATTCAACTTTTACCAACAAACGAAGAGTAAACTAATTTCATAACCGGGAATTCGCTCATCTCTAGTGGGGAGAATGAAAACAAAAATTGGCTTGGCCCAGCTTTAACCCCAGCCAGTGGTAAAAGTCAAGGAATATTTTTGTATCTACATTAAGGGGGTCATTTATTAAAAAATATGAGACACTTTTGCGCAAAAAATCTTGCTCCTTTTTCCCCGTTTATATCACTTTCTCCTTTTTTCACCAATTCTGAGAAAAGGGGGCAGGCTCGTCTGATCCTGTTTTTGGCGTAGAAAATGACTTTAAACTACACCAAAAGAGCTAGTGTAGATTTAAGCAAGTCGCACCACCGCCAGCGCCTCTACATAACTTACGCTACATTCACACTTGCGTTTGGTGCGGATCCATCATGGATCTGCACAGACGGATCCATTCAGATAATACAACTGTCTGCGTCCGCTCAGAACGGATCCGTTTGTATTATCTGTAACATAGCTTAGAAGAATCCGTCTTTAACACCATTGACAGTCAATGGAGGACGGATCAGTTTTATATTGTGCCAAATGGTGTCAGAGAAAACGGATCTGTCCCTATTGACTTACATTGTGTGTCAGAACGGATCCATTTGACTCAGTTTCGTCAGACGGACACCAAAACGCTGCAAGCAGCCTCCTAAGCGGAATGGAGACGGAATGGAGGCAAACCTCTATCTTCATTCAGCAGGACCTGTGCTGATGTTTCCGCGCTCACTACATGGTGATTACGTCATCAAAGGTCCTTTTTCAGGTCCTGAAAGAAGAAGAAAGAAGACTATGCCGGCTGCGCGATCAAGTGGATGAGGTGAGGTAATTTTTTTAACCCCTCAAGGCACATTTTACTAAGCATTCTGTATTAAGAATGCTATTATTTTCCCTTATAACCATGTTATGAGGGAAAATAATACAGTGAATAGACTTAAATGGGGTCTGGGGTTGCTCATCCCTATCATCTCCTAGCAACCATGCATGAAAATCGCACCGCATCCGCACTTGCTTGCGGATGCTTGCGATTTTCACGCAGCCCCATTCATTTCTATGTGGCCTGCGTTGCGTGAAAAACGCAGAATACAGAACCTGCTGCGATTTTCACGCAACGCACAAATGCTGAGTGAAAAACAACGCTTATGTACACAGACCCATACTCGCCCGTGTGAAAGGGGCCTAAAGGTTTGCAACATAGACGTAGAAGAAATGTGCATTTGAACCTATTTTTGGATGAAGTGCTTGTCTTATGATCTCAGTGTTCGGGGCAGCGTATTCATTCGATAATTTATATTATCTGATATAGCATCAGGTTCTTTTATAAGGTTTTTCTATTCTGCAAGTAAAGAGGCACTGCAACTAAATTGATTCTTAGCAGAATTTGATTGAGGAGTTCTGACTAATTTGAGAATGAATGGTTGCTAGGGATGTTCAGCCTGACCACCACATATAAAATGGAAGTTCAATTTTCATGAGATTTGCCGCATTCCATTTCAAATTCTTAGTTGCTTCTCATTTTCTCCGTGGCAGCAGACTACACACTGTCACTTTTTACATTCATTGTTACCTAAAGAATATCAGATTGTAGTTGCTATGGAGACAGAAGAATCACTTGACAGAATTTTAAATGGCATACTGCACATCTGAGAAATTCGGATCCTGCAACTTTCAAGGTGTTAGCTGTTAGTCAAGGTTAGTCAGGGTACCCCCACCCATCATTGCCCCCGAGGCAGTAGAGGACATTTATCAAATCTATTGCAAAACCAAAAAGAGGAGAACTTGCCAATGGCAATCAATAAGACTCTGCCTAATTTACACTCATTTTGATAATTATTCAGTATTCAGCATTGGAGAGAAAAGTTGAAGTTAAAGTTATATTGTAAGATCTTTCCCTCATTTAAAGTGTTTTTTTTTTCCCTTATGGTTAAAGGGGTTTTAAAAGTTTAACCCCATCCTGCTGAACCTGTATAAAAAGCTCTATTCACCTGCTCCCCACTTCTCCATTCTGGCTCCCTTCACTGGTCTTCCGGTCTCTATCCTGTAAACCTCCAGACAGACAGGATCATGTGCGATGCCGCAGCCAATGACAGGCCTTAGCGGTGACATGTTACCAAGTGTTAGGATTAGGGACACATCACCACTGGAGCCAGTCATTGGCTGCAGTGGGTCATGTGATCCTGTCTGTCAGGAGTTTTACAGGATCAGGATTGGAAGACTAGTGAAGGGAGCAGTGGGTGAGTATGTTTTTTCCATAGGTACAGCAGGCAGGGTGTGAAACTTTTAAAAGTAAAAGAAGCTGCACAACCCCTTTAAGGCCTAGTTTACAAGTCAATTGGGGTCATTTATCAAACTGGTGTAAGTTAGAACTGACATAGTTGCACATAGCAACCAATCAGATTCCACCTTTAATTTTTGACGGCTCCTTTGGAAAATAAAAAGGTGGAATCTAAATGATTGCTATGGGCAACTAAGCCAGTTCTACTTTACACCAGTTTGATAAATGACCCCAAGTGTGTTTGGTCAGTGGTTGACATGAGTCATTCTGAGGCAAATCCAAGAGTGAAGTCTACACAGAGATAAGGTATAATGTCAATCATCAATGGAAATCACCGATCAGACAATTGACGTGTGAACTAGACCTCACTATGCTGAGTTTTGTCAGTGTTCCTTTAGTTTACTACAATTGCATAAAGACTAGTCTGGCTACAGGTTAATCATAGCACATATTGTTCAGTGGTACAAAGAGTTTCCATCTGTTGGTTATCCAGTGGTACATATTCTGTGCTGAAACTATTCACTGGTAATCCAAAGGTTTACCCCACCTTTTAATGATCATAAACTTTCCAATTCAGGCTCAAAGGGATTCTGGACTCTTATCAGCAGTACAGCATGAGTAGTACTGCAAATACGGACTCCAGATCACCATTTTTAATTTCCTTTTGCCCCCTTTTACCCCGTTGTCAGCTCTCAAAGCTGCACTGAAATACACAGTCTGGACTGCTGTGCTGCTGTAATATGATTTTCTTTTGAATTTTTCTTTCTGCCTTTGTTCATATCCTATAGGTAAAAACACAAGAATAACAGAGGGGGTCATTTATTATTAGATATATGCAATGTTTGGCATATATCTGTTGCAGATTCGGTTGCAAAGGGGATTTGCGGCCGAATTTGCGACTCTTCCCTGTTCATGCTAGATCTAAAAAAGGGGGCATAGAGTGGACGGGGAAGGGGGCTGGCCGGCCCATCTCATTTTTCATTTTCTACACCTGTTTAAGCCTAGAAAATTATTTACATTCGTCCAGCAAGGAAGCTGGCATAGATTTAGGCCAGTGGTCGATGCGCCTACGTTTTGTAGAGGCCGGCGCCTCTATATAACTTAGGTGCATCATGCGCCAACTCAAGGGGTATTAAGACCAGCGTCTAAAATGCCTTTTTTTAATAATTGGCCCCAATAATACCTAGCTTAATGATCTGTGTTAATTAAAACGCCACTCACCCCAAAAACAGTACAAAAACGCTAAAATACTGCATATGTGGTTTTCAAAGACTTCACTACAGATTTTAAAGGGTAACTAACCTTTATATAACTTTATTTACAAGTATTCTAAATTCCCTAAGACTCTTTTATGTAATGTGTTTGTGTATTCAATTTACTAGATAATGGATAAATTAGGTCCCCGAAGTTCAGGTTCTGTAGTGCATTTGGAAACTCTACATTCATACACCACTGACATTCATGTGATGTTCAGGTGTACAGATTCCACAATTCTGCAGAAACAGGGGCCATAGCAATCTGTATTGGCAGGAGCACACATTATTGGCCCTGCTTGTTCCCCTTCCCCAGCTAAATCAACATGTTTTTCAGCGCTTTTAGCTGGATGGACCGGACACAGGTATGACCTCTGTGTAGCACATCACTATTCCTGTCTAAGGGTACTTTCACACTAGCGTTAAAGGCTCAATACCGGAAAAAAACACTTCAGTTTTGTCCTAATGCATTCTGAATGGAGAGCAATCCGTTCAGTATGCATCAGGATGTCTTCAGTTCAGTTACTTTTATGGTAAATATGGCAGCATGCGGCAGTATTTTCTCCGGCCAAAATTCCAGAACACTTGCCGAAATGCTGGATGCGGTACCAAGTGTTTGGGGAAAAACTGATCAGCGCTGGGATTAAAGCTCCTGCTCCTGCAATATAGCAGGAGCAGGTCGGGTCCCGGCTGACAGACTCAGCGGGGACCCTGAGGAGAAGACCAGAGTGGTTCTGTCTTCTCCTGTGCCGGCAGGAGGACAGTGCTGCATGAGCGAAGGGGGGAGGAAGCGGCAGGAGGGGGTGTCTAGAGCAGGGGCAGGAGCAGAGCTGCAGGGTCTAAGGAGACCCTGATTAGCTGTGCCTGTGTGTCATGCCCCCACAGGGGGCTGTTTTCCCCTGTAACTGGGGCTCCTGTGGATTAAAGGGTTAATTACTTTTATTGGTAAAACTAGAAATCACAAACTTAAAATAATATTAAAACTAGACACTAAGATTAATAGGTCGTATGGTAGGCAAAACGTGTTATATTAATCAACTTTGAACGATGCAATCCATTCTTTTGTTAGCTTAGTGACGACTTTTCTGTAATGCTCGACTACCCTCGACAAGAATTGTTGTTGTTCGCCCCTGACCGATGCGTTAAACTTTTTTATCAGAGCAATTCCTCTTTCTGCGGTATCATTGACCACCTTAAGAGCGTTCACATGGCTTCTTAGAGAATCACTGCAGTATTCTGTCACGTTGTGAATCCCAAACAATTCAGAGAACGCTTTTGTTTTATTAGTAACGAAATGGCTCAGGTCTTTTCCTTCAAAAACTAGGTTTTTACCCTCTAATCGTTTCATTTCCTTTTTCTTTGCAGGTTTGGTTTCTAAATTTTTTGTCATATTTTCCTTAACAGCCTGAGTAATACGTTAGTTCAAAAAAGCCAATCCTACGTTTTTTCTGACAGATACCAAAGGTGTCTCTTAGCAACTGTGAGAGCACTTTTTTTTACGTCTGCATCTGGGTAAGTGTTCAGAAGCTGTAGCATATCCAAATCATTCTTTGGAGCCCATTGACTTACAATTGCCTTGTGCCAAAAGCGAACATATATGAGGCTGACAAAATGTGCAACCCGTTTCATTCCTTTCAATTCTCGTTGAGGAATATTCAACTGTTTAGTGAAGAGGACAATTTTAAGTGCAAATATTGCCTGTCACGGATGTAGTAGGGGAGAACACCAATAAGACACAAGAAGGAAGGGGAAAGACACTAGGCCTCATCGCTAGGGAAGGAAAAGGGTCACCACCTACAAAACCCTGCTTCCGGCCCTAACTCCTATTTGTATGGACACCTCACGATGGTAGAGATGACCATACATGGTATCCTAGAAAATCCTGTTGACCCACGGATGCCCTCTAGGTAATGACAGGGCAGAGTCAACCCGTTCTTTCCCAGGTGAAGGAACCAGCGACTCGCTGAGGCCTAGTAAACAACCAGGGGGGTGGGGGGAATACAAAACACAACAAGCGGAACACTTAACTTCTGCGGATGATGGATGAACAGGACTTCAACAAGAACCACACTCCAGCTCTTCCAAAACCAAATGAAGCTATCCAGAGCAAGGAGTGATGGGTAAAGTCAGACTAAATAGGAAGAGGTAAAGGTCACATGATCCAGCAACACACAGACAAAGTGAGACCATAATAGGCTGTCAGATCACTCATGTGTCTTTCAAACCTTCTAACACCAGTCACAGGCTTGACATTGCCTTTGCCATCCACCATGCTTGATGCAGAGCCCCATGCTTGATGCAGAGCCCCTCCTGAAACTGAAGTCGTTTTTAGACCTAGGTACGGGAGTGAGAGTTGTAATAAAAGTGATCAATGTGTGCAACCCCTAAATATTATCCAATCTTCTTGAAATTTGGCATATATATCTTTTACATCACTGAGACTCGGGGTGTGAGCAAAGTCGTATGAAAATCACATCTTTGGAAAAATGAAACACCCTAATGTATACTGTATGTTATGTCACTGTATATAATGTTACTGTATAATACTGTTGAGGGGGCCCTGACAATAAAATCTTTTAGTCCTCCTACCGGGAGGACCCCTACTGAGTTTGAGGCCCCAAAGTAGCCGTTTTCCCTATAGCTACACCCCGGACTACCTGTTGTATGTGATTGGCAGAATTACTTGCATGCCTATGGCTGGGCCTACACCTACACTTTTTGTAGCCCTTCTGATTAATGTTATGTATTGACAGCTGCAGCACATAAGTTGCATATAAGTTAATTAAGGGACAGCCACGCATTTAGGTTTTTTGGTGCAGATTTTGAAACCAAAATCAGGTGGGGATCATAAACGGAGAGAAGGTATTTAGGATAGACACTACTTCTCTTTTTTTTAATCCATTCCTGGTTTTGGCTTCGAAAGCTACATTAAAAGCCTTACTGCTTTGGACTGCAGTTGTAGTTCAATAGTTAAAATCAATTAATAATGCGACAAAAGGTGTGAGTATAGCCCCGGATTAACAAATACAGAATGGACTCAGTGTGGTTGTATTCGCAATATTTACACGTATATTGATACATTGTACAAAAGGATTATCTGGTAAAATGTACCGGTAATTCTCATTACAATCAGGGGCGGCGATATACGTGGGAAGCTGCTAATTGCTTTTCATAGTCGTTTGAGAGAGTATTAAAAGGATTTTGCATCCATGAGAAAATAATTGTGGTAATTAGCTATGAATGGGAAAGATCAGACAATTAGAGGAGCTGCTACTGATATAGTTTATTATTATTTCCCTTTGTGCCAAATATCTATATGGTATACAGTGTTATTCAGTATTGCCACTACATTATAGGAACATGAAAAACATACAAAGCTGTCTAACACGGAGGTGTTATGTATGCCAATTACCAACCATTAAAGAGCCTGTAAAATTGAAATATTAGGATATTAATCTCCTGAAGATGCTATGCCTAGATGCCATAGGTTAAGCTGTTTACTGATTTGATTTTTATAAACTTATCTACAGCATTTTGTTTTTTATTTTGCATCCTCAAGTCCACCATAGTTTGCACGGTAGTAGGAAAACCTGTTTTCCTCATTGTCCTCAGACAGCACATACATACAGCACAGAGCTGCCTTTGGACTCGAGGAAAGCAAAATTACAGCTAAGACAAATTTTCTCTAGTTCTATTGCAGTGCCCCTCATCAATGGTGATCTCCTTCCTCCTCTGTCTCCTACCTTCCCTACTCTTTACATCCACACTCCCTTATTCTTTCATATTGTATTCTAGTTTTACCTTTCTGACACCTCCAACAGAACATTATTTGTCTTCAGTCCCTAGTATAGCATTAAACTGCACAACTGCAGATACACAACGTGTGGCAGCTGATTCTAAACATAGTGCAAACACAAACTGGCTTGACATAGGCCTGTATTATGTTATGGCCCAAAACATTGCAACTGTAATGCACTATGTTCGACTGGAGTAATAAAGAAATGATTACTGTATTTTTCACCCTATAAGACGCACCTGCCCATAAGACGCACCTAGGTTTTAGAGGAGGATAATAGGAAAAAAAATATTTTGAACAAAAGGTATGTTAAAATTTATGGGGGGCTTTGCTGCTGACACAATGTTATGGGGGGGGGATCTGCTGCTCACATAACATTATGGGGGGATCTGCTGTGACACACTTATGGGGTGGCTGACACTTATTGGGGGGGGGTGTTCAGTGACACACTTATAGGGGGGTACTTTAATAACACTTTATTGGTACCTTTTTCACAGGAAAGCCTCCTTTGACTATACAGTGTAAACAGCACTGTAGATACTGCAGACTACAATACTGACCTTCTACTGTACAGGGTCACACATACAATGGACCAGTCACATGGGACGACATAGAGGCGGAAGAAGGCAAGAATGAAAGGAAAGCCTGCTTCCGTCCATCGTCTCCCTGCTTCAGCGCACTGCCCATATTCTAAGCACATGGGCAGGGGGTCTGTTGGCCCGGCTCTCCCCTGCACACAGAAGCGCCCAGCTCTCCCATGGACACAGAAGTGCCGGGCTCTCCCCTGCATACAGAAGCGCCAGGCTCTTTCTTCCTGGTACCCTTTATGTCAGGATCAATGTCTGGTACATTGCAGGCTGCTGTCCTTATGCAGTACAGCCTGCGATGTACCGGGCACACGCAATGTGGCGGCCATTGTTTTTCTGCCTATATTCATCCTATATGATGCATTATCATTTTCTCACCACTTTTGGGGGGGGAAAGTGCGTCTTATAGGGCGAAAAATGCGGTAATTGCAGTTGGAGTTCTGTCTGGAGTCGTCTTTCTGCAGATACACAATTGTCATGTTTGACTGCTTGTACAAATTCTCTCTATACTTATGGAAATAAATTACTATTCCCATCTTCTGCTTTCACTTTGTATTTGAGCAGTATGGAATAGAGAATGTTTCCACCTTTTAAGTGTACTATTTTCAAGACTAAATTTCAGATTCAGGATTTAAAAGTGTGCAGTATTTGGGCTTAAAAAGATTACTTGGTGATTTCCATACACATAGCCTAAGGAAAATGAGCATCAGTGAGGGGCATAATGTAGATCTGCTTCAAAGAGAACCGATCTGTCACCTCTCCTGGCTTGTCTGGTTTAGAGAGTGCTTGGACACTCTATGAAATAACAATTCTGGCGCATCTTTTCTTATAACTATGTTGTGCCATTCCCCTGTTTTTCCTCTTAGAAATGTATGTAAAAATTAGCAACTAGGTGTTAGCATTTACCTTGTCAAAAAAGTGTGGGCACTTATTGGACAGTGACTATGTAGGAACAATTGGTAATAACCAGTTGTCAGTTTAGTCATACATTTCTAATAGGAATAACAGAGGTAGTGTTTTAAAGGGAATGCGTCAACTATATTTTTTCTTCTAGTTAAAAATTAGATAGTCACTTGTATCCTTTATTTAATTTTTTTTTACTATTATTTGTTTTATTATTGTAGAATTTTTTTTTATTCTTGGATTTTAGGATTTAGGATGTTATTTTATTTTAGGATTATTTCTTGAACGTGATTATGAGGGCAGCCGTCTTGCCTGAGCTGTTGATAACCGCATTTAGAGATATGCTTTACAACAGCCACCTTGAGCCATAGACACAATGACCAGGAGCTGACTCATTGACTTCTATGGGAGAGTTTTCTAGACATGCTCTGTGACCTGGGCAGAGGTCAGGAGGGAGTAGAGAAGTTGTAATATCACCTATTGTGAAGTGTGAATACTGTAATATCTATTTATAGGTGATTTCTGTCATTCTAATCCTGCCTGTTATGATAAGGAGTTGAAAAGTGTCCTGTACAGACCAAGACTTAGTGGCCAGTGCAGGATTTTAAGCTTAATTTAAAGGGGTTGTCTGGGTTCAGAGCTGAACCCGGACATAACTCCATTTTCACCCAGGCAGCCCCCCTGATTTGAGCATCGGAGCAGTTCATGCTCCGATGGTCTCCTTTGCCCTGCGCTAAATCGTGCAGCTCTCCATGGGGCTGCCAGGAAGCCCGGTGACGTCACCGGCACTAATGGGTGGGCTTTAGAGCTGCCCTAGCCTGTAAAACGGCTAGGGCAGTGCTAAAGCAAGCCCATCAGAGCCGGTGACGTCACCGAACGCAGTAGAGCCCTTGCCCTGCGCAATCTTCGAGCAAGGGGGGGACTGCCTGGGTGAAAATATGGGTATGTCCGGGTTGGTCTGAACCTGGACAACCCCTTTAAACAATAGGTCATTTTCGGATGACACATTCCCTTTAAAGTAATGTATAGCGATAATACCCCCAATGATTTTGTAGTGTACAGATAATCCGCTTAGTGATGTGACAGTCCAGGGATAATGCACATGACTGGGCAGATTTACTAAATAAAATGCTCTAGAATTCTGGTACATATGCCATGTGCCACATTCTTTGTGTTTGACATTTTTTGCATTTGACTAGTGGTTTGGAAAGGAGGCTTGGCTTAGCGGAAAAAGGGGCATGGTTGGAGATGCTATACCATGTACTAACCAATAGATGTTGTGAAGTTAGACAAAAAATGTCTAACACTGCACCAGATTTATCAAACAACATAGGCACTATGGTACATTTGCCATATCTTTAGACTTCCAGGTCTAGATTTACACTGTCTAACTATTAGAAACATAACCATAGCAAAGGCAGGTGCACTCTGCGGCAATACTAAACCTTCACACTGATAAAATTGAGGGGTTAGTTCGACATATCCTACTAGAAGAACATGTCTTAAGCTCGGACACCACGGCAAGGTCCCTCAAGTAGCCCGAGGCCCTACCACTCAACCTACCTGTGCCGTGTGGGCGATACCACCACACCACGTTTTCTAACTATTAGAAAGGATTAATAATTCTGCTCCAACACAACAACAAGGTGCACTTTGATGTCACAACTCAGGGATGGGGCACACAGTGGTGTAACTGCACCTCACGTCTTTTTAAATAGGCACTAACAGAGGTCCTACCGCTTTGGTTGCCAGAACAATCAATTTTTACTACATATCATTATCTACTTGAATATTTACATCCAGTGATTTTTGTGACAGATTGAAAGTCATCCAAGATTCTTAGGCAGAGAGATAACAAGGACGTGCACCACAACCACAAAAGACGTACTTCATATTTTATCAAAATAAGCCCCCTTACTTGTTGAGCCCCATAGGAGCTGCTAAGATAGTTATGCCCAATATTTGGCCCCAGCGAGTCTTTCGTTGCTTCCACACTTTATGAGGGAAATAGACGACCTTTGTGGTCAACCTGTGAAGCTGCTTACATTAAACATCCCACGTGCTCATGAACCAAAGGAAATATGAACGGCGGAATGTCATCGGGTAGATTTTACACATTATGTTAGCAGTGGTTTATAGCCTACTGTGTCAGAGTACATCATGCGTCTATAATGGTACAATATAAATCTGACTACTTGTGACAAACCCAGCTTGATTTGTAGCTCCTGTAAAAAAGTACTTTTAGATATCGAATTCGAGGTCCGTAATGAAATATTAAGTCACCCAGGTACAAGAGACACAGATGTATAGTTTACTGGGCAGCAATACATTGAAGGATCACAGGCATGGTGAACACATGGGAAAGCAATCCACCTCAATGTTTCATATAGATTGTACTCCAACGTACCTTGTGTTTCATGTTGTGAGTGGCAAGAATTCCTTTATTAGTATGGATTATTTGAGCGGATATAGGAAATGACATGGTAAAATGCTTGGAGAAGAACCAGCCGCCAGTGAATAATCAAGTCATGCCGTTTGCTAAATGGGTTGTGATAAACTTCATCTGTGCCATTTGATATCTCTATCTAAGGAGAAAATGAATCACTTGGGGCAGTGCCTGTTGGCTTGGGATGATGGAGTGGCAAGGCTAGATTTGTTTTCTTGTAGAATATTGTGATGTGGGATATTATAGATTACCATTCCCATTACATCCATCATCATGTCATTAATTGCTGTCTACCACATCTAATATAATTGTATATTTTATCACTATTACACAGTGATATTCCAAGATAGGTATGATACATAAAATGAATAGGTTTTGATGTAATTAGTTTTTTGTGTTCCCTGTGCTTTTTGTTTGATGCTAGTGTAATCAGTGTGTTATTTTCTCCCCTGTTAATTCACATACAGATTTGTTAGTGCGGAGACCCTAAGGCTGTCATCCCAGTTCATGTTTGTGTTTTGAGATGTAAGCGGCTCTCAGGAATCAGGATGAAAGAACTTCTGATAAATCAAAAACCAACATGTCAGGGCCCGCTTTATCAATGCCAGTGTGATTCTTGCTAGGAGGTAAATAGCTAGCATAAAGCTATACATTAGTACCTGGCTCAGGCAGCTTCCACCGGCTGCCATCAGTGTCTTACCCTGATTACTGCTCTATTTATTTGTGGTTAGTTCCTCTTTTTGATTCTCCATTCTCGTTCTAGCAGGATCAAGAGGATAAGCTGTTCATCCTATAAAAAAAACCACTGAGATTTGTGCCTCCTCATTTGTGATTCACCCAGATGCTCCCTGACTGTTCCCTGCTTCCCCTCCAAGGTATCATCAGTGCAGAGACGAAACTGCTTACGGAAAACTTTCGTTCTTCAAGTTAATTAAGCACAAGAAGGACAATAAGCAAGTTTTAGCTAAGCTGTAGCCAAGTCAAAGTCAATCTGTGCTGTGGCAGAAAGCCTTGAAGTGCTGAGGATAAGTCCCCAGTGCTGACTCAAAAGGAGAGAAATGGTCCTACAATTGTTAGCATTATGCTTGCAGAATCCTTAATACTTCCTAAGGAGGAAAGTGTAGATAGAGGATAATAATGGAGAAACCTTGAACCTGCAGTGATAATCTCTGGAGAATAAAATTCACTTGTCACTGGAAAATTTACAGAAAGCCCTCACAATGACAAGTCATTTTTACATTGTGCTTTGTATCTTGTCTTAGATAGTAAGCCAGTTTATTAGAGAAAAAAAACCTCTGCTTCATCCCTGCGGACAGTGTTCTGTAAGACTTACACTAGCACATATCATGTAGTCTTCCTATAATCTTCTGGACAGAACTCTTTTTTATTTGAATAATTACACATTACTTCTAGATTTTTAAAATTTAGCATCTGATTTTTTAAAAAATTTTTTTGCTTTGAAAACATTATAACAGAATATATATTTAACAGAGCTGTAGATAAAAACATCAAGAACAAGTGATGGCACCAAAGATAGATCCATCATCCCAATCTTTTTACCAGTCATCTTCTATCATGTCCCATCTACCAATCTCATCAGGACTTTAATGCCATCCCGCGGTACCCTTCTTAGCAGATTAGCGTGACTCTGGGTAACTGTTAAATTAATACAGTACATGTGTGGTGTTGGGTTGCCTTGGTGGACTAACGGTGTTAGTTAATTGTCCAGTTCTACTCCGTAATTACAGTGTATATACTCAGATTTCAGTGTTTCCTTGTACCATTATTATTGATTATAACTCTACTATTTAGTTTTAGCTCCAGGCTCCGGCCTAACAGCCAACGGCCTCTGTTACCATTGGGTACAGGAGTTTTGCCGTCTGCCTTTTCCAAACCAGGAGGTTTTATATAGGTGGCTTGCTATGATAGAATTAAAGGCATTTTCCAGTATTTGATTGGCGGGGACTGACACCTCACATTACTGCCAATCAGCTGTTCAAGAGTAGTTCCAATGTGTATTGGACAGAGCTGGCTATTGCAGCACTGCTCCAGTTCAAGTGAATGGGAGCTGTACTGCACTTCACAGTGGATGGAGTTGTGTAGTTCCAGTGCCTAATTCCTGAAGTATGCTATCACCCCAAAAAATATTTAAAAAGTTATATATGAGATGTACCATAGAATGATGCCATGAAAAAATACAACTAATTTCACAAAAAACAAGCCCTCATATGGCGGTGTTCTATTAAATGACGGTAAAAAAGTTGGTGCAGTCATGCTCAGATGATAAAAATGAAAAAAAATTCTGGAAATTACTCACTTTTCAGTGATGCTTGCAGCCTGTCCCTGCTATTGAAATATTTATACCTACCTGCTTCCTGCCGCTTTGGTCCTGCGTGATGGCGATGACATGTCCATCTTCTAGTCCATGGCTTGTTTACTTCCTGCCACACATGGGCCCGAAGTGGCAGTAAGTGGGTAAGTATGGATCCTTCAACAGCGGAGGCAGGCTGCAGGAATCACTGTAAAGATAGTTATTCCTGGAAAACTTGTTAAGAATCAAACTAGACTTCTTAACAGGTAAAATAAAGTATGTGAGAAAATGATCTATTAGAAACTAAACTGCCCACATATTAGTGTTAAATACAGTTTTCCTTCCTGTTATGGAATGCAACAAAGCTGAAATTTAGAAATTCCCTTTTATTCACAGGAAATACATTTTGCAAAAAGTAATAAATGCCTACTTTTATAAGGAAATATTCCAAAAAATGGAGTCACACCTTAGGACTGGTTTCAATTTTAGATCAATGGAGGTCAGACTCTCGGCACCCCTGCTAATCCACTGTTTAAATGGGCTGCAGTACTCTAGCAAGCACTGCAGCTTTTTCATTTTTTACATTGATCTAGACCAAGAGTGTACCACCTGCAGAACGGGGGCCACATGCGGCCCTCGATACCATTCTGTGCGGCCCCCAACAGTGGCGTAACTAGAAATGACTGGGCCCCACAGCAAATTTTTGAATGGGGCCCCCTCCCCCAGTCATTTTTTCACAACCCCTTCCTTTCATGCCACCCCCTTTCCTGTGGCTAGTAAAGATCGCTCTCTCAGACCAGGCCCGGCAGCTGTTCCATCCGTTTTCTACACTGTCTATACTGCCACTGTATATAACTTCATTGTGCAATACTTTTGAGGGGCCCTGACAAAGTCTTTTAGTCCTCCTCCTCCTCTTGGATGGGCCCCTTCTGGGTCAGGGCCCCAAAGCAGCTGCTTCCCCTGCTTCCCTTATAGCTACGCCCCTGGCCCCCAACCATCTGGTAACAGACATGTATGTCTATGTCTTGTGGCTGCTCACATGTATCTTTCATGTATTTTTCCATTAGATGGGAGTACTAGAAGTGTAACTAGACATTTATGATATATACTGTATGTTCAAAATGGCATAAATACAGTATTTCAGTTGGTAATGTCCCTTTAAGTTTTATTTTCGGTCGTTGGAATTGGTTCAGGCTGTCAATGTGGCCCCCAACCAGAAAAGGTTGTGCACCCCTGATCTAGACATTGGTTACTGCTGAAGGGTAATGCCATTTTGTCTCGTTCAAGTATTACAAAACTGTGTGCCCAAGTGTTACAAAGCATTGTGCACCAAAGATTGAACAAAATGATACAAAGAACAGAAAGTTAAACAAGCAGATTGGTTTAAAAAACACCAATTCACCACCCCATAGGGTATAACCACACGGTCAGGTTTCTACATGCAGTTTTGGAAGCCAAAACTAGTAGTGGATTCAAAAAAGTCATAACTGTCCTTAATACTTTCTCTCCTTTTATGATCTACGCCTGACTTTGGCTTCCAAAGCTGCCCCAGAAAACCTGACCATGTACCAAAATTATCAGGAACTTACCCAGCCATGATCCAGCAGCCTTTCTAGGAGAGTTGCCATGCTGACCAGCTAAACCCCGGGTGGTTGATCTATCAACAAGCCTGGACACCACGTCAATCAGCTTCCTGGTTCAGCATCCAATCCCAGAAATAGGCAGTGGTTTTGAGACTAGCATTTGCTGCTATAGTGCCTGTAAATCGTATGTGTCCTGACTCCTATTACTTAATTTGTACATTGTGCTACTTTCAATTCCTGCTTAAAACTCCTGGTGAACTGAGTTTGGCTTGACCCTGAATTACCCCTTTGTCTACTGAGCTGGCTCTCTCTGACTTTCCTGGCTTAGACGCTGGCTTGTACTTCCCTCCTGCTACTCCTTTGCATCTGATAGGTTTGCTACCTGTGAGCTCACACCTGTTGTCTGATTCAGGAGATGTAACTTGGTTTCCTAGCTATCACATGCTGTATCCTAGAGGTAGCCTTAGATCTACTAAACAGAGTGGTGAAGGAAGATAGGTATTAGATTAAGAATTTTATGGCGGTGGTTTGGGAGGGTGACCTCTGTATTCTTTCTCACCTCTGTCTTACAGTAATGATCATTAAGTAGATTTCCGTGTCATTTATATAAACTATCTAACATATAAAGCTGAGTGTGTATGTATGTATGTATGTGTGTATGTATGTCCGCTAAAGGAATCTGCACCGTCGCATTTACAATCACGAGATTTAGCACACAGGTATATCAGGTGTCCGGGAAGGTTTAAGAACGGATCTCAGCTCTCTAGGACGTACCGTTCCTAAAATATTCCCAAAAAAATATGGCACATCACATGACCTACATTAGCCATCAGAAGCCTGCAGGTCTTTCTCCTCATATCTCAACTGCCATGCACACGGTCACATGACCCTTATCAGCCAATAGAAGCTCGCAGGCCCTTAGTCTCCACTAACACACAGTTTTACACCAGGTTTCCATAACAACCCAGCCATTTTTCTTCACTGCTGTAGGTCAGCTTTAAAGGGACAGGGCACTGTTAAGGGAGCGGAGTGCTGTGGATGTCACCGTTTAGGGGGCAGGTAGGGTGGCCATTCAGGCCACCCTCAAAAGACTGACTTAAAAACCCCGCCCCCAGGTCCCGCTAAGCCACATCCCGACCCTGTTAGGCCACGTCCCCCCACTCCGCAGCCGACGGAGATTAAAAAAATGAAGGTAAAAATCAACATTTGTTAGCTGCAGGGGTGGTGGGGTGGTTGAGATTCTCCCTGCAGCTCACGCTCAGACAGCATAGTGCTGCTGTCTGAGAGTGAGCTGTTCAAAAGGACATCCCTGTGTCCGTCCAGCGCCGGACGGAGGACAGGAAGTCTGAAAGCCGGACTGTCCGGCCTAAAACAGGACCTCTGGCCACCCTAGGGTGCTGTGGAGGTCACAGGCTGCTGTGGAGGTCACAGTTACGGGGACGGTCAGCTATGGAGGTCAGATTTACTGTGGGGGGGGGGTCAGAGTTAAGGGGAGGGGGCTGTGGAGGTCACTGTTAAGGGGGTGGGGTACTGTAGATGTCACTGTTATAGTGTGGATACTGTCAATATCTTTTAACAACACACACAAGCATTAAATGGAATAGATGAAATATACCCGTGAAAAGCCATGTCCTTCTGGTAGTTACCAATAAAAATGAAAGGAGGGAAGATGTTGATATGGCCATATACCTTAGATAGCTGTTGTCCAAAGTATTCGTCCAGACATCCTCCCCCATGCACATCTCACTACATTTAGGGGTTTCTATGACTTCCTCAGGAGAGGCCATCAATATTAGATCAATGGGCATCCGACTTTTCCTAGTCACCTGATTCTTTAACAGGCTCAGCTCAGAGGTAGTGCCTGGTATTACAGCTCATCGCGGCTTCACCTCATTCAAGTTAATGGACCTGAATTGCAGTACCAGGCACAGCCATTACAGAGCTGTGCATGGTAAACAATGTAGGGCAGGCATGTGCAAACTCCGGCCCTCCAGATGTTGCAAAACTACAACTCCCATCATTCCTGGACAACCTACAGCTATCAACCTACAGAAGAGCATGATGGGAGTTGTAGTTTTGCAACACCTGGAGGGCCAGAGTTTGGACATGCCTGATGTAGGGGATGCGACATTAATGGATGCGACACTCATTCCATCAATCAATCAGGGGTGTGCCAGGAGTAGGACCCCCATAAAAATCCCTTAAAAGAAAAATTCAATTTGAGGATCTGTACAAGGAGCACAATAACTTCAGAAGCCTAAAATATTGCTATATATATCTTAATTTAATAAAAACGGGCTTATGTTTCGGTAAATAGAAAACAAAAATACCACCTGAACCTTTAGTGTTAAACTATTTAGAAGTCTTCTGTGTGAGCTTCTTGTCAGACTGGCTATTAACCTTTAGAATTTGACAGTAAACTCTGATTTTAAAGGTAAGCTTGAAGAAAACACTGTGATCTAGAAATAGTAATGAACCAAAATTTATATATATGCCTGAAAAACAAGCTGTGTCTGGAATGAGACATAGAGGCACATTCACTTTTACTGGTGTGTTGCTAGGTAGTGTATCTTATGCTGTATGCCATTGCACATGTGTTGCAGGTTCTGATAAGTACCGTATATATTTGGCATTCGGTCTCCATGTGGTGCATGTTGAAAGGCAAGTCCTGTGAAGCGTATATCAAAAATCCCTACACTCACAATCTGTCTAAAAAACTTATTTTAATAATCCATAGAAGAGTACTCTCAGGGTATGTGCTCATGTTGGGCAGTATACCCCTGTATGACGAGCCAGGTTTTGGTAAAGGCCACAACCCAGAAGGTGACCATGCGAGCTGGTGCATTGGGTGTTAAGCTTGTACAGCCTGACTCCATGGCAGTCCTAGTGGTAACATTACTGATCTCAATGACTGAACTCGGTAGAGGGGGCTGCGTTGCGGTCTACAGACCAAGTATAAAGGAGGCTCTGACAGTCTACACAAGAGAACCACCACTATTACTTGCCATTGCTATACTGTGAGTTGGACTGTTTGTAACGTTTAAAGGGGTTATCCAATTTCAAACCACCCCACCACCCCCACACACACATGTGCCGGGCTCCTCACCTGTAATATACTTACCCCACTCCCCGCAGAGCGAGAAGCAGCAACGGTGGTGCGGGGACCAGGAGTGGCGACGGGAGCGGGGTAAGTATATTACAGGTGAGGGACCCGGCACACGTGGGGTGTTTTCTTGAAATTGGATAACCCCTTTAAGAACTGTGCCTCTGAAAATGGCTGGAGCACCACTCCTGATTTGGTTTGTTATTCTGATGTTCCACCCAGTAAAGTTGACTTTTCTTTGCCATACCTATTGCTTCTGCGCTATTTGTTGCACGCTGCATCCGGGCAGTTGTGAGTCTGCATATACTTGGTCATGACACTTACAACTGCAGTCCCGGTTGTCGCATAAAAATGCCAATGATTATTTGTGCCATTCTTTTTAATGCAATACATTTCTCCCAGGATACACCAGAACAGACCCCACCTGAGACAAGTATTTTGGCCAGCCACAGAGCCGTGGATAGATAATAAGCATTATTTTCATGATGAACTGGTACTGAGTAGCAATGTTATGTTGACCACATTAAAGTCCATTGTCTCATTCAGTCATGATTATCATAAAGTTTAGATTCTGCTGGCAGGAGACTTCTAATCATAGCTGCCAACTATCCCAATTAAAAAGACAAGGACACTTGTCCGTGATCGATCGTGTACATAACTGAGTGATAGACCACATAGCTCTTTATCTACTTTCTAAAAGGGAATCATCCTAAATGTTTTAGAACAAAATAGAGTCTTTTAGGAGACAATATTTACACCGTATATATAAATATAACAGCGTGCCATAATAAGCACTAATTGCACTTGCACTAATTTGTAAAGTACATTTATATTTGATTTAACAGTTTTGACCATGCTAAACTGCTGTCAGCACTAGGTAAGGTCTGGAAAGAGCAGTACAAAAAATACCTTTTGTGGAGCTTTTATTATCTGGAGTAGTGTGAATATGAAGATTTATTCTGCCAGATTCTGCTCTTGCAAGTGCTCAGGAGGTGGAGCCTTACTGTAAAGTGCTCTCAGCAATAGGCTGCTTCACAGCCCCTCCCCTCTGAGCATCCAATCAGGAGATTAGTACTGCTGTCACACAGAGCAGAAGGGGAGGGGCTGTGATCATGAAGCTAATTAGACAGCACGTTACACCACGAAATTATCTAACTGATCAGATGAATTTTTTCTGGAACTGTAGCAAGTTTGCAAGAAGTAGGTCATCAGATGCTATCCATACATGTAATCACATCTGGACACACGCTCCGTGAGGATTCCACATTTGGTATTGGGACAGGCATAGGATACTTAGCAAGTACTTGACCCAGTATGTTTGCCTGCTGGGTGATCAAGGACACTTTCTGGTTTGCTAGAGCATTATCAGATAAAATTGCCAGGGACTTCATAATCTTTTCAGTGTGGTTTAGACTTCATGTAGTGAATCTTAGAGGTAAATGTTGGAAAATATGTCTGTAAAACGTATCCTGGAATATGTCCAGAATAAACTTTTGCTTTGAGGCTAACAAACATTAAGTCACCAGATGGTTTACATGCATTAAACAACAAGAAATTCCAATCCTTAGTAACACAGCTATGTAATTTGACATAGGCTGACTACTTTTGTACATAAAATGTGCATTAAATGTAGCCAGCACACTGATGACACCCATAGTTCACAGTGGATGTTCACTGTAATACCGCTAGGAATAACATTGTGGGATTAGAAACATGGAATCCATATAAAGTAAGGCAAAACACATTTCAAGCATGTGTATATGTATTATGTAGTAACAACCATACATTTTTTCAACCTTTTTTAACCAACATTTTTAAAATAATATGTGAAAATTAGAATAAACTAATATTTAATTTGGTATTTTCATATAGGTTCAGGTCATCCTGTGGAGCTACTGGTGCAATATGGTAATTAACCATAAGTATTATTCTATCCAGTGGCGTACACACAATCCATGGGGCCCCGGTGCGAAACTGATCCATGGGTCCCCCTCCCCGTCGCCCCCCCCCCCCCCCCTAATTTCTGAGAGCGCTGCTAATGGCCATTTCAGCCCCAGTTTACTACTAAAATTATTTTGGCTAAATAATGTATATTACAAAAATGTAACCTATCACTTGCCATTTCCGTGCGGCTAATCCGCTGCGTGAAAGAGTGCCAAGCCCCGCTCCAGACAGCAGAGAACAGAGCACTAACAGGATTGATACTGCTCTGTGCCTCTCTGTGATCTTTTAACTACAAAATCATGGTGACAACTTTATCTCACTGTGATTTTGTAGTAAAGATCACAGAGAGGCACGGAGCATTATCAATCCTGTTAGTGCTCCGTGTCTCTGCTGTTCGGAGCGGGGCTTGGCACTCATTCACACAGCAGATTACCCGTACAGGATGTTAAAGAGCCCTAACCCCAATGCACGGCTACACTCACCCAGTCCTAACTAATAAAATCTGGTCCTACCTCATCCAGAGTGTCGCTGGTGTCGGCGTGATGTCCGCTGGATCCAGAACAAGGTCCCTGTGGTGAGAAAAAAGAATAATTACATAAGGAAGGGATGGCGACTGACCCTGTGAAATCACCAGCAGGGGGCGCTGTGCTGGCCTGTAAGACTGAGCCATGCCAATGTATAGCAGGGTAATCTAGTGCTACCACACAGTACTAATGCCCACCTTGAGGCCCCTCACAGTACTAATGCCCACCTTTGTTCCTGTAACAGTAGGTATACTCAGATATGTGCCCCTCACAGTAGTTATGCCCAGTTATGTGTCCCCTCACAGTAGTAATGCCCAGATTATGTGTCTCCTCACAGTAATATGCCCAGATATGTGCCCCTCACAGTAGTAATGCCCAGAATATGTGCCCCTCACAGTAGTAATGCCAAATATGTGCCCCCTCACAGTAGTAATGCCAGATTATGTGTCCCCTCACAGTAATATGCCCAGATATGTGCCCCTCACAGTAGTAATGCCGAATATGTGCCCCCTCACAGTAGTAATGACCAGAATATGTGCCCCTTCACAGTATTTATGCCCAGTTATGTGCCCCCTCAAAGTAGATATGCCCAGATATGTGCCCCCTCAGAGTGGTTATGCCAGATTATGTGCCCCTTCAAAATATTTATGCCCAGATATGTGCCCCTCACAGTAGTTATGCCACATTATGTGTCCCTCAAATTAGATATGCCCACATATGTGCCCCCTCACAGTAGTTATGCTTTCATATGTGCCCCCTCAATCCTCATAGTTATGCCTTCATATGTGCCCCCCTCACAGTAATGCCTGATTAGGTGCCCCCTCAAATTAGTTATGCCCCCTCTTGCCCTTTGCCCCCAGTCTGCAGCCTTAGAAAAAAAAAAACATACTTACCTTCTTCCCTGATGACAGGCTCCTCCTCACTCATCTCGGTGCTGGCTGTGCTGAAGGCAGATTCCCGGGTCTTCAGATCTCCTCCCACAGCCAGCAGCGCGATCTGGGGCCAGCAGGGGAGCTCCTGAGCTGTGAAGAGCAGTGAAGCAGGGATGAGAGAGGTTTCCCTGCTTCACTACTGAAAAGAAATGCCGACCAGCCGGGTGTGTGAGTGCGCGCACCCCCCCCCCCTCCCTCCACATTATACATGTAATGGAGCGCTCTGTACTTTGTGCTGGGCCCCATCAGAGCGCTCCATTACATGTTAGTACAACATGATTTAGGGTAGCTTGCTGGCCTGGGGGGTGGGTCCACAGGCAGCCGGGCCCCCTGGAGTGCCGGGCCCGGTCGCAACTGCGACCCCTGTATGTACGCCACTGATTCTATCAGTGCCTTTAGCAAAGAGCTACGTCACATGTACAGTGGTCCCTCACATTACAAAGGCTCATGATACAATGGTTTCAATTTACAATGTCACAATGTCCGAAGTCGATTGGCATAAAACGTTGTAAATAATTTGTACTGTAAAAAACCTTTGTACCGTAGTATTCCGTACAGTATTTTAATAAAGTGTTATGTGAATCGACTTCGGATGAATCATTCAAAGTCGATTCTCTCATCCCTAGTCACAACCAGTGCAATCTTTACCTCATCTAGTGTGAGCATTTCTGTGGTGTAATGCCATAGCATCAGTGCATCACTTCTTGTAGCCAATTAGTAGATGCTGTATTACTCATCTCTGACTGTATAGTAGTGCCTCTAT
The DNA here is from genome assembly GCA_033119425.1 of Bufotes viridis. Classification (NCBI taxonomy): domain Eukaryota; kingdom Metazoa; phylum Chordata; class Amphibia; order Anura; family Bufonidae; genus Bufotes; species Bufotes viridis. The sequence continues at coordinate 168,199,851 of CM065589.1, forward strand.
GCAGTGTAGCACTGTGCTGCACTTTACCTGTACTGCTTGTGCTATACTGCCATCTACCTATACAATGTGTACTGCCCAGATCTTTGTGCTATGTGTAACTATGCTGCTCTCTACCTGCACTGTACGGTATGTACTGAACTTCAGTTTTCTTATATGCATTGCATTGTTCTCTACCTGTATTATGCTGTATGTATGCTACTTTTCTTTACATGTATAACATGTACTGTACGGCTGTCTGCCTCTACTACATGCACTGCACTGCTCCATACCTGTACCATACTATATGTAAATGTATTGCATGTACTGTACTTCTATCTACTTGTACTATATGCACGGCACTACTCTATACCTTTACTGTACTGTATGTGTTCTACTTCACTTTACATATATTACATGTACTGCACTGCTCTCTACCTATACTATACTATATATTCTACTTCTCTTTACATGTAACACATGTACTGTGCTGCTATCTACCTGTACTACATACACTGTACTGCTCTCTACCTGGCTATACTATATATTCTACTTCTCTTTACATGTGCCACATGTACTGTGCTGCTATCTACCTGCACTACATACACTGCACTGCTCTCTACCTGTACTATACTATATATTCTACTTCTCTTTACATGTATCACATGTACTGTGCTTCTATCTACCTGTACTATATGCACTGCTCTCTACCTGTACTATACTATGTATGTATTCTAGTTCTCTTCCCATGTATAATATGCACTGCACTACTCTGTACCTATACTATACTATATATTCTACTTCTCTTTACATGTATCACATGTACTGTGCTGCTCTCTAGCTGTACTATACTATATATTCTACTTCTCATTACATGTACCACATGTACTGTGCTGTTATCTACCTGCACTACATACACTGCACTGCTCTCTACCTGTTCTATACTATATATTCTACTTCTCTTTACATGTGCCACATGTACTGTGCTGCTATCTACCTGCACTACATACACTGCACTGCTCTCTACCTGGCTATACTATATATTTTACTTCTCTTTAGATGTACCACATGTACTGTGCTGCTATCTACCTGTACCATATGCACTGCTCTATACCTGAACTATACTGTATGTATTCTAGTTCTCTTCCCATGTATAATATGCACTGCACTGCTCTGTACCTATACTATACTATATATTTTACTTCTCTTTAGATGTACCACATGTACTGTGCTGCTATCTACCTGTGCTACATACACTGCACTGCTCTCTAGCTGTACTATACTATATATTCTACTTCTCATTACATGTACTGTGCTGTTATCTACCTGCACTACATACACTGCACTGCTTTCTACCTGTACTATACTACATATTCTACTTCTCTTTATATGTACCACATGTTCTGTACTGCTGTCTACCTGTACTACATACTTCACTGCTCTCTCTACCTGTGCTAAAGTATATATTCTACTTCTCTTTACATGTATCACATGTACTGTGCTTCTATCTACCTGTACCATATGCACTGCGCTGCTCTATACCTGTACTATATTGTATGTATTCTACTTCTCTTCCCATGTATTACATGCACTGCACTGCTCTCTACCTGTACTATACTATACATTCTACTTCTCTTTACATGTACCACATGTAAAGTGCTGCTGTCTACCTGCACTACATACACTGCACTGCTCTCTACCTGCACTACATACACTGCACTGCTCTCTACATGTGCTATACTATACATTCTACTTGTCTTTACATAAACTGCATGTACTGTGCTGCCATATACCTGTACTACATACACTGCACTGCTCTCTACCTGTTCTATACTATATATTCTACTTCTCTTTAATTAAACTGCATGTACTGTGCTGCTGTCTACTTGTATTACATACACTGCACTGCTCTCTACCTGTACTATAATATATATTCTACTTCTCTTCACAATAACTGCATGTACTGTGCTGCCATCTACCTGTACTACATACACTGCACTGCTCTCTACCTGTACTATACTATATATTCTACTTCTCTTTACATGTGCCACATGTACTGTGCTGCTATCTACCTGTACTACATACACTGCACTGCTCTCTACCTGTACTATACTATATATTCTACTTCTCTTTACATGAACTGCATGTACTGTGCTGCTGTCTACCTGCACTACATACACTACACTGCTCTCTACCTGTTATATACTATATACTCTATTTTTTGTACAGATACCGCATGTACTGTGCTACTGTCTACCTGTATTGCATACATTTCCTTCCACCTGAGGAAAAAAGCAAGTAAATGTCACTGTTCATCTCTGAATTACCCCTAAACTACGGTAACATTGTATAGTGTAAAGGGCTCTGAGATAGATTATGTAATTAGTATTTTTATACTTACTGGAATTCCAGCTCCCACAAACCAGCAGTAGAATGCATTGAGCTCACACTCCCCTGGAGTCCTCTCCACTATGGGCATGCACTCGGGAGTTCCATCAATGCCTTATACTGCCAGTTTGCTGGAGCACAGACTCAGAATGTGAATAAGTATAAAGATGCAAACTACATAATTGGACATCCTTTACACTATACAATACTTACTGTAGTTTGGGACAGAGTCAGGGTTGTTAGATTGGATCTTAAAGATGCAAAAATGCTATATTCTTATCCAGCACTTTACCATCTTATTTATTTTTCCTCTTGAAGCAAAAAGATAGGCATGGCATTTCTGGCATAGTACATTCAAACAAGGTGATACATTAAAAAGCAGACATTCTATACGCTCATCTGATCCAGTTGTATATACAGGGAGTGCAGAATTATTAGGCAAATGAGTATTTTGACCACATCATCCTCTTTATGCATGTTGTCTTACACTGGGTTCAGACCTGAGCGTTTCTAAGACGCGCGTTTTACGCGCGTTTTAGTCGCGCGTTTTTATGCGTGTTTAACGCGCGTTCGTGACTCTGGAGACTTTTTTTAATTGGTCTGGAGACCAATTAAAAAAGGGCATCTCTACACTTAACGCGCGTTAAACGCGCGTTCCCATTGAAGTCTATGGGAGGAAAGCGCGACAACGCCCAAAACGGCTCCTGAACGAGCTTATGCATCGGGCGTTTTACAGCGCGTTTTACGCGCTGTAAAGCAGCTCAAGTGTGAACCACTCCCATAGGGATGCATTGGTTTTCATGTGTTGAGCGTTTTACAGCGCGTTTGAACGCGCTGTAAAACGCTCAGGTGTGAACCCAGGGTTACTCCAAGCTGTATAGGCTCGAAAGCCTACTACCAATTAAGCATATTAAGTAATGTGCATCTCTGTAATGAGAAGGGTTGTGGTCTAATGACATCAACACCCTATATCAGGTGTGCATAATTATTAGGCAACTTCCTTTCCTTTGGCAAAATGGGTCAAAAGAAGGACTTGACAGGCTCAGAAAAGTCAAAAATAGTGAGATATATTGCAGAGGGATGCAGCACTCTTAAAATTGCAAAGCTTCTGAAGCGTGATCATCGAACAATCAAGTGTTTCATTCAAAATAGTCAACAGGGTCGCAAGAAGCGTGTGGAAAAACCAAGGCGCAAAATAACTGCCCATGAACTGAGAAAAGTCAAGCGTGCAGCTGCCAAGATGCCACTTGCCACCAGTTTGGCCATATTTCAGAGCTGCAACATCACTGGAGTGCCCAAAAGCACAAGGTGTGCAATACTCAGAGACATGGCCAAGGTAAGAAAGGCTGAAAGACGACCACCACTGAACAAGACACACAAGCTGAAACGTCAAGACTGGGCCAAGAAATATCTCAAGACTCATTTTTCTAAGGTTTTATGGACTGATGAAATGAGAGTGAGTCTTGATGGGCCAGATGGATGGGCCCGTGGCTGGATTGGTAAAGGGCAGAGAGCTCCAGTCCGACTCAGACGCCAGCAAGGTGGAGGTGGAGTACTGGTTTGGGCTGGTATCATCAAAGATGAGCTTGTGGGGCCTTTTCGGGTTAAGGATGGAGTCAAGCTCAACTCCCAGTCCTACTGCCAGTTTCTTGAAGACACCTTCTTCAAGCAGTGGTACAGGAAGAAGTCTGCATCCTTCAAGAAAAACATGATTTTCATGCAGGACAATGCTCCATCACACGCGTCCAAGTACTCCACAGCGTGGCTGGCAGGAAAGGGTATAAAAGAAGAAAATCTAATGACATGGCCTCCTTGTTCACCTGATCTGAACCCCATTGAGAACCTGTGGTCCATCATCAAATGTGAGATTTACAAGGAGGGAAAACAGTACACTCTCTGAACAGTGTCTGGGAGGCTGTGGTTGCTGCTGCACGCAATGTTGATGGTGAACAGATCAAAACACTGACAGAATCCATGGCAGGCTTTTGAGTGTCCTTGCAAAGAAAGGTGGCTATATTGGTCACTGATTTGTTTTTGTTTTGTTTTTGAATGTCAGAAATGTATATTTGTGAATGTTGAGATGTTATATTGGTTTCACTGGTAAAAATAAATAATTTAAATGGGTATATATTTGTTTTTTGTTAAGTTGCCTAATAATTATGCACAGTAATAGTCACCTGCACACACAGATATCCCCCTAAAATAGCTAAAACTAAAAACAAACTAAAAACTACTTCCAAAAATATTCAGCTTTGATATTAATGAGTTTTTTGGGTTAATTGAGAACATGGTTGTTGTTCAATAATAAAATTAATCCTCAAAAATACAACTTGCCTAATAATTCTGCACTCCCTGTATGTCCAAAATGTATGGTTATGCTGTATGGACAAAAATATCAGGACACCTACACGCTACAGGAGATTTTATGATGTCCCGTTCTAAATACATAGGCATTAATATGGAGTTGGTCCCCCCTTTTCAGACAAACCAGCTTCTACTCTTTTGGGAAGGTTTTCGGGATTGGAGTGTGTCTGTGGGAATTTTTGCCCACTCATCCAGAAGAGCATTTGTGAGGTTAGACACTGATGTTTTATATAAGGGCCTGCCTTGCAATCTCTGTTCTAGTTCATTCCAAAGGTGTTTAATGAGGTTCAGGTTAGGGCTCTGTGTGGGCCACTCAAGCTCTTCCACACCAACCTCACTTGACCTTGCTTTGTGCATTGGGGCACAGACATTCTGGAACAGAAAAGGGTCTTCCTCAAACTGTTTCCAGAAATTTGGAAGCATATAATTATACAAAATGTCTTGGTATGCTTAAGAATTAAGATTTTCTTTTACTGGAACTAAGTGGCCTAGGTCAACTCCTGAAAAACGACATCATAGCAATATCCCTCCTCTACCAAACTTTACAGTTATCACAATACAGTCAGGCAGGTAGCATTCAACTGGCATTCACCAGACTGAGAAGTATGACTCGTGACACCCCGCAGAACATGTTTCTACTGCTTCCAGTAGTGACGTGCCTTACACCACTCTATCTCACACTTGGCATTGTGCTTGGTGATGTAAGGCTTGCCTGCAGCTGCTCAGCCATGGAAACCCATGCCATGAAGCTCCTGGCGCACAGTTTGTGTACTGATGTTAATACCAGAGGAGGTTTGGAGCTCTGCCAAGTATTGGTGACTTTTATGCACTATGGTGGTCATTTATGAAGCTCAAATACGTCTATATTAGGCGTATTTCAGGTGCAGATTGTGGCAGAGAGCAGGCTCTGATAGAGAGTGTCGGGATCTGTATGTGTGAGTGTGGTTGGCAATGACAGATTTGCACACTCCAACAGGTTAAATGTTCAACTTATATTTATTTTCTTCAAAAACACGTCAAAATATAAGTAGTCACTTTGATCAATTCCCCAGAAAACAAAAGAAATACTTAAACAAAATATCTACCCGCCTGGCCGCTAAATAGACACAGCAGGTTCCTACCCTATGTCCTCAGTAACATAGTAGATTGGGCTTACACAGCCCAGTCTAACAACTTGCCATTTCCAGACTCTAAAACCGAATGAGCCTCTCCCAGCCTTGTATTTATTCATCCCAGTAATGAAGCTAGCTGCTACACCTAGATTACCTTGGACTAGGGGAAAGTAGTGTACTGGAGCGGGAGGGAATGGCAAGTCCTAATACCAAACCTACCTCCCATTCCATTAAAAATCTAGCCCATTAACAGGGGTTTTTTTTTCTAGGATTTTGATACTGATGACCTATCCTCAGGATAGGTGATCAGTATCTTATCGGTGGGGGTCCAACACGGGACCCCCACGGATCAGCTGATTTAGAAGGCATTGGAGCTCCTCCCCATTGAAGTGAATGGGACTGAACACGATACCAGGCACAGCTGCTATACAATGTATGGCGCTGTGCTTGGTAAGCTGTGAGAAGGCTGCGGCACTCACAAGAGCGCCGGTGCCTTCTCAAACAGCTGATCGGCATGCGTCCTGGGTGTCGGACCTCCATCGATCAGATACTGATGACCTATCCTGAGGATAGGTCATCAATATGAAAATCCTGGAAACCCCCTTTAAACAATTTGAAAAAGTGCTTTAGCAAACTATACTTTGCTGAAACAATCCATCTTTCCAAGATTCCTTTTATCTCACCCATCTAAGCATTCTGGGTGAAAAATACACTCACTCCAGTACTTTATCAGCCACCATGTTACAAATTATAGATGGTGAGCAACATGATATCTAGGTTTATATGATTTGGATTCTGAGTGAAAAGCATAGTAAATCCTGACATGACTCCTGGCAGACACTATGAATCATGACTCCCCCACCTACACAGTAAGATTGACAGCTTTTCCGGTATCACTGTGTGTGATCTTGTGTATGGGCAGGGTAATCAGGACTCTAATTGCTCATCCTATGAGTCCTTTCCTCATCTTTTTATGTTTTGACTTCTACAAATCATACAAACCTATATATCACAAAGTTCAACTTCTCTCCCTCTATCACATACTGCTTTAGGGCAGTAGAAATCAGCTGACAGGTTCGCTTTAAACTACATAATCTACTCATGCATCCACTTTAACATAGCTTCCATACACGGACAATAGTCTCCTTCCCAAATAGCCAACTTAAATATAACACCACAGAGTGAGATATTTCATGTCCCTTTAAATAGCTCACTATGGAACTATACATTTGTTCTGACATCATAAAAGCCAGTATTCATTTTATTTATCATTTTTTTAATTCACCATCAAAATTCTTTTTATCAAGCCCAAGCTGAAACTTAGGATTCCCTCATGCTACTGAATGGGAGATGAATGAAGGCTAACACTCCTTTAAAACATCTTTCCAGTATGGTAGAATTTTTCTAACGCTATCTAGCAGTTTTCATGTGCATAACAAGGCAATTCAATTCAATTTTATTCCTTTTTAACACAAATCCCTTTACAAAACTTTACAGGTAATAATCAGTTGCATTCCTTTTTTTTTTTATTTTTTGCAGTAAGAAAAGGTATATATATCTGAAAAAGGATACATACTGGGCTTGACCCTTGCTTTCCTAACCAGAGAAAGTCAGAAGTCCAATATTGGGTCACATTTGCTAATGTAATTATGTCTATAATTTGACTTAAATGTGACAAAAGTTACGTTAGTTTTAGTCCTAATGAATTAAATGCAAACAAAACAAAAAGTTACCTGCGTGAGTGTGACCTAGTGGCTTTTAAAAGCCTGTGACTTTTTAATGCCACTTTTCTGGAACTAGGGCGATGATAAATCCCCCCAAAAAATATCTCACCATGCACCAGATTTATCATCCAGCATCAGCCACGGTGACACATTTGGTAAATATTCAGGCTGTCTTCATATTAGAATTTTTTTGTTTTTACTGAGACATGATTTAACATTGCATGCTTTATAGATTCAGCTGACTATGCCATATATACATGGTGACTATCATATCTAAAAGTACTACCCTGGCAGTAAAAGTCACTGAGGGGACAGACGTGCATATTAGAGTATACGAAGTTCCCACTACTGTTGGAAGTGCTCCAGGGTTGCTAGCAGAGGCTCCAGACTGACTGTATTCACTCTAGTTCTGGCTCCAGAGCCAAAAGAAACTATCTGCTGTACTTCCTGCTGGTTTAGGAAGCCCTCAGTTTTAGAAATGCACAGAACTGCTCCATCCTTCCACTCTGCCAGCAAAGTATGAGTTCACTGCATTTGTGTTTTTACTGCCATTTCTCCTGTTATACTAAATGGCCAGAAGTATGTGAGCACCCTCCTTACGATTGAGTCCAAGTATTTCAGCCACACCAATTATTCACTTAGAAGACAACACTCCAAAATCTTGTGGAAACCCTTACCAGAAGGAAGGAAACTGTTATAGCTGTTTTTTTTAGCTCCCATGGTTTTGGAATGGGAAGCTCAGCATCCGGAAAGAGAGAGATACTGTACAGTGGTCACTCAGTGGCCCAAGGTTGTGCTATTTTCAACTTGATTGCATATTAAACTGTGCGTACTGTACAGGACCCATGAGATTCAGCTTCCAGCTTGACTTTCTGACTTTTAAATGTAAGGACCTACACTGCACCTGAATCAGTAGAAAGTTCTGCTCTGTTAATTGTGAGGAAACTAAAGGCCCCTTTTTTTTAATAAGATATTTTATTTTGTTTAATATTTTAAACTTACATCAACATATACAGACAATAGGGTAAAATCATGACAGTCGTGCAATGGAAATGCTACCGTAAGACAATTAAACGGCAGAAAAGTTCTACCAATATAGAACAATATAACAATCATAACAATTACAACAGCCTGCCAATATCACATACCAAAGATCAGTAAGAAGTAGGCAAGTCAAAAGACAGGAAATACCTCGACGGTGTGGCAAGTCAGGTCTTATGTGTTCTAAATCACGTGGTTAGCTGAAGCCTACCTAGTGAGTTCTTCAATTGTTCTGTCAAGTACCACTGGGTTAAAGAAAAAGGTCTGATCACCCTATCTATTTCTTCCTGAGATAGAAATTGGATCAAAAAATTTCGCCACTTTACCACAAATTTTTTGACACTACGCTCCTTATGCCTCTCCGCTTCCCTGCAGGCAAACAGGCAAACTCTTCTCTTCCAGACCACTGGAACCCGGACCCTCCCAATAGAGATGTCGCGAACATAAAATTTTCCGTTCGCAAACGGCGAACGCGAATTTACGCAAATGTTCGTGAACGGGCGAACAGGGCGAACCGCCATAGACTTCAATAGACAGGCGAATTTTAAAACCCACAGGGACTCTTTCTGGCCACAGTAGTGATGGAAAAGTTGTTTCAAGGGGACTAACACCTGGACTGTGGCATGCTGGAGGGGGATCCATGGCAAAACTCCCATGGAAAATGACGTAGTTGATGCAGAGTGTGGTAAGTTGAATTCGCAATGCGATTAATATAACCTGCATTATATATATGTGTATATATATATATATATATATATGTATATATATAATATAGCACTATATTCTCAATCTTCGTTATATTCTAGCAATACAACCATTAGGAACCCAGCTCTAAGTTGAATTTGCAATGCGATTAATACAGGTTATATTAATCGCATTGCGATTACAACTTAGATCTGAGTTCCTAACGGTTGTATTGCTAGAATTGACGAATATAACGAATATAGCACTATATTCTAAATCTTCGTTATATTCTAGCAATGCAGCCATTAGGAACTCAGATCTAACACCTGGACTATGGCATGCCGGAAGGGGATCCATGGCAAAACTCCCATGGAAAATGACGTAGTTGACGCAGAGTGTGGTAAGTTGAATTCGCAATGCGATTAATATAACCTGTATTAATCGCATTGCGAATTCAACTTAGAGCTGAGTTCCTAATGGTTGTATTGCTAGAATATAACGAAGATTGAGAATATAGTGCTATATTCTCAATCTTCATTATATTCTAGCAATACAACCATTAGGAACTCAGATCTAAGTTGTAATCGCAATGCGATTAATACAGGTTATATTAATCGCATTGCGATTACAACTACTAACATTGCAGCTTCAGAATGAATCTAAGATGGATGCCGTCTTTGCTTTTTGATAGGAGGTGGGAGGGTCTGGGAGGGAGGGTATGCTGATTGGCTGTAATGTGTATGCTGACTGTGAGGTACAGGGTCAAAGTGGCGAATGCGAACATCGCATATGTTCGCCCGCTGCCGCGAACGCGAACAAGGTATGTTCGCCGGTAACCGTTCGCCGGCGAATAGTTCTACCTCCCAATAGTGGAAAAGGTATGTCATAGGGGTCAACGGTATATCCCGTTTCCAAAGAGCTTTGACGAATTGTGCAATCCTTTCCCACAAAGCGAGCAGGCCCACAAACCGTGGAACAAATCCGTGCTGGGAGCTGAGCATTTGGGGCAGCTAGTAATTCTATCGGGCTTATCTGGCGTGCAAGGAAGATTAAAGGCATACACCGCATTATGCATTAGTCTGAAATGCGTATCACGCCAAGTTTAATTCAATATGGGATTTCTTAAGTAGCCCCAGCCCTTAAGTATTTTCTCCCCGGCCTCCTGGTCCTCTAAAGTCCTGCTCCATTTATGAAATGCCTGGAGTGACACCCCATCACCAACAAACTCCCTAATTTGAGAGTATAGGGATGAGATTGACTCCGGGCCCGAATTTCTGGTCAAGATCTTATCAAACCTATAAGGTTTGGCTTCATTTATTACGTTAAGTAACCTAGACACAAGAAAACTCTGAACCTGAGCGTACTGTATAGACTGGAAGGGGCCCAAGCCATACTTCTCCACCACTTCCTTTTGTGTCATCCACCGGCCTTCCTCAGGGTGCATCATGTAATACACTGTTTTAATCCCTTTGGCCCGCCACTCCTTGAAGAGAGCGTTAGTTCTCCCTAGTTCAAACTCGGGGTGTTGCCACATCACCAGATGTTTAGAAATCATTTGACTCAGGCCAAAAAGCTTCCTAAGGGATTTCCAGGCCGCCCATGTGTGTCTAAACACCACAGAACAGCGAAGATGCATAAGCAGGTGTTTGATAGTAGTATGAAGCAAAGTGCAGGGATCCCACGGGGCACAAAGACTCCTCTGGAAAGAAGAGCCACAAACCCAATCGATGATGTGTCTCAAGTTGTAAAGTCTGACATCTGGCAGATTCATACCCCCCTTGGCTCTAAGCGCCATCAACTTCTTCATAGCTATCCGGGGCCTCTTGCCATGCTAAATGAAGTGGGTTATTGACACGTATAGTTTGGAGACATCGACATGCTTAATCAAAAGGGGTAGGGTCTGTGGCGGGTATAAGAGTTTTGAGAAACTCATCATTTTGACGAGGTGTATCCGTCTCTGCAGAGACAAGGGTAAGTTCTGCCAGTTTTGGAGTTCCTGCGCTATTTTCCGGAATAAAGGAGCGTAATTAGGTGTATATAAGGAATCTGTTTTATGCCCTAATTTAATCCCAAAATATGTTATAGTACCCTGCACCACTGGTATACCACACATAGTGGTATTTGGGGCCGGCTTCCCCCCCTTCAAGGGCAAAATTGCACATTTCGCTAGATTCAGCTTGAAGCCCGAGAGCTTCCCAAATTCTTTGCCTAGGTGTCCCACAAACAGTATAATATCATCGGCAAAAAAGGCAGCCTTGAGGTTGTTATTGCCCACCTTTATGCCCGCATATGGCGCCTTCCTGAGTAGATACCTGGCTAGTGGCTCTAATGCCAAGTTGAAGGGAAGGGGGGATAGCGGGCAGCCCTGTCGGGTACCCGAAAAAGTCGAAAGGGCCCAGATACAAATCCCGATGTGCTGATCCTAGCCTGTGGGTCTTGGTAAAGCCAGGAAACATATGACCGAAAGGGACCCGCCACTCCCAATGAACCTTATCGAAGGCCATTTCTGCATTGAGGGTGACTAGGGCAGGGTCTGCCACCCCCCTCGGACTTCAGGCCACCTCGTCAAGGGATACCAGCACTCTACGTATATTGGTGACCGCCGAATGGCCTTTAACGAATCCCACCTGTAAAGGGGTTATAATATCCGGCAAAATCCCCGCTAGCCTATTGGCCATAAGCTTGGAAAAAATCTTGACTTCTTGGTTAATTAAGGAGATGGGACGATACGAAGCTGGGTCCTCTGAATGCTTTCCCTCCTTAGGTAATAGCATGATATGGGCCATATTCATCTGGGAAGAAAAACCCCCGCCCTGTAAAAACGAGTTACCCACGCACGATAGTAGGGGGGAGATTTGCATTTTAAGAATTTTATAAAAATCGCCCGAGTACCCGTCCGGCCCTTGGGCTTTTGAACCCAGTAGTTGGGAAATTGTGGATTGAATCTCTTCCGCCGTTATAGGGTAGTTCAGTATGGCAAGCTGCTGTGGATTTATGAGCCGACAACCCGGAGTTGGACAGGAATTGGTCCTCTCGTCCCCTAGTGTCCTGTGGTTTATTATAAATCTCTTCATAGAATTCTCTGAAGACCTGGACAATCTGATTAGGATCCGTCATGATGGAGCCTTCTGAGTTTCGGATATGACCTATGGGACAAGACCATCGCCTTCCTTTGGCCAAGGAGGCTAGCAGTCGCCCTGATTTGTTTCCGAATTTATGAAATTACAATTCCCAATGGGCTCTATACATGTTTTCCCTTCTATCCGCCCATAAGTCAAAATCCCGTCTGGCTTGTACCCAGGCTTGCTTGCTTTGCGCCGTACCTAGTTGGAGAAAGTTCCTGGACCTCCTTGCTAGCTTGTAAATATTGAGTCTTGGTTGCTTTTTTAAGGCCCTCTACATGAGATATCAAACAGCCCCTTATAACCGCTTTCGCCGCCTCCCAAAAGAGCAATGAATCAGTAGAGTGTTCCTGATTTAGGGAACTATATTCCAGCCACCACCCCTGCAGTAGTTCTGCAAAGGAGTCGTCCATTGTTAAATATGACGAGAATTTCCAAAGAAACTCCGTCCCCCTGGGGGTGGAATCTGCCAGAGTCAGCAACACAGGAGAATGATCCGAGATTACCAAATCCCCAATTTGAACCTCCTGAATCCTTGTTAACAGGTTAGAGGCAACCAACCAATAATCGATCCTGGACCAGAAATTCTGATCGTGCGAATAATGAGTGAATTGCCTATCATCCGGGTGTAGGGTTCTCCAAGCGTCCAATAGAGACACATCCTCCAAAAGGGAGGCCAAAGATTTTTCCCCAGAGGTACTGGCGGTTCCTCCATCCGTTTACGGTCTTCCACATGAGACACCACACTGTTGAAATCACCCCCCAGTATCCTATCTCTATTTTTATCCGCTAATAGTTTAACCCGTAAAGAGGCAAAGAAAGGATCTCGCTTATGCGGGGAACGCAAACCCTTCACGTTCCAGGACACAACCTTGATCATTGCCCATACCTTAAACAGCTTGTATACCACCCTCGAGTAACCATCCCCTTTCCCAGACCCGCACATCTAGAAGTGGCATTGGCAGGAACATAGAACCAGTATGAACAATTAAACAGTTCAAACAAGTAGAGAAACACAGGTAAAACCACAACTTGAGATAGCAGTAGGAACTGCGAATCTTGGAAAATAAACATATTTAGCACTTCTCTTTTTTCTGGCACATATACATCCCTCCACACCACCATGTCAGGTTTGGTAAGCAAGAAGAACTGATGTGCGTATGATCAGGCCCAAGAGAAATCAGACCCAGAGCGCAAGCGGATTCAATCTATGAACTCACGGAGATGTCAGTCCCTTCTGAGGTGCGGCTGAATACAACGTCCATGGGATCATCTCGTGGTACAAGAAGAGCCGTTGAAAATTGTCCGCTGCATACAGCTGGAACTGAAGAACAAGAAATCTCTGATGGTCAGCAGTCAGCGACGCGATTTTCTCTGTTCCCTTGGGCCGGAAGGACCGGAGGCAAGATCGTTGTTTCTCTGGACTTTTCTCTGGACGAGGATGATGAAAAGTGGCGCTGTGAGCGCGGCTGAGAAGAACGAGACTCTCCAAGGAGTTCCTTATCTGGTAGGTATGAACCTTGTGAAAAGAATGCCTCTGCATCTGAAAGCGAGGTGAAGGTCTTAAAGATGCCATCTACACATTTTACTTTCAGCAAACCTGGGTAGAGCAACTGGAAAGCTCTCCATCGCTTGGTCACCAATGCTGAGTAGTCGTTAAAGACCATGATTTTATGGCCTCTGAACGTGAGAGGCTCTCTGTAGGCCCGTAATGCCCAGAGAATTTCCTCTTTGTCTGTATAATCCAGATATTTCATTATCCCTTGTCTGGCTTTAGGGGCCGGGGCCACTCTGTCACGCACGGTACCAGGGGCTTGTAGATTTAGACACAATCTGTGCACTCTTTCTACTCTCTTGGGAATTAGAGGCCCAGTGCCCTGGGTAAATCCGTTTCACAGAAATTACGCAGATCTGAGTCCGGCACTTCCTCCGGCAGCCCCACCCCACATCGGTTGTTGCGGCGGGAGCGGTTTTTCTAGATTGTCAACCTTTTCTTTCAGCTCCCCAATCTCTTTTTGCAAGTGCAAATGCAGTGCGCCCCCCCGATCCTCACCGTCGCTTGCCGTCTTCCCGCTGCACAGGAGATACCGCTCCATAAGGCTGGCTGTGCTGCGATTGTATCCCCCACCTTCCGGCAGAGGATTCGTGCCTGTCGGCGCTTCTTGGAGGGTAATGCTGCTGTGGGGATGGCGGAGCTCAACGGGATGCCTCACGCCATGCCAGCGCTGGAACAGGAAGTCCCTAAAGGCCCTTTTTATGACCTAATGCCCAAGCAATTATCACAAATGAACTGAATGCTCCTGATTTCACTTACCGCATTAAAAAAATGTGAGTATCCGATGAATAAGCACATCCCTGTTCATTGTGTGATCTGTGGCACATTTACACTTGGCAGTTATCAGAAATGAGTATTTGTAGAAACGCTCATCCCCGATAATTTCCCTGATCCTGAACCCAAGTAAAATGGCCTTTAGTTTTTAAGAGAAAACATACTGATAGCTCTGGATGACTCGTATCATACCAAAGTAAATTCTGAAAAAGCTAATTAAATACTAAAAGTACAATTAATGTGCTGTCTGTATCAAGTTTAATGTTATGCTTTAATAAAAAATATGGTAAAAATGTTACAAGCAGATCAACTTAATATTATGGGCACCTCAAAATAAGCACTCTAAATGTCAAAGTAAAAATGTCAAATTAAAGAGCAAGTAAACCCAGGCTTGACATATCAAAGAGTTCACACAGCTGAATAATATACAAGAGATACCTGGAGTGTTAGGGTATATTTAGATGTAGTGGTTGTGGTGCAGTTCTTGCCATACAGAAAGGCAAAAGGCCACTTGTACTTTTACTGCTAATTACTGCGGTTTTAGCGATCTTCATCTGTGCTAGCTGTGAAATTGCAGCAATTAGCAATAAAACAGCATGCGGCAAGAACTGCACCACAAGCGTTGCTTACAGCAGGTTACTGTTGTAGCATGGGCAGATAACTGCAAAAATTTGCAGTATAGAGTGATTCCAATGCTGCCACTTCAGTCCTCCCTGCTAGAATCTGTTTACTTGGCTGCAGCAATCATATGCCATATATCTTACATCACCACTGCAGCCAATGCCTGGCTTCAGTCAGGTATAGCACAAGACTGCCTGCAGCAGTCACGTGAGGCATGTGGTTACCTTACTGCTGCAGCCCTAAAAACAGACTGGAGGTGGAGACCAGAACAGGAGCAGTGGAAATAGTGGGAGGTTAATTAGTGAGTATAGGATATATTTTTATTTTAGCACATTTGGTGTCATTTGGGAAGGTCTTTTTAATAAACTGGACAACCTATTTAATCTGTGTAAGTACTCCATGTAAATGGCCCTCACAAAAATATTGTGAAAAGCTGTGCCATGTAAAAGACAAGGGTGCACTCCCTCCATATAGAGAAGAAAAAGTGCATTCTTGAGAGGCATCTCAGGAACTGGCTCCAACAGGAACAGTTTCTTAAAAAAAGATGCTAAGATGCTTTCTTGGGACAAAATAACATTAGAACTTATGGAAATGTATAGAATCTTTGTTAACTAAACCCCTTTCCTTCATCCACATTCCCTGCCATGCATTAGGTGGACTTGATGGGCATATGTGTTTTTTTCAACAGTACTATGTAACTGTGCCTCAGAATATCTTTAGAAACGTATAGCTCCACGTGGTTGTTATGATTCGTAATAAGACAACCATAGACTATTATGGGCTAATACTGTATTTCCTCAGGTTTGCATGCCATCAGAAAGGCACCACACAGAGGGACTGTTAGCTTTTGAAGACATTGCTTGTAAAGTATATTTGCTAAAGATTTTTTTATTTTTAATATAGCCTTTAGTAAAAGTGTAGTAGTAGGGGAAACAATGGTAGCATATCGGAGCTCAGGATCCTCCTCTATGGGTCAGAATGGGAGACCCGATTCCAGTGACTCCTATTCTGGTAGACTCAAGCCATTCTTCTATTGCATAGAGAGCTATTCATCTGAATGGCTGCTATGTATTACTACCACTGCAAGGGAAATGGCTGACTGGATTTGCCTTCCTCTATCAAAACCATCTACTTGACCAAGTTTTAAAGTAGTTGCTTCTGTTCAGACAACCTTTTGGCCACTTTCACATGGTTAGTATTTATTTAGTATTTGGCATCAGTATTTGTAAGCCACAGTAGTGGAGCCTGCAGAGAAAATGATAATGGAAAGATGTATGCCTCTTCTGTGTATTGAACCCAACCTTGGATTTGGCTTACAAATACCGTAGAAAAATACTGATCAAATACTGACCTTGTGAAAGTGGCCAGGCTAGGTGATACAGCGATGCAAAAACATTTTATTTTTTCTTAAAAAAAGAGATTTTTATTGGGCAAAAGTAGTAGAACATAAAAAAACTATATGTATTTGGTATTGCTGTAATATTACTGACCCAGAGAATAAAGTTATCATGTTATTTAGGCCGAAAAATGAGCAGGTCAAATTTATAACGAAAAAACTCACTCTAAGTATTGCTGTATTTTTTTCAAACTCCCCCGAAACAGTTAATAAAAGTTAATCAGGAAGTTATGTACCCCAAAATGTTGCCATTAAAACTACAAGTTGTCCTGAAAAAAACAAGCCCTCATATGGCTACATAGACAGAAAAATAAAAAAGCTATAGCTCTTAGAAGGCGACAATGAAGAAATGAAAAAAATAGCTTGGTCATTAAGATCCAAAACTGTCTGGTCACCTAGACCAGGAGTGGGCAAACTGCGTCTCTCCAGCTGTTGTAAAACTACAATTCCACCATGCCCTGCTGTAGGCTGATAGCTGTAAGCAGTCTTTGCATGCTGGGAGTTGTAGTTTTGTAACAGCTGGAGAGCCGCAGGTTGCCCATCCCTGGCCTAGATTTCTGTTTTCCAATGCCATTTGAACCACATCTCAGACTCAACGTCTAAGTAAACCCATGTGATAAAAAAAAAAGGTTACTACGCTTACGTGCCCCTTAAATTCTCCACTACTTGTGTCACCCCAATTGTCTGAGGTGACACAACCCCTTTAAGAAGGAGGTTGCTAGGCAAGGCAAGGGGTGGAGAATACTCAGCCGTCCAGAGTGCAGGAAGCTGCTGTGCAGGGAAGATTCTTGATGCTGGTGAAATGTGTGTAGGGCAAGGGTCCGGTGTGCAATTTCTGTGTTGAGCACCCCGTATTGGGCTATTTAAGCCCAGTCAAAGTGCTCCCCCTCTTCCCAGCCTATGGCACAAGGATATGAGATCATCATGTGCATGTGCAGGAATGCAGGTAACCCCCCCCCCCTGTGATTTGAGAATACAGTAGAATAAAGGGTTGTCTGGTTCAGGTTGTCTGGTTTATCCCTCCTGTGGCTTGAGGCCACAGAAGAACAAAAGATTTCCTGTCCAATGTGTCAACAAGAGCATAAATGAATGATGGCACACATACACACACACACACACACATATACATATATATATATATATATATATATATATATATACAGGTATAACACACACACACACACACACACACGCATAAATTAACACATAAGCAACACTTCCCTTTACAGAAGTAAAAAAAAATGTCCCTGAAATTTTTTCCTTTAAGATAGACATAAGAGAAATGCCACTGAAATGTCAACTCTTTCTCCTTGTATGTCTTCTCCTGTCTTCTTTTACCTGAATTCTCAGTCAAATTCTTCTTTTCAAAATATCCTAACTTGCTGACATGGCTTCAGCAGTTTGACACCTCTTCTCTGCCGCTTTGTCTTATGAGGGTCTGCACATTTTCCTATCCCTAGACCTGAGAATAGGCACAGTGGAGAAGTAGGCATACTTCTTTCCTCGCGATGCACTTTCCAGTACTCTCAATAATATTCCTAGTCCACAGCCCAAAGACTCTTCCACCCATTCTCCCTGCAAGTGGCAGTTATCTACTGCCAGGTTCCAACCTTGCCCCTTCCTGGATCCATTTGCTACTTGGCTTTTCTATTTACTATCTTGTTAAATAGCGTCTCTCATTATGGTCTTTTCCATTTTCTGGAACGAAACATCCTCCTCCATGATAGAAATGCATATTCTTGTCCGCAAATGCGGTCAAGAATTGGACATGTTCTATCTTTTTTGCAAGGCCATGGAACTGACATAGGGATGCGGCCAGCACACAGTATGCTATCTGCATCTTTTGCAGCCCTATTGAAATGAATGGGTCCACATCTGCGGAATTGAGGAACAGATGTGGAGAGAAATATATGCTCGTGTGAATGGGCCCTATCAGTGATGTTAGTAACCACATTACCAACCCAATCTCGCCATCTGCCTCTCAGTTTCTTTCTTTAACTTCCTCTCTTGGCCTTTCACAACTGACTAACGCTCAGACATAAATACAGTAATGCATTTGATCTGGTCTTCTTCCGGCTCTCCTCAGTTTCTGCCTTTATACCACTTTCTTCTTTCCTTTACTATCAAGAATTCTCATCCTTCCCCAGACATTTCTCACTCACAGAAATCTACATTGCCATTAACACTCAGAATTTTATGAACACTCTACAGTCTTCATTGTCCCCAATCTCTTCCCTTTCCTGTCCAATCTGGTTGCCAAACATTATGTGGAAAGTCCACACCCCTAACACACTTAATCTCCTGATATAGATGGCTGCAGTCTTGTTTTCTTCAGCAGTGCTCGAGTTGTGTCGAGCGTCTATAGAGAAATTCATATATGTCAGCAGATTTGCTCATTTACAAGTTAGTGCTCAAAACCTACAACTCTGCCCTTCGCCTTGCCTAACAAACCTGTTTTACCGCTCGGGTCTCTTCATATAATAATAGAAAATGATTTATTGATGCTTTTTGCTCCCTCTTTACTTCTAAAGTGCAGGCCTTAGTGCAGAAAATCTGGACACCTATGTTAGTTAAAATTTGTTAGTTCCCCTTGCTTAAGGTACAGGTATTTGGTCAGATTATCGGGAAGCTACTTTCTTCTGATTGTCCTACTTACCGGCATTGGTTATCCTGTTCCCTCTCATACCTCTCACACTTCCTCTCCCTTGATGTCACTAGTTAATATCTTAAAAAAAAATTCTGGTATCTTTCTATCCTTGTTTAAACATGCTGCCATAATCACTCCTTTATGTACTGACTTCTGGAATCCTTGCTCTGCTTTTGCCTAATCCGTCTCTGCCATTGTCCCCTTACTATCTGATTTGTGTATTGTGCACTTGTACACTCTACAGAAAATTATTTCCTGATTACTAAATACAATTGAAACTACTTTCTGCAAAGTTTCACACTGTGGACCGCCAACTGCTTCTCTAGCATGTGTCATGCTCTTGGTATTAAAGGTTATGGACACTTTTGGGGCCATTTGTTTTATTTTTATTTTTGCTTTTCACTTAGTTTAGGCTAAAATAATTTTTTTTCAATTAATCTTTATTAAAAAGTTTTCAACATTTTTTTTCTGCATAGCTTTCCGTTTCACTTCATCTACAGGCTGTTTCTTCTCCTTCACAGAGAGCTGCCCTCACAGCTCAATCTGTAGGTCTTATCTCTAGTTCCCTGACCGCTCAAGAAGGCTCATTTAAGTCAGGTTCTTATCAGTTTGATAAGAACTTAGCTTAAAGGGGTTGTCCACTTATCGTATGTTGATGACCTATCCTGAGGATAAGTCATCAATATCAGATCGACGGGGGGCCTGACTGCCAGCACCCCCGCTGATCAGCTGTATGAAGAGAACACAGTGCTCATACGTTTTGTAATTACAGCTCCTCCGCACCCATTCACTTCAACAGGATGTCTGTGTCCTATTCAGTTGAATAGTATAAGCTCTGTTTTCTCTTTATACAGCTGATTGGTGGGGGTGCTGGCAGTCGGGCCCCACTGATCTGATATTGATGACCATTCCTGAGGTTAGGTCATCAGTATAGGATAAAATGAGTGTTTATGAGCTGTTAGGAAAGTAAAGATAAGGGCTACCGACTGAGCTATCACAGCAGCTTTCTAATGGATTTACTGAGAACCAGAAGCAACAGTAGGGTCTATGGCCAATCTATATAAATAAATATTATTATTAATAATTCGGCATGTCGAGGCAAGTCGATTCGCATAATATTTAGTTTGAATACTGTATGGAGCGAGCTCTCTGTACAGTATTAGAATGTATTGCCTCAGATGAGCCGAAGTTATTACTTCGCGAAGTCTCGTGAGACTTTGCATAATAACTTCATAAATTATTTTCTAGTGTAAAAAAAAAACATTTCCCGAACTCTGGTTTGGTTCCAAGTGGAATGCTCCGTACAATATTTGCTCCTTATGGAATTCATATGAAGTATTATGCGAATCGACTTTGGATGTTTCATCCGAAGTTGATTCGCTTATCCCTATTAATAATATTAATAAGCACAGTGCTACAAAATTGCAAGGGATTTTTAAAAATCATTGCAGATCTGTCTACTGCTGTACGATATTTATGTGGCAAATTGCCAACAGAAAAGCCTGTGTGGACCTATCATGTTTGGGCATTTAAGTTGTACAGTATTAAGCTGCTTTCACATCTCTGGTGTGTGTTCACTGTATATGGCATAACCGGATAATACCGCACACTGCTGGATCCTTATTGAATACAATTTGTCCACTTTCCAACAGAAATGCTGGCTTTCAGCCAGACAAAAAGTCATGCATGCAGGGCTTTTTGTCTGGCTGAAAGCAGACATTTCTCCCCTAAAGCAGATGGATCCTCGTCAGATCCTGTTATAGTCAATAGGGATCCAACTATGCCAGGTATAATAGACTCAGACAGGGTGTTCCTCTGCCAAAACAGCCTGACAGAGTTCACAACATAGATGTGAACGTAGCATTAAACGTTAATCCCTATCTAGCACCTTGCCAGAATATGTTGTCAGTTTGTGATCGTGGGGATCCAAGGTCTCTGGGATCCCTATAAATCCTGCA
Source organism: Bufotes viridis (assembly GCA_033119425.1). NCBI lineage: Eukaryota > Metazoa > Chordata > Amphibia > Anura > Bufonidae > Bufotes > Bufotes viridis. Next base: position 168,221,213 of record CM065589.1, read on the forward strand.
ACCCTTACACAGTTTTTCTCCGCACAGTGGCACTCTGGTTACCTGCTGTGCAGAGTCATGTATATGGAGCCGTGCATAGCTGGTGGCCATGAAAGCGATTCTGCAGGAAAAGCTTAAAAGGAGACGAAGCGCCGTGGTCCCTTCATTCTCAGGATCCTAGTTATGTGCAATCATCCTATCAGATAGGAATAACTCTTCAAGAGATTAATCTTTTAATAATGGCTAATTTTTTTAATTGTCTCCAATCGGCTGTTCTGGCAAATGATTTTTAATCACTTCATATTATAGTGATCTTGTTTAGAGGCCCATTCTCGCAATTTAATGGCCTTAAGTCAATTTAGTTTAATTGGCTAGACAATCACTTATGTCAAGAACAGTTAGGAGTTTCTGGGCTGGAAGTTCTTGCTTGGGTGATAAATGTTTTTGAATAACACTTAAAATCACATTGTGCTCAGTAAAGGATTTCATGGAAACCACATGACTTAGAATCAGCCATGCAGCAACATGTTCTTCATTCTTGAGAAAAGTTTTATCTTTAGCACTTTACATATACTTTCAAAAGTCCATTCCTGAATTTCAGATATGTGTTATGTCCAGTGAGTTCCTGTTTCAACTTGCATGGTCACAGTTAACTAAAGCGTTATGACCATTTACAGTCATAAGACTCAAGATTATGATCATAGACAATTTATTGTACTGTATGCTGTTGTCATTGATATAACTGCAATAAAGACAGAGGGGATCAGCCTTGTCGCCCTAGTGCAGATATACAAGATACACAGGTAATCAGTGTTTTGTTTTCATCTTTTCTGTGTGCGCAAATTATCAAACGGACGCTTCTGTCAAATAGATGTATTTTTTTTTTTATCTATATTCACAAAAAGCTATTTAGGAATTTTGTCTCTTTCTATTTCAGCAGGACTATTCCATTATAAATTTAGTAGAAAAATATTGTCTTTCTGTAGCAGTCAGCTCAGAAAGATAAAATGCATGTTTAACGCATAGTTAAGTAAACCAATTGCTTAGGGTACTTTTACACTTGCGTTTTTCTTTTTCAGCATAGAGTTACGTCATAGGGGCTCTATACCGGAAAAGAACTGATTAGTTTTATCCCCATGCATTCTGAATAGAGAGAAATCTGTTCAGGATGCATCAGGATCTCTTCAGTTCAGTCTTTTTGACATTTCAGGACGGAGATAGTACTGCAGCATGCTGCGGTTTTATCTCTGTCCAAAATTCCGGAACACTTGCCGTAATGCTGGATCTGGCATTTTTTCCCATTGGAATGTATTAGTGCCGGATCTGGCATTCAAAATACCGCAATGCCGGATTCGTCCTTCCAGTCTGCGCATGCGCAGACTGGTAAAAATGTGAAAAAAATATATAACGGATCCGTCTTTCCGCATGACAAGCAGAGAGATGGATCCGTTCTTGCAATGCAATTGTAAGACGGATCCATAGCCGTATCCATCTTCAAATGCTTTCTGTTTGCATGCAGATTGATGGATCCGGCAGGCAGTTCCAGCGACGGAACTGCTTGCTGGATCACTCTGCCACAAGTGTGAAAGTACCCTTGGTTTACTTCTGCTGTGAAGGAAAGATATTATTTGTTAGTTAAATAGTAGATTATAGAATCGGAATTACAGTATGACAGCTCTGTTGAGCTCTTGACAGGTCTAGATAAAGATACCCTCAGAAGTGCACTGCACTTATCAGTGTAATATGTGATGCTCGAACTGAGTCACCCATTCCTCCTTCCTTTCTGACCTCGATGAATAGTCTGACCAAGAGAGTCAAGCAAGGTTGGTTACCGTGCTAAAAGTTCAAAGGAAGAAGTTAAGATTCAGGGCAGGATGTAGAATACATGGAGTGATTTAAAAAAAAAATATCCATCCATTTTTTGTAAACAAAATTACATATAATGTTCATATATAGGCTCTTAATATGTTAAAAATTTGATAGTAGAATCCCTTATTAGGCAAAACTCTTGGACACCTTAAAGGGAACGTCACCATGAAAATGCAGTGGAATCTGCAGGCAGCATGTTATAGAGTAGAAGATGCTGAACAGATTTATGTATAGTTTTATGGAAAAAGCTTCAGTATAACTTGTAATTTATTTATTAAGACCTCTGCTCTTTCTTAGGAGTCATTTGGGTCTTCCCACTTACTAAGTGTACAGACTATGACTAAATATACAGAGACAGCTGTCAATCAGTAAGTTGGACTGCTCAATCCTAAGCATAAAAAGTGCCTAGGACAGCCCCGCTTACAAAATACTCACCCCTCCTGCCCCTTTGTGTACCAAGCTGTCCGTGCCTGCCAGCATCTCTCCCTATCGGTGAACACAGCCACTGTGGTCTATGTTGTCTGGTCCCACACTGTAGGCCTATTCTGGCCATCTCTGCCTCCTGCCTGCTAGTGCCTGCTCTGCTCCCTTTGGGCAAGTGCTCTCCCTGGTACTTAAAAGGGTATTCTGGTTATGTTAAGTTAAAGAGGACCTTTCACTGGTCCACAGTTTATGAGGCAAATGTATATACATGCAGAGCGGCACCCAGGGATGACCCTGCACTTACTTGTATCCCTGGGTACCGCTCCGTTCGTCCTCTGTAGCCTCAGTTACCGGCGCACGCGCTTCTCCTATTTTTGCCTGGGGCGGAGAAATCTTCTTTGCCCTGGGCGTCTCCTTCTCCCAAGCCTGGAGCGCTGGCCAATCGCAACGCTCAGCTCATATCCTGCAACTCCCCTGCATTCTGGTGCATTCCGTTTAGTTCAGTTTTGTCCCCATTGACATACACAGAGAATGTTATCAATCACTGATAACACCTCCCCCATGTACAGCTATCTCTGTATACACACTTACACAGAGAATCCTATCAATCACTGATAACACATCCCCGTCTACAGCTGTCAGTGACCGACGGCTATCTATGTATATACACTTACACAGAGAATGCTATCAATCACTGATAACACTTTCCCCATGTACAACTATTAGTGACTGACAGCTATCTCTGTATACATACTTACACAGAGAATGCAATTAATCACTGATAACACCTCCTGTGTACAGCTATCAGTGACTGACAGCCATCTATGTATACACACTTACACAGAGAATTCTATCAACCACTGATAACACTTCCCCTGTGTACAGCTATCAGTGACTGGCAGCTATCTATGTATACAAACTTACACAGAGAATGCTATCAATCCCTGATAACAGCTCCCCCATGTACAGTTATCAGTGACTGACAGCTATCTATGTATACACACTTACATAAGGAATGCTATCAATCACTGATAACACCCCTCACCCACCCCATGTACACCTGAATTCAGAAATAGCAGAGATATAAATGTGGGAAGGTGATTTCATATGTATCTACTACATATGAGAAAATTGGCTGTGATGTCAGCAGTCCATGTCTGCCGGCATCTCCCCTCTCCCAGCTGGCATGGTTGCTGGAGTACTCACCCTTCCTTCTCCTCCACATTTTATGCTGCTTGTGGCCTTCCCCACATGCTTCCTGGTGCTTTTCCTGACCCTTAAAGGGCTAGTACAAGTTATTCTGTCCCCAGCCAATATAAGCATTCCCTGGGAGGACGCCAGAGCTATATGTTCCTAGCTTGTCTAGTTCTGGAAAGGTGCAGCATTGTATTGTTCTGACCTCTGCTTGTTTACCAGATTAACCCTGTGTTATTTGTCTTGACCTTTCCCTGATCACCATATTAACCCTGTGCCACCTGACTTAACCTATTGCCTCTGCCTTTCATTACCTTAGCTTGTCCACTGACTACACTTTTGCCTATACCCCTGGTGCCACGCTTGGGTCTGCAGCCTCTGAATGGAGACTACTCCTAGTATTTGAGGCTTTGTGGCCCCTGCAGGGAAGCCCCTATCCACAAACAGAGTAAAAGGGTGAAAACTAGAAATGCACCTTGACAATGCCCTCAGGAATAGCCCAAAGCCATATCCATTTTGGGCACAGTGGGTCCATATCCACTGCATTACAATGGATTGCAGTAAACCTAAATTAATTGATGAAACCTAAATTGTTCTTCATCTGTAAACGCAAACATAGTAACATAGTATATAAGACCGAAAAAAGACATTTGTCCATCCAGTTCGGGCCTGTTTCCTACAAGTTGATCCAGAGGAAGGCAAAAAACCCCTGTGAGGTAGAGCCAATTTTCCCCACTTAAGGGGAAAAAATTCCTTCCCGACTCCAATCACGCAATCAGAATAACTCCCTGGATCAACGACCCCTCTCTAGTAGCTATAACCTGTAATATTATTACACTCCAGAAATACATCCAGTCCCTTCTTGAATTTCTTTATTGTACTCACCATCACCACCTCCTCAGGCAGAGAGTTCCATAGTCTTACTGCTCTTACAGTGAAGAATCCTTTTCTATGTTTGTGTACAAACCTTCTTTCCTCCAGACGCAGAGGATGTCCCCTTGTCACAGTCACAGTCCTGGGGATAAATAGATGATGGGAGAGATCTCTGTACTGACCCCTGATAACCCTAATTTGATAAACTTTCAGGGTACTGTAGTTGCCCCATTCCAGTTATTACTTTAGTTGCCCTCCTCTGAACCCTCTCCAGCTCTGCTATGTCTGCCTTGTTCACAGGAGCCCAGAACTGTACACAGTACTCCATGTGTGGTCTGACTAGTGATTTGTAAAGTGGTAGGACTAAGTTCTCATCATTTATTAAAATTCCTAGATCCTTTTCCATGCCAGTGTTACAGAGTGTTTTACCATTTAGTATGTACGGGGGACTTGCATTATTCCTTCCCATGTGCATAACTTTACTTTTGTCAGAGTTAAACTGCCATTTTATGGCCATCTGCCATTTCTCTGCCCAAGCCTCCAATCTATCCAGATCCCTCTGTAGCAGAAAACTGTCCTCTTCAGTGTTAATTACTTTACACAGTTTAGTGTCATCGGCAAAAATTTATATTTTACTATGCAAGCCTTCTACAAGATCATTAAAAAATATATTGAAGAGAATAGGGCCCAATACTGACCCCTGAGGTACCCCACTAGTGACAGTGACCCAATCTGAGTATCTACCGTTAATAACCACCCTCTGTTTTCTGTCACTCAGCCAGTTACTTACCCACTTACAGACACTTTCTGCCAGTCAGAAATAAAGGTCTGGCTATGACATCACTTAATTCCCTTAGGATACGGGGGTGTATGCCACCCGATCCTGGCGATTTGTCTATTTTTATCTTTTTAAGTCACTGTTGTACTTCTTCCTGGGTCAGACAGGGCACTTTTAATGGGGAATTTACTTTTACATTCTGCATTTCTTCTGACAGTTTATTTTCCTCAGTGAGTATAGTGGAGAAAAAAATATTTAATAGTTTTGCTTTTTCCCCGTCGCTCTCTTCAACATCATTGATGTGTAGAGGGCCAACTCCTTCAGATTTATATTTTTTACCATTTATATAATTGAAGAACATTTTAGGGTTAGTTTTACTCTTTTTGGCAATTAATCTCTCAGTCTCTAGTTTGGCAATTTTATTAGTTTTTTACATATTTTTTTCCTTATAGTTTATCAGTGCTTCCCAGCTCCCCTCCTGTTTTAGGGATTTATATGCTTTCTTTTTGTCATTTATTGCTTTCTTTACGGTTCTATTTATCCACATTGGTTTCTTATTGTTTCTTAGCCTTTTATTCCTATAAGGTATGTACCTCTCACAATTAAATGTTACAATGCTTTTAAAAATCTACCATTTTGTGGTTGTATTGGCCTCGCTTAGTTGGCTAAATTTAGCTTTTTTGAAGTTTGGTATTTTTGTTCCTCCCTGAAGAAACACTCGTTTGAAGGATAATTGGAAGGTTATTACTTTATGGTCACTATTTCCTAGGTGTCCCCCAACCTGCACATCTTTTGTTCTGTCAGGTCTATTGGTTAATACTAAGTCCAGTATGGCCGTCCCTCTAGTGGGGTCCTGAACCAGTTGGGAAAGGTAATTGTCTTTGGTTATTGCCAAGAACCTGTTTCCTTTATGGGATGTACAGCTTTCAGTTTCCCAGTGTATATCTGAGTAGGTGAAGTCCCCCATAATAACGACTTCATTATGATTTGCCGCCTCGTCTATCTCGTTTAGTAATAGATTTTCTGTGGACTCTGGTATATTAGGTGGTTTATAATAAACTCCTATTAGTAATTTATTATTGTTTTTTGCTCCATGTATTTCTACCCACAGTGACTCCACATGTTCATGTCCCTCACAGATGTATTCTCAAATTACGGGATTTAGACAGGACTTCACATAGAGGCAGACCCCTCCACCTCTCATCGTCATAGCTATCATCCAGCCATGTCTCAGTTATTCCCAATATGTCATAGTCCTCCTCACACATCTCTAGTTCCAGTTCACCTTGTTAGTCAGGCTTCTGGCATTAGTATACATACATTTGAGAGGTTTATGTGTATTTTTTACCCTACACCCTTCATTCTGAACTGTTCTAGTCCCCCCTTCCATTCTTCCCCCAGTCCCACTACCTTGCCCCCGGTCTCTATCTTCCCCTCCTATAATGTAATTACCCTCCCCCCCAGTCCCTAGTTTAAACACTCCTCCAACCTTCTAGCCATCTTTCTCCCCAACACAGCTGCCTCTTCCCCATTGAGGTGCAGCTTGTCCCTACGATAGAGCCTGTAGCCGACAGAGAAGTCGGCCCAGTTCTCCAGGAACCCGAACCCCTCCTTCCTACACCAGTTCTTGAGCCACTTGTTAACCTCCCTAATCTCCCGCTGCCTTTCTTGTGTTTCAGAAGGGTTGAGTTCACAGTATAACCACATATTTGTAATACAGCAAAGTTTCTTTGACATCATTGAAAATGACATTGAAAAATAGTCTTTTAGAGGGTAGACCTCTCAAGTAAGAGGCCAATATACATAGAAGATAGAGGGAAAAATCTGGTTTAAGAGTTGGTTTTATGGACCGATGACACAGTATTTAAAAATTACATGTTTACATACTTTACATTTTGCAAATTCTATTATGTTTTCTTGTCTTATAGATACAACTGTAGCCAGGAAATGAAGATTTAAATCATCAGAGACAAAGAAAATAGAAAGAGAAAAGGTATGTCAATCTACTCTAGATAATAGTTACAGTATGTGAGAAAATGTCTCCATGCTCCTGTTTGTTAAGATCACAGTGTTATCTTTTTAATTTTGCTTTGAGCACATTTTACTATATGTCCTCTATTTCCATTTTATATCTCTGAAAACTCATTGGAAGAGCAGGTCATGGTGTCCCTTGTGTCTTCAAAGGAGCCTCTTGTTAAAGTAAAAAGTGCTAAAACTTTAGGCTTGATACTTTTGGCATTTGTAGAACATTGTCAAGAAAGTTACTAGATAGATGGTTAGTTGAAAGCTTGCACCAGACATCCCCTTGCATACATTTTGGATAAACTTTTTATTTTGATGTCTCCACGGCCTCGTTCATCTGTGCTGTCAGTGAATTGACTTAATCTGGGCAAGGACATTCTATCATGGCATATTTTACTAAGAGGATTTTTCTGACATTGTACGCAATGCACCCTGATGGAAAAGTATTCCCGGTGTCTCTTTATTGATTAGTAGCTTTGGCTAAATAGTTTAAAGCCATTTTTATAGGGAGTGAGGCCTTGGTCTGAGTTAATAATGGCAATAACCAGGTGTTTGATACCCATTAAAAAGATGAACTGCTAGCCTTTAGCCAATACACCAATAGACTTTAATGCAGTAATTATGCTGAATGCCAATTTATCATAAATAATCCATCTTAATATGCAGTAAACACATCAATATAGACACACGTTTTCATTAAGTATGTAACTGAGCAATGAAAGAGTTTAATTAATTAATTTAATTCTTAGGCTTAGCTTCTACTGAACTGCGGTGATGCAGAAGCCAATGGCCGATGAATTTAAGGCCTCATGCCCATGACTGTATATATCATCCGTGTACTATCTATCTGCATGTTTTGTGAGAGCAAACTAACTCATTCATGTCAATGGGGCTAAGCACACATTAGTGTTGTTTGCAGATCCGGTTTTCCATTACACCAATTATAGAAAATTATAAAACTCATAGAACATATCCTATTCTGGTTTATTTTGTGGATGAGAATAGCCCTTTCTATTTATGGGAATAAGAAAAAACTAAATGTATGTGGAGAGTATCCATATTTTGCGGATCCGTTGTTTGCAAACCGAAATAGGGAAACAGTTGTGTGCATGAGGCCTAAAGGTAATACTTCTGTTAACTCTGCCGCATCATAGCCACACTGTAGAAAGTAAGCCTCTGGCGCAAGCATTCGGAAACTCAGATCCTATTGTCTTGAATGGGAGGTGAGCCTCAGTATCCCAGCAGGCCACTACACAGTATACAGAGCTGCCTGCCTCTAGCTACGTATACTGTATAGGTTCCTGCACGGTGGCTGCCCGAAACAGCTGATTGTGATGCACAGCACTCTTCCATTAAAGAGATCAGGATGACACAATGTCAGGCTGACTCCCCTGAGATGATAGGGAGTTGAAATAACCGGCTACCTGTCAGTTAAAAAAGAAATGGTAGAAACAGCGCTCAAAGTGAACAAAAAGGATGTAAGTGATCGAACTGCATGTTCAAGTCCCCCAGAGAGACTATAAAAATGTTTTTAAAATAGTATTTACCAATAACCCAGTAGAATTAAAGATTCAAATCACCCCTCCTTCCCAATTTTACAAATATAAAAATAAGCAATAAAAAATTGCTGGGTCCAAATGTGTCTGAAATATTAAAAAGTAAACGTATTTATCAGTACATGATATGGTAAATTAATTGGTGCTATTAAAGTACAACTGGTCCCCCCCAAAAAAAACAAGCTCTGTGAGCTCTAATAGAAAGAAAAAGGAAAAATGAATAAATGAAACTTCATTGAAAATTTCCTACCATTTACTTCTGCAGGGTGTGTGTATGTCCTTTACCTTATTGCTGTAATTCATCTGGATCTGACGTAATTCTGTCAGAGAACTGGTACTGCTCCTCTTGGCTCTCTGTGCTCTCCCCTTCCCTTCTCACAGGGTTAGAGATGGCAGGAGGTTATGCACAGCAGATGTGTTTGGAGAGGGTAGATGGAATCCAAGGAGAACAGCTGTAAATGGAGAGGAACACACAAGGCAGTTTGCAGGCTGAAGACAGTAGCATTCTAGACACACAGATTCAGCATATGTTACTCAGAAGGACACATCCATAAAAGTGTGAACTTGTAGCAGGTTGAAAACCAAATATCAGGAAGTCTGAAAATGATAGACTTAAAGAAAGGTATTACTCAGGATAACCACTAACATGAAAAATCATATTTTCTGTTTCAGAGTTGTCCTTAGTATTTAACTTCATAACATTGTGCATTTCTAAAAGCTGAGTGTTTTCTTTGCATTTTTTTTATGACAGACAGGGTTCAATTTGTGTACTATTTTTGCTAAATGTAGCTTTTCCGTCTTTTATCCGTTCTCTTGTCTAGTTCAATTTTTTAATCAGAGAACGTGATAACAGAGTGTAAATATGTCACGTTGATATCATGTAATTAGGGATAGTTGGTCTGGTCAGGATAGTGGCATTTTCCAGTGTTTTATATGTACAGTGTTTAAGTACAGTAATTAGCTTTTTTCTTCCTCTATGACTTACATTGTTTATATAGTAATGGAGAAGGCAGGTTAAGTTGCTTAACTTCCCTTTAAATTTTCTAGGTCCCCATTTTTCATATGGGGACTTTTTTTTGCATTTTTGCTGTGATTTCTCAAAAAATATTGCATCAGTACAAAGGCTTCATATTTGTTCGAAATTAAATATATTGAAATCAGGTTTTTGCTTTCCATATATTATTTAAAAAAAAGCAATGTCACACCTGCCACACGAGCAGTCACAATAATACGCTGATGTTTCATTCACTTGTCAGCTTTGCTGTATATACATGCAGAGAATCAGAATCATCTCATTTTTGTTAGCTTCTTAACCCCTTAAGGACACGGCCATATTTCACCTTAAGGACCAGGCCATTTTTTGCAAATCTGACCAGTGTCACTTTATGTGGTGATAACTTTAAAACGCTTTTACTTATCCAGGCCATTCTGAGATTGTTTTTTCGTCACATATTATACTTCATGACAGTGGTAAAATGGAGTAAAAAAAAAAATATATATTTTTATTTATAAAAAAAATACTAAATTTACCCAAAATTTACAAATTTCCAAGTTTCAATTACTTTACTTCTATAATACATAGTAATACCTCCAAAAATAGTTATTACTTTACATTCCCCATATGTCTACTTCATGTTTGGATCATTTGGGGATTTCCATTTTATTTTTTGGGGATGTTACAAGGCTTAGAAGTTTAGAAGCAAATCTTGAAATTTTTCAGAAATTTTCCAAAACCCACTTTTTAACGACCAGTTCAGGACTGAAGTCACTTTGTCACTTACATAATAGAAGCCACCCAAAAATGACCCCATTCTAGAAACTAGACCCGTCAAGGTATTCAAAACTGATGTTACAAACTTTGTTAACTCTTTAGGTGTTCCACAAGAGTTAATGGCAAATAAAGATAAAATTTCTGAATTTAGATTTTTTTTTTTGCAAATTTTCTATTTTAATGCATTTTTTCCAGTAACAAAGCAAGGATTAACAGCCAAACAAAACTTAATATTTATTGCCCTGATTCTGTAGTTTGCAGAAACACACCCCATATGTGGTCGTAAACTACTGTACGGGCACACAGCAGGGCGCAGAAGGAAAGGAGCGCCATGTGGTTTTGGGAAGGCAGATTTTGCTGGACTGGTTTCTTTACACCATGTCCCATTTGAAGCCCCCCTGATGCACCCCTACAGTAGAAACTCCAAAAAGTGACCCCATTTTGGAAACTACGGGATAAGGTGGCAGTTTTGTTGGTACTATTTTAGAGTAAATATGATTTTTGGTTGCTCTATATTACACTTTTTTTGAGGCGAGGTAACAAAAAATAGAAATTCTGAAATTTAATCTCCATTTCCCAATAACTCTTGTGGAACACCAAAAGGGTTAGCAAAGTTAGTAAAATCAGTTTTGAATACTTTGAGGGGTGTAGTTTCTTAGATGGAGTTACTTTTTTGGAGTTTCTACTCTAGGGGTACATCAGGGGGGCTTCAAAAGAGACATGGTGTCAAAAAAACAGTCCAGCAAAATCTGCCTTCCAAAAACCCTATGGCGTTCCCTTCTTCTATGCCCTGCCGTTTGGCCATACAGCAGTTTACGACCACATATGGGGTGTTTCTGTAAACTACAGAATCAGGGCAATAAAAAATAAGTTTTGTTTGGCTGTAAACCTTTGCTTTATTAGTGGAAAAATTGATTAAAATGAAAAATTTGCCAAAAAATAGCTGTTTTGAGACCGTTTTTTTTTTTGTTATTTACATCGTTGATCTGACAGGTTAGATCATGTAATATTTCTATAGAGCAGGTTGTTACAGACGCGACAATACCAAGTATGACTACTTTCTGGGGGTTTTTGTTAAAGTTTTACATAATAAAGCATTTTTGAAAAAAATATTTTTTAGTGTCTCCACATTCTGAAAGCCATATTCTTTTTTTTTTTGGGCGACTGTCTTATGTAGGGGCTTATTTTTTGCGGGATGAAATGTCGGTTTGATTGGCACTATCTTGGGGTGCATATGACATTTTGGTCGCTTGCTGAGGGGTTTGATTATGTGATATTTTTATAGAGCAGGTTCTTACAGATGCGGCGATACATAATATATATACTTTTTTTAAATTATTTTACTTTAACACAATAACAGCATTTTAGACAAAAATAAAATAATGTTTTAGTGTCTCCATTGTCTGAGAGACCTTTTTTTTTTTTTGGGTGATTGTCCTATGTAGGGGCTCATTTTTTTATGGGATGGGATGGCGGTTTGATTGGTACTATTTTGGGAGGCATACGCCTTTTTGATCGCTTGGTATTACACTTTTTGTGATGTAAGGTGACAAAAAATAGCTTTTTTTACACCATTTTTTTTAATGGTGTTCACCTGAGGGGTTGGGTCATGTGATATTTTCATAGAGCAGGTTCTTACGGACACGGCGATACCTAATATGTGTAGTGTATTTTATTTTTAAAATTTTTTATTTAGTGATAAATGTGTTTTTTAATTTTTCCTTTTTTCTTCACTTTTTTTTACATTTTTTTTTACCCAGACCCACGTGGTTCTTGAAGATCCAGTGGGTCTAATATCTGTATAATACAATACAGTACATTATATAGTGTACTGTACCGTATTTTCACTTTTACACAGTCTGTGAAGGCGTCCGGTTACCATGGTAACCATCACCCGCTGTCACAACAGAGCAGCGGGTGATGGGGAGGGGGCCCTCTCCCTCTGTGATCCCATCCTGTCGGGTGGCTGCAAAGGCATAGAAGCGGTCCCTACGGACATGGAAAGGTTAAACAGCCAACATCTGTACCAGATGTCAGCCGTTTCAAGCAGTGTGTCAGCAATGTGCTGACACTCTGCTCACCGTTCGACCATCTGCCGCACCGCCACACCTCCGACTCCGCCCGCAACCCCCCCATGCACCGCCCGCTGGCACAATATCAATGAGGGCTGCAGGGGGGGGGGTTAAAATGAACCCTCGTGAAAGCACTGCAAACCGCAGGTCTGAATTGACCTGTGGTTTGTAGCGATAGACAATACGTGGGGGGGGGAGGTCCCCCCTCAGCATTGTCACAGAGTGCCTGTTGAATGATTTCAGTAGGCACTCTGTTCCGATCACCGCGCGGTGGTGATTGTAAGTACACATGACGTACCGGTACGTCATGTGTCCCTAAGAGTTTAAAGGGATTGCCACATAAAGTAAGTTTATCCCTATCCACAGGATAAGGTAAAAGTGTCTTGTTAGTGGTGGTCTGTTCACAGGGGCCCCTGCTGATCATGAGAATGGAGGCCTGTACATGCAGTCGGCTATCTCCGGCATCCTCATAGAGCTGATTGGAGTGGCAGTACTCATGGAACCGGGGCCACCTCAGTCGTTAAACCCCTGTCGATCAAACACGCATACTATATTCTCTACATAGATGATAATGTTGCATATACATGCAGCAATCGAGCACACAAGCGTTCCTTCCCGACAATTGCCTGCTCATTATTTGAGGTGAAGCGATGCATTTATATGCAGTGATCACCTCCACGGTGGGACAAACAATGGCTAATGAAACCCCACCTTAAATTATTTTAATGGGACAACCCCTTTAATGACAGCAATATTGTACTGCATAGATAAGGCAGGATAAAAAGAGTATACCCCTTACACAGATAAGGCTCTCTATGGAACAGTACTCCATCACTTCCTGGAGACTTGTAAAAATGTATGAGATTACTTTTTATATTGACTCTCATTAATTTCATATCAATTTAGTCGCCCTGTTTAGTCGCCCTCCTGTAGTGACTATACAGGGAGGAATTGTGTACCGTATGTCATGTGCCAGTATCACCACACAAAACTCTTTATACATAAAAAGAACTTTAGGTAGAAGACGTACAAAAGACCAAATTCATTATTTATCATCTATATACAGTACTTGCATCTAGCTAAAATCACCAACACCACCCAGTGGTACCTGTAAAAAACAGGCTAGTCTTACCTGTCCACAACCACTCTATTCTGGTTCCGTGTCTCCCAGGCAGCCTTCACTGAAATTTCGAACTCTGCCTGTCAACTTCTGCACAGATGGGGTCATGAGGGCCACTGCAGCCAGTGACTGGCCTCAGTCTCCCCAAACACAGGTACTGCTTGGGTGGGTTTAAAAAAAAAAACTGGACAACCCCTTAAAGGAGTTAATTTAAAGCAGTACTTGTTAGTTGTGACATGATCATAGAAACTTATCATTAGTTAGAAAAGTGAGTAGCTGGGGATGTCTTACAGATTCCAATCTTTTGTGTCTACAGAGGTTTTTGGACATTTTCTGTACATAGAGATCAAGATCAGCACTAGGGGATTAAATTGCAACATGTCTTGTTTTAGGAAGTTAGAGCACGTCTTGTGTTCTGTTCTTGGAGCCTTCTTTACTCAGATATATAGAACCTCATTAAACTGTGTAACAGTCCACCTAATGAATACACATCCTCTCCTGCTATATATATGAGTGTGGCTATTGTATGGTTAGACTTGGATACAGTGAACACTATTATAAGACTTGCAATGCATCCAGCCTGTTCTCTAACCCCATCTATTCTGAATTCACTAGAGCTCTTTGTTTGCTCTATCTATATGCATGTAACGTCAACGCAAATGTCAATGCTTTTACCCTCTCCTAACTCAAGTATGGTGCTGCATTAAGGACTGTATTTGGCCCCATGGAATCCTAGAACAATTAGAGCTCAGGGTGTTTTTTCTGCTGATGCTGTTTTAACCCCCGCTTGTCACTGGCATGCTGATCCTCACTCATTGGGAAGGTGAGAGAGCACGGATACTGACAATGAATACTAATACAGTGAACATGTACCTAAATGGGCAATGAAGCAAACATAAAGAGCAAAGTTTAAAGACTTGGAAAGTATTTGTCTTAAAACTATATTTAAGCCAGTAAACTTGTACAGTATGTGTTTATTGCTATACATACTGTAAGATCTTGATGGTTATAGTGTCATAGCACATGTGGTACAACCCCTGGGTCTGTGTTGTTCTGTTATTGCTGTTTTTTTATAGAGCTTTTCATTGAATTGTTCATCAGCATCGTCCTGTATCAAAATAGGTGCTAATATGTGGCCCTTGGCAGTAGTGGGTGATACTTATGATTTACTGCTAGTTTTTGAACTGTACATATACAGTGCCTTGCAGAAGTATTCACCCCCTTGACTTTTTTCATGTTTTGTTACATTACAGCCTTAAGTTCAATGTTTTGTTAATCTGAATTTTATGTGATGGATCAGAACACAATAGTCTAAGTTGGTGAAGTGAAATGAGAAAAATATATAAATAAAACTATTGTTCAGAAATAGAAAACAGAAAATTGGCATGTTCGTATGTATTCACCCCCTTTGTTAGGAAGCCCATAAAAAGCTCTGGTTCAACCAATCACCTTCAGAAGTCACATAATTAGTGAAATGATGTCCACTTGTGTGCAATCTAAGTGTCACATGATCTGTCATTACATATACACACCTTTTTTGAAAGGCCCCAGAGGCTGCAACACCTAAACAAGAGGCATCACTAACCAAACACTGCCATGAAGACCAAGGAACTCTCCAAACAAGTAAGGGACAATGTTGTTGAGAAGTACAAGTCAGGGTTAGGTTATAAAAAATATCCAAATCTTTGATGATCCCCAGGAGCACCATCAAATCTATCATAACCAAATGGAAAGAACATGGCACAACAGCAAACCTGCCAAGAGACGGCCACCCACCAAAACTCACGGACCGGGCAAGGAGGGCATTAATCAGAGAGGCAGCACAGAGGCCTAAGGTAACACTGGAAGAGCTGCAGAGTTCCACAGCAGAGACTGGACTATCTGCACATAGGACGACAATAAGCCGTATGCTCCATAGAGTTGGGCTTTATGGCAGAGTGGCCAGAAGAAAGCCATTACTTTCAGCAAAAAACAAAAAGGCACGTTGTGAGTTTGTGAAAAGGCATGTGGGATACTCCCAAAATGTATGGAGGAAAGTGCTCTGGTCTGATGAGACTAAAATTGAACTTTTGGGCCATCAAAGAAAACACTATGTCTGGCGCAAACCCAACACATCACATCACCCAGAGAACACCATCCCCACAGTGAAACATGGTGGTAGCAGCATGCTGTGGGGATGGGACTGGGAAACTGGTCAGAGTTGAGAGAAAGATGGATGGTGCTAAATACAGGAATATTCTTGAGTAAAACCTGTATTACTCTGTGCGTGATTTGAGGACAATGACCCCAAACACACTGCTAAAGCAACACTTAAGTGGTTTAAGGGGAAACATGTAAATGTGTTGGAATGACCAGTCAAAGCCAAGATCTCAATCCAATAGAAAATCTGTGGTCAGACTTAAAGATTGCTGTTCACAAGCACAAACTATCCAACTTGAAGGAGCTGGAGCAGTTTTGCAAGGAGGAATGGGCAAAAATTCCAGTGGTAAGATGTGGCAAGCTCATAGAGACTTATCCAAAGCGGCTTGGAGCTGTGATTGCCGCAAAAGGTTGCTCTACAAAGTCTTAACCCTAGGGGGGTGAATAGTTATGCACATTGACTTTTTCTGTTATTCTGTCCTATTTGTTGTTTGCTTCACAATAAAAAAAAAAACATCTTCAAAGTCTTGGGCATGTTCTGTAAATTAAATGATGCAAATGCTCAAACAATCCATGTTAATTCCAGGTTGTGAGGCACCAAAACACGAAATAAGTCAAGGGGGGTGAATACTTTTGCAAGGCACTGTACTTGCAATCTGAAGCAATGGTAAGTCCAGGGGCTCCCGGCAACAAGCAGTAAGTCACATACGCTAACCACATCCACAAATGCTTATGGGTAATAGCACCCTTATATTGTTATTGAATTGCCAAGATCATGAAAAGCAGGTATTTTGAAATTCAGTAGAATACAAACGTAAAGGAGAGTAAAATAATAGTTCATTTTCTGAAGATTCTATAATATAGCTGTTTTCCAGGAGTTGGCTATATACATTTTTACACATACAGTACATGTTTTTTCATCTGTCTGATTATTTAAAGTGAATGTGTCACCTCCCGTAAGCCCTATTATAGAAGACCTGTCACCACAAAATTAAATGCAATCTGCAGGCAGCATGAAGAGCTGAGCAGATTGATATATAGATTGATATAGAAAAGATTCCGTAAAACTTCTAATTTATACATTTATATCTCTGCTTTTTCCAGACTTAGGACAGACCTTGTATACAGTTATAAATGACTGACAGCTATCTCTGTGGACACACTTACACAGAGAATGCCATCCTCCTCCATTTATAACTATCAGTGACTAACAGCTATCTACCAATACACACTTACACAGAGAATGCTATCAATCACTGATAACACCTCCCATGTGTACAGCTATGAGAAACTGACAGCTATCTATGTATAAACAGTTACACAAAAAATTCTGTCAATTACTGATATCCCTTCCCCGTGTACAACTATCAGTGACTGACGGCTATCTGTGTATACACACTTACACAGAGAATGCTATCAATTACTTATAACACCTCCCCCATGTACAACTATCAGTGACTGACGGCTATCTGTGTATACACACTTACAGAGAGAATGCTATCAATTACTGATATCATCTCCCTGTGTACAGCTATCAGAGACATATAGCTATCTATGTATACACACTTACACAGAGAATGCTATCAATCACTGATAACACCTCTTCATGTACAGCTATTAGTGACTGACAGCTATCTATGTATACACACTTACACAGAGAATGCTATCAATCACTGATAACACCTCCCCTTGTACATCTATCAGAGACTGAACATCATCTTCAGCTTCACATGTCCTGTACATCTAGTAATGGAACTGCGCAGATCATGGTGTAGTTCCCAGGTTAGATAGGAGCATCTTCCAGGACCTGTGATGACATCATCTTCAGCTTCACATGTCCTGTACATCTAGTAATGGAACTGCGCAGATCATGGTGTAGTTCCCAGGTTAGATAGGAGCATCTGCCAGGACCTGTGATGACATCATCTTCAGCTTCACATGTCCTGTACATCTAGTAATGGAACTGCGCAGATCATGGTGTAGTTCCCAGGTTAGATAGGAGCATCTGCCAGGACCTGTGATGACATCATCTTCAGCTTCACATGTCCTGTACATCTAGTAATGGAACTGCGCAGATCATGGTGTAGTTCCCAGGTTAGATAGGAGCATCTGCCAGGACCTGTGATGACATCATCTTCAGCTTCACATGTCCTGTACATCTAGTAATGGAACTGCGCAGATCATGGTGTAGTTCCCAGGTTAGATAGGAGCATCTGCCAGGACCTGTGATGACATCATCTTCAGCATCACATGTCCTGTACATCTAGTAATGGAACTGCGCAGATCATGGTGTAGTTCCCAGGTTAGTTAGGAGCATCTGCCAGGACCTGTGATGACATCATCTTCAACTTCACATGTCCTGTACATCTAGTAATGGAACTGCGCAGATCATGGTGTAGTTCCCAGGTTAGATAGGAGCATCTGCCAGGACCTGTGATGACATCATCTTCAGCTTCACATGTCCTGTACATCTAGTAATGGAACTGCGCAGATCATGGTGTAGTTCCAAGGTTAGATAGGAGCATCTGCCAGGACCTGTGATGACATCATCTTCAGCTTCACATGTCCTATACATCTAGTAATGGAACTGCGCAGATCATGGTGTAGTTCTCAGGTTAGATAGGAGCATCTTCCAGGACCTGTGATGACATCATCATCATCACAGGTTCCGTACATCTAGTAATGGAACTGCGCAGCGCATGGTGTAGTTCCCAGGTTAGATAGGAGCATCTGCCAGGACCTGTGATGACATCATCATCATCACAGGTTCCGTACAGCTAGTAAATTGGATTCAGGAAAAACTCTGCCAGGAGGCAGAAAAAAAGACAGAGCGATGCATCGGAGTAAGTAGAAATTTAATAAAAACACATAAAAATTACATTTAAAAAAATTACATAAAAATGTAATTATGTAATTTTTTTTGTGTTTTTATTAACCTCTTAGGGACGAAGGGCGTACATATGCGCCATTCGTCCGCACTTAAAGATGGCGCCCGCTCCCGCACGGAGCGGGCGCCCGAGCTGCGGGTAAAAGCTTGATTCATCAAGCTGACACTCGCAGCTCATGTCCACGACCGCAGCGATGCCGATCGCGGACATTTAACCCCTCAGATGCCGTGGTCAATCCTGACCACGGCATCTGATCACATGCAAAAACCGAAAGTTTCACTTGCGGTTGTGCTCGGCTCCCTGATGGCCACAAGGGGAGCCGAGCATGCATGTAGTACCCTAGGTTTCTGTGAATGAAACCTAGGGTACTTATTAATAGTATTCCTATGGAGCCTATGACTGTAATAGGCTCCATAGGAAATATGCGTTTTCTCATATATTCCAATGCTATTGCATTGGAATATATGAGAATAGCAATCTGATGATTGCATCTTATAGTTCCCTATAGGAACTATAAGAAAGTGGTAAAAAAAAAAAAAAAAAGTTTAAAAAATAAAAATTAAATAAAAAAAATATAAAAATTCAAATCACCCCCTTTCCCCAAAATGAAAATAAAATAAATAAAAAAATAAAAAATTACACATAATGGGTGTCGCAATGTGCGACGCCCATACTATAATAATATTAAAAAATATTCACCATACGGTAAACATAAAAACGGAAGAAAGCGTCCAAATGGCTAATTCGCCATTTTTGGGCGCTTCATTTCCCTAAAAAAATGAATAAAAGTGATCAAAACATCATACGCACCCCATAATGGTATCAATTAAAAGTTCAGATTGCCCCGCAAAAAATGAGCCCCTACACTGCTCCATACGCATAATTACAAAAAAGTTATAGGGGTCAAAACATGGCGACAAAAAAATAAAATAAAAAAATTCCCACTTTTATTTTCTTTTTCACTATCAAAACGCAAGAAAAACTATACATATTAGGTATTGCCGGATTCGTACTGACCTGAAGAATAAAATTAACCAGTCAGTTTTATCGCAAATCGAACGTTGTAATTTAAAAACCCGTAAAACTGTGGTGAAATAGCTTTTTTTTTGCAATTTCACCCCATTTGGAATTTTTTTCCCGTTTCCCACTACATCACATGCAAAAATAAATGGTAGCGTTAAAAAGTACAACTTGTCCCGCAAAAAATAAGCCGTCATATGGCTATGTGAGCGGAAATATAAAAATGTTATGGCTTTTGGAAGGCAGGGAGCGCAAAACAAAAACGCAAAAATCCCAAAACCCCCGGTCCTTAAGGGGTTAAATTACTACTTCGACCTCCTCCGGTGCAGTTTTTTCTGTCTCACAGTAGAGTGTTTCCCGGATCCAGTATTTTCCGGCTTCCTGCAGTGCCCGGCATCCAGCGCAGCAGCCTAGTTCCCCCGCCCTCCCGGCGTGGGGGTAGTGTTGTGCCTAGCCCTTCACAACACCAATTGTGAAGATACTATCACTGCTTTCCCAAACCCCCAGGATATCAGACAGGGAGCGACCCCCTCTCTTATAGTTTTTGTACATCTAGTAAAGGAACTGCACAGAGCATCATCACAGGTCCTTCAACCCCCAACACCAAGGAAAGGAACAGCAGGATGAGCTCTCCACTGAGATTAAAATGGAGTGGTAAGAGGAGATCCTCCTCCTTTCTTTTCATTTGCATCCCACTCCCTATTTTAACTCATATAGCACTCATATATATAAAGTACTGCAGACTGATAGAGCTACTATTTCCTCATGTACCTCACACAATATCCATAATATATAACTGGCCACGACAGTATATATGTACACCCTGCACTATTATACTTTGTACTTCTCACATCAGTACACTGCTCTCTCTCTCTCTCTCTCTCTATATATAGATATATATATATATATATATATATATATATATATATATATATATCCATATAGTTATATATATGCTGCACTGTACTGATATGTGAGGTAACGAGCTGTGATTTCTACCTCATACATCACATATCAGTACATGAATGTATATACTATATATCTGTACACACTTCTATCTATTATACCTTGTACCTCACATATCAGTACACTGCTGTATGTACTGGCCAGGAACAGGTAGTTGGAGGGGCTATGAATGGAGCATGGGGGCTCAATTTAGATTCTTGCTATGGAGCCCTAAAGTGCATTGAGAGGACTTCTCTTGGAGTCTCATGTGCTTATGTGTCCCTTCAATGCATTCCATGGCTGGTTTGCTGGTGCACAGCAGAGGAATAGGTGTGAGTATCCTACAAATTACCGATCTGGAGTCGTCCTCGGTAGTACTATTCATGCATTACTGCGCTCAAACGGAATCTGTCAGCAGTTTTGACCATGCTAAACTGCTGACAGCAATAGGTGAGGGTTGGAGCAATATAAACATGCCTTTTGTGGAACTTTGCCCATCGAAAGTAGTGTGAATATGAAGTTTTAGCTTCCAGATTCTGCCTTTACAGGTGCCTAGGGTGGGGCTTCACTTTGATGTTCTGTCTACATTGTGCAGCTTAACAGCCCTTTTAGCACTGACAGCCAGAGGCGGACTGGAAACTAACAGTGGCCCTGGAAGAAAATGTAAAAGTGGCCCCATGTTGCAGGCGGGTCCAAATTAAAGGGGTTCTGCAGTTTGTTACCACTGATGATCTATCCTCAGGATAGATCAACAGCATGTGATCGGCCGGGGTCCAACACCCGGGACCCCAGCCGATCAGCTGTTTGAGAAGGTCGCGGCGCTGCAGGTGCGCCGCGGCCTTCTCACTGTTTACTGCTGCTAGCGCCCCGCCCAGTGACGTCACGACTTGTATCCAAGTGGCGTGGGCGAGGCTAAGCTCTGTTCACTGAACGGAGCTTAGCCACGCCACTTGATAGATCTTCGCCACTTGGATACACGCCACTTGATAGATCATCAGTGGTAACAAACTGCAGAACCCCTTTAACAGAAGGCAATTCAACATAATAAGTCAGGGACAACATATGTAGACAGGGATGAAAGAAGTAGGCAGGGCCAGCAATACCATAGTGAAGAGCAATATACCACCCCAGCTGAACCAAATACCACAGTGCAGCACAAAATATTACCACCTGTACCACAGTATTGATCTGTTTCACTGTCCTGAGGATGTCCATCCAGTTGAATTGAGGAGGGCACCTGCGGCTGCTAAACAGGTGCGTGGGAGAGAATCAGATCATTATGTACCCGACTCGCTCCCGTGAGGAGGGCTTGGGTGGCCCTCCTAGGCGCCGGGGCCACCAGGAAATTTCCCTGTAGGGTCTATGGCCAATCCGCCCCTGCTGACAGCTATAGCATCCAACCAGCAGGGGACTCCAGTTGTCATTCAGCAGAATGGAGGGGCTGTGAGGCAGCGCAATGCAGACAGCACTTCACAGTAAAGTCCACCCTAGGCACCTGTAGGAACAGAATCTGGCTGAATAGAAGTTCATATTCACACTACTGCTAATGAGAAAAGCTCCACAAAAGTTATATTTGTCTGCTCTCCCCAGCTCCAACTTAGTGCTGTCAGCAAATATGCATGGACTTGACAGATTTCCATTAACAGTGCTTGCCAGGGAGGGATATTATTTGCATAATGAAAAGTTATACAATTTTCTGATATAGATTTACTTGGTTTTCAAGATGTTGCTTGCAATCATTCCATTAGAACTTTCATCATAAAAAGAAACTGTTCCGGTCATGTGAGACATATCCAGACTAGAAATAAAGCACCGTTTTCAGATCTGTCTTATAACAGGCCGTGTAAGTGTATGCCCATCTCCATGCCAGGAAAGATGGAATTAATCACTGAAGGATTGAAGTGACAGGCAGCAGAGATCCTGAAAACCACAATGAATTACAGGAAGTAAATTGCATAACTGTTCATTATTATAACATTTATTTGCTGAAGATGGATTAACCCTTTAGTGAATGTATAACTTGTAGAATTTAACAGTGGCTGCCCATTCAAAGTGTGACCCATTGGGAGTTTTGCTACAAGGAGTGTTTGATCATGTTTTATACATCCTGTAGCATTACTGGATATTTTTTCCCATTTTAATGTTTATTCATCATTAAAGGGTGTTTTCAGATTCATTCATCATTTTTTTCCTCCAATTAGATCTAAATCAGCATAATTGACAAGCAGATTGGACATTCTCACAATGCTGCCACACACTGGCCCAGATTTACTAAGGGTACTTTTACACTTGCAGCAGGGCGGATCCTGGCAGGCTATTCAGCCTGCCGGATCCGTCCTGCCGCAAGTTCCCGTGCACTGCCGTGCTGCCGCTCCGTCCCCATTGACTATAATGGGGTGGGGGGCGGAGCTACGGTGCAGCACGGCAGTGCACGGCAAAGAACGACGGACTGAAAAGTCAGACATGCAGGACTTTTAGTCCGGCGATCTCCAGCCGTGCACTGCCGTGCTGCCCGTAGCTCCGCCCCATTATAGTCAATAGGGACGAAGCGGCAGCACGGCATTGCACAGGTACTTGCGGCAGGACGGATCCGGCAGGCTGAATAGCCTGCTGGATCTGTCCTGCTGCAAGTGTAAAAGTACCCTAATGTGTCTGCGCCTAAGATCTTTCTAAAAAGTGGCACACACTGGCACAATTAGGGCTTCTATATTTGAATCTGACTTCCCGAAAAACTGCGAGACATATCTGAAAGGTGCGGAGATTTGCAGAAAAGTGGTGTGGTTTAAAATGCATCACTTTGCGACAAAACAATTGTAACACAATTACGGCCTAAAAATCTGTCTAAAAGTAAGCCAACCAATAGGTGGTATAGAGCCGGAGAAAAGTGTCTGTCCCTGCACCACATTTATCATCCAGCCGGAGCCCCTGTGATAAATCTGGAGAATGTGTAGATAGCTTTTAAGTTTATGACATTTATAGGATTAGTAAATCTCAGCCTGTGTCTTTTTATGGGTCTTTTGTTATCTTGGAAATGCCATGAAATTTATGTGTTTTTTCAAATGTTTTTAGGGTGGCTTTTCTAATCACACAACCTTTTTTCAGATTTTTTTTAAATAGAGAAGTCTGTTTCTCTGAAAAGTATTGGTATTTTTGTAAAAAAATTGAGTCCATAGCACATAATTAAAAAACGCCATAGAAATCATTATCATCTTTTTACAAACCACATGCGCTCTTTATGGCAATTTTAGTGGCCTTTCTTGCAAACAACTGTGTGAACAGAATCTTTTTTTCTCAATTTTATTAATTAAAAAGGTTCATGCACACGTTCGTAGTTTCAGTCGGAATCTGATCCACATTTTTTGTACATCGGATGCAGATCCATTCATCTAATTGGGGCCGCAAAAAATGTGGATAGCACACCGTGACACATACGGACGCGAAATGCACATGAGTCATTTCATTATTTTTTTTTTTTGCAGCTCTATTTAAGTAAACGGTTCCACATACGGGCGGCAAAAAAATCAGAACGGTCATTTAAAAAAAAAACATTTGTGTGCATGAGGCATTGGGGTCATACAAATCATTGTGCGTCCCCAGCCTAAGGCCTCATGCACACGACCGTTTTTTTTGCGGGTGTACGGGCCGTTTTTATGAGTTCCGTATACGGTCCGTATACGGACCCATTCATTTCAATGGGTCCGCAAAAAAAATCTGAAGTGTTTCCGTATGCATTCTGTTTCCGTATTTCCGTTTTTCCGTTCCGTGCAAAGATAGAACATGTCCTATTATTGCCCGCAAATCACGGTCCGTGGCTCCATTAAAGTCAATGGGTCCGCAAAAAAAACGGAATGCATACGGAAATGCATCCGTATGTCTTCCGTATCCGTTCCGTTTTTGCGGAACCATCTATTGAAAATTTTAAGCCCAGCCCAATTTTTTCTATGTAATTACTGTATACTGTATATGCCGAACGGAAAAACGGAAACACAACGGATAACAAAAACGGAACAACGGATCCGTAAAAAACGGACTGCAAAACCATACGGTCGTGTGCAATAAGCCTAAGGGCTCCTGTACACGACCGTATCTGTTTTTGTGGTCCTTAAATAGCGGATCTGTAAAACAAGGATTCAAGCCAAGTGTCTGCCTCCATGTTTTTTTTTACTTCTGCAGAAATGTCCAATTCTTGTCCGCAAAACGGACAAGAATAGGACATGTTCTATTTTTTTTTGCAGGGGCTGCGGAATGGACACACAGATGTAGAAAGCACAAAGGTGTGCTGTCCTCATCTTTTGAGATGAATGGGTCCACATGAGGTCTGCAAAAACTGTGATACCAAAACTACGGCTGTGTGCATGAATAGTAAATGTTACTTGGAACCATGGTCTGTAGATTGCAGAAAGCGAAAGGAACTGAAATACAGGAGTCATGTTGAAATAAATGACTATGGCTGTTTACCTGCCACCAGTTACCATGGGTGGGGTGTCTTCTCCTACTAGATGGACATAGCTACTGATTGTTCTCACCCTCCTTCTAGGTAAAGATAAGAAGAATTTACCATGGGAGAGGACTGACTGATACCTAAAACCTGGAAGCAATACCACTTGATTCTATTCCAGGCAGTAATATGGAAGAAAGCTGTTATCACTTAGCAATGACTAAGGAAGGTGCACTCTAAAGTGAACCCATGAACTAGGATGACACGCTGAAGCTGAGATTTTATGCTTCACCCACTGCAGGGTGTGGAACCAAGCTGATAGGTGGCGCCACTGGAACACCAAGTCCAAATGATCTCCTCTATGTTAGGTATCTAATTTAACATGTAGCAGACAACAGTTTTTACATTTACATCACAATTTGGGCAATACAAGTGAGGTACTCCCCCCACCCTAAGTATTTATATTGTATTCACTTTTATTACATCAGTATACATTGTAATGAAAGTGAAAATAAAATATTCGGATGTAAGCCTGTCAGATGAATGCCAAACTGACATTATATCATAAATGTGGTCCATAGAAACCACTATACACATGACACTATAGTGCAGTGGTGGCGAACCTATGGCACAGGAGCCAGAGGCGGCACTAAGAGCCATCTATGTGGGCACCCGCTTCCTTGAAAAAGTCTATGGTGTACCAATATGCCTTACACTTTTCCTGCCGTTCATCAGCGCAGAACGTGCTATGAACAGCTCAGGCAGTGCATTGAATGTAGGCAGGCTATTATAGCTAAATGATAAAATACATGGAAGATGTACTATATTGGACTGTAGTATTCTGGGTTTCTGGGTTGCTGGGTTTCGGACAGACAAAAACCATTGCATGCAACGGTTTTAGGTCCAGCCATCAGCCAGCATTAGTTCCAGATCAGGCAGTCGCATCAGCTCGCCACACATGAGGACACAGCCTAAATGTTTTGGCGCACACAAGTAATCTTGTGAAAAGCACAGTGTGAAATGAGTCTTATTAATGTGTAATTATAGTAAAACCTTATAAAGATGCAGTCTCATATTGGCTACATTTACTGTAAGGGTACTTTCACACTCGCGTATAATGCAAACGTTTGTATCCGTTCAGAACAGATCCGTTTGCATTAGTTTTAAAGAAAAATGACAAAGTCCAAAACGGATCCGTTTTGAATTACATTGAAAGTCAATGGAGAACGGATCCGTTTTCAAATGCACCATATTGTGTCATTAAAAACGGATCCGTCCCCATTGACTTACATTGTAATTCAAAACGGATCCGTTAGGCTCTGCATCTTCAGACGGACGCCAAAATGCTGCAAGCTGCGTTTTGGTGTCCGTCTCCAAAACGGAATAGAGGCGGAACGGAGCCGAACTGATGCATTCTGAGCGGATTCTTATCCATTCAGAATGCATTGGGGCTTAACTGGTCTGTTTTGGACCGTTTGTGAGAGTCCTGAAACGGATCTCACAAACAGAATCCAAAACGCTAGTGTGAAAGTACCCTAAGACTCTCTTTTTATTCTAGGTCATATGATTTTATTCTCCCTTCACCTTGAATAGGGTATTGTGGACTGCTTCTTGCACCCTGCTAGTGATGTACTGGGTCACTCTCCCACACTTCAGCGTTGCTGCTGCCTCTTACCTGCAGTCACAGTACTATCTGATAGTCATCAAAGAACAACCCTGATTATCTTTGGTTCCATTTGAAATCAATCTTGTCTTTGCTGCTGTATCCTGACTGTGGGTTCATCAACTTTTATAGCATTTTTTAAACTGGGGGAAATGTTCTTTTCTTATACTTTCCTTAACGGAAAGGAAGGTTGTGTCATCATGGCATATTGCTAGGATATGACATCAAAGTCAAATAGGTGTGACCCACATCTATTTCTCAAACGGGACACTGAAAGTGAAGGAGAGCACACTGCACCTGCGTAGCATGCTCTCTTTTATTTTCTGAGTTCCGAAAAAACCTGAGCGAGCGCTCACTTTGAGGTTCCCATTCTGGAGATAAGTTTGGGTTCCTGAAGTGGTTTCTCAGCAGTTCTGTATTATGAAGCCGCATGTGTTCTGTGTGTCACACTATGTTGGTGCCGTACAGTGCACTTTTTTGGTGATATTCTCCCCTAAGGCTGGGGCTACAGGACTATTTTGGCCACAACATTATCGCACTACCAAGGATTGCTCTGTAGCACTGCAGCTATTGAACTAAATGGGGTTGCAGCGTGATTTGCAAGTTGCTGCGACCAAGACCCCATGATCACAAAAAAATTCTGCAGTGTAGGATTTTTTTGTGACACTGGGATTGTGGTCGTGGCAACTTGTGAGCCATGCTGTGACCCCAGTCAGTTCAGTGGCTGCAGTGCTACACAGCGATTCGTGGTTGTGTAACATGTGTCATGGACACTCAGTTTAGAATATGATTTTGTGCATGAAGTTTTAGGCCTCTTTCACACGGGCGTCACGTTTGAAGCCCGGATCAGAGGCAGGTGCGTTGCAGGCAAATGCGCGATTTTTCGCGAGTGCAAAGCGTTTTAATGCATGTGAAAAATCTGCATGTTTGGTACCCAGACCTGAAGCCGGACTTCATCACTGAAGTCCAGTTTCGGGTTCAGTATTCTGTATATTTTATTATTTTCCCTTATAACATGGTTATATGGGAAAATAATAGCATTCTCAATACAGAATGCTATGTTAGCAGGGCAATAGAGGGTTAAAAAAAAATAATTGAACTCACCTCCTGCCATTGATCGCTTAGGTGCAAGGAACATCTTCTATCTTCATATCTGTTGGTTGAAGGACCTTCGGTGATGTCACTGAGTCACATGGTCCAATCATGGAAGCTTTTGATTGGACCATGTGACCCAGTGACATCACCGAAGGTCCTTTACCAAGCAGAATGAAGAAAGAAGAATGATCCCGGCACCTACGCGATCAAGAGGAGGAGTTGAGTTAAAGTTTTTGTTATTTTTAACCCTCTCTTCCCCTTTTTACATAACATTCTGTAATTAGAATGCTATTATTTTCCCTTATAAACATGTTATATGGGAAAATAATAAAGATCGGGTCCCCATCCCGATAGTCTCCTAGCAACCATGCGGGAAAATCGCAACCGCATCCGCACTTGCTTGCGGATGCTTGCGATTTTCCCGCAGCCCCATTCACTTCTATGGGGCCTGCGTTGTGTGAAAATCGCACTATATTGAACACGCTGCGATTTTCACACAACGCAGAAGTGATGCGGGAAAATCACCGCTCATGTGCACAGCCCCATAGAAATGAATGGGTCCAGATTCAGTGCGGGTGCAATGCGTTTACCTCACGCATTGCACCCGCGCGGAAATCACACCCCTGTGTGAAAGGGGCCTTAAAATGTAAATTTTCTAATGAAAATAAAAGGTCAAGTGAACTAGAGCCCTTCTATGGAAGAAGAACCGCTCCATCACAGATTTTCCCATTAACTACCGGTAGTTTCTTAATGCACTGCTTGGATACAATATGTTTTTATTGTTTTTGGCTTTAGAACTGAAAATGTAGAATGCATTCCAATGCTAAAATTCCTAATACAGTACTGGTTTATACAATACCATCAGCATAAGTAAACTTGAGTAAACTATATTAAAAAATGAAATCACATCATTTATATCCATTTAAGACATCACCCTATTAATCATGACCAAGCTAAAAACAGTCTGTAATGTGTAGAAAAATCTGTGCAGACAGGGGACGTCCACCAGAAGATTAGCATTATTGAAGTAGTTTACAATGACACGGTTGACTCTAGATTAGGGATGCTCCACCTGCACCCCTCCAGCAGTTGCAAAACTACAACTCCCAGCATGCCCTAGTAGCTGTAGGATGTCCAGGCATACTGGGAGTTGTAGTTTTGGAACAGCTGGAGGGCCACAGGTTGAGCATCCCTGCTTTAGATGATGGGGGAAAGATCAGATGCAAAATGGGAAAAGGGTCATAAGTCACTGCCAGGGATCACTGGCAGCAGCTTATCTCACTTGAGAACTAAGGATTGGGCAGGCTGAAATACTGCATGCTTGATCATTTTTTCCCTGGACAAATGCAGAATGAACCCCAGCGGAATATTTCATACACAATGGATGGTCATCCAGTCCGGTTTCAGCCAACGTTAAGTCTTATATATATGGCCCCCTTTGCTTTTGAGAAAAATAAGTTTGGAAATCTACCAAATGAAGAGTCTGGCAGTGGCTTATTCCCCTTTTCCCATTGAAGCACTTGCATGCTTGGCCCATTGTGGATGTATATGGGGGAGATGGGAGGAATAGCTGTTAAAGGGAATGTGTTATCAGAAAATGAACTGCCGCTTAAATCACTTTTTTATGTTTAGCATAATTTTAAAGATTTTTTGATTATGTTGTTTTTAATGTTCCATGTAGTCCATACATTTAAACAAAAAGGTAAAATCCTGCAGTTTTCACACTGGTCAATATGTCTAATAATTAGCACCACTTCTTGGTTTATACAGATTACTTTACTGCAGTTAACTCAATCTAATCCAGCCTGTAATGATAACACCTCTGTGTACAGATAAAACAGGATCCTCCATTCACATTAGCTGATTGTCAGAGCTTATCTCTTCCTTCCTTGTACAATGACCTCTGCACAGGTCACAGAGCGTGCCTAGGAAACTCTCCCATAGAGGTCAATAGGGTCCCTCCTGACTATTGTCTCTATGGCCAGTTGGGCTGCCATAAAGCAATTTTCTTACTGCTTTCTAAATGCTGTTAAGAACAGCTCAGGCAAGATGGCCGCCCCCATAATCATGTTCAGGAAACGGAACGAAAAAATCTGTAATCAGAAAATAAAAACATAATAGAAAAAAGGGATATGTGCTACTATCTGGTTTTAACTGGTAGATAAACTTTCTGGTGACACATTTCCTTTAAATAGCTCACCTGCTCCACGCCGCTCCATTCCGGCTCCTTGGGTCCCTAGCTCTTTTCTGCAGTGTTCCTGTCCTGTAAATTTCTGCATGGAAGTGGTCACATGCGCTACTGCAGCCAATTACTGGCCTCAGCTGTGATGTGTCCTCAAGCGGCATGTGAGCCAGCAGTGACGTGTCACTTGGGGACACGCCACCGCTGAGTCCAATCATTGGCTGCAGTGGAGCATTTGAGTTTTTCCATGCCAATAGATTACAGGAGCTTACAGACAGAAGAGAGCCAGGGAGTGGGAACACAGTGGCAGGGATTAGGTGCTTATGCTTTTTTTCCAGGTACAGCTTTTTAAAAAATGTGGCCAAGGCAGAAAAACCCATCAAATATAATGTAATTTGATCTGTTTGCTTGTATATTGTATATTGTATGGTACCCATAGACATAAAAATTGTTAAAATCGAAGGTGACAGCATGAATACCATTGTATGTAAGCTGGGAATTTTGCAAATCCAGATGGGTAAGAGGAGTGTGGATGCATACAAGTAGGTGCATAGCAAACCTACCCTAAGGGTACTTGCACATGAGCCGCACAAATTTCTGTTTGGATTTCTGTGCATATGTACACCCAAACAGGGGCGTAGCTATAGGGGGTGCAGAGGTAGCAGTCGCTACAGGGCCCAGGAGCCTGAGGGGGCCCAAAGACCCTTGTGCCATATATGAAAACACCAGTACTATAGAAAGTGCATGCTGGTCAAGTTACACCTCTGGCTGAAAGGAAGGGGTTAGGTCCAGAATTTGACATGGGAGGTTACTGTTTCAATTTTTGCCTCAGGGAGCACAAAGGTTACGTACTTCCCGGCCCCTGGCCACAGAGCACTGAGGGAAGGGGGCTCAAGTTGAACTTCCGCACCAGGGCCCAAGAGCCTTTAGCTACGCCCCTGCACCCAAAACCACAATTTCTAATTCTGGATTTGATGCGGTTTTGCCACAGATCTTACCTTTCATTTGAAAAGGGTACAGCTAAAACCGCAAACATAATTGACATGCTGCGGAATCGGAAATATGTACAGCAGGTCAATTTCCGATTTGTGTATATGAGATTTGTCTATTCTCTTACACTTTGCTGGTACTGTATTATGCAGCGGGTTTTACCGCATAGGAATCCACGTGGAAAGCCCATGTGTAATCTGCAACGTGTAAGTACCCTAAAGCTTCAGGACCCTAAACCTCAAGCCTTTTTCACATCAGAAGAAGCTAAAATAAAGGCTGCCCAACCTAGATAGATAATTGAATAGATAATAATCCCATTTCCCTCACATCTGTAAAACTCCGTTGGTTTTCCCTTGTTCAGTATAGCTTCCACACATTTGTAATGCTGCTGTTTGGCTTGTGCTTTCATCAGGAGACAAGTCCATCATATTAAGAGACGGTCTCTTTCTGTATGTTTCATACTGCCGGCACATTTATTTTTGCACTTACAGTAGCTAATACTAATTACTGTGAAAGGTGATTTAAAGCAGGAAAGATTGACTTTGTACAATCACACAGCATCTGCCAGATGAAAGTATGCTACCCGAAGGATATATATAAAGGCAGATTAGCTGTTTGTATCTACACATTTTAATCTCTCACGTTCCCAGCCAAGAAGTATGTCACTCAGGGTAATTATAGGAATGTATTTTTTCTGCTGTCAAATGTGTTTTGATTAAACACATTCTGTATAGATTCCTAATTATCTTAAAACTGTTGATGACTGTCCCTTTGGATTCAAACCGAAATGGTGCAAAGCAAAACATAGATCTTTCTATTATCGTCCTCTAAATCATGGCTTTTTAATGCATATTAATTGAATGAAGCATGCATAAATATCATAATTGTGTAGACCTCCAATCCACTCTGCAGAGTAATATATCTTCAAATGAGGTTTGATGATTATGACCAACCCCAGCAGGTAGCTACAAGGTTATTTTAAAAGACATAGGGGGACATTTAGTAAGACATTTTTACACCAGTCTTAAAGGGGTATTCCCATCATAATGATCACTGTTAAATCTGTTAATGATTTGACAGTGATCATTTTTGTAAATATAGTTAAATACCCAATTCCCACCCTTTTTAAGAAATTTATTCCCACTTACCTGATTGTTGTCATTCGGTCTCCCCTGGTTACGGCCACCGCTCTTCACTGGAATCACGAATGTCCTGAACGCGCACGCCGCTGGGCATGTGCCATGGTGACGTCATCCTGTGCAGTATAGTACAGAGCTGCGAACGCGCACTATACTATATCACCATGGCGCATGTGCGGTGGCATGCGCGTTCAGCCCATTGCGTGGCCCGGCCGGGAGAAGGCTTCAATCAAGATGAAGCCTGCCCCCAGCCATAATCCAGGGAGTGAATTCCGCGCTTGCAGCAGGTAAGTATGAAAATGCGAAGTGGGACAACCCCTTTAAGTCCCCCTGCGCTGCCGGAGGAAGCACCAAAATTATGTGGAGGAGCAGGCCTTCACTCTATGCGAGTTCCCTTGCTGGCATAGATTTAAGCCTCCCACATGCCATGGCCCCTTTTCTCGCTTCTCTGTAAAAGTGGCATGAGCAGGGATAAACTGCAGATTTTGCTGCAAAAATGGTGTGCGACAAAATCTGCAGATTTGAAGGGGTATTCTGGTTACCATAAATATACCTTATGTTATAGACTAATTCCAAAATGGGGTCACATGTGGGGTATTTATACTGCCCTGGCATTTTAGGGGCCCTAAAGCGTGAGAATCCAAATGCGTAAAAATGCCCTGTTAAATCCTAAAGATACTCATTGGAATTTGGACCCCTTTGCGCATCTTGGCTGCAAAAAAGTGGCACACATGTGGTATCGTCGTACTCAGGAGAAGTAGGGCAATGTGTTTTGGGGTGTATTTTTATATATAACCATACTTTGTGTGAGAAATATCACTGTAAACGCCAACTTTTTAAATTTTTTTATACAAAGTTGTCAATTTACAGAGATATTTCTCACACATAGCATGGGTATATGTAAAAATACACCCCAAAACACATTGCCCTACTTCTCCTGAATGCGGCGATACCACATGTGTGACACTTTTTTGCAGCCTAGGTGCGCAAAGGGGCCAAAAGTCCAACGAGTACCTTTAGGCTTTACAGGGTTGCTCACAATTTAGCCCTACCCAAAATGCCAGAACAGTAAACACGCCCCACAAATGACCCAATTCCGGAAAGTAGACACCCCAAGGTATTCACTGAGGGGCATATTCAGTCCATGAAAAATTGAATTTTTTGTCACAAGTTAGCGGAAAGGGAGACTTTGTAAGAAAAGACAAAAAAAAATCAATTTCCGCTAACTTGTGCCCAAAAAAATATCTTCTATGAACTCCCCATGCACCTCACGGAATACCTTGGGGTGTCTTCTTTCCAAAATGGGGTCACATGTGGGGTATTTATACTGCCCTGGCATTTTAGGGGCCCTAAAGCGTGAGAAGAAGTCTGGAATTCAAATGCGTAAAAATGCCCTCCTAAAAGGTACTCATTGGAATTTGGGCCCCTTTGCACACCTAGGCTGCAAAAAAGTGTCACTCATGTGGTATCGCCGTACTCAGGAGAAGTAGGACAATGTGTTTTGGGGTGTATTTTTACATATAACCATGCTGGGTGTGAGAAATATCTCTGTAAATGACAACTTTGTATAAAAATTTTATACAAAGTTGTCAGTTTACAGAGATATTTCTCTCACCCAGCATTAGTATATGTAAAAATATACCCCAAAACACATTGCCCTACTTCTTCTGAGTACGGCGATACCACATTTGTGCCACTTTTTTGCAGCCTAGGTGCGTAAAGGGGCGTAAAGTCCAATGAGTACCTTTAGGCTTTACAGGGCTGCTCACAATTTAGCTGTGCCCAAAATGCCAGAACAGTAAACACACCCCACAAATCACCCCATTTCGGAAAGTAGACACCCCAAGGTATTCACTGAGGGGCATAGTGAGTCCGTGGGAGATTTTATTTTTTTTGCCAAAAGTTAGCAGAAATGGAAACTTTTTTTTTTTTTTCTCAGAAAGTGACATTTTCCGCTAACTTGTGAATAAAAATGAAATTATAAATGAACTCACCATGCCCCTCTGCGAATACTTTGGGTTGTCTTCTTTCTAAATGGTGTCATTTGGGGGGTATCCTGGCATTCTAGCACCTGAAGAAACATGACAGGTGCTCAGAAAGTCAGAGCTGCTTCAAAATGCCGAAATTCACTTTTTTGCACCATAGTTTGTAAACACTATAACTTTTACCCAAACCAATAAATATACACCTATTGGATTTTTTTTTTATCAAAGACATGTAGAACAATAAATTTAGAGAAAAATTTATATAGAAATGTATTTTTTTTTTTGAAAAATTTTTCAACAGAAATTGAAAAATGTCATTTTTTTGCAAACATTTTGGTCATTTTTTATTAATATCAAAAAAAGTTTGAGAAAGAAAAGGAGGTAAAATTCATTTGGGTGGTAAGTTGTATGACCGAGCAATAAACCGTGAAAGTAGTGTAGTGCAGAATTGTAAAAAGTGGTCTGGTCATTAAGGGTGTTTAAGCTAGGGGGGCTGATGTGGTTAAGAAAATATGGAGTCCTTTTTTATGTACATGGCTGAGATGCTCTAGTAGCAGCCTCTGGATTTTCTCTCTTTTCCTTCAGTTGGGGAGCTGATTGACTCCTTTTTTCTGCTCTCTGACATTATAAACACTCATTATAGCTCAGTTCTTATCTTACTTATAAGAATGTGGCTTAAATAAGTGTTTATGACCCCTTAGTAGTTAAGAGATAAAGGTTATTAGATGACTGGCACAAAGTGAAAGTACCAGTCACACAGTTGGAAAAACAGTTAAATGCGAAATGAGTCAAATGCGATACTAAACAAAAATTGCCTCCGAAGGTGTACGTAGCCTTTAAAGGGATTCTGTGACCTCGTTTTAGCCTATAGACCTGCAGACATGCACAGCTAGATCGCCGCTAGCATGTCCGCAATATACCTGTCCCATAGCTCTGTGTGCTTTAATTGTGTTTAAAAAATGATTTTATAGATATGTAAATTAGCCAAGTAAGGTGCCCAAGGGGCTGTATTAACCTTCTTGGAGCCCAGCCACGCCCCCCTGTGAAGGAGCCCAGCACCGCCTGTGTCCTCCGAATCTCCTCCTTGCTCACAGTTAGATTGCTGTAATCTCGCGATGCGTGAGCTCGCGCATGCGTAGTGCCGGCATGGTGTTCCTTCCCTGTGCTGGCATCAGCCTCAGGGAAGGAACTGCGCATGTGTGAGCTCGCACATTGCGAAATTACGGCGATCTAACTGTGAGCAAGGAGAAGATTTGGAGGACGCAGGCAGTGCTGGGCTCCTTCACAGGGGCGTGGCTGGGCTCAATAAGGTTAGTACAGCCCCTTGGGCACCTTACTTGGCTAATTTACATATCTGTAAAATCATTTTTTAAACACAATAAAAGCACACAGAGCTATGGGACAGGTATATTGCGGACATGCTAGCGGCGATCTAGCTGTGCATGTCTGCAGGTCTATAGGCTAAAATGAGGTGACAGAATCCCTTTAATACACCACTATTCTGGTCTATCTGAATTAATACATGTCCCCCACAATTTTAATGCCACTACCTCTACTGTTGCCTCACCCTCTGAAATATCATAAAGCATGCCCGCAACACTTTGCCCTAGAAGTCATTGACGGGGGAAGGGTTAAAATTAGTGCAAAGGAAAAGTAGAATAGTTGTCCGAGACAGCCAGTCAGGTTGTTGCTTTCATTTTCCAAAGGGCTTGCAAAATTTAGAATTAGAAAAGTAGAATCTGGTTACCATGGCCCAGTTTTCATACCTCCCTCACTGAGCTGTTTTCTAATTGAGGATTCTTAAGTTCAGGGGCCTGTGGATCCAAAAATATCTGAAAACTGCCTTTAACAGCTCAGCATGATCTGTACATGGTGCTAAATCTTATTTTGTGTTTCAGATTAAACTTAATAACTTTTTTCACATTTTCACTGGACATTTTAAGCCCTACTTTATCCAGGATCATTCCAAAAGTCCATATCTACATACGTTCTATCCTTTTCGTGGTTTGGTTTACTAGACAATCCCTTGAAGGACTGAAATCTTATTGGTTGTTATGGAAAAAGGGTAGGTGAATATTTATTCTGGAGGCACTAAGGGGGCATCACACCGATCACTAGGGACAATATGTGTGTCACAAGTGAGAATCTGTGCTTTTTTGGGAGCAAAAAGAGGGTATTTTCTCTGTGTGGGGTGTACTAAGGGGGCATCACTACTGAAAGGGTTATCTTTGCGGTGTAGGGGTCACTAAGGGTCAATCACTACTGTGAAAGGGAACTTTACTGAGAGGGGGTACTAAGGGGGCATCATTACAGTCTACGAGCACTCATGAGGCATCTTTAATAAGTGGGAAGACACTAGGTGGGCATGACTAGTGTGAGGGGGAACTAATGAGATAACACTACTGTTTAGGAGGCACTAAAAGGACATTTTTACTGTGTGGGGGCACTAAACAATTATCCTTACTAGGAGGGGGGGGGGGCACTAAGGAGACATTATTACACTGACGGGCATTCTTACTGTTTATGGGTCACCAATGAGCATCATTATTGTGAATGGTCATTACTGGTATGTGCTACACAAAGAGCGTGAAGGGACAGTATTACTTGTTGAGGCCCATAGAGGACTCGGCTGCTTGGGAGTGTATGGAGAGGGATTGGGTTAGATTCGTGATTTAACATTAAAAATTTGCTTCAGTTTGCAAGAGTTATCCCTTTTTGCATTCTTACTGACTTATGTATGGCTTAGTGTGATCCCCTCCTATTTATACAGGTCACAGAACGCCAAGGAGACCTCTTTTATAATTTTTAGCAGTGGGTACATTATACACGCATTTTATTTGCTGCAGAGTCTCATTTTAAAGAATGAGGGGGAAATTTTTGTCCAACACCTTCATCCTGTTCAGAAAGATGGTCTGCAGCAGCTGTGGTTTGTTTATATGATGTGTTGCATCCACTGGGACAGAGAAACGTATCATATACATTGCAGTTCTCGAAGGACCTCTTTTTTTTTTTTATAATTGTAATTTTTTTTGAAGTACAACAAAACAATTCTGTTTCAACTGCATGCACAATTGTACAAGGTAAAGTGAGCAAAGTAGTATACATAGGCAACAGATGAACATACATATGACATACATTTTATGTGCAATGTAAATTGGACAAGGACTCAAGTTATGCGAGAAACCTGCGCCTTGTCGTATTCATTTCTTAGATAAGTCTCGGTGTGTAAGAAACAAGAAGAAAAAATGACAAGTAAATGAAAGAAAAAGGGAGCATATGAGGAGCTCTCGGGAGGGAGTCGCTACATTGATCTGATCCTGGGGTATTTATGGTCTAAGCTGCGGTAGCAGAATAATGGAAGACGCAGACAGTACAGGACAAAGACACATCGGGGAAGGGGGGAGTATTCCATTCCCTCTGACTCTTCTCAGGGTAGCCTATTAGCCCACTAGTTGTACCATCCATCCCAAATAGCATGAAATAGGTTTATTTTGTCCTGGAACATTGCAGTCTTATATTCCATAGTCTGGATTTCTGCACCCTAGCATACAGATCGGAGAAGGACCTCTTTTTAACCAAAGGAGGAGGACTACATGAATGTCAGTCAGGTGAGGGAACTTTAATAGACGCAATGGACTCTTCAGAATCTAATCCCATCCGCATGGGCGTAGCTATAGGGGGTGCAGAGGTAGCAGTCGCTACCGGGCCCAGGAGCCTAAGGGGGCCCATAGACCCTTTTGCCGCATAGGAAGACACACAAAGCACTGAGGGAAGGGGGGCCCAAGCTGAACTATTGCACCAGGGCCCATGAGCCGTTAGCTACGCCCCTGCCCATCCGCATTATGGGGTTTGAGGATCTATTCCAGTACTGTGCTATGTTTTCATAGATATAATATTAATAAGCAGCTGAAGGAGGAAATATTTAGAATGTAGGGAAAGTGCCAGCAGATGTTTCTAAAATGGAGTTGAGCTTTTAAAACAACATTATAGTCAAAGTAAAGCAATGTCATCATGAAATTTTCATTTTGTTGTTAAATGGTAATCTAATCCATGATCTGATAGAGACTCAAAGAGTCAGAACTGAAATAGAATCTCAGATGACACTGACTTAGGCTGGCACTTTCCAACCAGGAGGGCACTTAGACGTTTTAATGCACAGTGCCATGGATAGAAAATGGCATACTAAAATCAAGAGAAAGATGCAATGTCTTTGGGGCCATGGACCCTGACCTGTGGCAGGTGGAAAGAGGGATTTTTAAGGAGAAAAGGGAAGCAGTAAGAGTGGTAGGAAGCAGACACAGGAGGTTAA
The DNA here is from genome assembly GCA_033119425.1 of Bufotes viridis. NCBI lineage: Eukaryota > Metazoa > Chordata > Amphibia > Anura > Bufonidae > Bufotes > Bufotes viridis. The sequence continues at coordinate 168,259,663 of CM065589.1, forward strand.
TGCCAAGACTAAACACTACTGATATGTGCTGCCAAGAGTTGGCACACTTCCTACCAGACAGATTTGTTGATCCTTTCTTTGCAGGGTTGCTGTGTGCCAATATTACATCACATTTAACATGGCTGGATATCTTAGTGGACTCAGCATCCAGTGGATACAAGAAACAATTTGGCTACATACCCGAAACATCTTTCCTCCTTAAACTTTATTAGATTGCTTGCTTTTCGCAATTTTGTAAGAAATATTGCTTTTGTAGGCATGGGCCAAGTCATATTCAGTTTCTACACCTTGTTCCCAGTAACTAATAATCTCCTATGAAGCTGGTTTTATTCCAAATCTTACATCCTCATGAGCTCATATGTCTTGATGCATTGCTTTATATAGGCCATGAAACCAGAATGTTTAATAGGAAATATTAATGATGTCTATTTGTCCTTTCCCCTCAGAAAGGAGTAAATTGGAAAGAAGGCGTATTGCGCCTTCAGGAGCTGTTTGTGTTCAGAGCTTTGCCAAATGAAAATCTGTAACAGAAAATAATGTTGTGTGTGTATATATATATATATATATATATATATATACACACACATATACACACACACAATATCTCACAAAAGTGAGTACACCCCTCACATTTTTGTTAATATTTTATTATATTTTTTCATGAGACAACACTTTGATACAATGTAAAGTAGTCAGTGTACAGCTTGTATAACAGTGTAAATTTGGTGTGCCCTCAAAATAACTCAACACACAGCCATTAATGTCTAAACCGCTGGCAACAAAACTGAGTACACCCCTAAGTGAAAACTGCCAAGTTGTGCTCAAAGAGTCAATATTTTGTGTGATCACCATTATTTTCCAGCATTGCCTTAACTCTCTTGGGCATGGAGTTCACTAGAGCTTCACAGGTTGCCACTAGAATCGTCTTCCACTGCTTCATGACGAAATGCTCCGATGGTCATGTCAGAGGGACTGCCTGGTTGAACATGGGGATAGGGGTTCAGTTCTAAACCTGAAAACCACTTTAAATAGGGGATAGCTTTAAATGGACACTGACAGGCCGTTTGAGCATATAAAGTGATATATATGCTTCGATTGGTCTTAATATGCTTAATAAAACTATACCAATATCACCCCTGGCTGCGTTTTTATCAATATGCTAATTACCTTTCTTTGTGCCCAAGGGACTGTCCCTCATTTAGGTTTGTGTCCAGCCACGCCCCAACTGCCTCCTCCTAGCGCCACCCAGCTCATTAGTATTCACTGCACTAGGCGGATTTTTTTTCTCCCGACGCACTGAAATCCAGAGCATGCCCAGTAACATCTTCCTGGCATCAGCCTCATCTTGTAGCTCCGCGCCTGTGCCGGATAACATCCCCGGCACCCTCCAACTTCAGTACCTGTGTGTGCCTGCGCCACATAGAATTCTGGCAGCGGCTTCATCTTTTCTCTATGCGCCTGCGCTGGCTTCCATTAGGCGCACGCAGGTACTAAAGTTGGTGGGTGCTGGGGACGTTATCCAGCGCAGGCGCGGCGCTACAAGATGACGCTGATGCCAGGAAGATGTTACTGGGCATGCTCGGGATTTCAGTGCGTCAGAAGAAAAAAAAGCCGCCCAGTGCAGTGAATACTAATGAGCTGGGTGGCGCTAGGAGGAGGCAGTTGGGGGGCGCCTGGGCACAAACCTCAATGAGGGACAGCCCCTTGGGCACAAAGAAAGGTAATTAACATATTGATAAAAACGCTTTTTATAAGTAAAGGAAAGGCAGCAAGGGGTGATATTGGTATAGTTTTATTAATCATATTAAGACCAATAGAGGCATATATATCACTTTATATGCTCAAACGGCCTGTCAGTGTCCCTTTAAAGAGGACCTTTCAGCAAAAAAAAATTCATGAGATACTTATACCATCTTGTAGGGCTGCTGCCGCTGATGTCCGCACACAGTTTTTTTTTTTCAAACGCCCCCCCAGTTCGCCCGCAGCGCTCCCGGTATCTTCTGTGCCTCTGATGCTAATGAGGCAACTTGGTTATAGTAGGTGGTAGATGATGGTATAAGTATCTCATGAATTTTTTTTTGCTGAAAGGTCCTCTTTAATACATGGCACAACACCTTTAAGCTGTGTTATACACAGACAATTTACTGTTTAATAAATTCTATTGCTAACAATTATGGTTGGAATTCTTCCAAACTGCATTAAAGGAATAGCATTCAATTTAATTCACTTTGTTATGAGGGGCTGACCAACTAAATATTGTGTATTATACTGTTAGAAGTGGTGACTTCCTCTTTCTTTATCTTGGTTTGTCTAATGCTGGTTTTAATAATTGTAGAATAAAGTTTCTACATATCTATACTGAGTCCTTTTGTAGGCTTAGGCCTAAGAAGAGTCCCTTGTTGTACAGATATAATATTAGAGTAGGGACCCATCTTACTGATTGTTGTGTTATACTTACAGTTTCGTCAAAAAAGGTGCTAAGAACCTGTGGAGGATTTGGCAGTGGTGCAATTTAACATTATTCCAATGTTTGCATATAAACTACATGGACAGAAGTATTTGGACAACTACCATTATACCTACAGAAGCTTTTATGACATCCCATTGTAAATCCATAGGTGTTAATATGGAGTTAAATCCCCCTCCCCCTTAGCAGCTAAACAGCTTTCACTTCTCTAGGAAGGGTTTTCAAGATTTTGGAGTGTGTCTGTGTGTCTCTCAATCTCCATTTTATTTCATCCCCAAGATGTTGAATGAGGTTGAGGTTAGGGCTCTCAGCAGGGCAGTTAAGTTATTTCACACCAAACTCACCCAACCATGCCTTTGCTGCCCTGGGCATAGAAAAGGGCCTTTTCCTATCACAAAGTTGGAAACATGCAATTTGTCAAAGGGAGAGAGGCATGATTTGAAAGAGAGAGGCGTCAGTATGGAGCACCAGAAACGTCACTGGATCGGTGCTCGAACTGTATAAGCCCGCCTCCTGGTGCTCCAGTAGCTCATCATCATATCTATAAAAGTAAAAATTTCACCACAAAGCTGTCTACAGATAAAAGATAGATATCATTTTAATAAGTATCGGGAACCTTACCAGGCTATATTACTGGTTGTATAAGGTTGATCTGGGTGACAGAGCCGCTTAAAGAGGTGTGTCACAATACTTTTGCCCATAGAGGCAGACCACGCCATTGCTATGGGGCCCGCGGCACTGGGGGGCCCGGAGCGCAGAGAAGGCCCCGCCCACACTATTTGGCCCCGCCCACGCACTGGTTTGTCATGACATGCGGCAGCGGCGGGCCCCGGTGCTTTTCTTTCTGTAGGCTCTTCTTCACCCCACCCCCTCCTCCTCCTTCCCGTGCTGCCCAGCCCGGCTGTCTCGAGTCTGACCTGATCCTGACCTGCGGAATCAGGATCAAGCCAGCCTGCAAGTAGCGCTCGCTGGTCAATCAGCGCAAGGCAACTCTGTTGAGGCAGCTGCTGATTGGCCAGTGTGCGCAACGGAGGCGGGAGAATCGCATCGCCAGTGTGCCACACAGTGACACAGACTGGATCCATCTCACCCAGGTGACGGTCTGCCCGGAGTCAGCAGGAGGACCACTGGGGAGCTGTGCCTGCAGAAGCACCCTGAAGGCTGCCGTGCCTGGCCCTGGCTGAGACTGAGAGAGCAGAGACTTGGTATGTCAGACACTGACACTCAGCAATGTCGAAGTTGCCCAGGCAGCAAGAGAGAGGAGGGGTGTGGAGGGGGAGAGGACAGGGACATGCTTCAATCTCACTCCAGTCCTGTTGTCCTCTATGAGCCCCAAAATGCCCCCCAAAATGCCCAAAGGAGGTGGGGCAGGTGTTCCACAGTCAGGAAAGTGTGCCAGGCTGTATGAGACTCCCCTGCCCTCCCCCCAGGTCCACTATGATCATTGATGAGCCTCCCTAACTGGGCCCAATGCCTCACAAAATTGCTTGGGGGGGGGGGTTAGAGTAGGAAAGCACACTGGCCTCTATGAGTCGTCCCCCCCCCACTTCTTGAGTCCTCTATGAGACCCCCCCATGCCCCTCAAAATGCCAAGCAAGGCGTTAACCCAATAACCCCTAATGCCCCCCCAAAATGCCTGGGGGGGGGAAGCGGGGTAGGAGTCCTCTGTGAGCTCCAACAACTAAAGCCCCCCCAAAATGCCCACGTGGGGAGGAGTAGGAGGAAAGCACACTGTCCTCTATTAGCCCCCCCCCCTCTGAGTTTTAGTAGGTCATGTATAAATTTATATAATAGGGGTGTGACATGGGAGGAGCCAGGACAGGAAGTGGGAGGGACCAGGGTGTGTAGTGGGCAGGGTTAAGGGGCCCAATTAAGATTTTTGCTATGGGGCCCAGTGGTTTCTATGTTCGCCCCTGCTTTTGTCCATATAGTGTATAGATAGATAGATACAGTAGATAGATAGTCTTTTCCGCTGCACAGTCATAGCTATGAAACCAAGCTTCTGCCCTTGCTCTGCTTATTGGAGCAGCAGTGCAGGCATTAAGGGGGTCATTTATCAAACTGGGGTAAAGTAGAACTGACATAGTTGCCCATACCAACCAATAAGATTCCACCTTTCCTTTTGGACAACTCCTTTGGAAAATTAAATTGGTTGCTATGGGCTACTAAGCCAGTTCTACGTTACACCAGTTTCATAAATGACCCCCTAAATTTTCACAGCCGGGCCAACTGTCCGTCCCTGTCAATCTAGCAGCAGGTGGGAACTTCTTCCTCTGCGGGGACAGCCCCCACAGGTGATAAAGTCCTGCTGATGAGACTGCTCATCTCCCTGGTCTTCTTCTCCGGGCTCCTGCACAGCACTAAGTCCTGTCCATGCACAGGATGGGAAGCAGTGCGCGTAGGAGTGCACTATGACCTGATACAGTGTAGTGTAGAGTAGTGCGTGTGGAGACATCCGCAGGAGGAGAAGAGAGGCGGACAGTTTTTTTTTTGTCCGGTCTGAGGCCTGCATTAAGGGGACTGAAGGAAGGAGAGACAGTTTAAAATTTGCTCTGAGGCCCAGTCAGTTCTAGTTACGCCACTGGACAGGGGTTTGAATTTTGCGGTTGGGATTATAATAGGCTTTGTCTGTGTTATGGGCAACCAGCGGAGGGACTGACAGAGAGTTGGCATTTGAGGAATGAGAATAGTGCTTGATAAGAGAGCTGCAGAGGAATCAGTTTGTTCATATGTAGGCCACAGGGAAGAGTGTTATGATAAGTGGTGGCATTCTGAATATCTTGGTTGTCTCATGTGTTTTGAAGGACAAATAGGGATTATGAGTTGGAGGTGGCAGGAGCTAGTTAATGTGTAAATACAAGATGTCATGATTTTCAACCAGAAGTGTAAATGTACCAGGCAGTGCACTTACAGTGGCAACTGTACATCATAAGAAGCCAGTTAGTCATCTGTTACCCTCTAAGCACTCTAACAACACTATATATAAAGTCCAAATAATACCGCTACAACACGACCGCATATGATCTGAATATTACCACCATACTGAAACTGAATGAAAAAAAAAAACACTATACCAAAACAACAATTACCAACAATAACACTATATAAGATACAAATTTTACTGCCAAGACCATAAGCACATATTACCACAACATAATGACTGAATATTACATCATACTTATGCTACATATAATTGTTACAGACAATGGCTGTAGTCAGCATGATATAGAGCAGAAGGAACTGGGAAGATTTATAGATTTGTAGGAAAAGATTCAGTATACAGACGTATTCACACGTTAGTGCTTGATCAGTGAGTTCCATCGGTTATTGTGAGCCAAAACCAGGATTGGAGCCTCCACAGACATAAGGTATAAAGGAAAGATCTGCTCCTGTTCTGTGTTCAGAGCTGCACCTGGTTTTGGCTTAAAATCACTGATGGAAATCACTGATGAGGCATAACTAGTATTTCATTCATTTAAACTCTTGCTCATTCTGGGCTTTGAAGTCAAAGAGACGGTCCTATCAGTGATTGACAGCTATCTGTGTATACACAGTCATAGAGGGAAGGCTCAATCACTGATAGGACCGCCTCCTTGACTTCAAAGCCCAGAATAATCAGGAATGTAAACAAATGGAATACAGGTTATACTGAATTGTTCCCCACAAAACTATGCATGAAGCTGCTCAGCTCCTCCTGCTCTATAATATGCTGCTGGCAGATTACACTGCACAGGGGTGCAGCTATAGGCTATAGGGGAAGCGGTTGGGGCCTGAACTCAGAAGGGGCCCATCCAAGAAGAGGACTGAAAGATTTTATTGTCAGGGACCCGTCAACAGTATTATAAAATTACATTACATAAAGAGACAGTGTCTGAGACAGTGATCTTGACTAGCCACAGAAGTGAAGGTTTCAACAGGAGGGGGTTGCAAAGAAGTTGTTTGGGGCCCATTCAAAAATTTGCTGTGGGGTCCAGTCATTTCTAGTTACGTCACTGACACTTCATTTTATTGGTGACAGGTTCCCTGTAAGTGTCACCAGTGCTTTATTGATATTCAGAGCTATAGGAGCTTATAGGTTTTCCAAGCAGGTTATAAAAAGTTATAAAAAGTATGAAATTTGTTGTTTATATTATCCTGTGCAAATACGAAAGATTCTAGATCGGGAAGACCATCCGCTGTTTGTACGAACGTTTCCGCGAACATTTAAATTCCATAAGGACTGGCAAAGGTGTGCCGCGATTATTGAGCACATAAACTCCGCACACAACGGTGATACCAGCGTATTGAAGTTCGCTGGTTTAGAAGTAGTTAATCGTACGGCACAGGGCAGTGATAGGGAACGAGAACTTCTAAGGAGAGAAGGAAGGTGGATCCTTCGATCGAATGCAACTGGTTCGCTGGGTTTAAATGAAAAATTAGATAATACGAGTGCTTTTTTATAAGTTTATATAGTGACTTTTTGTCCATATGTGTGCTAAATGTTTTTTTTGTTAATGATATCAATGTAATGCATTGCAAAGAGGTTGCCAATAGAGAACCAGCCCGGAGTCTAGAGTCCAGATGATGGGGCTTTCTACGTCATAGTAATGCGCCAAGTTAGGTGCGGTTGGGCGCGTAAATTTGATTGTGCCAGGCAAGTTAAAAGCCAGAGGAAGCGCGGCAGCGCGAAACGGCCGTCGCCTTTTCTATGTGAGTTTGCACTGTACGTCTCCCCCTCCTGCTCCGAATAAACGCGATTATCGTAATGGACTGGTGAGTGCCGTCATGATCTTTTGTTTCATGGGTTATAAAAAGGATGAGGTTGTGAGAAGTTATATTGTGGATATGTGTGCAGGGTCAGACTACCAGAGGATCTACTGGTGGGGCCACGCTTTAACGCGGTAATAGGCCCCAATCATGGGCGTAGCTATAGGGGGTGCAGAGGTAGCAGTCGCTACCGGGCCCAGGAGCCTGAGGGAGCCCAAAGACCCTTGTGCTGCATAAGAAGACACACAAAGCACTGAGGGAAGGGGGGCCCAAGCTGAACTCTTGCACCAGGGCCCATGAGCCATTAGCTACGCCCCTGGCCCCAATCAAAGAAGACCCCAAAGGGCAGGCAAATACAATGTAATTTGGAGCTAACTTTGAGGCAATAACATGAGACAGGGCTCTATTGTTTATGAGGTGATTCACAAATTACTACAAATAACAGATTAGACCTTATTGATGATTCATCTTGTATGTGCATGTATTGATAAAAACAAAGATTAGATGTTCACATGTTTTGAATAAATGAAGGCTAAGTCTTCAGAATCATTTCGAAAATTGTGCCCAAGGAATCATAGGCAGAAGCTTTGCAGAAGAGTTTATGCTGTTAGAGCAGCAAAGAGGGTCTGACTCCATATTAGTGCTCATTTTTTTGACAGAATCTGTCGAGCCTCTAAGACCCCTTTCACACTAGTATTTTTGCTTTCCGTCCTAGAGTTCCGTCCTCGGCGTTCTAGGACGGAAAGATACTGATCAGGATTATCCTAATGCATCCAGAATGGAGAGCAATCCGTTCAGGATGCATCAGGATGTCTTCCGTTCAGTATGTGAACGTTTTTTGGACGTTGACAAAAGCGCAGCATGCTGCGGATTTGTCTCCGTCCAAAAATCCGGGAGACATGCCGTAACGCCGGATCCGGAATTAATGCCCATTGAAGTGCATTAATCCGGACCCGGCCTTAAGCTAAACGCCGTTTCGGCGCATCGCCGGATCCAACGTTTAGCTTTTTCTCAATTGTTACCATGGCAGCCAGGACGCTAAAGTCCTGGTTGCCATAGTAAAATGTAGTGGGGAGCGGGGGAGCAGTATACTTACCATCCGTGCGGCTCCCGGGGCGCTCCAGAGTGACGTCAGGGCGCCCCACACGCATGGATCACGTGATCGCATGGATCACGTGATCCATGGGCATGGGACGCTCTGACGTCATTCAGGAGCGCCCCGGGAGCCGCACGGACTGTAAGTATACCGCTCCCCTGCTCCCCGCTCCTACTATGGCAACCAGGACTTTAATAGCGTCCTGGCTGCCATAGTAACCTGAAAGCATTTCGAAGACTGATCAGGATCCTGATCAGTCTTCTAATGCTTTCAGGCGACTTGCATTCTGATGGATCCGGCGGGACGGAAGTGCCCGCCGGATCCTCAGAACGCAAGTGTGAAAGAGGCCTAATACAGATGTGAATTCAGCCTATCAATTCCCCCATCAATCACAGAGCATACTTGCTCTCTGATTGTCACTAGGGATGAGCGAACTTGTATTTTCATGTTCGGCGTACAAGCTTCGGGTTATCTAAGAATTCCTTTATGGATTCCGCTACCACAGACCATAAGTTATAGTCTGTGGTAGCGGAATCCATAACAGGATTCTTAGAGAACCCGAACCTTGTACGCCGAACTTGAAAACACAAGTTTGCACATCCCTAATTGTCACATATGGGGGGTAGGTGTCTTTATTTCAAGAAATGGAGTGAGAAGATAAGTACTTGCTCATCTAATCACCCCTCTGATCCTAATACGGCCATTTTATTGAAGCCATGACCCAGATGTTTACCAGCATCTTGACCACAGCGTCAGACTAGTTGCACCAAACACACAAACATCAATAAAGTTGACATTGTTACACTGTTACACTGTTCTTCCTGTCCATACTGGATCTTGAGCGCAAAACGAGTAATAGCGTAAACAATTTTCATTAGAGAGGAATATCTAATATATTTCTGACAGATAGAAAATGTTTCCATCAGTCAAGAAAGACATTTTCTCTCGCTGACTGTTGCCATAAACAATAGTTTTCTATAAACAAACCGGTATGACAAAATAGGGCTGCACCATAATTCCTGGCTTTGTGGTTATTTGCTTATTCAATTACACCTGTTTACACATGAGGCCTTTGCATCATTTTTGGCTGCCTTTTATAAAAAATAACAGGAAAAAATTTTGTTAGGTGTTTTTTTTGCAAAACTCAAAACGTGAGCAAAGAATTTGTGTCAAAAACTAGCAAAAAAACTACCCTAAAATCACATTTTTTTTTTTACCTTTGTTAACTTTGGCCAATATTTTTTGCTGGGGAAGGTGGCAAGGAGTAAGTTCTCATGCACACGGCCGCTGTTTCGGTCCGGGCGTGGGCACGGATCCATTCACTTCAATGGGGCCGCGAAAGATGCGGACAGCACTCCGTGTGCTGTCCGCATCCGTTGCTCCATTCCGTGGCCATGCATAAAAAATAGAGCATGTATTATTCTTGTCCGTTTTGCGGACAAGAAGAGGCATTTCTACAATGGGCCATGTTCCGTTCCGCAAGCTGCAGAACGGACCGCGGAGCAGCTTCCGTGTTTTGCGGATCCGCCGTTTACGGACCAAAAAACACATACGGTCGGGTGCATGAGGCCTTAAGATAAAAGGCCTACTTTACAATATTGCAATTCTGGAGGGTGTTACATGCCGTGATCAAAGTTCCAAGATTAGAGTTGAGCGAACTTCTGTTTTAAGTTCGGCTTCCAAAGTTTGGGTTCGGGTTATTCAAGCATCCCGGTATGGATTCCGATACCACGGACCATAACGGCATTTGGAATCCATAAGGGGATTCTTCAGTGAATCTGAACCTTGGACAACACGGAGGACCTGGGGTGACGTCACCGTCATGTGATCAGTGCAGGGGGCGTGGCTCAGTACTGGATTAGATAAGAGGTGGTAGCCTACGAACTCTTATCCAATCCAGTACTGAGCCACGCCCCCTGCGCTGATCACATGACGGTAACGTCACCCCAGGTCCTTCACCCCGTGTTCCAAATGCTTTTATGGTCCGTGGTAGCAGAATCCATAACGGGATGTTTGGATAACCCGAAGCCGAACTTAAAACAGAAGTTCGCTCAACTCTATCCAAGATCCTTTTTACAGAGGTCCACAGACTTTTCTTCATTTGGCACCACTCTTGTTTAGAGATGAGCGAACTTTAAAAAAAAGTCCGGTGTTCGGCGTTCGGGTTGTGGTAAGTCGCGCATCCCGTTATGGATTCCACTATAGCGGCATATGGAATACATAAGAGGCGGCTGCCACCAACCCGAACTGTTGAACAGCCGATGGACCTGGGGTGACGTCACTGTCATGTGATCAGTGCAGAGGGCGTGGCTCAGCACTGGATTTGATCCTGTGCTGAGCCACGCCCCCTGCACTGATCACATGACAGTGACATCACACTAGGTCCTTCGGCTGTTCAACAGTTCGGGTTGGTGGCAGCCGCCCCTTATGGATTCCATATGCCGCTATAGTGGAATCCATAACGGGATGCGCGACTTACCACAACCCGAACGCTGAACACCGGACTTTTTTTTAAAGTTCGCTCATCTCTACTCTTGTTTTTTGTCTGGCAGCACTTCTTTTCTTCTTCTCTCTTCCAAGACTGTTGATTGGGTGTTGTTGAAGTGTTCACTATCTCTGCTAGACAGTGGCGTAACTAGAGTTCTATGGGCCCCAGGGCAAACTGTGAATTGGCCTAAAGCGTCTGTGAGGTTTGCAACTTTTTTACACATGAAATCAAGTACAGGGAGATGATAAATCTCCTCATATAAGTATTTGTATATCATGAATGTGGGTGGAATAGTGGTACTATGCATGTATGCAACATATGTTATGCTACATTTTATGGGGACAACACACTGAATCTTTGTCCCAGGTAAAGTAATGCTTAGCGACAGCTCTGAAAAATCTCAGGTGTCCTACAGAAATACAATGTACTGGCAAACAGAATACTATATCTCCTATACAAGAATAAAAAGTGTCTTATAATAATGATTGCACCTCTGAAACATCCTAATCATCTTCTCGCCAGGAGATCCTAAGCCCACATCCTGCGACTATAAACCATGTACCTTTTATCAAAAATACTTAACATATCTGCCACTTATTTGCTCTTGAAGGGTCACCTCTAATACATTTACTGTCATTTAAGAGCAAAGTAAAATTTTGAGTGCCAAGAAAAGCTGCCAACTATTTATTTTGCTGTTAGGGTCATTTTCAGTTGTTAAATATTCGTCATTGATATTTCCTTGTAAATGTCTCTTATTATACTTCTCCATATGTTACCCCAGCTTCCAGGCCCTGAAGTACTTGCTTAACATTACAATATACTTTATTGTTTGACTGATGGTTACAATACACTTGATTGGTGTATGAACAAAGAGAAATTATAAAATCAGAATGACTTTCCAACACTTGAATAGCTCACATCGTAGGTTATCAGACACTTACTCATTTTCCGAGCAGTATATGTCAGTTGGATGGAATTTGTACTTTGCAGATATAAATGCATTTCTAGTTTGAAGGGGTTTGAACCCGGACACAACCTGATCTGCACTCATTCACCATGAATGAGTAGAACATTGGAGCTTATTACGTTCCAATGTTCCCCCTTGGCCTGCGCTGCATTGCGCAGGGCAAGGGCTGTTTATTTACATCTTTATACTGCTAGGGCAGAGGCTACCGCCTAGCAGTGATCTCTGGCGTAACCAGCTCTGATGGGCGGTCTATAGTGCTGCCCTAACCTGTAAAAATAGGCTAGGGCAGCGCAAAAGACTGCTCATTAGTGCTGGTGACATCACCAAGCTCACTGCTTGGAGAAAGCGTCTGCCTAGCTCACCCATGGAGTGCCCGGTACGTCAACAGATCTCAAGAAAATCCCCTTGCCCTACTCAATTCAGCGCAGGGCAAGGGGGAGTATTGGAATGTGAAAAGCTCAGATGCCCCACTCATTCATGGTGAATGATCGAAGATCGGGTTGTGTGGAACCCAGACAACGCCTTTAATAGTGCACCTTTGTTTGCATCAGTTGTGTCCATAATGTGTTTTTTTCATTAAAATGGAATTTGTCACCTCATTTTCACCAATATATCTAGCAGCTTTACCCAACAGAAGATTGCAAATGCATTCCAAATATACCTGTGTACTTTGTGTCTTTATTCTGTGTCCAGGAAAAGCACTTTTATTCTACTGAAAAATTGCTCCAAGTGCCCAGCTGGGAAGGCTTTGTTGTTCCAAGTGCCTAAAGCAAAGCAGGCTGAAGAGGGGAGCGCTGCTTTAGCTGCTCAGATCTTGGGATTGGCAGCCTGAGATATCGGCCTGGTCTTGCTTGAAACACGTCATTAGATGCACAATATCGGAAGATATAGCTGTTAGAAATCAAGTCAGGAGTGAAAGCTGTGAAACCTTTTTTTACTCTCACTTTCAGCTGCATTCGCTGCCAACCCAATTTCTAACAGCTATTTCTTCCGATGTACCAGTTGCAGACCAAATCTCTAGCTGCTACTAATCCCAAATTACAGCCCTACCTTCTTCAGTCTGGTTTGCTTTGGGCACAGGGAACAGCATACCCCGCCCAGCTGGGCACTAGGGAGCCGTTTTTCAGCAGAATAAGGCCTTATTCAGACATCAGTGTTTTGGTCAGTGATTTCCATCAGTGATTTTGAAACAAAACCAGGTGCGGCTCTAACCACAGAACAGGAGCAGATCTTTCCCTTATACCTTACCTCTGTGCAGTCTACAAGCCTAGTCTTGGCTCACAATAACTGATGGAAATCACTGACCAAAACACTGACGTGTGAATAAGGTCTAAGGTCTAGTGGTTTTCCTTGACAAGGAATAAAGGCACAAAGTGCACACAGGTATGTTTGGAATGCGGTTGCAATTTTCTGTGGGGAAATGCTGCTAGTTATATTGGTGAGGATGGGGTAACAGATTCCCTTTAACTTCAAATTGGGCAGGTTTTAGTTATTTAGAGCAGTGGTGCCCAACCATTTTTCATCCGAGGGCCGCACTAGATTTGGTATAAATTTCCCGGGCCGGAACCAAGTAGCTTTGCTAGAAAGAAATGCCCCTGTGAGGAGTACGTGTTAGCATAACTACTGTGAAGAGGGCACATATCAGGCCATTATTGCTGTGAGGGGGCACGTGTGAGTATTACTACTGTGAAGAGCGAACATATCTGGCCATTATTACTGTGAGGGGGCACGTGTGCATTACTACTGTGAAAGGGGCACATATCTGACATAACTACTGTGAGGGGGCACATTCCTGGGCATAACTACTGTGAAGAGGGCACACATTGGGGCATAACTACTGTGAAGAGGGCACATATTTGGGCATAACTACTGTTAATAGGGCACATATCTGGCCATTATTGCTGTGAGGGGGCCAGATATACAGTAGTTATGCCATATATGTGCCCTCTTCACTTTAGTAATGCCTCCTCACAGCAATAATGGCCAGATATGTGCCCTCTTCACTGTAGTAATGCCCAGGTATGTGCCCCCTCACAGTAGTTATGCCAGATATGTGCCCTCTTCACTTTTGTAATGCTCACATGTGCCTCCTCACAGTAATAATGGCCAGATATGTGCCCTCTTCACGTTAGTAATGCTCACACATGCCCCCTCACAATAATAATGGCCAGATATGCTCACGTTTGCCCCCTCACAGTACTATTGCACATATGTGCCCCTCACAGCAATAATGGCCAGATATGTGCCCTCTTCACAGTAGTAATGCCCATATACATTACTACTGTGAAGAGGACACATATCTGTCCATTATTACTGTGAGGGTATGTGATATATGCATGTCTGTGTATAATGTATGTAGTGCAGCGTGTGATGTATACATGTGTGATGTATGTAGTGCAGTGTGTGATGTATACATGTGTTTGTATGTAGTGCAGAATGTGATGATCACACACTGCACTACATACATCACATGTATACATCACACACTGTACTACATATATTCCACACATGTATACATCACACACTGCACTACATACATCACACATGTATACATCACACACTGCACTACATACATCACACATGTATACATCACACACTGCACTACATACATCACACATGTATACATCACACACTGCACTACATACATCACACATGTATACATCACACACTGCAATACATACATTACACACATCGATACATTACTTACATTACTGTGATGTCACCTTCTTCCGCAGGTCCCTCTTTTTGCCTGGGATGTAAGCTTCGGAACCTCCGCTGCCATGCTTTAGCCACCACCGGAGCTGCCCCTCTTCCTTTAATCTCCCGCCGCTTCCCTACTGCAGGCACTCTCCGGCGCCCTCCCAGTCCAACCAATAGCAAAGCTCCTTGCTGCCTGGAGCTTTGCTATTGGCTATTGCAGGTACAGGCAGCATCGCTTTGCTGCCTGTGATGTTTGCAGCGCACCTTGCACTGAAAAAATGAGGGAAAGGTTCGGGTACTGTGCGGGCCGCATGACACGGCTTCTCGGGCCGGATTTGGCCCGCGGGCCGTAGGTTGGGCACCACTGATTTAGAGCATACAACACAAGTTTTCTTATATTGCATATTCTCAATCAATAGATAAAAAAATAAAATAAGAAAAGTTCCAACAGTTGCTGAAACATTATTTCAGATTGATTATGAGGATATAACATAAAGGGAACAGAGCTTAAAATAACATTTTTGGCTACTTTCACACTCGCGTTTTGGGCGGATCCGTCATGGATCTGCAAAAACGGATCAGTCACAATAATACAACTGCATGCATCCGTCATGAACGGATCTGTTTGTATTATCTGTAACATAGCCAAGACGTCATGAACTCCATTGAAAGTCAATAGGAGACGGATTCGTTTTCTATTGTGCCAAATTGTGTCAGAGAAAATGGACCCATCCCCATTGACTTACATTGTGTGCCAGGACGGATCCGTTTGGCTCAGTTTCGTCAAGCGGACTGCAAAACGCTGCAGCCTCCAGAGCAGAATGGAGACTGATCGGAGGCAAACTGATGCATTCTGAGCGGATCCTTTTCCATTCAGAATGCATTAGGGCAAAACTGATCCTATTTGGACCGCTTGTGAGATTCCATGATGGATCTCACAAACGGAAAGCCAAAACGTGAGTGTGAAAGTAGCCTTTAAATGACTACTTTGTATTGCTAGGTAACCTATGTTATGTTACATAAGTGGCCATGTTATAGTACGTGTGCGTCGCACTGAACTTTAGTTGAACATTAGATGAAGATGCACCACATTTTTGGGTCGAAGGGTCACACTGTCCAATTGCACTCCTTGAAGGAATCGCCACACAATTGTGACATGTAGACAATGTATTGTCTACACCTGCCTTGCTAGTACCCTGGGATATCATAGACGTTCCTGACCCCACAAATGACAATGCAAAATCTCCTATATTTATGGTAATAGCAACCATTTCATCCATATATGCCACTTAAAATGCGCTGTGTAGGAATAATGGATAATAATTATATCACACACTGGAAAAATAATCACAGCAAAGTCAAAGTACACGGGTAAAAAATACCATAATGCCAATCAAATGGCACCAAATAGGACTCTTTAGGAAATACAATCTGTTGAAATTGTGGTGTCCCTAATATACAAGGTCATCTCTACTGCAAATTTACAGAGCACCTGATCCCAAAAATAGTGATGGGGCAAAAACATTTTTATCAATTTTTGGGAGTATATATAGTACAGGGGTTATTGGATTGATAACTTTTAAAAACTGAGCCAGCTCTTTATCAATAATGTTCTCACTCAACGCTCCACCCACTATATCATCAATCCCCCTCGTGATGTCAAATTTTGGATCCTTCTTTAATAATTCATAGACCTGACCATCACTGTATCCATTATAATTATTGCACCCCTTTGGAGGATACTTATGTGCCAAAATGACAGAGATGAGGCCGATTAGGAGGGGTGGAACTATTTGAGGCAGTGGGGATTGTCTGAACTGTCACCGTGGAGCCAGGAGCATGTGTGGTTGAGTTTTGGAGATGCTGGAGACATGTGCAGGAGGTGACCTGTGGCCCATCCACCTGGATCTCCACTGTGGAATGGGATCATTCTGTTGATCACAGTTTAAGATTATTGATCGGTGAACACATTGATGTTATCCATTGTTATTTAAGTATTGATCTGTCATTGATGTATTATGTTTGGGAGTACCACTTTTTTGTATAGATAGTATGTGAGAACTTTTTATCATATTGTGATGCTTGAAGAAGGCTAAGATATAGCCAAAACATTGTAGATTTATTTGTTACATGTTGGAGTGAATTAATAAAGTAACCATTCATGGAAATGCTGATGTCAATGATTTTTTGGAGTTGTACCATATGCCTGATGTGCATCCATCGGCAGGACATTCTGCTGCATTCCTGATATGAAATGTAAGGAATATTTCTGCTGTTCTTAATTGTGTATAGAGATATTGGAGGAGATTTATCAAACTAGCTTAGTTGCCCATAGTAACCAGATTCTACCATTCATTTTCCAAAGGAGCTGTGAAAAATGAAAGGTGGAATCTGATTGGTTGCTATGGGCGACTCAGACAGTTCTACTTTACACCAGTTTGATAAATCACCCCCATTATCCTCAGGATAGGTTATGAGTACCAGATCAGTGGGGTTCAATCAGCTGTCTGAAGGGGTTGCGGCACTTGTATGAGCACTGTATCCTCTTTAGTGCCTCCATGCATGCCGTCTATATTGTAGCGGCGGTGCAGTGCAATTACAACTACTCACCCTATTCAGTTGAATCTAAGGGACACTGTTAATTACCCTGTAAAAATGCACAATTGCCATTCATGGAGGTAATTAGTTGTCCATTGTTATGGCCTATGTATAAACAGTACTGCAGAATTGTTTTTTAATAGTCTTAATTACTATTTTCTTATGTAGTATCCGGTTCCCTATTATTATTATATAGCTGTGTTTAGAAAGTTGTCTAGGCAGCCTGCAGCAGTATTTGAGTTAAAAAAGTTATTTCTGCAGATGTGGAGTGATATCAGGAATTCATAAAGCAAATTGCTCACAAACAAGTTCTGAGCAAATACTTTTCTGTAATGACATTTCCTATGTGCCATTTGAAGAAAGTCAACCATTTCCCAAGGAGGTGTTTGTGACCTGCTTCAGGCTGATCTCCTGTCTGCAGTTCTATAGCCTCTGTGTTAATTCTGAGAAAAGAAACCTTACTCATTGCAAGGCAGTTGAGAAAGGTTTCATAGTTTCACAGCTGTTGTCACGGTCCCTCCCATGACAGAGGTGAGAAGATCTGAGAGACTGGCGGGACGTGAGGGTATCTGACAGTCTCTCTATTTTCATCTTGCAGTGTTGTTGTTTGGTAATGACCACATCTCTTGTCAGGTGCAGCTTGTGGTCATTACTGAGGCTTTATTTAGTTGTGACTCACACTGCTTACCATGCGGTTGATATTTCCTGCTGGAGTTGGTTGAGCTGGTGTGTTGTTCCTATGGATCTCCTGCTCCTCCATTCTTCTTTAAGCTAAGTTCATTATGTTTTGCATTTTGTTGTTTGCTTGTGTGTGTTGTTGTCTAGGCTTAGGTAGATGCGTGTTCTTTCATCTGGGAAAGAACCAGTAGCCCCATTCCCTGCCACCACTCCTAGGGCCTTCCAGGGTCTCCAGGGCTAAGGTTCCGGTGTATGAGTATTTCCACCTTCAGGGTCTACTCATACTGGCAGGAGTCAGGGAGAGGTCTAGGGATTCCTAGGAGGTCATCATCCCTCTCCCTTAGCTTTGAGGCCTAGACTCTGGTCTATTCCTTCTGTGTGTTTTCTGGTGTTATCCCCTCCCCATTACCCGTGACAGCTGTCTACAGAAAGTCATAGACTACAGACAGTCTAAAGAAAATGCAAAGGCTGAGCCCTGTAGTAATTATTGTTGAAGTTGTGTTGCCCAGTGCTACAAATGCTGACGAAGGGGCATCTAAATAAATGTTTGGTGACCACCATATGAATCCATGTAGATACATCATCTCATGGAAAGTTCTGTCTGCTTAACAGACATGATTGTGTTTGCCGCTATGTTCCACATTGTTGCTTTAGGTCCTTGCTGCTAAAACAATAGGAATGATGTAAGAAATCACTACATTTTCCAATGTATTTGCACCTTTTTGGCTCATTCTACGGTGCAGAATTTAGCGACATTCGTGCCATTCACAGGAGTGAAAACTGGAGGCAGCATGCTATCAAACTGGCATCAACCAATGAAAATCCACCTTAAAGGATTACAGAAGTCTCGTGACCAAGGATTACATTGTAGCACTGCAGCCATAGAAATTAATGGGGTTGCTGCACAACTAACACGTTTGCAGTGATCGCAAAAAAATCCAGCATTTTTTTTTTTAGCATTTCTGGGGTCGCGGCTTCAGCAAATGTGCAAGTCCCGTAGCCAATGCTATGACCCTATTCATTTCTATGGGTGCAGTGCTTGGTAACTCGACACCTGTTGTGCCTACGATCGCTGTGTAGCCCCAGACGCTAGATAAAATGATGTCATTTTTCTTTTATGTGGTCCATTGTTTAGCAATACATGTTAAAGAGGACCTGTCATCTCTCCTGACATTCGTTTTAGTAACTACTTACATTACCCATGTAATAGCAATTCTGGAGCATCTGTTCTTAACAACTCTGTATTGTGCCATTCGTTTATTATGAAAGAATTACTAGCAGTCTGCAGTAAAGGTCCAGATGAATGTTACCAGGTAGGGGTGTGTCCCTGCACAATCTGAGATTATCCAATTAGTGCTGCCAGTCTTAGACAACCCCAACTAGTAGCACCCACCTGGACCTTCATTACAAGCTGCTAGCAATTCATTCACCTTTAATACAGCATTAATGAGACATGATTGGTGCCCAGGGGTGCACCTAGCCTTTCTGCTGCCTGAGGCGAAAACTAAAGCGGTGCTCCCCTTCCCAATGCCAATTTCTTAACCTACCTGCTGCTGCCTGAGGCGATCGCCTCACCGGTCTCATTGGTGGTGCACTCCTGTTGGTGCCATATTCACAAATTATTATTGGATATTGGATCGGATTATTGGACTCATAAGAAGAATATAAGATTTTTGGGAATAAAGAACGTTAGGGATGCAAGTCCAAAATAAAACGTTAATACAACAAATGTTCTAATCTCTTAGTATTTTTAATCAGATTTTATGTTCTATCAGGCCATTTGTCACTGTTTGGTGACTCTTTGCCTTTATAGTTGTATGACCCATACTATTAGCCAGACAACTCCTTGATTTATCACAGGCCACCAAATAGTCAGACATCTACTTGGAGTGTTTGTATTAGACAACATGGCAGCTCTTCTGAATAATTCAATGACTTGAAGATGCATTAGCATGCACAGTTTAGATTGACTTCAGTGCTGCTGTTTGGAGCAGAGAGAGAATATAAGATCAAGCCTTAATTGGGTTAAAGAATACCAACATCTGATCATTATATTTATTTGCAAAAATGGTTTCATGTCACAAAATAAGCATTTGCAACATTACAAGAGGCTTAGTGTTACATTCCATCTGTAGGGGAAGACATTAATCTCAGAACACTTTGGGCACTGCGTTCTTTTCCTGGCATTTGATGCCAGCTTGTTGTTTCATCTCTGCTATGCCAACACGTTTCCCTGCTTCATTTTTGCCCATGGCTTTGGCTGGCTATTAATGGCATACTTTAGACAATCATGGTCTTTGTTGAAAGACAGGACAAATATGTAGAGAGGTTCTTGTTAGGAACATATATCTCAAATTCTTAGCCACTGATATGTGAAGAACAACGATTCAGAGTATTCATTGCTCCCATTCACACTGTACAGACTCTTCAATGGGTATAGTCTCAACACAAAGTCATAAACTTACAAAATATTGGTAGTTTCTAGTACAGCAGAATGATTGCAGCTCTGAAGTAGATAATGTTCTACAAACTTAACTACTGCTTGATTTTAAAGGGAATCTGTCAGCTCCGAAACTTCCCCCAAACTAGAGTATGCAATGTAGAGAGTAAGTAGTGCTGAGTCCAATTATGTAATTTTTATCTTTATACAGAATTGCATTCTGACGTTGTGGTCCTGCAAACCAGCTGAGAGGACTCCCAAGCTAACGCACATAATGGAGAGGACTCAAAGAGGACTCCTCCCAGTGCATTTAACTGCTGGTTTGTGGGACCACAATGTCAAAGTGAGTATGAAGATAAAAATGACATACCACATACACCGCTTACTCTAGTTTGGAGGGTGTTTTTTTTTGAGCTGACAGATTCCCTTTAAGACTTTATTAATGATGATAATGGAACTATATTAAGCACAATTAGTTACCTTCTACCTGTGCTTTATTAAAACCAGGGAATGCATCCACAACTGACCATTGTGTGAAAAGAAATTTTAAGTAACCGATTTCTAAGCATAGAATTTCAGGATTTAGCAGTGATTATTAAGACATCAGAAAAGCAGGCGGTAATTTTTCTGACTAACCTTTCCTGTCCTTCCTTTCTCTGTTGTAGCTAATTCTGCTTCAGGCTGTTGCTGTTCTTTCTATAGACCTTACTAGTCCTAGCGGGTGATGTCTGAGCGTCTCTAAAAGATCCTAATATTCGGCTAGGTATGTATTGCCTTTTTCTCCCCTCTGCATGCTTTCTTTGCTTTTCTTTTTTTCATTGCATTTTTTTTTTTTTTTTGCTTTGCTCCTCTAAAAATATCTTTTGTGTTCCCTGCTTTATGAATTGAGAAGTGCTTACTGTACTTTTTTCTGGCTAAAGAGTTCACTTACATCCTCCATCACTCCATCCAAAAACTCATGGAAAACCGCTTTAAGTGTTTTCTCATAAACAACATGTATCATCTATTCATGTGGGTAAATGTAACATTACTGCACGTACATGACTACCACATTCACTTCTATGGGAATGCTGAAGATAGCCAAGTGCTGTACTCTGCTGTTCTGCAGAAGTGAATGGAGAGGCGGACATGTATGTCCACCACCACTCCATTCACAGGATACTCATGGATCCCTGTTCTTGTGATTGATCCAGGTCCCAGTGGACAGACCCCTAGTGACCATACATTTATCACTTATACTGTGGACAGGTGATAAATGTTGTTTTATGGGAAACCCCTTTAAAGAGTTGCTGCCATCACATAAACTGATGACGAAGACATACCATAACTTTATAATCTCCTCGCTCTTGGACCCCCACTATTCTTCAGAATGACGGGGCTGCATTTCACTTCCCTTTCTCCTTTTTTCCCAGCACAGAGGCTTTCCAGCCACATTCTGATCAGGTAACTGAATCATAGCCCCATTCAAATAAAAGAGTCACAGAACTGGAACAGTGCTGTGGGTCCTTCATTTTCAAGAAGTCAGACCCCCATTGATGATAAAGCGATAGCCTAGCGATATGCTCTCACTTTGTCAGACAGGAAATCCTCTTTAACATCATGTGCTTTAAACAAACCCCTTATATAAAAAAGAGTAAAAAACACATTGTTATAAATCCTATAGTGACTCTTCATTCCTGAAAAGTTTTTAACGGGCATCTGTCAGCAGATTTGTACCTGTGAAACTGGCTGACCTGTTACATGTGCTCTTGGCAGCTGAAGACATCTGTGTTGGTCCCATATTCATATGTGCCCGCATTGCTGAGAAAAATGAAGTTTAAATATATGAAAATGAGCCTCTAAGAGCAATGAGGGCGTTTCTGTTACTCCTAAAGGCTCTGCTCTGTATGTAACTCCAGTGCCCTCTGCACTTTGATTGACTTTAGGTAAAGTCATGGCCAGGGGTGATGACGTTTTCACTGCCTGCTCCTGTCAGTCAAAGTGCAGACGGCGCGGCATTCGCAGAGAGAGCACAGCCTTGAGGTGTAATGGCAACACCCCATTGCTCCTAGAGGCTCATTTGCATATGATAAAACATAATTTTTCTCAGTAGTGCAGGCACATATGAACATGAGACCAACACAGATGCCTTCAGCTGCCAAGCACACATGCAACAGGTCAGACAGTTTCAGAGGTACAAATCTGCTGACAGATGCCCTTTAAAAAAAAAAGTCTACTTAGCCATTTCCTAGGTATATCCATTAAGTGCCAATAAATATGGCGACACAGGGATTGGTAGCCATCTTTCCTACAGTCTTAAAACAATGCAGTGGAGTGCATGGGGTGTATTATTGCATAACTATACAGTTTCTATTGATAGAAAATACTATTTAAATGGTGTCCTTCACTTCTACAGTAGCTATGGCCTCTGAGTATAGCAGACATGTTTGGTTACTTAAAATTAGAAGTTTAATTTCATGGAAGCTGCACTAATTACCTTTACTAATTAACATAGTGTCATGGAAAATGTTATAGTTATACTTCCCTATGAGAAATGGTCACATCTTTCTTCGAACTACTGTAGTTGTGAATGGAAAGGATATCTAACCCTTCAGGCATTTCAGGCATTGCTGATTATTTTGTAGAGCTCAACCACAAAATTATCTATTTTATATAATGATTTAAAAATCTGACTTATCCTGTAATTTACGTAAAGGTTGTAGATTACCTATTTTTTGATATGCAGGTCAGAAGAACACACATTCTTTCTGCATACTTCATCCCCACCGTCATGCTTATATCTTGGTATACATCACAGTAGTCTTTTTATTGCAAAATGTTGCCTGATATTTCCACTGTTTAGCTACAGTATGGATGGAAAATCCAACAAATCCAGCACAACTTGTTCCCAGGCAAAAGGTCTTCACTGTGCCTTGTTTGTTCATATAGGCGCCATTCACTATTGTGACTGGTGCATGTGTATGCAGGCTCGTCATACTCTCCAAATACCAGTCATGCAAATACCCGATATTATCTTGTATGCTGGAATTTCAGAGGAAACATTCAGCATTGCCCATTAAAAATATACATATTCTTTGTTTTCCTTTGCTGATCCTGACGTGATATTCAGAATTATGAATCCCCATGGCATACAAATAGCTACTCCAAATGCTCTCCAGTTTGAGGATCCCAAGATCTTAGGCATTTCTGATTTATTGCAAAGATTAAAAGCCTACCTTAGTGATGTCAAATTGATGAGATCTTCAAAGAGTAGATTCAGCTTCCAAAAAACTATTATCTTTATGTTCTTTAACTTTACATTATTATTTGCACAATGAAAATGATTTTGGAATATGCATGAAAATTTAATGTCAAATAGAAGCTTATTTTCTCCTTAAGGGCTTCGTATTTTCCCAAGAGATTGTTTTACTCCTTAAAGTAGCAGCCGTTTGTTAATGCAAGCCAGTGGCAATTGTGTTTTTAAGTATTTTATAAAGATTGCTGCCTCTGATTTTCTGTAATAATGTTAGAGAAAAGACATTTATGTTAAAAGAGGTTAGATAGAAAATGCGTTGTTGTTCCATCGAGGCAGAAAGCGTAAAGTAGCTAAATTAGTTGTAAGAAGCCTGAAAATCTCACCGCAATGCACTAATATGTGCTCCTGTACAGTGAATCATCCCATTGCATGATGTTCAGTGACCTCTGTGGGTGATATGTGTACGTGTTCCTGTTCTTTGAACAGCAGACGTGTGATGACAGTTTTCTAATTTTCCACCTTTTCCTTAAACCTTCTTTAGCAGTTACCAGAGAGACTTCTTTCACAAACAGCTATGGATGACTATGACATAAGGTCTGCTGCCAGTATCCTGGCCTCTGTGAAAGAGCAAGAAGCCCGCTTTGAGAGGCTGACCCGAGCTTTAGAAGAAGAACGTCGCAATGTCTCCCTTCAACTTGAGCGTGCCAATGTTCCCTCTGAAAGAATGAGCATGTGCAACATTGGCAATGGGCAACCGCTAACCACTGCCTGGCAACAGCTAGTTCTGCAGGTAAAACCTGCCCTTTTTATTGTGTTATCACTTCTCCATGGGTGATTTCTTTATTTTTTTATTTTTACAATGCTTTAAAAATGGCAGCTCTTCATTGATTTCATTTATATGTGTATAGTGTTCCCTCCATTTGCCGCTCTTATGTCTCAGGATTGATCGACACCGAATAGTCAAGATACTGTAGACTTTAGGAATCAGACCAATCCAAGAGCCATTTTGATTATTTTCTTATTTTCAGTAGCCATTCGTCAGCTCTTTGCTGTCAGGTAAACATTTCTAAGCACCGTCTTAAGCCGTGAACCACAAAGGAGGCAGATTTTGTTACAGAAAACTGAACAAAAACCTGCCTGTACTGGCACATGGTTTATTCATCCTAAACTGTTTAATAGACAATGAGAATTCTTTACTTGGAGAAAACACAATTCAAATATCAGTTTAGATTCTTTACAGTTAGAGTAGTTGAAATGTCCTACTAAGAGGTAGCTATAGCAGAAACAATGACAGCTATGAAAAAAGAGCTAGACATTTATGTTATGACTACTGGCAAGAAGAATATTGTGTTTCAGTCAAGCTCCACAAAATGTACTTAATCTAATTTAAAACCATCTACTGAGCTGAGTGCTGGTGGACACACATGCTCAGTCACTCTTCCCACAGCCAGTTCTCTGCATACTGATCCTCTGATCACTGCAGAGCAGCCAAAAGAAATAGTTAGTGTTCTACTCTTCTGGGAAGGGCCGGAGCCTCTGTAGTAACATGGGAGTATAGCTGAGAATATAGCTTCTTCTTAGTATGTTAGGATTGTAAAACTGGATTGTAAGGTAAAAAATATTGTTTCTGTCAGCTGCCAGAGGGGGGAGGAGATAAACAGCAGCCCCAGTAGAGACACATGGAAACAAAAGATGATTTTTTATTTATGTTTTTTTGCTGGAAACACTGCAGATTACTTTAAAGGAAGTCTGTCACCACAATTTGACCTTATACAGTGCTTACATAGCACTGTAGCATAACTATACATGAGTCAAATGGTACCTTTGTCCTTTTGTTTTGATGTTCATCAGAGGCAAAAATGCAGTTTTATTCATATGTAAATGAGGGCTCGCAAGTGCCCAGGCCGCCCTTCCTTCTTCTCACATAACCCCTCACTAGCCTGTTGCTTGGCCCGCCCTGTAAGCCTCTTGCATCATCCTGTGTACTGGGCGAGATCCCGCCGGCGCATGCGCACTGCATGGAGAGATGCTGCTGCCCACAATGGTCATCATAGTGCGCATGCGCCAGTGGGATCTCGGCCAGTACACTGGATGATGCAAGAGGCTTACAGGGCGGACCAAGCAACAGGCTGGGGAGGGGTTATGTGAGAAGAAGGAAGAGCAGCCTGGACACTTACAGCCCGAACCCTGCCCCTGGGCACTTGCCAAACAAGTGGGTGGGGAGGAGTTATGTGAGAAGAAGGCAGAGCGGCCTGGACACTTACAGCCCAAACTCTGCCCCTGGGCACTTGCCAAACAAGAGGATGGGGAGGAGTTATGTGAAAGAAGGCAGAGCGGCCTGGGCACTTACAGCCCGAACCCTGCCCCTGGACACTTGCCAAACAAGAGGGTGGGGAGGAGTTATGTGAGAAGAAGGCAGAGCGGCCTGGGCACTTACAGCCCGAACCCTGCCCCTGGGCACTTGCCAAACAAGAGGGTGGGGAGGAGTTATGTGAGAAGAAGGAAGAGCGGCCTGGACACTTACAGCCCGAACCCTGCCCCTGGGCACTTGCCAAACAAGAGGGTGGGGAGGAGTTATGTGAGAAGAAGGCAGAGCGGCCTGGGCACTTACAGCCCAAACCCTGCCCCTGGGCACTTGCCAAACAAGTGGGTGGGGAGGAGTTATGTGAGAAGAAGCAAGAGCGGACTGGACACTTACAGCCTGAACCCTGCCCCTGGGCACTTGCCAAACAAGAGGGTGGGGAGGAGTTATGTGAGAAGAAGGAAGAGCGGCCTGGGCACTTACAGCCCGAACCCTGCCCCTGGGCACTTGCCAAACAAGAGGGTGGGGAGGAGTTATGTGAGAAGAAGGAAGAGCGGCCTGGGCACTTACAGCCCGAACCCTGCCCCTGGGCACTTGCCAAACAAGTGGGTGGGGAGGAGTTATGTGAGAAGAAGGCAGAGCGGCCTGGGCACTTACAGCCCGAACCCTGCCCCTGGGCACTTGCCAAACACGTGGGTGGGGAGGAGTTATGTGAGAAGAAGCAAGAGCGGACTGGACACTTACAGCCCGGACCCTGCCCCTGGGCACTTGCGAGCCCTCATTTATATATGTATAAAACTGGGTTTTGCATCTGGTAAACATCAAAACAAAAGGAGACAGGTACCATTTGACTCATGTATAGTTATGCTACAGTGCTATGTAAGCAGTGTATAATGGCATACTGTGGTGACAGACTCCCCTTAAAACAGATATTAATAGCTTTTTCAGGATATGATCGTCGGAATAACTTTTAACATGGCAATAAATGGTCAGTCACCATGTTGAAACCATCCTCCTGCCTGGGGTCAGTATTTCTTACAGTTGGTTGGGGGGGGGGGGGTGACTTAATCTAGAATATACAGCCAGGCCTGAGAAAGGTTTCTCTTTAGTATATGTGTCTCATATGTGTGGCAGGGACATGCTCATTGTGTGCTTATGACACTGTGAAAGGGTCATAAGCATGGCTATTGGTTTTGCATGATTACATAACAACTTTAAATGTTGACTTAAACAATTGAAATAATAGCTTGGTATTTCAGTCCTATAAGAGCAACATATATGAGTTTGGAGATCACCTTCAACGTCATTTTCATTACATTTGCTGAACTAGGTATGTGTTCTAATTCTTATTGTGTTCTTTAAAGAGAATTTTAAAATTCTAAAATTTTATAAAAATGTCCTCCAGCAAGCCAGAGTGTGACTTGCAGAGCTACTTAGAGGGCTGGTCCTCACTACACATTGCACGCTGGCATCTGCCCACACTTTACATTGCTGAGATTTGCTGTCAGGCTACTTAGCCTGACATAATGCATCATGCATGATCCTGTGTAAGCAGGATCGCATCCATCCTCCCCAATCCTGTCACGCTGCTCAGACATTATGGCATATCACAAACAGGATTGTATCATTACTGTCAATTGTGGAGCAGAGCTCCTGCTCTACAATATATGTGCGATATATCCTGCAAGTGGTGGCAACCCATCCTATTGATATTCTGGGACAGGATGCTGGAGGACATACAGTATCTCATAAAAGTGAGTACACCCCTCACATTTTTGTAAATATTTTATTATATATTTTCATGGGACAACACTGAAGATATGGCACCTTGATACAATGTAAAGTAGTCAGTGTACAGCTTGTATAACAGTGTACATTTGGTGTGTCCTCAAAAAATAACTCTGGTCTCTCTTTTAATAGCTGATTATAGCTGTCAGTAACAGTAAAAAAAAAAATGAATTAGTAGAATGACTGTTGATGCAATGTAATTAAAGATGGAAGCTCGTAATAGCAGGCTGGGCTTTTAAACATTTTTCTTCTTTTTAAAATTACAAATGAAAGTAAAGTTTTAAAACATATAGCAAAGATGACAAATTTCAAGCGAGGTAATGAGTAGCCAATAGCTAATTGTATATAAATTCATCAGTAGAGGACACATATCGTCACCCCGTTAGCATTGTTGGTGTTTTGACACTTTTAAGTACAGTCCGGCTTGTTTCTGGCTTTTAGTAGCTGCAAAAAGCATACAGTACTCTATATTACTTGAAATGATTTTCTTTGCTTTCTGCCATGTTGTTAGATGAAAACCATTATGTGCTATCCTGTGAAATAGAACACTCACAATATTAGTCAGCAAAATACATAAATTGCACTTGTACCATTGTTTTCATCACTGCAGTAGAAATATGACATATTTTTTTTTCCTGTGAAAAGATCATCCCATGAAAAAATATTATATGAACATTATGCCGTTCAAGCAGTGGCTGTGCTTGCTCCAAAATAAGAACTAGCACTCACAAAACCCACAAGGGATAAATCACTAGATTTGCTATCTGAGCCAAAATGTTTGCTAAAATGTATCACCTGTAAAGAGAATAGGTTATAAATGCTAGATCAGTGGGGCATGACCGCTTGTTCACCGTTCCTCCTTCGGGCACATCAACAGTGAGGAGTGTTTGTATTAAATGGTGAATGATCATATAAGTTGCCCTCCATACAGCTCCTATGGTATACAGGTGAAACTCGAAAAATTAGAATGTCGTGCAAAAGTTCATTTATTTCAGTTATGCAACTTAAAAGGTGAAACTAATATATGAGATAGACTCATTACATGCAAAGTGAGATATTTCAAGCCTTTATTTGTTATAATTTGGATGATTATGGTTTACAGCTCATGAAAACCCCAAGTTCACAATTTCAGAAAATTAGAATATTGTGAAAAGGTTCGATATTTTAGGCTCAAAGTGTCACACTCTAGTCAGCTAATAAATCCATAACACCTGCAAAGGGTTCCTGAGCCTTTAAATTGTCTCTCAGTCTGGTTCCGTAGGAATCACAATCATGGGAAAGACTGCTGACCTGACAGTTGTGCAGAAAGCCATCATTGACACCCTCCATAAGGAGGGAAAGCCTCAAAAGGTAATTGCAAAAAAAGTTAGATGTTCCCAAAGTGCTGTATCAAAGCACATCAATAGAAAGTTATGTGGAAGGGACAAGTGTGGAAGAAAAAGGTGCACAAGCAGCAGGGATGACCGCAGCCTGGGGAGGATTCTCAGGAAAAGGCCATTCAAAAGTGTTGGGGACTTTCACAAGGAGTGGACTGAAGCTGGAGTTAGTGCATCAAGAGCCACCACACACAGACGGATCCTGGACATGGGCTTCAAATGTCGTATTCCTCTTGTCAAGCCTCTCCTGAACAACAAACAACTTCAAAAGCGTCTTAACTAGGCTAAAGAAAAAAAAGAACTGGACTGTTGGTCAGTGGTCCAAAGTCCTCTTTTCTGATGGGAGTAACTTTTGCATCTCATTTGGAAACCAAGGACCCAGAGTCTAGAGGAAGAATGGAGAGGCACACAAGGCAAGATGCTTGAGGTCCAGTGTGAAGTTTCCACAGCCTGTGTTGATTTAGGGAGCCATGTTATCTGCTGGTGTTAGTCCACTGTGCTTCATTAAGTCCAGAGTCAACGCAGCAGTCTACCAGGAGATTTTGGAGCACTTCATGCTTCCTTCCGCAGACGAGCTTTATAGAGATGGTGACTTCATTTTCCAGCAGGACTTGGCACCTGCTCACACTGCCTAAAGTACCAAAACCTGGTTCAATGACCATGGGCCGTGCTTGATTGGCCAGGAAACTCGTCTGACCTGAACCCCATAGAGAATCTATGGGGCATTGCCAAGAGAAAGATAAGAGACATGAGACCTAACAATGCAGAAGAGCTAAAGGCTGAAGCATCCTGGTCTTCCATAACACCTCAGCAGTGTCATAGGCTGATAGCATCCATGCCACGCCGCATTGAGGCAGTAATTGATGCAAAAGGGGCCCAAGTACTGAGTACATATGCACAATTATACTTTTCAGAGGTCCTACATTTCTCTATTTAACATCTTTTTTTGTTGTTATTGATTTCATGTAATATTCTAATTTTCTGAGATTGTGAATTTGGAGTTTTCATAAGCTATAAGCCGCATTCATCTAAATTATAACAAATAAAGGCTTGAAATATCTCGCTTTGCATGTAATAAGTCTATCTCATATATTAGTTTCACCTTTTAAGTTGCATTACTGAAATAAATGAAGTTTTGCACGATAGTCAAATTTTTCGAGTTTCACCTGTATATGGAGACAGTTGGGTACTCTTCTGTTCACTTTTGCTATTGTGTTTTTAAATTTGCACAGATGAGTTCTGTCATATACAAGAAGATTTTCTTTTGTAGCTGTTGTCTGTTCTGGATAATAGTGGGGGTCCAAAGTAAAGGGAAACCCTAATTTTATTTATATGCTCTAACATAACAATTTTAGACCTCTTTCACACGGGTGTCACGTTTGACGCCCCGATAAGAGGCGGGAGCGTTGCGTGAAAATGCGCAAGTTTTCTGCGCGTGTGCAAACTGTTGTAATGCGTTTTGCACATGCGTGAGAAAAATCGGCCTGTTTGGTACCCAGACCCGAAGCCGGACTTCATCAATGAAGTCCAGTTTCGGGTTGAGTATTCTGTATATTTTATTATTTTCCCTTATAACATAGTCTTCAGCTGGGGGGGTAAAGGACCCTTTATGACGTCACTGGGTCACATGGTCCAATCACTTGCTCCCATCAAAATGGTGATGGAAGCATGTGAATGTGATTGGACCATGTGACCCAGTGAAGGTACTTTACCCCCCCCCCCCAGCTGAAGACAGAACAGGAGACCGGCAGCTACGTGCTCAATTGGAGGGGGTGAGTTACTTTTTTTTTTTAACCCTCAATCACCCATTTTACTTTGCATTCTATATTTAGAATGCTATTATTTTCCCTTATAACCATGTTATAAGAGAAAATAATAAAGAAAATAATAAAGATCGGTTTTATAGACAAACAACAGCGGAAATCCCATGGTAAAGGTAATAAGAGGAGCGGGTGATGCATGACTCAGTTATTAAACCCTTACCCTCGTCCACCGAAAATGTAGACGTACAGAAACTGAGCGGGAACCATATCCGCCGGGTTTATGCTGTTTAACATAGCAGACACCCAAAGGCAGTGTCGTGATTGCCAACACTGCCGATCACGGACATTGAATCCCTCAGATGGAGTGGTCAATTGCCACCATGCCATCTGAGGGATAAAATCCTGGGAGTGTTGCACAGCCACCCCCATTGTACCCAAAATGTGCCATGCTGATAGACTCATACCCAAAAAGACTGAGTGCTGTAATAAAATCAAAAGGTGCTTCAACAAAGTATTAGTTTAAGGGTGTGCACACTTATGCAACCATATTATTTTTTTTTTTTTCTTCCCTCTACCTAGAAGATTTCAGTTTTTCAATTGAGTTGTACAGTTTATAGGTCACATTAAAGGTGGAAAAAGTTCTGAAATGATTTATCTTTGTCTCATTTTTTTACATCACAGAAAACTGACATTTAAAAAAAAAAAATAATCTAATTTCCCCTTTCTTATAATAAAAATAAACAGCGAAAAAAAGATAATTACATTGGCACATCCCAAAACGCCCATACTAGTAAAACAAAAAAATATTTATCCTGTACGGTGAACAACGTAACGTAAAAAAATGGCCGATTTGCTGTTTTTTTTCCGATGCTCAACCTATAGAAAAAATTGAATAAAAAATGATCATAAACTCATACACACCCAAGAATGGTATCAGTAAAAACTACAGATTGCCTCATAAGAAAATGGGTCCTCAAACATCTGCATAGACCCAATAAAAAAAAAATGCATGGGGGTAAGAATATGCAGATACAAAGAAAAAATAAATTTTTTGCAAAGTTTTTCTTTTTTCAGTATTAAAACATAAGAATAAACTATATAAATGTGGTATCACTGTCATTGTACCGAAGAATGAAAGTCAGTTTTTTACTGATATCTCTTTATAGTGGTCAGAGCTGTTGTTGTGATATAGAGCATACCCTGTATAGACAGTTAAATGGTAATGTGCTGTCTTAGGAATCTTAGGATACATTTAACTTTAAAGAGTAGCCGTCACCTCTCCTGACATGTCTGTTTTAGTAACTACTTGCATCCCCCATGTAATAACAATTCTGGAGCATCTACTCTTTCAATGGCTCATGCTCACGGCCGGGGCCCGTATATTGCGGACCCGCTGTTTGCAGGCCGCAATACGGGCCTTCATGATTGCAATGAAGGTCCAGATGGATCTTACCAGTTGGTATGGGGTGTCCCTGCACAGTCTGACACTGGCAGCCCTGACTGGATAATGTCAAACTGTGCAGGTACACACCCCCAACTGGCAACACCCATCTGGACCTTTATTTCAAACTGCTAGTAATTAATTCATAACTTCTTACAGGAATTCCTTTGTAATTTTCCTGATGGTGCGCCCCACCTCCCATAAAGTTCCCTCTGCAGTAGTCATGGCCCCTCTCCTTGATACCTGTGAAACATTACAGAGCAAAGCACGCTAGATTTGGTTAAAACAGGAAGTTCTGCATGTAAACATCCTTCCAGGACGACATAGTGAAGCTGAGAAAAAGGGAAGGGAAGTGCTGACATGAAAAACAAGTATACTGGGCATACATATGTAGTGTTTAAACCTGAAGAACTCTTTTAAATAAATGCAGTTAAAATTCAATAATGTATGTATGTGCTCCCATATGTTATATCAGAAACCATTCAGTGTACAACTATAGAAGATATCTGGAAGGGGCAAATACTTATTGAAAGCACTAAATATAAAAAACAAAAAAAAGACAATTATAGTTAGGGCTCTTTCACACTTGCGCTTTTGCTTTCCGTCCTAGAGTTCCGTCCTCGGGGCTCTAGGACTGAAAGATACTGATCAGGATTATCCCAATGCATTCTAAATGGAGAGAAATCCGTTCAGGGTGCATCAGGATGTCTTCCGTTCAGTATGTGAACGTTTTTTGGACGTTGACAAAACCGTAGCATGCTGCGAATTTGTCTCCGTCCAAAAATCCGGAAGACATGACGTAATGCCGGACCCGGAATCAATGCCCATTGAAGTGCATTAATCCGGATCCGGCATTAAATTAAGCTAAACGTCGTTTCGGCGCATCGCCGGATCCGACGTTTAGCTTTTGTGAATGGTTACCATGGCAGCCAGGACGCTAAAGTCCCGGCTGCCATAGTAAAGTGTAGTGGGGAGGCAGGGGAGAAGCATACTTACCGATCCATGCGCGTGGGGTGCTCTGACGTCATTGTGGAGCGCCCCGGGAGCCGCACGGACTGTAAGTATCTTCTCCCCTGGCTCCCCACTACTTACTATGGAAACCAGGACTTTAGTAGCGTCCTGGCTGCCATAGTAACACTGAAAGCATTTTAAGACTGATCAGTCTTCAAATGCTTTCAGTTTCTTGCGTTGTGATGGATCCGGCGGGCATTTCCGGCGACGGAAGTGCACGCCGGATCCACACAACGCTAGTGTGAAAGAGGCCTTACATAGTTAATACGGTTGAAAAAAGACATCCCAAGGGATAGGTGGGGACGTGAGTCCCAGAAGAAAGGAAGACTCATATTTCTACATGTTTTCATAAGCATTAATGTCATTTACTTTTAAGAATTCATCTAAACCCTTTTTAAAACTGTCCACTGTTCTTGCTGTGACCACGTCCAGAGGAAGTCTATTCCACAGATTCACAGTTCTTACAGTAAAGAAGCTTTGACGCTTCTGGAGACTGAGCTTTTTCTTCTCCTGTCAGAGGCCGAGCACCCCTGCCCTGCAAGTCCATGCCTCGTTTAATGCATGACAATATCCTGGTGGCCTTAGAAGTAGCTAATTGACATTGTATGCTGTTATTTAACTTACGATCTACAAGGACACCCAAATCCTTCTCTATAAGTGACTCTCCCAGTGTTACATTCCGTAGGAGATATGAGGCACAGAGATTATTACTACCAAGATGCAGAACTTTACTTTTTCATTTACCATTATTTAGGAGACCTACCTGCTCAGACCTTGGTTTTTTAGCATTTATATATTTAGAGAATTTTTTGAGATCTGCTGTTGATTTAGTATTTTTGCAAATTTTATCTCCTTTTTACAGATTTTATTAAGCCCTTTGTAAACTTCAAAGGCTACATCTGACTCCTCAGATTTGGATTTTTAAATGCCCTTTTTAGTCATTTATTGCCCTATTTACAGTAGCTGTAAGCCATCGGGGGTTTAATTTTAGCCATTTATACTTGTTACCTAAAGGAATAAATTGTGGATTTAAAGCTCTCCCTTTTATCCTCAGTATTATTATGTGACAGTAGCTGCTCCCAGTCTATGCCCTGAAATGCTGCCCTTAGCCCTTGAAAATTAGGCTTTTTAAAATTCAGTGTTTTTGCTCTGCCTGACAGAGTTTGTTTCTTATAGTTTAGTGGGAATATAATTATATTGTGGTCACTATTACCTAGTGTTTCTCGAACAGTAACATTTCCAACAAGCTCTGCATCATTAGAAATTACTAGATCCAACAGAGCATTGCCCCTAGTGGGAGCTTCCACAAACTGGCCCATAAAATGGTCCTGCAGCAAGTTGAGGAATCTTCTCCCCTTTGCAGTTGAGGCAGAACCATAACCCCAGTCAATGTCTGGGAAGTTAAAATCTCTCATTATGACTGCTGTACCAGCCTGTGCAGCCCGCTCTATTTGGTTATACAGTTGAGCTTCTATCTCCTCTGTGATGTTAGGGGGTCTACAGATTACACCAAGTATTATTTTTTCATTGTTTATGTCCCTTTGAAAATCCACCATGAGGTTTCAACACCTCACCATCTGCACCCACAATTGCCTATTACACACTTGTCTTCAGATTACTCCTCACATACAGGCACATGTCACCACCTTTTCTATTGAACCTCTCTTTCCGAAATAGTGCAAAACCCCTAATATTAACATCCCAGTCATGTGAAGAGTCCAACTGTGTCTCAGCCACACCAACTACATCTATGTGTTCTTCTAGTACCATACCCTCCAGCTCCCCCATTTGGCTAGCTAGACTTCTGGCATTTGTGAAAATTAATTTTCAATTACTATTACCTGAAAAGTGGAAGTCACTGTACGGTTTTGGGACGGAGAAAATACCGCAGCATGCTGCAATATTTTCTCCATCCAAAATTCCGGAACACTTGCCGCAATGCCGGAACTAGCATTATTTTCCAATTAAATGCATTAATGCCGGATCCGGCACCAAGTGTTCCGGAAAAACGGATCCGGTTTTGCAGTCTGCGCATGCGCAGACCTTTAAGAATGTGAAAAATATAAATGCCGGATCCGTTTTTCCGGATGACAACCGGATCAGTCTACAAATAGTATCCATTTGCATACAGATTGACGGAACTGCCTACCAGAATCCAAAAACGCAAGTGTGAAAGTGCCCTTAATGTCTACATTTTCTGGCTCTCCTGTCAAAGGGTTCATGGAAAAAAAAAATCTTCTGCCAGCCTATTCAAAGCCACACAATGTTCTTTTATAAAAGTATAAGAAAGTATTGCCAAAGTAAAGCCGCAATGAGATGCCTGGGCCCTTTTCCAGAGTGAAGGCCTGCTGTGGTCTTGACTTTGCTTTCTATTCGGAGGGACACTACCATACCTTCTTGCCAAAGTAAAGCGTGACTGATGTCTTGCATGGAATGCTGTATAAGGCACGGCTTTCTAAAATAATGATATTTGATTACTCATTAAATATGCTCATTTTGGGTTGGACTTTCAGTTTATTATAGCTATTGCGTTTTAGTTTTTTTATCTTAGATCTTTAGGCTTTGATATTAACTGCACCTCTTCCCCAAATAGCAGTCACTGTGGTCACTACTAAACCAACAAAGCTATCTTCAGAATGATTATGATCATTTTGTGTGATGGCTCCAGGGTTTATTTTGGTGGGTAGCTATATGTAGGCTTTTGCTGCTTTTGCACCCTGACGAGGCCCCCTTATAGATAGCTGTCAGTCACTGATAGTTGTATACAGGGAGGTGTTATCAGTGACTGATAGCATTCTCTGTGTAAGTGTGTATACATAGATAGCTGTCAGTCACTGATAGCTGTTCATGGGGAGGTGTTATTACTGATTGATAGTATTCTCTGTGTACTGTAAGTGTGTATAGATAGATAGCTGTCAGCCACTGATAGCTGTATATGAGGAAGTGCTATCAGTCATTGATAGCATTCTCTGTGTACTGTAAGTGTGTATATATAGATAGCTGTCAGTCACTGATAGCTTACATGGGGAGGTGTTATTACTGATTGATAGTATTCTCTGTGTAAGTGTGTATACATAGATAGCTGTCAGTCACTGATAGCTATACACTGGGGAGGTGATATCAGTGATTGATAGTATTCTCTGTGTTTTAATTGTGTATACAGAGATAGCTGTCAGTCACTGATAGTTGTACACGGGGAAGTGTTATCAGTGATTGATAGCTTTCTCTGTGTAAGTGTGTATACAGAGATAGCTGTCAGTTACTGATAGCTGTACATAGGTAAGGTGATATCAGTGATTGATAGCATTCTCTGTGTAAGTGTGTATACAGAGATAGCTGTCAGTCACTGATAGCTGTATACGGGGGAGGTGATATCAGTGATTGATGGCATTCTCTGTGTAAGTGTGTATACATAGATGGCTGTCAGTCACTGATAGCTGTATACGGGGGAGGTGATATCAGTGATTGATGGCATTCTCTGTGTAAGTGTGTATACATAGATGGCTGTCAGTCACTGATAGCTGTACATGGGGAGGTGTTATCAATGATGAATAGCATTCTCTGTGTAAGTGTGTATACATAGATAGCTGTCAGTCTCTGATAGCTGTACATGGGGAGGTGTTATCAATGATGAATAGCATTCTCTGTGTAAGTGTGTATACATAGATAGCTGTCAGTCACTGATAGCTGTACATGGGAAGTGTTATCAGTGATTGATAGCATTCTCTGTGTAAGTGTGTATACATAGATGGCTGTCAGTCACTGATAGCTGTACATGGGGAGGTGTTATCAGTGATGAATAGCATTCTCTGTGTAAGTGTGTATACATAGATAGCTGTCAGTCACTGATAGATGTACATGGGGAGGTGTTATCAGTGATTGATGGCACTCTTTGTTTAGTGTGTATACATATATAGCTGTCAAGTTGTACATGGGAACAATCTTATCTTCAGAAAAAGCAGATATATAAATGTATAAATTACAATTTTTGTTTAATCTTTTCCCACAAATCCATAAATCAATCTGCTCAGCTCCTTCTGCTCTATCACATGCCGCCTGCAGATTGTACTGCTTCTTGAAGTCTTTCCCTTTGTATTCAGACATTTTTATGTAATTTTATATCTTCTTCATCCTCTGCTTTTTGAATTGATGCTAGTCAGAATAACATCATTCTATCTGCCTCACTGGCTTGTGACAAGCTCTCATTGCCTATAATGAAATATCCTCTTACATCAGCAATTAATATCCCCATTTTATTTTGCAGTATCGTAACAAGCTAGCAAATAACAATGAATATAAATTGCACAGAAGCATTGTTTGGATGATTGACAACCTGTGCCCCTTGATTAGATTTTAATCAACAGCAAAGCATTAAGAGCCCATTGTGCGGAGCACTTTAACAGCCCCAGTAATGATATCAGGTTATCATATTGATAAGTTCATTGTTCACGCAGTGAGCTCAGAATAGATGTCACTGTGCAGATGTCTCTGGACTTGGCAGTGTGATATGGCAGCTGTCCAAACTGACTGTTCTGGGCATTTTGGGGATGATTGGGCTGATGATGAGCTCTTATGGATGCATCCATTTTACACTTTGGACCACTACTGATTTCTTTACTGGGGAATATTTGCAAGCTTGGTTATCAGTAGTTAGCAGGCGCTTACTTTAAGCAAGACCGCTGAAATTAAGCTGTGAGGCCACCTGTTATCATGTTTATTTCACGCACCTTTCTGGCCCAAGGGCAGCAGAAAACTGATGAAGTGCATATTTCATCAACTGACCTTTTTGGTTGTGATTTGTAGTTTTATAATATCCCTGAAAACCCAGGAGCTGAATTACAGTGTTCCTCCATACAGATTGTTGCATGTTCATTCAGTGTATTGCCTAAGTCTTGCGAAAGCAAGACGCATAAAAGTCATGCGACAAAAAAATGTTCGACTTGATGTCGCAGACGAGTCACATGTCACGCACAACTGACATTAAAATCAATGAAGAAAAAGACTCATGCAACCTGTGACACAAAATCCAACAGGTCCATATTTTCTGAGACTGTCGCGTGTTGCACTTTATAGAGGCTCTGCTTTTGAATATCACATATCATTTGAGTGGGTTAGGGTTAATATACAGATCGTAAAATTGTAGATTCACACTTATTTCTAGTAAGATTTCATTTATGTACTTATATTAAGTAAAATTCTGATTAGTGGATGACGAGATTAGTGCATGTTCTGAATAATAGGATTGTGTATGAAATATGTGCTAATCTGTTAAAGAGGATGTATTATATATGGTTAAAAAATCATGGCTGACCTGTCGATGGATTGTGTCTGGTATTGCAGCTCTGCTACACTGAGGTAAATGGAGCGTGGTTGCAATACCACGCACAACCTGTGGCTACATACACTACTGACAAAAAATTAGGGATATTTATTTGGCTTTCGGGTGAAATTTATGGAAAACTTAAAAAGTTCACGCTAGTACTATTATATCATGAAAGTAGGGCATTTAAAGGGAACCTGTCATCAACTTTTTGCTTATCTCACTGAGGGCAGCATAATGGTGACAGAAATGCAGATTTCAGCGGTGTGTCACTCATGAGTAAGTTGTTGCTGAGAACCAGCATCAGAATCATTGCAGCCCAGGCCTGGAAAGGAGTCACAGCCACCTGAGAAGAGTCCTGGTTATTCATGAATTCCTGCACTCTCACCCATCTGCTGATGATTGGCAGTTCTCTCCTAGAGAGATAGGGAGAAGACGAAGTCGAAGTCCGTCAATCATCAGCAGGTGGGCAGGGAGAGCAGGAATTCATGAATAACCAGGACTCTTCTCAGGTGGCTGTGACTCCTTTCCAGGCCCAGTCTGCAATGATTGTGATGTTGGTTCTCGGCAGCCACGTACTTTTAACTTATAAATGACAGACCGCTGAAATCAACTCACCTGTCTCTACTGTATACTGTCGTTAGTATGGGCAGCATAAAAGTGATGACAGGTTCCCTTTAAGTAGAAGCATGCAATTGTGATTTCCTCATCTGAAACAATTTATTGAAACAAAAGCCAACAACAGTGGTGGGTATACCCCCGCAAAAATGTCAGTGTCTCAGAAACTTGTCATCTGACCTTGAGCATCAATCACAGCTTGACAACGACGTCTCATGCTGTTCACAAGTCAACTTATTTTCTGCTGAGGCTTGGCATCCCACTCTTCATGAAGGGTATCCCTCAGGTCATTGAGGTTCTAGGGTACACAGTTATGAGCCTCTACATGACTTATCCTGTAGGTTTTCAATGGCATTCAGGTCTAGAGAAAGTGCAGGCCACTCCATTTGAGGTACCCCAGTCTCCAGCAGCCGTTCTGTAATTATGAAATTAGGCCTGTGTTGTTCATGCAGAGGCACAATTACTGGACTAATTTCATTATTTAAGTAGTATGGGCTTGTCACTGTACCATTCACAAAGGGTAGGGCAGTTCTGTATTGACTAGACACACCTGCCCACACTGTAACACCACCACCACCAAATGCTTGTCTGGTACCAGCAGTGGCTGATGCATAGCTTTGTCCTTGACTTTCCCAACATCGTTGGTGGCCATCATTTCTGCTCAGCGTGAATCAACTTTCATCAGTGAACAGCACTAAGGCCCACTGATTCCTCATCCAGCGTAGATGCTACCTGGCCCAGGTAAGACAATGACGTCTGTGCCTGGTGGTATGGTCAGGTACCCTTGGAGGTCATCTAGCACTCAGACCATGCTGATGAAAACGGTTTCCAATGGTCTGATGTGACACTTCTCTCACCTTTCTTAAATGTGCCTGGAATTGTGTGGCATTCATCATCCATTCAGCAGGGCATTGTTCACAGTAAATCGGTCATCAGTGTGGAATGTGGCCAAAGGATGTTACTTCTGTGCCTTTCTGTGATTTTTCCAGTCTCTCTGTTGCAACCTACTGCTGACACTCTGTGACACTCTAAGCGCAGTGACCACAACTGTCTGAGAACATCCTGCTTGAAGCCTCGCCATGACGAGGTACTGTTGATCAATTGTTAGATGTCATCTTGGTCTCATGATGTCAAAGTGTGAACAGCATGATGAGGAGGACGGTTTAAATAATTCTAATTGCCCCAGGTAATTTATTGGCCGATTCATGGATCAAACAACTGTTGTGTATTTTTCTGTTAAGCTCCTTGTTAGAGAACAGCAAGTTGTGCAAAAAGTACTGAAACATTGAACAGTTGGACATGTGCATTCAATAGCTTAAAGAAGGTCATATTAGGTTCACCTGTAAAGGTTGGAGTGAATTTTAGGGTCATCCTGAAATTTCACCCACAAGCCAAATATCCTTAACGTTTTGCGAGCAGTGTATATGCTTGGTATATTCTTGAGTGGTGTTTCTAAGGCTCTGCACCTTTAATAGTGCAAATAGCAAAAAACTGACAACATAACATTACTGCATCTGTGATAGTTTAATGCATTCTGGATGACATTTGTGCGATGCATTCAGGTAATCATTCGAGCCAATGAGTAATAATCAGGCTGGCTAACGGTGGTCATGCAGGTTAGATAGCTGTTCCCCCCTGATTCTCCCCCATATACATATACACCTGGTTTGGCATGTGTTCTAAGTGGGGAAAGGTAAATAGGTCCTGTATGGGAAATACGTTCTCTGAGAACAAAGCATCGGGAATTTTGAAATCCAACATGTCCAAGAGTTGAGACTCCTCCCATACACATTAGGTAGTCAGCTGTTCCTGCCAAAATCGGCAGTTTTAGTCGACATTCATCTAATGTACATGAACACCTTACAGCATATTATAGTCAATAGTAAATTTTATAGTCAATGACATTTATACTTGAACCCATGTACTTCACTGTGCTTGTTCACAAAGTGATTTTATACCTGACTTGAATGACTAATTACTAGTACAGTGGTGTCCAGGAGCATAACAAGTAACAATCGGGCCCCATAGCAAAACTTATATTGAGAGTCCCTTTGCCATCATCAACATATTCAGCATCAAGTTCAAAATATATAAAGCTACATGTATAATGCTTGCAGTGATGTCATAGTACAGGAATAATGTACACAGTGATGTCAGTACAGGTATAATGCAGGCAGTGATGACACAGTACAGGGATAATGTACACAGTGATGTCACAGTATAGATATAATGCTTGCAGTGATGTCACTGTAGACGTATAATATACACACTGATGTCCCAGTACAGGTTTTATGACTTGCAGTGATGTCACAGTACATGTATAATGTACACAGTGACGTAACATTACAGGGATAAATCACACAGTGTTGTCACAGTACAAGGATCATGTACACAGTGATGTCACAGCTCAGAGA
Organism: Bufotes viridis; assembly: GCA_033119425.1. Taxonomy (NCBI): domain Eukaryota; kingdom Metazoa; phylum Chordata; class Amphibia; order Anura; family Bufonidae; genus Bufotes; species Bufotes viridis. The sequence goes on from CM065589.1 coordinate 168,301,111, forward strand.
TAATGCACACAGCGATATCACAGTTAAGTGATAATGCACACATTAATGACACAGTACAGGAATAATGTACACTGTGATGTCACAGTATAGGTATAATGATTGCAGTGATGTCACAGTACAGGTATAATGCTTGCAGTGGTTCACAGTACAGGTATAATGTACACAGCGATGTCACAGTTCACGGATAATGCACACAGCTATATCACAGTGAGGTGATAAAGCATGGTGTGATGACACAGTACTGGAATAATGTAGACAGTGATGTCACAGTACAGGTATAATGCTTGCAGTGATGTCACACTATATGTGGTGTGACATCACTGCAAGCATTATATCTGTACTGTGACATCACTGTGTACATTATATCTGTAGTGTGACATCACATATCATATAATGTACACAGTGATGTCACAATACAGGTATAATGCTTGCAGTGATGTCACAGTACAGGTATAATGTATACGTTCATGTCATAGTACAGGAATAATGAGTGCAGTAATGAAACAGTACAGGAATAACACACAACATGATATCACAGCATAGAAATAATGCACACTGTAATGTATCAATGAAGGGATAATGCACATAGTGATATCATACTATAATAACAATGTCCATGTACAGTGTGACAGCATCGAAAAAATTATAATGATGTCACATGCAGGTATAATGAAAACATGATGTCACAACACAGTAATAGTACATTCACACGACCTTGTGTAATCCTTTCCGTTTTGCAGTCCCCAAATAACGGAGCCGTGTGTCCGCATTTTGGGCGTTTTTTATGGTCCGCAAAAAACGGAAGAAAAAAAAAAAAGAGAGCGAAAAAAAAAGAATTATTAAGTCATAGTTGTCATGGAAATACGGAAACGGATCCGCAAAAAACGGATGACATGCGGAAACCATTGCGGATCCATTGACTTGAATAGGGCTGCGGACTAATCTGTGGGACAATAGTAGTACAAGCTTCATATTTTTGTGGACTAGAAATGCAGAAACACGGATGCGGACAACATACTGAATGTTGTCTGCACATTTTATTCACCCATAGGAATGAATGGATCCGCATCTATTCCACAAAATGCAGAGCAGATGCGGATCGCAAGCGGATAAAATTATACGGTCTTGTGAATGTACCCTAATCGTGCACGGTAATGCTGCAGGGAAAGAATAATGCATGCAGGTGGGATAGTCACTTAGCTCCAAAGTACAAGTTAGAACGGGACCAAATTCAATTTTCCAATGTTTATAGTCATCAACTATTGTACCTGAAGAGTGGAGATGAACCCTCTTAATTGTTGAGGCCCATAGACACTGTGTCTATGGGCCTCAACAATTAAGAGGGTTCATCTCCACTCTTCAGGTACAATAGTTGATGACTATGAACATTGGAAAATTGAATTTGGTCCCGTTCTAACTTGTACTTTGGAGCTAAGTATAGTTATACACATGGGGTGTGCCTATTCCTCCACACTAATGAGAATGAGACAGCTATAGGGGTAGCAGGGGAAGCAACTGCTTTAGGGCCAACCTCAGAAGGGGCCCACCCAGGAGGAGGCCTAAAAGATGTTATTCTCAGGGCCCCCTCAACAGTATTATACAATGACATAATATACAGTGACAGTATAGACAGTGACATGACATACAGTAGATACTTGTAAAAAACAGATGGAGCATCTGCCAGGCCTGGTCTAAGAGAGCTATATTGACCAGTCACAGGAGTGGGGGTTGCATGGGAGTAGGGGGGTGCAAAGAAGTTTCTGGGGGGAGGGGCCCATTCAAAAATTTCCTATGGTGCCCAGTAATTTCTAGTTAGACCCCTGGAAGGAGATATTTGTATGCAGGTGTGGACTGGCATGTATACTGCTGATTCATACAACTCTATGGGAATTTCTGCAACAGCTAAGTGAGAGTGCCCCCAGGGATCTAAGATATATTACCTGTTCAGTAGATAGATGATAAATGTTCTTTGTGGGAAAACCCCTTTAAACATAGCTTGGGTAAAGTCCTGGAGTCATCTGGCATTGTATAAAGCCAGCATTGTATGGTAAACCTCAGAAAAGTAGAGCCTGTCACGGTAATACTGCCTGGAAATACCCATCTTCTTATCTACACCCCTGGGTTGGAGCTTGTCAGCACAGACAGATTTAACCTCTGATATTATGAGACTAGAAAACTAAATCGATACAAGAACAGGAAACAGAAACAAATAATACAAATTATACATGGAGCTCTATTCTAGTATTTTATGGATATTTCGCTTGCAGAGATATGTTGGAGGTTTACTCTGTGTAATTTATGGATTATAAAGGGAGGTACAACTTTGCCTTTTCTGCACTAAACAAGTTTAGCATGATCAAACACATTGTATGATCCTCCTCTATGAACCTTTTGTATAAAACTAGTTATATTCTATCAATGGCTTCGTGTCTTGTCACGCAGCACTCCCCACATTAGGATTCGGGTACAATGGGCTTGTCACATTGCATAACACTTTGAGTTAAAAAGCACAACAAAGCAGTATCGTTTGTTCCAAAAATGTCCCAAAAATGTACCTGGAGGTCTGCAGCTTATTAGCAAAGTGTTAGCTCTAGAGACCACTCAGACTCCTGCTGTCAGTCTTGGATGGGCCTGTAAATTAAGCGCTTATTGCCCATGGAACTTTCGCTGCCCCCCTCTTGCCCCTACCTGACGCTGCCTGATTCGAATGCCTCACCTGGCCTGATTAGTGGTGCACCCCTGTCTCCGGCACTCTACGGCTCCCAGCATGCTCCATTCATTTCTATGGAGATTTGAGAACTGCCAAGGAAGTGTGCATCTTGAGTGTTGTAGTTTTACCACAGTTGGAGTGCCGGAGGTTAGCCATCACAGCCCCATATTATATAATACATGCAAGAAGTAATATTCACAATTAAACAGCTTTTTATGAACATAAATATATAGGGATGCAAGAAACAACATATAAATGTTATGTTATATTTGTCTGACTTACAAGTGCCTCTTTGATTTAATTGCAAACAAGATGACGGAAATGATCAAAATCAATGTCAAACTGGCCAAAACACTCAATTTCAGTGGGGGTTGAATAATTTTGAACACAACTGTACATATATATGTATATATATATATATATATATATATATATATTGTGGGGAGTCGCTCTGGTAGATAGCGGTGTGGGTGCAGTACTGAGGCAAAACAAGGAGTCCAGAATGTGCAATAAACAGTGTTTTATTCACACTTGCACAACATAAATGAAAAACAGTCTCTTGGTGATAATTCACACATAACAGAAACAATGTGGCCAAACAAAACAGGCCAACACAGGGTTCAGTCACCTGGGAGGTTTAGGTGAGGGTTCACACCTAGCAACCTTTCCCTGCAACCTTCAAGTTGCAGGGAAAAACACCACCTTGCTGAGCTCTTTCCTCCAGGTCATAGAACTCCACAGGACTGTTAGCAGCTCCAGGACAATCACAGCCCCAGCTGCTGGTGCTGGCTGAGTTTTTAAACCCAGCCCAAAACTAGGACTGGGTCGTGGGGAGCAGCCACCCACCCTACACTTTAGCTGCTCCCGGTAAGAGCCGGCCCGGATCAGCTTTGCAGCCATGCTATGTAAAACTATGTCAGTAGCACTAGCTGCTGCTGACATTAACAAAAACGGCTCTCACCTCACATACCTCACATACCTCACACCTCACATACCTGCCATCCACGACGGCACCCTGCACCTTACCACAATATATATATATATATCTTTTTTTGACTGAATAAAAGCACTTACAGCTATAGAAAATATATATTATGGACGTCCTAGTGGTGATCTAGCAGCACATGTCCTCAGCTCTATAGGCTAAACCTACCTGACAGAATCCTTTTAAGGTGATAAAAAATTTACAAATAAGAAAAATGTAAAATATATAATGAAATAACCACAAATGTCTTTTCTGTGCTCACATCATTATCAGTTTTATTCAACCCCCAAGTGACATTCAATCTTAGTACTTAGTACAACATCCTTTTCCAGTTAGAACAGCTTTTAAACGTGAAGCATAGCTTGACACAAGTGTCTTGCAGCGATCTACGGGTATCTTCGCCCATTCTTCATGGGCAAAAGCCTCCAGTTCAGTCACATTCTTAGGCTTGCTCGCTGCAACTGCTTTCTTTAAGTCCCACCAGAGGCTCTCAAATCGGATTTAAGTCTGGTGACTGCGATGGCCACTTCAAAATGTTCCAGCCTTTAATCTGCAACCATGCTCTAGTGGACTTGGAGGTATTCTTGGGATCATTGTCCTGTTGAAAGGTCCAACGTCTCCCAAGCCTCAGGTTTGTGACGGACTGCATCACATTTTCATCCAATATCTCCTGGTACTGAAGAGTCATTCATGGTACCTTGCACACGCTGAAGCTTCCCTGTACCTGTAGAAGCAAAACAGCCCCAAAGCATGATTGACCCCCCCGCCATGCTTCACAGTAGGCAAGGTGTTCTTTTCTTCAAAGGCCTCCTCCAAACATAACGTTGATCCATGGGCCCAAACAGTTCTAATTTTGTTTCATCAGTCCACAGAACACTATCCCAAAACTTTTGTGGTTTGTCCAAATGACTTTTGGCATACTGCAGTCGACTCTTCTTATTCTTTGGAGACAGCAAGGGGGTGCGCCTGGGAGTTCTGGCATGTTTCAGGAGCCAGGCCATGCCCACTGTGAAGGAGCCCAGCACCACCTGCATCCTCCGAATTTCCTTCTTGCTCCCCTGATAATGCTCTTTCATCCAACATCTTTTAAAGTGTATGGCCACCTTAAAACTTGTGATAAAATGAGTTGGAACTATCCTAACAGTGATTATTTTATGCTGTAAGTGCAGGGACATCCCTGGGTGCCGCTCTGCATGTATATACATTTGCCTCATAAACTGTGGACCAGTGAAAGGTCCTCTTTAAAGAAAAAAACTTAACGTGCATGGTGAATGTCATAATGGAAAAAATAAAAATGTCTCATTTGCCTTTAAAATTTAAATCAACATTTTAATAATCTCCCCTTCAAAAAATGTATAAAATAAAAAGTAATGAAACTGTGTTGAGCCCCAAAAATGGTACCAATAAAAATTACAGCTCATCCAGCAAAAAAAAAAAAAAAAAAAAAAAAAAACTGATATGACCATGCAAAGAATTTTTTTTTCAATCGCCGTTGTGGAGAATTTGGGGTAACTTAGACCTGAACACTATTGCTCTGAAAAGGTTATTAGATGTTCAGGCGCCTTTGGTAGCAATTACAACATGTTCTGCTCCTAGACCAAGAGTATTGTACATTTGATTTAGACATTTGATTATAGTGCACGGAGGCCTTGGTGCTGATTTAGTCCAATAAGAAAAACTTCTTGATTTCATGTGTTTGGTACATTTTGCAGGTGTATACAAGTTAGGCGTTATTTCAGTTTTCTGTAAATAAATCTTAATTTTGCAATGAAAACTTATGCAACTCTCCAATATATTGTGTCTTTTAATCCCTTAGTAAGCATACAGATGTAATACCGTACCTCTCAGAGCTGAGTTCTGCCTACAATAGAATCCAGGAAATCCTCCATGAGCGAAGTACATCAGAAGTACAAATGCCTCACCTGTACGTGTAGTATGCTACAACATCGGCAAAAAATATTCTGTATTAGTAACACTGGATCCTCTTTACACTCTAAAATGTAACTAACATCCAAACAGCACACAGACCCACGGAAGTAGTGCTCTTCACACGTCTGTTTCGCTGCATAGACTGAGGGTCCTTGAGGGAATGCTCTAATTTGGTCTGTGTCCTATGTGGCATACAGACCTACTACCGTATCAAAAATCATCTGTGTGTTACAGACGTCTGAATTTGGCCATGTCTGGGAGCATTAAAAAGGTTAAGTCTTTGGATGTAAACAGAAATGTTCCATTTCATTAACAGCAGAGATGCTGAGGTGAGCATTTAAACCATAAAATATATCGGAAATTTAAGTAACTATTTATTCTGCAGTAATTATGTTTTATTTGCATAAAACCCAGTTACTTTCATTAGTCCTAAAGTTTTCCTCCAGTGAAAAGTAAAAACTAAGGAGGGAATTTATCATGTGCACCTGCGCTAAGTTTATGAAAATGGTGCACGATAATAATAATAATCTGGTGCAAGTGCAATGTGGTTGCACCTATTTTAGCAAAAGTACCCTTGAGGGGTGCCTGGCGTGGAGTTGCAACTTTTTTAAAGCAGCACTTAAAGGAGTTATCTCGCCTCATCATGTTCTCTTTATTATGTGTATAACTGTATGTTAAGTGATTTACTAATGTATGTCTATTATGCCTCTGTGACCCATTAGTTGACATTTTCAAACCCTTTAGGCCCCTTTCACATGAGCGAGTTTTCCACGCGGGTGCAATGCGTGATGCAAACGCATTGCGCCCACGCTGAATCCGGACCTATTCATTTCAATGTGTCTGTGTACACAAGCGTTGTTTTTTACGCATCACTTGAGCGTTGCGTGAAAATCGCAGCATGTTCTATATTCTGCATTTTTCACACAGCCCTGGCCCCATAGAAGTAAATGGGGCTGTGTGAAAATCGCATTGCATCCGCAAGCAAGTGCGGATGCGATGCGTTTTTCACTGATGGTTGCTAGGAGATGTTGTTTGTAAACCTTCAGTTTTTTATTACACGCGTGAAAAAAAAAAAAACAACTGAACGTAATCACAGACAAAACTGACTGAACTTGCTTGCGAAATCACGCATTTTACCTAATGCGTCCTAATCCGCCACGCTCGTCTGCAAGGGGCCTTAGACCCTGCTCGTTTCTAGGGATTACGGCCACTGCTGCAATGCAGGAGCAGTTGCTGTGCTTGCGTAGAGTAAGACTACTTTCACACTAGCGGCAGCCTTCTCCGGCAGGCTGTTCTGGCGGGTGAACATGTTGTAGGTTTATTCAGGCTGCCTCTCGGCATGTTTGCCGTGCTGCCGCCGGAACTCTGGCCCGCCCCCTTTATAGTCAATGGGGCCGGAACAGACCTCTGGCGGCACGTGTGCACTAGCGGCACCAAGGATCCGGCAGGCTGTTCACCTGCTGGAAGAGCCTGCTGCAGAAGGCTGCTGCTAGTGTGAGAGTAGCCTAAGTGAAGCAGCTGGCTTTTCTCTTGGCCGGGAATTGCTGCAGCTCACATAGAGACTGGCCTCTGCCACCTCGTGTCTCTAATTGCCTTAGGTCCCGTACTTGGCTGCAGCTTGTTCACCCTATAGAACAGCTCCTGGGCATCCGCTACAGCCTTGGAGCTGTTATACACAACTATTACAGAAAATCAGAAAAAAAAAAAAACTATCTGCTGAAGGTCTGCCATGCCAAGGCTGCTAATAATTCTAATACACTTGTAACCTTGGTAGCGCACACATCCTGCTTGCCTGTGCAATCACTCAAAGGAAGCAGCCCCGCCAGCTAAGAAACTGCACTAACAGACCTGCCTGGAAGCAAGCAAAGCATTAGGTGAGACAACCCCATGGGCGTAGCTATAGGGGGTGCAGAGGTAGCAGTCGCTACCGGGCCCAGGAGCCTGAGGGGGCCCAAAGACCCTTGTGCCCCATAAGAAGACACACAAAGAACTGAGGGAAGGGGGGCCCAAGCTGAACTCTTGCACCTGGGCCCATGAGCCGTTAGCTACGCCCCTGGACAACCCCTTTAATAAATATGTCACAGAAGTGATATATTCTGAAATTCTGAGCAAATTTTCACTCTAAATGTGTAGGTGGCGCTGGAAGGCGTCAACATTTTGGGGCAAATTACCCCAAAAACTTGCAAAGCCCCTACTTGCAACTTTGTGAAACCATAATTCTGGCGTGCAGGGCTTGATATGTTCTTGTAGAAACACTGTTTGTGCTTCAGACTTGTCATTCATACACAGGGCATTGCTACCATTGACTGCCTTGTTACGTCTACAGTGGAACTGCAGCCTGTCCCTGGTCACTGTTTCTACAAGCCTGCTAGTTCATATTACATTCGCCATTCATGCCCAGTTCTTTCTCACACTGCAGAGACTACTTAGGCTACTTTCATATCTGTTTTTCAATTTCCGCTATTGAGATCGGTCATAGGATCTCAATAGCGGGGGAAAACGCTTCCATTTTGTCCCCATTCATTGTCAATTGGGACATAATTGAACTGAACGAACCTGAATGCACCAGAATGCATTCATTTTTGGTTGCGTCCCAGTGACAGCATTTTTCTGTCCGTGTTGTGATGCGGAGCAAGACGGATCCATCATGACTCACAATGTAAGTCAATGGGGACGGATCCGTTTTCTCTGACACAATAGAAAACAGATCCGTCCCCTATTGACTTTCAATGGTGTTCATGATGGATCCGTCATGGCTATAGAAGACATAATACAACCGGATCCATTCATAACGAATGCAGACGGTTGTATTATCGTGACGGAAACATTTTTGCTGATCCATGACAGACCCAGCAAAAATGCTGTTGTGAAAGTAGCCTTACTTCTGCCGTGAAAACAAGTCTTTATTAACTAGCATGTTTCTTCTACAAGCTAAGCTTGTAATTCACTGTTTCGGCCTGGCATTCAAGTTATTTTATCTCTGTTCTTCAGTGATCTAAGGCCTCTGTCACATGAACGATACGGATCAGGTCTGGATGCGTTCAGGGTGCGTTCAGTAAAACTTGCACCCAGTGGCGTATCTATCACGAGGCAAACAAGGCATTTGCCTAGGGCGGCACTTCCAATGGGGCGGCGCCGCGGCAAGATGCCTTGTTTGCCTCAGTGATAGATTTTTTTTTGTGTCCGGGCTGCGCTGCTGGGTGTGCGCCGGCGCCGCTCCTCCCCGCCCAGCGCCGTTGTAAGTAATTTATTCACTCCACTTGCCTGAGAGAGCGCCGGGAAGACTCACACAGGCGCACTGGCAGAGGCATTGAAGTGCGCATGCGCCTGCCAGTGCGCCTGTGTGAGTCTTCGGCGCTTCTCTCAGGCAAGTGGAGTGAATAAATTACCTACAACGGCCGGCGCTGGGCAGGTAGGAAATGTCTGTGGAATCGGATGACACTTGGGGGGAAAGAATCTGTGGATGACACTAAAGAGGGGAATCTGTGGATGGATGACACTAAAGAGGAAATCTGTGGATGACACTGAGGGGGAATCTGTGGATGACACTGAGGGGGAATCTGTGGATGACACTAAAGAGGGGGAAGCTGTGGATGACACTAAAGAGGGGAAGCTGTGGATGACACTGAGGGGGAATCTGTGGATGACACTGAGGGGGAATCTGTGGATGACACTGAGGGGGAGAATCTGTGGATGACACTGAGGGGGAATCTATGGATGACACTAAGGGGGAATATGTGGATGACACTAAAGAGGGGGAATCTGTGGATGACACTGAGGGGGATATGTGGATGACACTAAAGAGGGGGAATCTGTGGATGACACTGAGGGGGGAATCTGTGGATGACACTGAGGGGGAGAATCTGTGGATGACACTGAGGGGGAATCTATGGATGACACTAAGGGGGGAATATGGATGACACTAAGAGGGGGAATCTGTGGATGACACTGAGGGGGATATGTGGATGACACTAAGAGGGGAATCTGTGGAACTGAGATGACACTGAGGGGAGGATATGTGGATGACACTAAGAGGGGGAATCTGTGGATGACACTGAGGGGGAGAATCTGTGGATGACACTGAGGGGGAGAATCTGTGGATGACACTGAGGGGGAGAATCTGTGGATGACACTGAGGGGGAGAATCTGTGGATGACACTGAGGGGAGAATCTGTGGATGACACTGAGGGGGAATATGTGGATGACACTAAAGAGGGGGAATCTGTGGATGACACTGAGGGGGGATCTGTGGATGGCACTTAAGGAGGGGGATCTGTGGATGGCACTTAAGGGGTGGATCTGTCTGTGGATGGCACTTAAGGGGGGGATCTGTGGATGACACTTAGTGGGATCAAGGGAGGGGTGTGAGGTGTGGCTGTCGTTATTCACTTTTAAATACAGGAATACAGGAAAGGATGGAGCCTAAAAGGAAGGGCGGGGTTTACAGAGAAAGGGGTTTGGCCTTGACAGGAAGGGGCGGGTCAAATTTATATTAGGGGGTGCCCGAGTTTAGTCTCGCCTAGGGCAGCACAAAACCAAGATACACCACTGCTTGCACCCAGCTTTGTCTGCAATTGTGTTGAGTTGTTCAGTTTTTTTCACGCGAGTGCAATGCGTTTTGATACGTTTTTCATGCGCGTGATAAAAAACAGAAGGTTTACAAACAACATCTCCTAGGCCTCTTTCACACGAGCGAGTTTTCCGTGCCGGTGCAATGCGTGACCTGAATGCATAGCACCAGCACTGAATCATGACCCATTCATTTCAATGGATCTGTGTACATGAGCATTTTTTTTCACGCATCACCCGGTAAGGTGCATATCCTAAGTCACTTGGTCACTGGAAGCACATTTTAACGCACTAATCAAAGAGAGAGAGAAAGGTACACTAAAAATATTTATGTGGGCTTATGAAATCAACACAAATCCTCTTTTTATGTCTTTGTAAACTTTATGAGCAGTTTATCCAGCTAGAACATATTTACTATTTTTATCTAAAGCATCTTTTTTTATATAAATTGTTGTATTATGTTGCAAGATAAATGCTGTGTATCCAGACAAGCATTAAAGGAGTTTTCAGGGTGTTGGATATCACTGACCTGCCTATCAGATGGGTGGGAATCAATGGTCTACAGTGGCTGCAAAAAACCCACAGAGAATGGAGCCAGAAGCACAGCGCCATCCACTGTGTAATGGCTATGCTGGGTTACTGCAGTTTAGCTCTCAGTCACTTGATGCTGAAGTATCCCCATATCATTGGAGCAATCAGGCTGCTGACACAAGTAAAAGACATAGGGGAACATTTATTAGCAGCTATAAGCCACAATAGATGAGGATTAAAGTCACAAATTTAGTCGCTTGTGAGAAAAGGGGGCGTGGTGTGGGTGGGGAAGCGGACAAGCTGGTTTTTGGCATGGAAAATAGCTTAAATCTATGCCAGCAAGGGAGCTGGTGTACATTTAGGTCCGCGGCCCGGGCTGGCTCGGGCCTCGCTGGGGAGAAGGAGTCAGGAGAGAGCAGAGCAGTGAGGGCACGACGGGGCCGGGCATCAGATGAGATAGGCTGCGGTGGAGGGGGTCCGGCCGGGGTCACGGGGTGTGTACTACCTGGTCCTGGAGTCTAAGAGGGAGTGGTCTCGACTCCCGGCGCGGCGCCAGTCAGATTCCCGCCGCAGCAGTGTCTGAGTCTGACTGAGAGTGTCAGTCTCACTGCTGCCAGCCTGTGCCTCAGCTCAGCCTGCCTGCGCTGTGGTGTGATCGGTCCGGCGAGGCACGGCACTGTTACAGATTGGCCACTTTATCAGTTACTGAATGGTTTCCAATTTTGAATAAAAAGGTTCATTTGATTTTTCCTCTGACTTTTCTATGCTCATGGCGGTGGGAGATCTAGGATGGGTGTTTAGGTGGGAGCTGTGGGAGGGGTGGTGGGAGGCCCGATAGATATGTGGGGGTGGGGGATTAGGGAGGGGGGGGGGGGGCCCATGAAAATTTTTAGCCATGGGGCCCATGCATTTCTAGCTATGCCCCTGGAGTTACAGTTAAAAATTTTAACTGACTGCGTGCAACCCCCTCGGTGAGGAGGGCAACAAATAAGGAAAATAAGAAACAGCAGGTGGCGCTATACAGGTACATTTTATTGAATGACTCAGTGGCTATATTATATTTTTAATTACAAAAGTATTCAGATCCAGGTGCTGGTTGTAAAAATGTAGAATTCGTGTGGCACAACCCCTTTAAAGGGTTTTCAGGCTTTTATATATAGAATAGGTCATCAATATCAAATGGGTGGGAATCAGAAGTTTGCAGCAGCCGCAGGAACAAACACAGAGAATAGAACCAGAAGCACAGTACCGTCCACCGTGTGATGGCTATGCATGGGTTACTGCTCCCATTCACTTAATATTGAAGTATCCCCATATCATTGGAGCAATCAGGCTGCTGACACAAGTAAAAGACATATGGGATCATTTATTAAGACCCCTTCTCCGCGCATGCCATGCCCCCTTTTCCCGCCAGTCCAGAAAAGTGGCGTAAGCAGGGAAAAGTCACAGATTCTGTCGCAAATCCCCTTTGCAACTGAAGTGGCATACTTTGCTTCATAAATGATCCCCATAATGTAGCAAGCCTGTCTTATATCAGACTTTGGTTTAAGTGTTTGGCATAGTGCAGAACTGGCAGGGAACAGGCAGGGCTTGTAAACTAGACAGGTCTGCATACTTGTGCCGTAGTCTAATGAAATAATGACACTTTTATGATGGCCACAGCTCAGAATGAGTTTTGTGCCGAGAGAATTTACCGCGCTAGGCGCAGGTTAGCATGAGGCTCTTGGATTGCCAACATAAAGGTTTAGTCATCCTCACTACACATGCACAAATCTTCCCTCTCCTAAGCTGTGACCGTCAAAACACTACTCCTGAAGGTGACATACAGCTGGGTTTATAGCGCAGCGAGAACTTTACATGCAGCACAGGGCTCGCGAATAATTCTAGCCCAGACTTTAGTTATCGGAGCAAATCTTGTTTTCAATTTGTAGCTGATAGTGTGCGTCATAAAATTAGAAATGGTGCGAACGATTCCTTTGTAACGCACTCCTGGCCATCATTCATTATTATTTCTATTATTTCATTTTTCACTCTTTTAACTTCTTGGAACACAGCTTTATCCAGCTGTCACATATCCACTATCTCTTATTTTTTTATCTGCATTCACAGGGAAGCTCTTTTTTTTAGTACTTAAGGTGAAAAATACCTTTTCAAAAAAATACACTGAATCTTTGTCACTTCTTTGGATTTTGTTCAAGACACAGCATGCATTCTCCCTATTCCCTGCTGTAGATAACAGCAAATGTAATGTTTTCTTTCTCTTCCTGAATATCATTCACATCCACTGTCTGTGCACTTTTTAGTTTTCTTAATCATTGATCATAGAACACAATAGAAGTGTGTAGCACAGCAGAATTTATTTACAGAACGGGCCAATTTTTTTTCTTTTATTTTCCAGCTAATTTAAAGCAAATCCATTAGAAAGGTTCATTCCACACATATTGTATGCCTTTGTCCTGTAGTATTGGCAGAAAATATATTGATGCTGCCTTCTATTTCTTTCTGACTTGGTTATCATTTGTGCAGCGACGGAACTAGCACCGCAGCAGCCACAGCAGCTGCTCAGCTCAGGCAGTAGTTTTCCCTGACACTGGGTTCAGACCTGAGCGTTTAGAAGCCTAGCGTTTTATGCGTGTTCAAGATGGGCGTTTAAGGGCGTTTTTTTCAAGCGTTTTGGTAAATAGTGTAGGCGCGTTTGACGCGCGTTTATGTGATTGACTGCATAGTTGGCCAATGACCTATGATATAGTTTGGCCAATCTGAGTGCTTTAGAGGTGTGACATTCCATGGTGGCTGATTCAGCATGTTGCAAACTTTGTAAAACGCGCATCCATAGGCGCGTTTTACGCTGCACAAACGCCCGAACAACACGCCTATCGCGTTTCCCATTGAAGTATATTGGCACCAAACGCTTGAAAAAAGCCCGAATTAACGCGAACATACTTGCTTATGCGTCGGACGTTTATAGGCGCCTACGAACGCGCATAAAAACGCGCAAGTGTGACCCACCCCCATTGGAATGCATGGTTCCTGTACTGTTGTGCGTTTTTATGTGCGTTCGAACGCGGCGTTTTACGCGAAAGTGTGAACTGAGTGTTAAGTAGCTGAGACCACAGCTGACTGAAGGGGCGGACTGCTTGAAAGAGCGTCTGTCACCAGATTTGTACCTATGAAACTGGTTGACCTGTTACATGAACACTTGGCAGCTGAAGGAATCTGTGTTGGTCCCATGTTCATATGTGCCTGCATTGCTGGAATAAAAAAAAGTTTTAATATATCCAAATAAGCCTATAGGACCATTGCCATTACTCCTAGAGGCTCAGCTCTTTCTGCAACCGCAGGACCCTCTGTATTTTGATTGACAGGGTCAGGCAGGTGTGATGTTGTTTATACTGCCTGGCCCTGTCAATCAATGTGGAGAGGGCACAGCAGTTGCAGAGAGAGCTTATCCTCTAGATGTAATGGGAGCGCCCCTGATGCTTCTAAAAGCTCATTTACATATATTATGGGGTCACATATAAACATGGGACCAAGACAGATTCCCTTACATGCCAAACGTAAATGTAACAAGCCACAAGGTACAAATCTGCTGACAGATGCCCTTTAAGATGGTCTGTCTCAGGCTGTATAGTTTTATCTGCAAGTAATACGCACAGATCTCATTCCTGACCTGGTTTCAAAAGGTTCTATTTCTGGCTGCACTGTGGCTAGCACCATAATCCTGTTTTTAAGGTTAGATTGTCAGCTTTAGCTCTAACTGCTATACTGCCTGAGGTAGAGCAAATTAAAGCAGTCTTCTCCTTCAGCCAGCATGTTGATAGGCTGCAGGTAGGGGAGAAATATATATAGATCCTCCTCTCCCCGCAAAACCATAGGGAGTGGTAACATGGACTTCTGTGCATGTTATCTCCGCCTCCCTTCATCAGTGACAGAGATACTTGCTCTCACATATGGCGCTCAGCCTTTTCTAGTTACGCTCCTACATTTGTATTACAGCATGCAAGTTCTTCAACATATTCCACAGTATATAAGCATGTGTGTGTGTACCTACTACAGGGGAAGCAAACTACAAATGTAAATAACTCTGCAGAGCTTGATATTCAGTCAAGTTAAAGGAGTTGCGCAGCCATATAAAACTGCTTAGGCATAATTATGTTTGCTTAAAGCAATTCACTTACTAATGATAAAGTAATTCCAGTTTGGGCTCCATCTCAACATTTTGACACCCAGTCCTGTGACCACAATGACCCAGAGTACACACTCTGTAATTGCCGATCATCATGTGAGTTCTTCCACTTGTAGCCACGCCCACTTAGATGGAGTGTGCCCATGTTTGAGGTTGGCTAAGCACCTGTTTGGTGCAGTGCACAGTCAGTAGCTTGCAAGATCTTAGAAGCCCTGCCCCATAGATGGATCATGTCATCACTAGAAGCCCCGCCCCCTTAGATGGAATATATAATTGTCTGTGTGATGGATAGTCACCTGGAGCGAGTGCCTGCTAGTTTCAGCAGTGCAGGCACACAGATGTCACTGAAAGCTGCTACACTACTATCAGCATGTCTCAAGTGCTGACAGAGACACATTAACAGCAGTGATCAGTGACCTCAGTTGAAACTAGCAGGCACTCGCTCCAAGTGATGATACAATCCATGTAAGGGGCGAGGCTTCTAGCGATTATATGATCCAGCTAGGGGCGGGGCTTCCCTCTGTTATATTATCCATGTAAGGGGGTGGGGCTTATAGGATGTCACATGCTACTGCCCTCTGCACTTGCGCTCAACTTAATAGGTGTTTAGCCGACCTCAAAAGATAGGCACGCCCCATCTAAGACAGTATGGCTACAAGTGGAGGAAGTCACATGATTAGAAAATGTATGTACTCTTGACTGGGGGTCAAAAAAGGGAGTTAGAGCCCGAACTGGAAATACTTTAGGGAAACATAATTATGTCTATGTTTTATATGGCTGCACAACCTCTGATATTGATGACCTATCCTGAAAACCCATAACCTTCCCTCCCCCACAAAGCCTGGGCCCCTCACACAGAGAATACTCACTTGGTCCCCAATGCCTGTGTCCTTCCAGACCCCCGCCAATCTCATATTGATGGCCTATCCTGAGGTCCAAACCCATAACCCTCCCTCCCCCACAAAGTCTGGGCCCCTCACACAGAGAATACTTACTTGGTCCCCAATGCCCGTTTCCTTCCAGAACCCCGCCCATCTGATATTGATGATGACCTATCCTGAGATCTAAACCCATAGCCCCCCCTCCTCCACAAAGCCTAGGCCCCTCACTCAGAGAATACTTACTTGGTCCCCAATGCCTGTGTCCTTCCAGACCCCCGCCAACCTTATATTGATGGCCTATCCTGAGGTCCAAACCCATAACCCTCCCTCTCGCACAAAGCCTGGGCCCCTCACACAGAGAATACTTACTTGGTCCCCAATGCCTGTATCCTTCAAGACCCCCACCAATCTTATATTGATGACCTATCCTGAGGTCCAAACCCATAACCCCCCCTCCTCCACAAAGCCTAGGCCCTGACACAGAGAATACTTACTTGGTCCCCAATGCCTGTGTCCTTCCAGACCCCCAACAATCTGATATTGATGGCCTATCCTGAGGTCCAAACCCATAACCCTCCCTCCCCCACAAAGTCTGGGCCCCTCACACAGAGAATACTTACTTGGTCCCCAATGCCGGTGTCCTTCCAGACCCCAAACAATCTGATATTGATGGCCTATCCTGAGGTCCAAACCCATAACCCTCCCTCCCCCACAAAGTCTGGGCCCCTCACACAGAGAATACTTACTTGGTCCCCAATGCCTGTGTCCTTCCAGACCCTCAACAATCTGATACTGATGGCCTATCCTGAGGTCCAAACCCATAACCCTCCCTCCCCCACAAAGCCTAGGCCCCTCACACAGAGAATACTTACTTGGTCCCCAGTGCCTGTGTCCTTCCAGACCCTCGTTGATCTGATATTGATGACCTATCCTGAGTATAGGTCATCAATGTTAAAATCCCGGAAAACCCCTTTAATATTGGCTACACATAAAAACCATCAAACTACAGCCAACAAACTTACCAATGGTTCGAAAATGACGCAATTTATTCTATCCTAGCCTGACAGCATTAGTTAGACCAGAACTTCTCATTGGTTTTACAAAATATTTATAAAAGTTGCGTTTTGATCGTTTTGTTCAAGCAGATACAATGGCCAACATTTGCTAATGGGTTTGCTCCTCGAGTTTGTCATACATATGCTAAAATTTGGAGCATTGTGTCACATTACGTTTTATGGCTTAAGATCCGTTCAGAGATATTACCAGATACCCTGACGATGCTCTTTTGTGAATGAGCTGTGGGTGTGACAGCAGTTTAGTACTACCTGCATCATTATAGTACATATAAAGATAGAACCATCAACACTTGCCAGATGACAGGTCTCCCTTAAAGTCTATGCGTGCGCATCTCAAGATACCGTAGATTGAAATACATAATCATCTGAAAGTGATTTGAGTTTTAATTGTCACTGCTGGAGTGACATGTGGCTTTTCCGAGATGATGTTAGAGACAATGGAGTAATTATTATACTTTTTGGAAAACTAAATTAAATCTTCACGTCCCTGTAGAGAAAGAGTTTCTCAGTGCCAGGCCTGTTAGGTCTTGTCACATTGTCTTTTGTCTTTGTCTGTAAGTAAATGCTTTTCTTAGCCTGGGCAGAGCACGCTCCCCGCCCCAACATGTTACCTGCTGTTCTGATCATCATAGAGGCAGGGTGGGGGACATACCATAGTAATTGCTATATATGACCTCTGATAACAAGATCTTCTCTATCTGTGTAATGGACCATGAAATTGTGCTTCTAGCATTTTTGCTCACTGTCTCTTCCAGGTCTTACCTGGTACCAACCACTCTCTGAAATGTAGTTTTTTTGCACAGTTGTGCTAGCAAAAAGATATTCTGGACTTTACTAGGTGACTAACTCATGCATAGCATCAGTCCTCGCTAAAACTGCTATAACAAAAGGTATAATAATTGTATAATATGATACAAAGTGCTCTGAGATGGCTTCTATTGAAGCTGAGACTGGTGTGCATATATAGGTCAAAATTAATTTTATTGTTAGGACTTCCCCATTAAGCACTATAACGGTACTTTCACACTTGCGTCGCTGGATTCCGCTAGGCAGTTCCATCACCGGAACTGCCTGCCGGATCCGGCGATCTGTATGCAAACGGATCTGGATGCGGATCCGTCTCACAAATGCATTGCAATACCGGATTCACATTTTTAAAGGTCTGCGCATGCGCAGACCGGAAGACCGCATCCGTCTATGCAGTAATTTTAATGCCGGATCCGGCACTAATACATTTCAATGGAAATTAATGCCGGATCCGGCATTCCATCAAGTGTTACAGAATTTTGGACGGAGATAAAACTGCAGCATGCTTCGGTATTTTCTCAGTCGAAAAAACGTGCAGTGACTGAACTGAAGACATCCTGATGCATCCTGAACAAATTTCTCTCCATTCAGAATGCATTAGGATAAAACTGATCAGTTTTATTCCGTTATTGAGCCGCTAGGACAGAACGCAATACCGGAAAAGTTTAACTCAAGTGTGAAAGTACGCTAAAAAAAGGAATTATTTAAAAGAACGTTACGCTGTATCATTATATAAACCACATTATCTGCATATTTCTTGCTGAATAAATTATGGCTATTCCCTAGCTTGAGAAAAGTTATGTTCAAAGGATAGCATTTTTAATTATGGCCTCTAGGGGCAGTGTTTCAGGGGAACTCAGGAGCATATGGATGGTATTTGAAGGCTTCATCCATTCTTTGACAGGTCTGTTTTTACAGCTGGTGCTGCTCTGGGCACTATGTATGCTCCCTAAATTAGCTGTAAGACCAAGTAAAATGCTAGGCAGAAAAAAAATCATAAATATACTTCATTTTGTCTCTGCAGCCCATCATTTGGAGTAATGGGGAGATAAATTAGCACTTTAGCAACATTAAGTTGACTTTTTTGCCAACCTGTTGCCAAAGGATTTGAAGATTGCTGAGGATGCATGAACCGCAGACAGAACATGAATGTGAGCACAGTTACTTCAGAGAGCTAAGGCTGCTGTTGGATAAGCGCTATAGATTTCAGTTCTTCTACATTATAGGAGAGGAACAACGAAAATAATGGAAATGCAGATGTAGCACATAACTGAAACCAATGGCCATTGATTATAATAGGGTTCATCAGGTTTCTGTTTCTGTTCAGACTATTTTATCTGATATAATTTGCATTAGGGGCCCTTAATGGAGCCTCCGACGCAGCTGTGAACTGGTTACATTCACACGACATGGACTTTTTTTTTTTAACAGCCAGTGAATAGTGGCCATCAAAAATATGACATGTACTATTTAGTCAATGGGATAGTTTTTAATGGCTGTTTAAAAATGGGAACACTAGGAAAAAAATGGCCTTTCAGGACAGCAGGACCTGCGCTTCCAGCGTGACATCACCACGCTGAGAGTGTCAGGTCCTGATGCCCGCAGTAAAGAGCAAATGTCCCCATGCATGCAAGTGGATGAGTTCTTTTTTTTTTTTTGCTGTTTTATTTTTTTTACACAGGCTGAATGGGAGCCAAAGTTGGGCATTCTGTATACTAGGCACCACTTATGGGGGCATTAATTATACTGGGGGTACTAATGGGGCATTAATGATACTGAGGGCCACTAAGAGGGGCATTAGTAATACTGGGGTGAACTAATAATGAATTAATAATACTGGGGGCACTAAGGGTGCATAAATCATATTGGAGGCACTATTGGAGAGCATTTAATGTCAAGAAGTGCTATGGGTGGCATTTTGTATACTGAGGGCACTTCAGGGGTTTGGATTTACATTTTTTAAAAACTGTTGAATTCAACTGTTTTTAATGGCCATTAAAATCTGATTGAATTTGGTCATTAAAAATGGATAGCCAGCCAGAACATAGATGCACAAATGGCTGAAAAATGGCCATGAAAAACTGGCAGTGTATCCGCTATATTTTTTCACTTTTGTATGAATGTAACCTTAGGGGTCCGTATCATTCTTTTGTAAACTGCAGATCTATTTTTTGTGTTTCATTGTAACGGCAGTTAAAACTGGCAAAATGGTCGGTTTTTAATAGCTGTTTTTTTTCACTGATATCTTTCTGAGAAATGGTCTTTAAAAACAGCCCCCTTTAATTGTGTGGGGACTGTCGGACTGAACCCGGACATACCTCCATTTTCACCCAGGCAGCCCCCCTGACTTGAGCATCGGAGCAGTTCATACTCCGATGCTTTCCTTTGCCCTGCACTAAATCGTGCAGGGCAAAGGCATTTTCCGGAGTTCCGGTGACAAACCAGGCTCTCCATGGGGCTGCCAGCAAGCCCTGTGACGTTACTGGCACTGATAGGCGGGCTATAGTGCTGCCCTAGCCTGTAAAACAGCTAGGGCAGCACTAAAACATGCCCATTAGAGCTGGTGACCTCACTGAACACACTGCCAGGCGAAAGCTTCCGCCCGGCAGTGTGTTATTGTAAACAAAAGTGCCCTTGCCCTGCGCGATCTAGTGCGGGGCAAGGGAGCGCATCACAGTATGACATGCTCCGATGCTAACGTCAGAGGGGCTGCCTGGACAGCTCTGAACCCGGACAACCCCTTTAAACTTTCTCTTTGGACTTATAACATGGCAGAACAGTACAGCTATCATATTGTTATCCCAGTTCTACACCTGCTGTAATAATGAGGATTACCCTGCAGATAACACATTCCCCTCACAGCAGCAGTAACCTGACAGTAGATTACTTATTAGTGATGAGCGGCAGGTGCCATATTCGATTTCGACGAAATTCGCAAATATTCGATTCATATTCGTCGAAATCGAATATTCGTCATTATTCTAGTTATCGCGATTAATATGCGATTTAAATAATCGCGTATTGCGATTTTAACTTAAGGCTACTTTCCTATTGGTTTGATATCTAGAATTAGCAAAGATGACGAATATGACGAATGTATTCGTCATACTCCTCAAAACAAAGATAACAAAGTATTCTCCATCTTCGTTTTAGCTAAATATTCGTCAACTTCGCTAATTCTAGCAATCAAATAGGAAAGTTCACTATAGAGACAGCTGTGTTTAATTCGCTATGGGATTATATATATTTTTTATTTTTTTTAATAAATAGAATAATTATAATAATTATCAAGTATTATAATTATTCTATTTATTTAAAAAAAAAGCAAAGTAATATAATCGCATAGCGAATTAAACACAGCTGTCTCTATAGTCAACCCTCCTATTTGATTGCTAGAATTAGCGAAGTTGACGAATAGGTAGCTAAAACGAAGATGGAGAATACTTCGTTATCTTCGTTTTGAGGAATATGACAAATACATTCGTCATATTCGCTAATTCTACCAAGCCAACAGTAAACCAGATCTAAGTTGAAATCGCAATGCGATTAATTCAAGTTATATTAATCGCATTGCGATTTCACCTTAGAGCTGGATTTATAATGGGTCAGCTTGCTAGAATTAACGAAGTTAACGAATATGGAATATAGCAGTGCTAAGTTGAAATCGCAATGCGATTAATATAACTTAAAGTAATCGCATTGCGATTTCAATTAGCACTGCTATATTCCATATTCGTTAATTTTAGCCTGCCTCAGTGCCTAATATGTAAGATAGCAGTGCTAAGTTGTAATCGCAATGCGATTAATATAACTTTAATTAATCGCATTGCGATTTCAACAGACATGGTTTACTATGGTTGCTAAAACTAAGATGGAGAATACTTTGTTATCTTCATTTTGAGGAATATGACGAATACATTCGTCATATTCGCTAATTCTACCAAGCCAACCATAGTAAACCAGGTCTAAGTAGAAATCGCAATGCGATTAATTCAAGTTATATTAATCGCATTGCGATTTCAACGTAATTCTCAAATCCGACAGTACATTTTAGTATGGAGATGTTCCCATGGTGATGAGGACGCTCCATGAGCACGGAAGTCGGCAGAAGCGGCAACGGGCACTGACTGGAGCAGACAGGAAGCCAGGAATCCTCAGGACAGCTAAGAACTACTTTTGAGAAGTGGGAAAGAAAAAAATCTGACAAAAAAAAAAAAATGAATATTCGAAATAGCGAATTTATAGCGCTATATTCGAAATATTCGCTAAAAAAAATTGCTATTCGAATATTCGCTCAACAGTATTACTTATCTATATAAGAGGTCTTCATGCTGACTCCTACTGAAGGATAAAATTCTGTATTTGATTTTGAATGGCATAGTACTGTAAAAATTACCAAAAAAAAACTAGCCAAAAGTTATAAAAGATAGTTTTCTATGAATATGAGTTTAAAAAACATATCCCTTTCTGATGGATGTGTCTCTTTAACTGTGTATCACAACTGGTAAAGAGAAAAACTGTGATAGCCTCCCGTTGAGGATAGCTGGCTTTCTCCAAAACCTGTAATAACTGTGGTGTAACCTCTTTGTCATGCATAACAGGTCCTACTAGTTGTGATTGGGTAATGTGAGCCTCTTTGTCAGGATTCTAGCCCTGTGCTTTTGTTATCAGCTCCTTCCCCTGTATCCTTATAAGGTAAGCTGTCGAATTCCTGAGTGGTATGTAATGCAGCCCTGGGTCCATGGTCCACCTCACTACTGTACATTCAAGGCAGGAAGCATGCCATGATACGTTCCCAGGAATGTAAAAAACCTGATGGCCTTTCCCCTCCAGGCTGTTTATTTTGTGCAACTCTGAGTAAGCAACTGCACCTAGCATGACTAGCATGAGAACAACAGTACTATAATAAAATATTCACAATACGTGAACATAGAAACGGCCTTCAATGTGTCCTTACTGCTGTTACACAGCCCCGTATACTGCTACGGCAGCAGTAAACTGGATAGTAATGCATAAGGACAGTGAATTGCTCCTCTGTGATCTGTAATTGTGTTTCTAAAGTAGAAGCGTGATAGAACTTATGAAGACTTAATAAAGCTGCAGTTTCTTCAGCTTGGCTCTTCTCAGGGGTCCACTGTCCATGAGGCAAGGTGTGTTCTTGTCCTCATGCAACACCCTTCCTTGATGGCACAGAAATGCTGTACGTTCCTGTATTTTGTCTCAGCTATAGCATTGTCTGTTACAAAGACATCCTTCTGTTGTGAATTACAAACAATGGGCACTGATAGGGTGCCTTTCTGGCCAGTGTAAGTGGAGAATGGGAACATGTAACATGTTCCTCACATCTTAAAGGGCATCTGTCAGCAGATTGGTACCTATGAATGTAGCTGACCTGTTGCATGAACACTTGGCAGCTGAAGACATCTGTGTTGGTCCCATGTTCATATGTGTCTGCATTGCTGAAAACATGAAAAATTGACTTTAGGAGAAGTCAGGTGTGATCACATTTATAATGCCTGGCCCTGTAGAAGGCACGGCAGTTAAAGAGAGAGCCGATCCTCTAGGTGTAATGTCAATGCCCCTATTGCTCTTAGAGGCTGAGTTACATATATGAAAACTTAGGTGATCATTTATTAAGACTGGCGTTTTTAGATGCACTGGCGGCATTAAGTACTCTCTTTTATATCCGGCTAAACTGAGAGTGATCTTTGATGGAACCTCTTTTTTTTGAGAATCCGGATCAAGCTGTGGACTGGCTAGACCAAGCTGGCATATGATTATTTGTCATCTTTACTAAAGCGGGGACTTGGGGGGGTTCGTTGGAGGTTTGGGGGAGGAGTAGGGGCCAATGTTATAGGTTTACTGGAGGATCCGGGTAGACCACTAGAGTAAGGGAGGGGATTGGGAGGGATCAAGCATGCCGGGGTGTGTTTTTTTTTTCCCTCTTACCCGCCTATAAGCAATGTTATTTAAGATTGTATCATGGAATGTAAGGGGCCTTGGAGAGAGGGTAAAAAGACAAGCAGTTATGGATGCAGTGAGGAGATGCCTCCCAGCAATATTCTGTTTAGTTGAAACCCACTTTACAGATATTACAGTTACCCGTCTAGGTATGGGATGGTCTTCTCAAAAATACCATTCAACATTTAATGGCTCCTCAAGAGGAGTTTCGGTTCTGATTCATCGTGCGATTTGATTTTAGTTTGATTGACTCTAAAATCGATGGTCAGGGAAGATTTATTTTCCTTTATGGTAGACTTTGTGGTCAGCTGTATATACTTGCCTTTTTTTACATACCTCCTCCCTTTTCTATGCAGCCCCTTAATGCTCTCTTGTCATTTATGGAACGGAGATCAGAGTGCCAGATTGTCTTAATGGGAGACTTTAATGCGGTTATGGATCCTAATAGGGATAAATTATCTATGGATTAAGATTTAGGGAGA
This sequence comes from Bufotes viridis, assembly GCA_033119425.1. Lineage (NCBI taxonomy): Eukaryota > Metazoa > Chordata > Amphibia > Anura > Bufonidae > Bufotes > Bufotes viridis. Next base: position 168,325,228 of record CM065589.1, read on the forward strand.
CACACGAGGGCCTCCCCTTTATTTCAGTTCTGCCAAGAGACGGGTTTGGTGGATATTTGGGAGTATTATGGAAAGGGGAAACAGGTATACTCATGTGTCAGCAAAGGAGGGAGGGCAGTGTCTAGAATTGATTTGGCCCTGACGAATAGTAATTATTTAAAGAATATAAAAGCGATAGATGCACTGGCGGTGGATCCTCCAAAGTTATAGAGAGGCGCCGGCCTCTACATAACTCCGATGCATCCACCGCCGGTCCAAATCTATGCCAGCTTCCTTGCTGCCATAGATTTAGAACACTTTATACACGAAAATAATAAATGAGATGGGCTTGCAGGCGGGTTGCCGTCGAATCTTTGCCAGTCCCCATTATAGTAAATGTGGCTGCACGGAATTCTGGCAGTGATGGATATGGAAACCTCAGTTATAAACCAACTGAACTGGTAGATTAATTATAGTCTTCTTATTCAAACATTTTTTGTCCCCATCCAGATTTGCACCTCCATCTCAGAGAAACCCACCATATTATAGATAGCCCCCTCCCCCAGCTGTGAGTGACAGGGCCAGGCTGGCGATGTAATCTCGCCCTGTGTTCTCACGTGTGCACTTCGGCTCATGTGCAGTCCAGACTACTTCTGCCCAGGCAAGCATCAGGTCTGTACCCAGGGCCGGTGCAAGGATTTTTGCCACCCTAGGCAAGATAAAAATTGCTGCCCCCCCCCGCCCCCCATCAGATGATCTGCCCTTACAGTACTGTAGCCGCGGCACGAAGCGCACGGCGTCATAGCAACCAATGACGCTGTGCGCAGTGTATGCTATATGTGTATAACAAACATATTTCACATGAAAACTTACAGTTACTTGGCTTGGCCCTTGGGGATCTCGAACACCACTTCACACTTTGGTCGGGGGATCGGTGTAGAGGTATACTGTATATTGTGGGGATCGGCGGAGCTGATGATGTGTTTTATCCTAATGAGAAAGATTTCAGAATAAGGATTCGGATAAGGATCAGAGGGATAGCAGAGCAGGGAGAGGCTGGTGCTGCTACTGGGGGGTCATAACATGGGGGAGTAATAAAGCCCACCATAATACCCCCCCCCCCCCAGTAGTAATCATTCTTCTTATAATATACAGTGCAAAAAATACCCCCTTGTAATGCCCCAGGTGAGCTAATGTCCCCATAATGTACCAGTATGAAATACCCCTATATAGTGCCCCTAGTAAATGCCCCCATAGTGCTCCTCTCCCACCTTCCTCCTAGTGCCCCCATAATATAATACACTGCTTCATTTGCAGAGCACATCCCCCCCCCCCTACCCATACCACATTTCTTCCCTTCAATGGCAGCACTGTTGATGAGGGTATATAGGGTATATCCCAATTCTCCCCCTCCATGACATGGCAGCACAGCTCTGTATTATTATTAATATAAAGGCCCTCTCTGTATAAATAAGAATAGTACAGAGGGGGCCATTATAATAATAATAGTACAGAGGCAGCCTTATAACAATAATAATAGCCCCCCTTAAGTGCCAGTAGTCCCCCCTTATGTGCCAGTAGCCCCCCCTTATGTGCCAGCAGTCCCCCCTTATGTGCCAGCAAGCCCCCCTTATGTGCCAGCAAGCCCCCCTTATGTGCCAGCAGTAGCCCCTTATGTGCCAGTAGCCCCCTTACTTATGTGCCAGTAGCCCCCTTACTTATGTGCCAGTAGCCCCCCTTATGTGCCAGTAGCCCGCTTACTTATGTGCCAGTAGCCCCCTTACTTATGTGCCAGTAGTCCCCCCACTTATGTGCCAGTAGCCCCCTTACTTATGTGCCAGTAGCCCCCTTACTTATGTACCAGTAGCCCCCTTACTTATGTGCCACTAGCCCCCTTACTTATGTGCCAGTAGCCCCCTTAATTATGTGCCAGTAGCCCCCTCACTTATGTGCCAGTTTGTTTTGTAACAAAAAAAAAAAAAAACACAAAAAAAAACACATACTTACCTCCATGGCAGCGATGCGATGCAGACCTCTTCCGGCCTGTGTCCCACGCTGTACGGCTCAGGCGGCGCGATGACATCATCGCGCCTCCTGAACCCGGCCTCTGATACGCTGCCAGCACTAGGCTGGCAGCCTATCAGATGAACAGGGGACGGGGACATGCCTCTGGCCCTCCTCCTGCACGCTCCGCTGCCGCGAGTCTGCTCTGGCATAATGTCCATTGCCTGGGCTGCAATTTAGCGCCTGGGGGCGGGGCGACCGCACCGGGTGTCACCCCAGGGACTGGTGTCACCGGGTACGGTCCGCACCCCCCTCAGACGGTGCAGGATGTACCTGTGTGTGCACTTGTAACACCCCAGACTGTCATTACCACTTCTGAACCCTGCTACTATCTCTAATGGGCTAACAAAGCATCATCTTATGTATTTTGTTCAGTTCCTATACAATGTGCATTTCTAATGTTTGTAACTGTTATGTTTCCATGTAATGTGCCTGTTCACCAGCAGGTGGCAGCAAACACGGCAGAGCTGCAGTTAGGTAGAATTGAACCTTCCATTCCATTCTAACCCCCCCACCCCTCTGTGGAGGAGTGGGCGAGTCCCACTTCCTGCAGGAAGGGTGGGGACCAGTGAAAGTTAGTCTAGCTTACCCCCAACTAGGGAAAGCCGTGCAGGGCGACGTCTCTGCTGGATGTGCCCACGCCAGCCAGTGCACCTTAAGCTCTGCTGGCCATGGAGGCCAAAGCTTAAAGCCTCAGAAGCCAGGAGCATAGGCCTAATTTAGAGACAGTCATACAGACAGAAGGTGCAGCAGATAGAAGAATCTGAGTTATACAGCCAGCCTGTCAGTACAGCAGAGCCAGAGAGAAACAGATGTAGCAGAGTCGAGTTTGCCTGCCAGTTTAATGCTAAAGCCTGCTGGGACCAGGACAAAGCTTGAAGATTGTTTCTGATGAACGTCAACAAAAGTAAAGCTGCTGTTCAACTACTTACAAAGTCTGGACTCAATCTTTCTTTCAAATCCCCCAATTATTCCCCCTTTTTATTGCTTCGGAGCCAAAGCCTGGGCTCCAGCCGTATCCAGGTAGGAGCACCGTGACACACATAAAGGGACATTTTAGGCTACACTATACCACTCGGCATTCCTATACCTGGGTCGCATTACATAGAGGGCCCTAGGTGGAGGCGCTCATTGATCACTGATTCCTGAAGTGCCAACACACATGCAAGAACACACGGCTAGGTGAGAACATCAACTACCTGGCCCTGTCACTTGCACCTAGGGAGGCAGAACTATCCAAGATACCGAGCAGAACTTTTAGTCTGATGAGGTGCAACGGTGAAACTCTTGTTGCACCAAACTTCTCATTTGCATATCACACAAGGTATGATTTCTCTGCAATGGAGGCACTGATCTGCATGGGGACAAAAAAACTTTTAAATAAGGAGACCATAATGAATCTAGTTTTACTACTGAGGTTTGTGGTGACAGATTCCTTTTAAACCTATAGGCATCTTAAAAAAACAAAATATACATTTTCCTCCTGCATTTTTACGTACTGATATTAGTCGTTTGATACTGATTGATATATTGTGACTGTTTATTTTTGTGCTAAAAACACATAATCCATTATTTTAAATATCAGGCTATGAAAAAAAATTACATTTGCCTGTAGATTTACTAGCATAAATCTGCACTAAAGTCTATTTTGCAAAATGTTGTTAATGTAAATGAGTGATATAAATCTAAAAGAAAGTATTGCTCCTGCAAAAGCTGCGATATAGTTGACTGTACAAAGTACCTCCATTAGCCACAATACAGTCAATATACAGCACTATATTATATCCATTGGAAGGAGTTGTGCTCCAGTCTCGGCTTACAGAATGTTTGGCCACAGAACGGCGGCTATCTATCATCGTGACATTCCATTATGACTCAAGTAACAATAGTCTGTATGCAAAATGGAGGCCAAACTGAAATAACGGGAGCAATGTCGGGCAGTGACAGGAGAATGGTATTTAGACTGAAGGTGGGTTGTGAACTGTTATGTCGACAGTAATAAACTAAGCAATATTATGACGAGCAAATTATGTTGTGAAGTGTCCAGATGAGACAGCATGTAACCATAGCTGCAAACCTCTGCAGGGATGGATTGTGTTATAAAGTAGCACCAAATGAATGCATAATATAAATGTTCTAAGAGGAGAAAAAAGTCCCAGTGAATATAGGTCCCTGGGTTGTCCAGTTAAAGGGGCGTTATCACTAAAGTACTTTATTACATGTCCTGTCAATGTCATAAAACATTTTCGTGGAAAAGCCCTTTAAAAATATCGAGCTGCTTTTTAAGGGTCTTTTACATGGGCTGAAGAAAGCGTTCATTGACGATCATTGGCCTGTGTAAAAGGCCTGCTAGTCAGCTGACACACAAGCATTTGTCAGGTGATCGGATCTGTTTTGGCAGCATAACATTTCCGTTTGTAGGCAACATATCTTCCCCTCTAAACAGGGAATGTTCATGGCCACATGTTCTGGCAATTATCTGCCAGTATGAAGATCCTTAAAAGGAGTTCCCCCGGGAATGGTATAAACACTTGGCTAGGATGGGTTGCCTCCATTTGTACAGCTGTTTGGGATGGGGGGGGGGGGGCAGAGGTGTGGGGCATCATTACACTGTGCTCCAGCACTGCATTCATCCCTGTACTCTGCTGAGATGTGCTCAGACTGCTCAGCCGACTGTATATCTCATGTATGATCCCTCCATTGGTAATGATGCCATCCTCTGTGCAATATGTTGTCATGGCTGAACGGCCTGACAGGAACAGGGAGTAGGATGGCATGTTTATACCATTCCCTTAAATTACTGCCAATCAAGTTGCTATATCGACAATTGCCACTCGTTACCAGGAAGAAGTCTGTACATGTAAAAGGACCTTAGGGCTTTTTCACACAACTGTGCCGTGTTTTGCGGTCCGCAAACTGCGGATATGCAAAACACGGATGCTGCCCGTGTGCCTTCCGCAATTTGCAGAACAAAACGGACAGCCCTTTATAGAAATGCCTATTCTTGTTCGCGAACCAATTTTTGCGGGGCCACGGAACAGAGCAACGGATGCGGACAGCACACAGTCGTGTGAACGAGCCCTTGAGGCTACGTCCATATCTGGCATGGCTAGAACCACCGGGGCCCCCTGGATCCATATTCATTTTAATGGGATCAGCTGGGTTTCTGGCAAGAATACTGGCTTTCTGTTTCTGTTGGAAATCTGGACCCTTAGTTATCATCTGATCGGTTGGCAGGCTACAATTTAGAAAGTATTTGTGGTGAGATAAACACCTTCAAATATGGTTTAAGAGGCGAATAGTTGGAGAAGAAACCCAGTCAAAATGATCTTCCTGTATGTCATAGTTAGATGTTTGAAGACTGTAATGGTGAAATCTATTATCTCAGACCTCTACTGATCTCCAGAATGAAAGCACTCAGCCTACTTTGGCATCAACCATCCATTAAAGGGACTGTTCAGGTTTTTTTAAGTGATCGCCTTTCTTCTGGATAGGCCATCATTAGCTAATCAGTGAGGGTCCAACACCCTACACACAGTTGACAGAAATCAGCGCTGGAGCTGCAGACCACCATCAACATTGTTGCGGCAGGAGCTTGCTGCATCAGTGCTGCTCCCATTCACTGAGGATAGGCTACAGCATTGGTCTGGCCACCCAGACGATCCTTCAGAAGGGCCCTGGCTCTGATACCATACTGGGCCCCAAAGGTCCAAAGAAAAAAGAAAATTTGGAGCTGCCTTTGGACATATTAAATTGCCACTAAGGTCTATTTCTTTATTTTCTTATTGATGATATGGCATTTGGACCCGAGAATAGTTTTCTCTGGTGGACCAAAGGAATCCCAGTCTGACCCTAATAAGCCACTTACAAAAACCACGGACAATCCCTTTAAGTTTGTGTTTCAAAATATCCGACACAGGATTCATAGTAAACTGTAATTTATTGGACTGACCATTTTATTTCCAGTAGCGGAAAGCTCTGAGCAGTACCAAAGGGGTGTAAGCACTAAACAGAGCCTTTTTTTTATTATGGAAATCAGAATCACAGACTTTGGCCATTACTAGGAATTCATGCTATTTCTTTTGTTTAGTTTTTTTGTTTAATGCCGTAAAGTTGCGCCCTTCAAGGAGAGCTAACTGTAAAGAAGAGAGCATATAAAAGTATGGCAGTATGTTTTCAGAACTGTAGATATGTGAGATAAAGCAGTGATAATGGATGCAGGCAGTTTTTCTGAACGTTCTACAAATAATTCCTTTGACGAACAAGGTCCAGTATGAAGAGGCAGAGTTTCCTCTGCTGAGATGAAATAACACATCATACGTAAACCACAACATACCAGAGCAGCTCCCCATCCAATATCACTATTTAGCGTGCCTTCTTTTACCACACATTACTGTAGGTAAAGGGAATGTGTGAATGGCCTATCATTTAAATTACATTTTTATGTTCAACTTATTTTTCTAGAATGTTTGGTGATCTTTAGAAATTTTCCATCTCACCATCAATATGAAAAAAAATCCTAAAATCCTGCAATATTTGCACTGGCTGATAGGCCGAATAAATACGTTGAGACTTCCTATTCTATAGACATCACTCTTCAACAGTCATCACATTATCATTCCAGGCAGGATTACAATGACAGGTAACACCTTTGTATAGATACCACAGGATCCACCATTTACAATAGGTGATGTCAAAACTTAGTTTCTCTCTTCCTGTAAAGTATCCCATAAAGTCCCATAAACTGTCTAGTATTTGGGGGATGCAGTTTCTCCTTGTGGACTATGTCTGATAGACATAAGGAGTCTCACAGGCCATGCAGTGCATCATTGGGAAAAGTTATTCAAATTAGCTCTTTCCATAAGGAAAAGAAAACTGAGCCTCTGGTGCCACCAGTTGGAAGGTAGCTGTTCTGTAAGTCAATGCAAAAGAGGTAGATGGGCTCAACATATTCTTGATCAAAAATATGTGCAAAGAGCTTCTAATTTTCATACAGTAAGTATAGCAGTAATGCAGTTTATATTTATTCATGGTTTCAATGTTTGCATGTGTCTCTGTGCATAAAGCAGTGTGCTGCTACTTGTAGTTCTTGTCCTATAACTCATTGTTTGACTTTTTGAATAGACCTTGAATACTGACTTATAGGATAGCTACCTTCCAACTGGTGGCACCAGAGGCTCCGCCTTCTTTTATTTTGTAAAAAATGGTAATTTGCATACTTTTTTCTCAGAGGACCATTGCCTGGCCTATAAGACTCCTTACGCCTACTAGGCACTTTCCACAAGGAGAAATAGTACCACCCTGGATCCCTGACAAAGGCCTCTCATGAAGCTAAGCAATGATTAGAGGTAATGACTCGTAAAGGCGTCTGCAAATGATGTACTGACTTGGCTACAATCTACAATCCTTGGCTATAAAGTTATGTCTGAAGGCCTGTTAAAAAGATCAAACATTGACTAATAGGATAGCTACCTTCCAACTGGTGGCACCAGAGGCACAGCTTTCTTTTCTGATTGGAAAGAGCTAATTTGCTCTCCCATAGAGTCCCCTTCACTAAACTATTGTGTCTATAGCCCATGATGGCGGCTGTAAAGCATCTATCTAAATGCTGTCGCTCAGGCAAGATGGCAGCCCCTATAGTGAGGTGGAGAAAATTGATTTAAAAAATCTACAATAAAAAAATAAAAACAGATAAGAAACAGCACTATGTGATTTTAATTAGTAAGAAAATGAGGCAGACTTCTGGTTGGGAAAAAATATATCTGTTACAGGATATATCATAGATATGCTATATTTTCAGCCGATATGGCAGCACTAGCAAATATCTAGGTATGCCATAATTGACTCTGTTGGGAATACATTTTTAAAGCCTCTAGCACAAAGCATGAAATCTATGCATATGGGCTACTTTCACATATGCGCTAAGTTATTTGACAGGCTGTTCCGGCAGAGGAACAACCTGCCAAAGTTCATCATATCTAGTATAGGCAGCGCACCACCAGACCCCATTGACTATAATGCAAACTGATGGGGTTTGGGTGCTGGGATTTGGTCGGACAAAAACTGGTGCTTGCACTAGTTTTTGTCTGGGCACATTCTGGCATTCATGCAGGAAACTGGCTGGATCCCGGCTCAGACTCATTATAGTCAATGGGCTCAAGCGGGGATCCACACAAAGGGGAAACATACATAATCCATAAGGCTACGTTCACACGACAACATTTTGTCACGCGACAAATAGGGCACAACTTCACTGCAACATTTGTCGCGCGACAATTTTTATTATGGGAGTCTATAGTGTCGCATTGCAACATGCTGCGACTGCGACGCGACAGTCGCAGAAAAACCCATCTTGAATGGATTTTTTTCGACTGTCGCGTCGCAGCATGTTGCATGTCGCAATGCGACACCATAGACTCCCATTAAAAAAATTGTAGCGCGACAATAGTGCGACTTTTTGTCGCACGACAAATGTCGTCGTGTGAACGTAGCCTAAAAGCCAAGTTTGCTCTTGATCATATACAAACCCTGGACGTGAGTGCTATGCAAGAGAACAGCGCTAACCACTGATCCACCACGCAGCGCTAATCTTTGACAGATAATAGAAAATCTAGCCTCAGTCTTCTTTCAGATCTGAAAAGTCCCACAGGTATGTAGACAGACAGATGCGTAGACAGACATTTACAAAACTGGACCTTCTAGATGCGGAGTGCCGTATTACCGACTGACAATTCTGACACAGAACTGAAGGGCGAATGTATGCCGCCAAAGCTGTAAAGACAGGGAACGGTCTACAACCACCAGCCAAGGCATGGGGGAGGATCCGTGCCGTTTGGGCATGTGTATCAACATCTGGCATTGGTAGTAAGTTTGGAATGGTGTCCTCATGAATGCTTAAATGCTGTACACTCTGGGAAGTGAGTGAGAAACTTTAAAGATCTCAGACTTTGATGTTATATTGCTAGGTTATGCCATCAATGTCAGATAGGTGCGAGTCCTACCTCTGAGACCCAATCCTATCTCCAGAACGCCGAAGTGTAGTGCACATTGTGCATGTGCGGTGTGCTCTCCATTCACTGCTTTGGGAGTTCCTAAAACAGCTGAGGCAGCACGCTCAACTATTTTCCGAAGTTCCAAAGCGATAGAGCGCTCACCGCGCTTACACGGCCACCTCTATATTCACCGCTATGGGACTGCCGGAAATAGCCAAGCAATCTCCTTTACTTCGGTGGACCCGTGTCCTAGTGATATGCCATCTATATCTGAAATACGAATACCCCTTTAAGGTGCCCATATTCATGAAACCATTTGCAGCGGAACCAGGCCGCTGAACATACAGTGGTCCAGATTTACTAATGTGTCTGCACCAAAAAGCTGTCTAAAAAGTGGTGGTTTGGTGGATAGGGTGGGACCTAAGATATGCTATTGTGGGCCAAAATTGAACCACAATTCTGGCGTAAAATCCTGAAAGTAAGGCCTCATTCACACAGCCATATTTTCCATCCACGTCTGATCCACATTATATGCAGCCATAAGTGGACCCATTCATTTCTATGGGGCTGCAAAATCTGCCGATAGCACATCGATGTCATCAGTGCGGCATCCGCATCCATGTGGCCGTGCCGCAAATTATTGAACATGCCCTATTCTTGTCCGTTATGCCAACAAGAATAGGTGTTTTCACAATAGGGCCTGTAGAAAGTGCGGGATGCACATGGCTGGTGTCCATGGACCGCAAAATGGATACGGCTGTGTAAATGTAGCCTAAGGGCTCATGTACACAAACGTATTTTCTTTCCGTGTCCGTTTCGTTTTTTTGCGGACAGTATACGGAACCATTCATTTCAATGGGTCCGCAAAAAAACCCTGAAATTACTCCGTATGCATTCTATTTCCGTATGCCCGTATTTCCGTTCCAGCAAAAAAATAAAACATGTCCTATTATTGCCTGCATTACGGACAGTGCTGTTCTATTAGGGGCCAACTGTTCCGTTCCGCAAAATACGGAATGTACACGGACATCATCTGTATTTTTTGCGGATGCATTTTTTGCGTACCGCAAAATACATATAGTCGTGTGCATGAGGCCTAAGGCCTCTTTCACACATTCGTCCCGCCGGATCCGTCAGAACGCAAGTCGCCTGAAAGCATTTGAAGACTGATCAGGATCCTGATCAGTCTTCAATATGCTTTCAGGTAACCACGGCAGCCAGGACGCTACTGAAGTCCTGGCTGCCATGGTAATCCGCAGCAGTGTACTTGCCTGCGCTGCGGCCGCCGGGCACTCTTTCACGCCGCCCGGACCTGTGACGTCATGAAGGAGCGCCCGGGGGCCGCAGCGCAGGTAAGTACACTGCTGCGGAGTACTTACCTACTTCAGTAGCGTTCTGGCTGCCATGGGAACCGATCGGAGCCCCAACTTACACTGGGGCCCAGATCGGAACTGCTGCTGCGCATGCGCAGAGCTAAACGTCGGATCTGGCGATGCGCCGAAACGACGTTTAGCTTAATTCCGGATTAATGCACTTCGATGGGAATTAATTCCAGATCTGGCGTTACGGCATGTCTTCCGGATTCTTGGACGGAGACAAATCTGCAGCATGCTGTGGTTTTGTCAACGTCCAAAAAACGTTCACATACTGAACGGAAGACATCCTGATGCATCCTGAACGGATTTCTCTCCATTCAGAATGCATTGGGATAATCCTGATCAGTTTCTTTCCGTCCTAGAGCCCCCAGGACGGAACTCTAGGACGGAAAGGAAAAACGCAAGTGTGAAAGAGGCCTAAATCAGAGAAAAGTGTCCATACCTGCACCAGATTTATCTTCCATCTGGTCTAGGCAGCCTGTCTACGCTTATGCCATCTACAGGATTAGTAAATCTGGAGAATCCCAATTCTACCTTCCCTCCCGCCCCTCCCCCGATAAATGATGTCAGGGAGGAGAAGGATCAGATTTCGGCACCCAATCCTGTAGTTCTCCAGGGAGATAAGTCGCCTCCAGCCGTGTCTCAGAGGTTTTCTCCTCTCTGCCCACTGAAAACACATACTTGTATGGGGGAGTTGGGAGAGGTAGGTGTCGGCTGACATTTATTGTGGGTTTATGGGCACCTTAAGATTGAACCCTGGAGACATTTACATGAAACCCTGGTGTATTTATCTTTACAGAGAACTTGCCACTATCCTGAACTGTCTATTGTAGTAAATACCATACTTGTATTTCCCATAGGAAAACTATTCTGGATGTTCTCTGGTAAAGGGGTTGTCTCATCATAGACAGTGGAAGCATATCGCTAGGATATTCCCCCATTGTCTTATAGGTGTGGGTCCCACCAGTGGGACCTGAGAACGGAGCCTCACAAGGTGGTGGCTGGAGGACTCCGGTCCGGCCACCACCAAGCCGGTTCCCCATAGAAGTCAATGGGAGCGCACTGAGCATGACAGGCCACTGCTCTCATTCATTTCTATGGGGCCGACGGAAAAAGCCAAGCCAGAGCTCAGCTCTTTTCGCCGGCCCCATAGAAAATGAATGGAGTACGGCTGCGCATGCACAGTGCGCCGTCCTTCACTTGTGGGGCTCTGTTCTCGATATAGGTGCGGGTCCCAGCGGTGGGACTCGCACCTATAAGACAATGGGGGCATATTGCATTGTCCATTATGAGACAACCCCTTTAACTTTGTGCTGTTCCTCTGTTATTCCTCCTCAAAATATATGCAGAAATTGACAAGTAGGTGCTACTATTCCCTTTACCAAAGGAGCTTGTAAGAATGTGTAACAATACTGACTGTGTGAAAGAGGCCATACAGAGGCGGACGGCACACAGATGACATACGTATTTTATGGATCGCAAAATGGATACAGTTGTGTGCATGAACCCTAAGGCCCGTTGATTATTTTGCATTGCAAAAATTGTGGATTCGCCAAACACAGATACCGGCCATGTGCGTTCTGCTCATAATAGAACAGTCAGGGGCGTAGCTATAGGGGGTGCAGAGGTAGCAGTCGCTACCGGGCCCAGGAACCTGAGGGGCCACATAAGAAGACACCAGTATTATAGAAAGTGCATGCTGGTCAAGTTACACCTCTGGTTTGAGGGAAGGGGGTTAGGTCAAGAATTTGGCATTTGGGGGAGGGGTTTTTCAATTTTTGCCTCAGGCAGCAGGAAGGCAATGTGCACCCCTGGCCACAAAGCACTGAGGGAAAGGGGCCCAAACTAAACTCTTGCACCAGGGCCCATGAGCCTTTAGCTACGCCCCTGAGAACAGTCCTATCCTTGCCCATAATATGGATAATAATAGGACATGTTCTATATTTTTGCAGAGGTAATGGATGCGGGCAGCAAATGGTGTGCTGTCCACATTTTGTGTGTGGCCGCATTGAAGGAAATGGGTCAGCATGCGACCTGCAAAGAATGCGGACAAAAAGTAGTTCTGGGTGCATGAGCCCTAATGAGAAAAGCAGAGGGGCAGTGAGGGGCCATCACTGCTTCCAGCACAGCCTCTCTCTGATAAACCATGAGGCAGCTCCCGGGTGTACGGAGGGTGAAGCGGCACACTCCACGTTACCGCACGGCTCTGCTGCTGCTGCTGGGTGTGGCCTGAGCACTTTATTTGAGCTCCCAGCTGTGACCGTCTATCTGCTCCCACCCTCAGAGGAGGGGGCCTGGCTCTGCTGGCGGTGGGGCGGCAGTCTGGCAGACACAGGAGAAGGGGAATGTGAGCGCCTACAAAGGCTCCGTGCTCGTCTGGACTTGTGTCACCCGGACGTTTCGGCCGCGCGGGATTTGGGGGGGGGATATTCCAGCGGCGGGGCCGGGAGCCCGTGTGTTCATGCGGAGGAGGCGCGGCACCGCGGCGTTTTCTCACTGAGGTGGAATAAAGCAGCAGAGGCTGTCACCGTCTGTAGTGACCTGTGGCCGTGCACGGAGGCTGCACCCCAGAGCTGCATAGATGCCTGCAGAACTCCAACAGGTCAGTCCATGATCCGTGTGTGGGGAGAAGTTCACACACAACTTCCAGACGGTGACAAGTTTGACTAGTCCCCCCCATGTGTATGGGTGGGGGGAGGACCCCCTGACTGCAGGGCAGCACACTGTGCATACTTTACATTCCTCCTTCTGCAGGGCTGTTGGAGGCATTGTAGTCAGCCATGCACCTGTTCGGACGGTGCGTTATTTCTCATGGAGTTGGGTGGACTAGAAGGCTTCTCTCCTCCAGGAATAGCAGAGTGGAGTTTGTATTTGGAACTACTGGCTAGATAGCCATTATTTGTTGCTTTTACTCCCTGCATTAATTGATTGAGAAGTCCAGCTCTGCTACATCCGAATGATAACATTGCATTCTGGCTCAAGACTGAAACCTAGCAGAGGGGCATCTTCATCTCAGCAGATCTAGCAGCATGCCTGCCATGTCCTGGGTAGGCCGGGTATACCCTGCTGCAGGCTGGCATTATGCTGGGAGGCACACTCATTCCCTGCATTGTGCTAGCTGCACCCTGTATTGGTGGGTGCCATCCTGCATCTGGGCACAGCAGCCTATTAAACTTCGGAAGGGATATCTCCCAGTATTGGCGCTGAATAGTAATATTTAAAGAACTTGTCAGCTCAGATTCCCCCCCCCCATGGCCAGAAATCCGATATGTAGATGCCTCTCCTGGTAAAAGGCTGCGTTCCGTCGCCACATCCGCTTTGTAATTTAATATCTGGAAAGCAGAGGGGATTATGCCATGTTGTTTCACCGATCAATATTTGCATCCATGCGATTGCATTTCACTTTTACTACCTAACTCATTAGTATTGGAAACATCTTCATAGAGCCCGATGGGGCGGTAAGATTTTTATACAGAGACGGCGTCTTTTATCTACATGTAGAAGCTGCACTATAAAGTAGTCTGATGCCTCGGGGTGGTCCAGCGGCGGTAGATTAGCGATATGTGACTGTCCATTGTGTTGTCAGTGAGACATTTACTGTAATATCGGGACCAATCCCTAGAACTCTGCCACCGGTCTGATCTAATGCCTGTGACGCTTTATTTTCTGGCCACTAAAGCAGCCGAATGCCTCCACGCGTGGTCTGACTGGCTCGTAAATCTGCCTATCTGCCCCAAATGTTGGAATTTTGCCCAGTGTGTTGAAAAATGTGCATTATACCAGCAGCAAATGTTTTGCTGGTCTTGCAATATGTTATGCAGATGGACCCTGAGAATCGACTAGATTCTAGAATACATCCATGCCAGCTCTGAAGGAGTCCAGACCGTGGTGGGCACAGGAATATTTGCACGTGTGCAGCTTTTAGCTTTTTCATGTTGGGTGCACATAGCTACGGGCCTTTCATCATGAACCGTTCCCACACAGTCCCCTCTGCTGCATGGTGGAGTAGTAGTGACATTGCAGGGTGTGCAGTGAGCACTGGGAGGCGTTAATTACTTTGTAGTATTGACCGTTTACTACAGGGCAACAGATATGGTGGTCAAGATAATATCTCTTCATTCTAGCAAAATATTAACCATGACAGTTGCTGGTACAGGTAAGGGTGTGTTCACACAGTCTGTTAGATCAGTGAGTAGTGTTGAGGGAACTTGTGTTTTTCAGTTCGGCATCCGAGGTTCGGGTTATCGGAGAATCCCGTTATGGATTGCGCTACCACGGACCATAACAGTACTCTGTGACGGCATGCACGCTTAGACCTCTATTATAACGGAGTGCCTCTTATAGGCTTCCGTGGTGCATGCCGTTATAGAATACCGTTCTGGTCTGTGGCAGCGCAGTCCATAACGGGATTCTCCGATAACCTAAACCTGTGCGCCGAACTCGAAACCACAGCTTCGCTCAACACGAATTGTGAGCTGAAGCCGGGTGCGGGCCGAAAACAAAGAGCAAATCTTTCCACTGTAACTTACCTCTGTGTGGGAGTCACACCTGGCTTTTGCTCACAATCGCTGACCAAACACGAAGGCCTCATGCACATGACCGGATTTTGGGCCCATGCCCTGTCCGCAGTTTTTGCGGGTTGCACATGGACCCATAACTTTCTATGAGTCTGCAAAAAAAAAAAAAAAGAAAACTTGATTTTCTGCTTTCATGCGACTGTGCTGCAAATTCTAGAACCTGGCCTATTTTTTTTTTTTTTTTTTGAACAAGATTTAGTTTTTTTTTATATCTATCAGTGGGTCTTGTGAAAACCGCAGGATGCACACAGACTGCATCTGTCTTTTGCGGATCGCAAAACGGATATGTTCATGTGCAGGAGGCCTCACTTTGTGAAAGTAGCCTTAGGCCGGATGCGTTCAGGGAAACTCGCACCATTTTGCAAGTTCAGTCAGTTTTGTCTGCAATTATATTCGGTTCAGTTTTTTTCCGCAAGAGTGCAATGCGTTTTGATGCGTTTTTTTTACGCGCGTGTTAAAAAAACTGAAGGTTCACAAACAACCTCTCTTGGCAACTATAAGTTTTTTTCACTGAAGTCCCATTCAGTTCTATGGGGCCAGGGCTGCGTGGCAACATTCACACGTCCGTGTGTGTTTTGCGGATCCGCAAAACACGGACACCGGCAATGTGCGTTCCGCATTTTGCGGACCGCACATCGCCGGCACTCTCCTAGAAAATGCCTTTTCTTGTCCGCAATTGCGGACAAGAATAGGACATGTTCTATATTTTTCGGGAACGCGATTGCGGACCCGGAAGTGCGGACATCGTCTGTCCCCATTGAAATGAATGGGTCCGCAATTCTGTTCCGCAAAATTCGGAACAGAATTGTGGACTTGTGAATGGAGCCTAAAACACAGAATCTAGAACATGCTGCGATTCTTGCGCAACGCAGAAATAATGCGTGGAAAAAACCACTAATGTACACACATTGATATGAATGGGTCAGGATTCAGTGTGGGTGCTGTGTGTTCACGTCACGTATTGCACCCGCGCTGAACTCACTCGTGTGAAAGGGGCCTTAGGGTACCTCCACATAGGTGCAGGTTAATGTGCAGGAGATCCACACCAATTAACATGACACCGCTCATCCTAGGTGGTGGAAGAGGGGACAGAGGCTTGTACAGGTCAAACCCACGCGCCTCTACCTTTCCTAACCCTGCCTGGTAACATACGGTGATAAACGAGCTGAACCCTAAACATAAGGGGGCAGATTTAACCTCCACCACTCCTGTTCTGAAACTACAACTCCCAGAATCCTTGTTTCACGTCTATGGGACTTACAAGAGCAGACAAGCGAGCAAGCCTGGAGTTGTAGTTTCACAGCAGCTGAAGTGCGAGAGGTTGCTGACCCCTGCCATAAAGTTTAGTGTCTTCACCCACGCTGTCTCGCCCACATTATTATATATTTTTTCTGCTGCAGTATCGGCTCGCTGTGTTTTGAAGCCCATAATCTGAATCTGTAATTGTGGATTTGTCTCTGGTATCAGGGCAACTCCAGCTATGATTGGAGTAAAACCTGCCATCAGAGGGTCGGTTTTTATACTGTTCCACCTCGCCCCATGCGACTAGAGCCTTAAAGCCAAGGCACTAAAAGATTTCTTTCCTTGATTCCTCCCCTGCTTAACGGAAACCGGACGGATCCATTATGCAGCCCATAGACTTCTATTATGACGGAATAAATAACGGAATGCCTCTAAAGCCATTCTGTTTTGCATTCAGTCATAAAATTGCGTTATGGTCCGTGGTAACGGAATTCATAACGCAATTCTGCTTTTACCACCAAACGAAGCGTGAACGGATTTCAAAATAAGAAATTTGCTCATCTCTAGGGATAACCATTAGGCCTCCTGCACACGATCATAAACGGTTTCGCGGTCCACCAAACACTAATAGCTGACTGTTTGCATCCGCGTTTTTCCTTCCACAGGTCTTGTAGTATATCACGAATGCCTGCTCTTGTTTGGTAAACTGATAATAGGATAGTGAGTTTTTTTTATATATAATTTTTTTTTCCGGCTGTGTTGTACACATCTTTTGCAGCCCCATTGAAATCACAGTACAGGCATGTACATGAATTCTTAGAGCTGTGGATCCATAACTGAGGTGAATCATACCATGGAGGGCCCCCTAAAATGTATGGAGCAGAAGGTCGAGCATGCGCACCGCCACTCCATTCTGCTCCATGGGACTTGTTGGAAATGGCCCTTGTACTCGGCTACCTCCAGCAGTCCCATAGATATGAATGGAGTTGCAGTATGAATTCTCGACATGCCACCCCTTACGTTTTAGTGGTTTCCTTGTTGAGAAGGCCCCCATTCTCATGATTAGTGTGGATCTCGGTGGTAGGACCCTCAGTGTTCGATAGAGCAGTGTTTCCCAACCAGTGTGCCTCCAGCTGTTGCAAAACTACAACTCCCAGCATACATGGACAGCCTTTGGCTGTTCAGGCATGCTGGGAGTTGTAGTTTTGCAACAGCTGGAGGCACACTGGTTGGGAAACACTGCGATAGAGTACTGGAATTACCTCTTCAACGTGGCCGCTTTGGCCGGCAGAATCTCCTCCCCGCATTATTGATGCTCGCTTATTACTGGTAATTGTCCTGTAATGTTCCCTATCACCTCTGTAACTCGCAGCAGCGAGCGATTAGCGCGCCACGTGTGAATTGATGGCGCCTATAAAGAGAGGCCATGTGGGAGTGTTTCTGTCTACTGTAGGGCACGTAACGCATTTCACACCGAAGTGTTAATTGAAACTCTTCCATACATTACAACGTGTAGACTTCAGCGTGTCCCCTCGGCATCTGCAGAATACATGATCTCATTACACTGCTCTTTCCTGTATGTTCTGACAACTTGAGCAGGTGGGGTGTGTTTTTTGAATAAGCAGGGTGTGTCAGGTGAACGAGCCATGGCTGGGCGTCATGACATCCAGGTTTACTTGTAGAGACAAAGAAAAGAACGGCATCTCATTGATGTTAGCACAATGCGCCCAGATGATATTTCATTCTTGGTTTCCAGATGAAAATTATTGATTGTTTTAAATGTAGTGTACGTCCCCGGTGACTTCCCCTCACAGCCTGCACTTTATCTAGACAGATGAAGGATGCGCCTTAACTTCTAGTGTCTTGTTCACGTTCTGCCTTTTACTCGGCTATTAGTATCTGTCGTCAGTCTGATCTGTCTGTGTGCCATGGCTCTTTGAAATGTCATTGTATTGGATCCTAGTCTCAATGGCCATACTGTCATCTCTTTGCCATCTTTTCTGAGGGGCATTATTCTCTCCTCAGATCTGCGTTAGGTCTTTGCCCCCAGTTTACTTTCCTTCTAATGGGGTAACTTATATATAGATTCCTGAAAAACAGTGATTCTCTCTATGGTATGGACCCCATTGTGTGAAAATCCAGCACTTTGACACAGGTGAAAACAAAGCCCTAATGGGGTTCTCCAGGAATAAAAAAATAAAAATGAAAAGACTTTATTATTTTATAATAAATAATATTCATAAATACCTTTCATCACATATAATGGTTCGTTTTGTCTAGGGAGCAATCATTAGGAGAAATAAAATGGCCGCCGTCCTATCAGTACACACAAAACTTGTCCTAATCACACAGGAGGACAAGTTACTTCACCACAATGAGCCATAGTGCTGCCTCATCCTCCTCTCTGCTCGTCAGGGGTTATGATCCAGAATACAGGTGAATCTCTGTGGGAATGGAGAAGATGAGGAGACATGAGAGGAGGGTGAGGTGTGGATAATGAGCAGCAGTCCTTGTATGCAGTCTCCATTACCACAGCCTGTCCTGTCCGTCCTCTCTGTACTTCATGTCTCCTCATGAACTAAATGCCTCAGAGATTCAGCTAAAGTTCTTATCTGTATTCAGAATCATAATCCCTGAGGAGCAGAGAGGAGGAGGATGAGGCACCTCTTTACCTCAGTGTTGTAAAGTTACTTTTCCTCATGTGTGATTAGGACCGGTTTTGTGTGAACTAATGGGACAGCAGCCATTTTTTCCCCCTGATTGTTCCCCAGACAAAATGAGCCATTATAAGTAAAGGTATTTAAGAATATATATTTTATAATAAAGTAATCTTTAAGTATTTTCATTTTCTTAGTTCCTGGAGAACTCTTTTAAGCCTCATTCACACGTCTGTGTTCGGTCAGTGATTTTGAGCCAAAACCAGGTGCGGCTCTAAATGCAGAACTGGAGCAGATCTTTCCCGTATACCTTATGTCTGTGGAGGCTCCGATCCTGGTTTTGGCTCACAATCACTGATGAAAAGCACTGATCAAAACACTGACGTGTGAATAACGCATTATGGTATAGCTTTGACATTTGGCCCCCTCTCAAGTGTTAAAGTATCAGTCAGTGGTCCTCCCTTATTTAGTCTCGTGCTGCTGGTGGTCTAGTAGTCTGCACTTCATAATCGTTCTGCTCTTGCTGAAATGTAAACTAGGACTTCACTGTGAAAGTCAAATATTTAAAGTGCACAAAACAATGGGAGGACTATATATAATATATATTATACACGCACACACTTTATTTTTTATTTTTTTCAAAATTGCCCAGCCCTAGGATCCACCATTACAGCGGCTTCTGCTGTTCGTGCGGGTGTGTAACGAGGAGAATGGCATTTCTCTGTCTAGGTGATTGATGGTGACCTCCTATCTTATATAGCTGGCCCGGCTTTATTCTGGCTGACCTCTTCCGGCTGCCCTAGGCTTAATGCAGAGAATAAGGAGCAGGTCACTGTTGGTGTCCTTCATGATACAGATCTGTCTGTGGCTTCCATTCTGTATTTCAGAGGAATGGACTGCCTGACACATGTGAATGAAGGCTCAAACATGTACAGGACTACAGAATTGGACTGTTATTTGACTGTGCGGCACACTCTAAGTTGTATGAAGCGGTATTGTGGCATCCATATTCCTTCATTTGGCCCTGCTGTGTCTCCAGTGGCATGTGGAGTTTGTGATTCAGTGGCCTCACAGATTGCGTCTAGGGCACAGTCTCTCTGTAATGTGGGGCTGCTTACTTCTGTCAGGCATCCCGCTCTCTGAAGAAATTAATATGCCACACACTAGAAGAGGTCCACTTATTGCTACGTTTCGTGTGGTTTCTGTAGTGGGCATGGCTAAGTGCCCGGCAGAGTTGTGTACACGCTAGCGGCTCTCTAAACCTCATGGTTCTTCTCTGACATGGTTTGTGTGACCTTGGGCCCAATCATAGAAATTCACTATTTTTTCATATGGTCCAAGTATCATGGTAACTGTTGCGAACAGTTTACATGAATGCTCATTGCTATTAATAAGGGTGCCAGTCGGCAGTTTAAAAAGGGCCGTTAGTAAAGCATTCCCTTCGTTTTTTTTTTTTTTTTTTTTGGTCACCAAGTGGATGGCTTGTATGAGATCAGTAGTGCTGTGTAATTGAGTCAGGCCGTACCTATGTAAAATACCACCTAAGGAGTTGTTCACATGCAGGTTCCCTCAAGGATCCTGCATGCAGCCACTCTTAGGTCGTCTCACTTCAGCTAATGGCATTTATCATGTAGAGAAAGTGAATACAAGGCACTTACTAATGTATTGTTATTGTCCATATCGCCTCCTTTGCTGGCTTCATTCATTTTTCCATCACATTATACACTGCTCATATCCATGGTTCAAACCACCCTATAGCAGCAGTGGTCATGTGTGTACTGTACACTATAGGAAAAACACTGGCCTATACACATTCCCATGGACCTGGCAATCGGAGGTCGGCTCCTTTTTCTTAGTGTGCAAGCACAACCACCACTGCTGGGTTACAGGGTGGTCACAGCCCCTGGATACAAGCAGCGTATAATGTGATGGGAAATGAATGCAGCCAGCAAAGGAGGCGATATGGACAATCACAATACATTAGTAAGTGCCTTGTATTCATTTTCTCTACATGACAAATGCCACTTGCTGAAGTGAGGCGACCTCATTAAGTCAAGAGAGCACAGGATAGCTTGTGTTATGTGCAGATGAGCCCCATAAGTGGCTGCAGTTTGTGCTGGTGTATACGCGCGTGCGTTGTAGTGTATATTGCTGTGGGAATGTGGTGCAGAATGTGGACCATAAGTCTTTACAACTCCACCATGTTTGGACCCAGTCTTCAAATGTTCACCTGTCCAACTGCTTTACGGAGGCTAGAAAACCAAAGGTTCAGCTGCAGTGTCAAAGCAGTTTGCCTTCTTCTCATTCACATGGAAAGTCTTTTTGACACAATATTCCAGTGGTGTACTCGTAGACTTGTATGCAGTCCAGTCAGTGTAACCAAACCAGTATTAGTGGACAGTGGTCCAATTAGGACATTGTAACACTTCTCTTTCATGGTCATATATTTTATTGGGGTTTTAAAGACTGTACTGTTAGCATTTTTATCACACCTTAATGAATTATGAATACTTACAAGAAGCAGATACATGGTTTTCTGGATATAATTGTTTAACCAGAGGTAAGAAAATGGAGAAGTGACTAAATGACAGCATCTCGCATTACACTGATAAGTGCAGTATTCCGGTAGGTAAGTTATTAATTTCTATGGGAGTTCTGACGATTGCAGAGAGTGCTCCTCTATCTTCAGAACTCCAATAGAAATGAATGGGGTGGCCATGCGCATGTGCGACCTCCCGCTCCAGTCATTTCAGGTGAGCAGCGTGGGTATGGGGTTCCCGTTCTCGTGATCAGTGGGGGTCTGATGGTTATCCCCTATCCTGTGCTTAGGGGATAACTTTTACCAACTGGAATACTTGCACTTAACAAGCATCCGACTGTTGGGAAGGAAACTGAGAAGTGGAGGTGAGGCCCTGCATTTACATGCAGCGATCCCCTTCACAGTATGAGGACGAGGGATTGCTGCTCCTGAGCACGCGACCACATGATCTGCTACCCGGGAGCAATGATTGAGGTCACTGCACTTCAACCGATGAACAAATGTTTCGCTTGGGGCAGGTTATGGGGAGAAAATGTTCGTAGGAACGTTTGTTTCCGACAATAAGTCTGAATATTGGGCCATGTAAGGCTGGTTCACACTTCAGTATTTGATCAGTTATTTTGAGCCAAAACCAAGATGGGGTCAGAAACACAGAATAGGAAGGGTCCCCTTGTTAACCATATCTGCTATCCAGATCCCAGCTTTCCTTGGTATACTGCCTGTGAAGCGGGCGAATAAGAGGTTAATTTGTTTATTGTTACACCATGTCCTCAGCTAGAGGAATGTGAGTAATGACCCCTTCCGGAGTCCTAATGCAGCCAAAATCTCTGTTTGCTCTACAGGACATGGGACAAAGAAGTAAAGTAAACTCTGATTTCATATGTAGATGAAAGAAACTGAAGCTCTCATAAGTAATGTCATTGTATTATGGAAATGATGTCAGCCATCAGGCAGTTCCTAATATGTGTAGACCATGCAGTCTACCTACATTGCTTGGAGATGGCTTGACTTTGACATCACTGAATTTTAGCAAAAATACTTGAGATAACAAGCTTTATTTGCCCATTGGAAGGCATTATATTTTGGCCTTCCATAGACTGTCATGATACCTGTTTGATGTGTGGGTAAGGGTTTTACTAAAGACGGTTAGATGGGCTCAGGCTGCACATTCAGACATCTCCACACCTCTACATAGTGATGTTAGGAGCTGTTACTTGTCCATGAAGACATTGAAAAAAAATGAAGGAATCTATTTAACAGTCCTCAAGGGAGTAGTCACCAGTTGGGTGTCCTTCTTTCGCTTATTGTGGCGTGACCGTACTGCCGACCACTCCTATCGTACTGCCGACCACTCCTATCATACTCTTTAGGAGCAAAATGGCATCTATGCACTTGGTCTGGGAGAGCAAGGTGGCCTTCAGGGCAATTATCCACATTATCATCTGTGTTTCATCAAAAAGGTTGAACCAGAAAGTGCAACCAGTACGATAGGAGTGGTCGGCAGTACGATAGGAGTGGTCGGCAGTACGGTCACGCCACAATAAGTGAAAGAAGGACACCCAACTGGTGACTACTCCCTTGAGGTCTGTTAAATAGATTCCTTAATTTTTTTTTTTCTATCAATCACTGTTCACTCTTCCCTCCTGTACCGATAGCTGTTCACAGGGATTCAAAAAAGCAAATCTATAAATGTACAAATTACAGGTTTTACTGAATCTTTTTATTTAAAACTGTTAATCTGCTCGGCTTCTCCAGCTCTACAGCTTGGTGCTTTCATGGTGACAAGTAGTCATCTTCTGTTTTTTAATGGGTCCTTCTAGGATGAAGGTACGGGCCAGAGGGCGCATTCCTAATATCCAGGTAAACATGTCGGTGCCTGCTAATGTAACCCTTGATTAACATAATGTGTTGTTGTAAGGTTCCTTGTTGGCCATCTTTCCTTCAGGCCAGGGTGTCAGGAATGACATCTTTGCATTGCTTTAATTGTTGGTGTCACACTTTTGGGTACAATGCGCACACAGACTTTAGGCCATTGATGGCTATCTTCTGATCATATCCTATCATACCGCCTGTAGGATATGTGATTGCAGCACCATTTATCTCCCATAGCTTAAACATTTGACGATAACATGATGATGTTGGTATGAGATGTGACCATTCCATCTGCCGGCATAGTATGTTCCATTATTAGATTTATGGTTCTTCATCTAAGTCTTCTGTTCTTCAGCGTAGCACTGGTAGTGGCGATCTCCTTGGCACAGTTGCAGTGCAGGTGAAGTATTGTATGGCCATACGGGGCCACAGCTTTCTCTTGTTAAACTTAGCTGGTCTGCATAGTTAGTAGCCACATGACACCTTCAATACCACACTGCCATTAACAATGCAGACTACTGTGGTACAGTGTGGTCTTCGATACTTGACGAGCCAACTGCGGTGTGTATGGCTGTGCGGTATTAAACTGTACCGTGGCTGTGCTGCAACCCCATAGGACAGCGCCATGTGGTTGTACTCCTGAACCTGCCAGCAGAGAAAAGGGATTGTTTCCTTCCCGGTTTTATTCCTTGTGTGGTTAAAAGGGTCGTCTCACTTCAGCAAATGCCATTTAATAGAGGGTTAATACAAGGCACCAACTAATGTATTTTGATTGTCTATATTGTCTCATTTGCTGGCTTCATTCATTTTTAATTTTTATTTTTTTTACCATCACATTATACACTGCTCATATCCGGGGTTATGACCGGCATGAGAGCTGCTGCGCATGTGCACCACGGCCACCACTGCTGGATTGCAGGGTGGTCGTAACCATGGAAACAGTGTAGAACGTGATGTAAACATGAATGCGGCCAACGAAAGAAGCAATATGGACAGTCTCAATACATTAGTAAGTGCCTTGTATTAACCTTCTCTACATGATAAATGCCATTTTAAAGTGGCCGCCTTTGTAGATGCAGGTTTTAGCGACTGTTTCCCAGGGAGGTTTGGCTCCAGTCCAGTCTGTAATGTCTGGGGAGATATTCTAAATCGCCCAAGGTCACAGGTGGACTTTGAAGTGAACCAGATATTCCTGCTTCTGTCTGTGCCACGTTTGGTGATGACAGGTGAGATGTGGCTTTGTGCAGCAGAATATCTGGGATGTTTGGCCATAAAACAAGAAATTATCAGGTCCGCAGTGTCTGGTTGTGAGCGAGCCATATCTTCCCAGTAAAGGTCAAGCTCTGTGTATTTCTATGCGTAGAACAGGCGTGCTTTAAATACAGACTTTGGAAAAACCTTCATAAAGAGTTAAACTGATGGGCAGAGTGTCCCCTGCAGCCTTCTAAACCACAGTTTCTGGGGCCAGCCCCTGCTTCCACCTGGTACCCTATGTGGCTCTTTTGGCATTGCTTGTGTCTGGTCGTTGGCGATCATTTGAGTCCCATGGGCACTGGCAGCCTAGGTAGGTCCCTGAACAAACACTGATAATTGAAGAGTACTCTGTTCTTGTTCCAGTGTCCAGAGTTCCCTTCAGGGTGTAAATGATGTCATGTACATTCCTTGAGTTTGTCTGTATTAACAGCATTATGCGTGGGAGAGGAACAGTCCAGTGTACAAAGTGTTAATACGTCAACTTGGTAAAAACATTATAAATTAGGAGTGAAAAGACATCAAATTGGAAAGCTCATTGCGGCCTTTACTTTGATTTCTAATAATGCAGTGTATAGGGCGGTAGGGTTGTGGTATCATAACAGCTTTCATCTCTTCCTTCTGCTTTTCGGATCCCTTTTTATGTGTGGCTATTGAGCCGTGGAGTCATCTCCTTCTATATACCATACATTCCATATATAATGCTAAGACTTCTCCACCTGGCATGTGCGGTACTACAAAAAAAAGTCTTCAAGTGTCTTTATAGGCTTCTCTCCTCTCTGGACTTCTGGTGGGTAAAAATGGATTGCATATTGTGGAGATGAACTACTTCATAGGTAGATTTATCCCCTAGCATGTAGTATTAGGCTACGTTCACACGACGACATTTGTCACTCAACAAATAGGGCACAACTTCACTGCAACATTTGTCACGTGACATTTATAATGGGAGTCTATGGTGTCACATTGCGACAGTCGCAGAAAAACCCATCTTGAATGGATTTTTTGTGAGCGTCGCAGTCGCAGCATGTTGCAATGCGATACCATAGACTCCCATTATAAAAATTGTAGAGCGACAATAGTGAGACTTTTTGTCACACGACAAATGTCGTCGTGTGAACGTAGCCTTACTGACAAGTAAACGGTAGAAGATAGTTCATGCCTTAAAGGGGTATTCCAGCCTAAGACTGCTTTGGTCAGCACTGCATTGTACCTGAATAGTCGGACCCGCAATGTTCCAGCACAGAGGCTTTTCTCAGTGATTGTTCCTGCCCCAGGTCTATATGAACTTGTCTGGGGGCATGTGCGCTGCTGCATCCAATGACTGTCCTTTGTGGTAATATGTCCCCCAACTACTGGGTTACGTGCCTCTTTGTACATATCGCCTCTGTGGCCAAGCATTGCCTGCAGCAGCACACATGACCCCGGCCTTATGTGTATAGGCCTGAGACCAGAAGCGGCACTGAGGGCAGGACTGGCCAGAGTAAAATTATCTAAAGCTGGAATAGCCCTTTATTAACCCCTTAGTGACCAGCCTGTTTTGGGCCTTAGTGACCAAGTTGTATTCCAAGAGCTATAACTTTATTTTTCCATCTGTGTAGCCGTATGAGGGCTTGTTTTTGCTGGAACAAGTTTGTCTTTAACCCTGGGTTCAGACCTGAGCGTTCCTGAAACGCGCGTTTTACGCGCGTTTTTGTCTCGCGTATTTCAGCGCGTTTTGCAAATAGGAAACGCGCGTTCGTACGCGCATTCTTGTGATTGACTACTGTGTCAATCACAAAACGCGCGACAAACGCCCCAAAAAAAGCTCAAGTACTTGTTTATGCGTCGGGCGTTTTACAGCGCGTTCAAACGCGCTGTAAAACGCTCAAGTGAGAACCAGGGCCATAGGAAAGCATTGGTTTTCATGTGTTGAGCGTTTTACAGCGCGTTTGAACGCGCTGTAAAACGCTCAGGGGTGAACTTAGGGTTAATGGCACAACTTTAATGGGGTGCACAACTTGCGGATTTTCTTCTAACATTCAGGGTGTATGGGTTTTTTTTTTTTTTTTGCTGACATAAATAACTACTCACTGGATCAGCATGAATACACTGATATCAAATAGATATTTTTTTTGTTTTACTACTTTTGCACAATGTTTTAAATGATTTAATATATATATATATAAAAAAATTTTTTCGATTTCCGTTTTGAGGGCTTGATTACATAACACATTGATCACTTTTTTATTCTTTTTTTTTTTTTTTTTTTAAATCTTAACTTTTTTTTATAATCTTACTTATCCCACAAGAGAATGTAAACGGGCCATCTTTTGATCGCTTTTATAATACATTGAGAACATTGACACAAATTTAAGGAAAACATCATTTTTTCACTGACTGTAGCTGCTGAATTTTAAAATTGCTTGTGTGCATGAGCCCTAAGGCTGGGTTTCCACATTGAGGCTTTCTGGTGCAGGTATAAGCCATACAGGAAGAGTAAGTATAAGGGACAGATACTACCTCTCTGACAATACCAGTTTCAGCCCACGCACGAGGGAGCCATTGTTTCTGGAAGAATGGAGCAATGCCTTTGTAAGATCCCCTCTAGCACTTCTAAACTTGTAACTTGGCCCAGCATGAATAGTTTTGTGCTCATGGACTTCCTACAAGTTGTTGCTGAAGTGGGTATAATAGAAACTTGGAGGATCTGATGCTACTGGATCCATCACTACATAAAATATTGGCTGGTTTTCAAAAAAGTAATATTGAGGCCAAGAACATCAGGCAAACCTGAGCCTGGTCTGGATGTAACTGACCGTGGAGGAAACGGGAAGGCAATGTTTACCGTTCTCTACCAGTTACATTCTATCTTCTCTTTTATGTTTTATAGTCTTAAGATGTTGAGGGTTTTTTCCAACGCTAAACTAAGTATAAACAAGGAGTATCGGCTTCAAAAATGGGGAGGGGGTAATGACTGATGAAGGAGAACAAAGCGACATCCCACCGTACAATGTCAAGTGGGGGCTAATAATCCCCCGGGAGTTTGTTTTAGGTGTGTCTGTGTGTGTACAATATGCTGTTTAATCTGACCCGTTTGTGCTTTTTAATGGACATGTTAAATATGCTGTTAAAGCCTGGGTTTAGAGTTGTAATTGCTCTCTTTAAAGGCAGATTGTGCACTTGGTATGTGACTCTCTGCCAGTTCAAATGGACCTGCTCCCGGGCTCTCCTTTTATTACCAGTCTGGCAGTCGGCTGACTCTGCAGTTCTTGCATGCAGAGCTTTTTGCTGGCTGTAAACGGAGTGGCGTCCGTTTCATGTAATCTTTAATTGCCCAAGTACAATCCTGTGAATGATGAAAATGGAGATTGTCTGCCTGCTGATCTTGTTAGACTGGGAGGACAGGG
The DNA here is from genome assembly GCA_033119425.1 of Bufotes viridis. NCBI lineage: Eukaryota > Metazoa > Chordata > Amphibia > Anura > Bufonidae > Bufotes > Bufotes viridis. The sequence goes on from CM065589.1 coordinate 168,353,166, forward strand.
TGATAATTTCTTAATGGGACTGACCATCTTGTATTCTCTTCTTATGAATAGTAGTGTCTCAGTAGTCTTGTAAGATACATCTCCTTCAATAATGTTGTACTAATATATATATATATATATATATATATATATATATATATATATATATAAAAAATTTTTTTTTTTTTTGATGCTGGTCCGTTATCCCTGATGTACACCGTATCAATAGATTTATTACTGTGTATTTCGGTGCCATCCCAGAAACTTCTCTTCACAGGACAGTCTCTTTGCCACCGCTGAAGGCTGTAAGTGATGTGGTGGAAAGTGACTGACAGGTTGACATCCCAGACGAGAGAAATCCATTTGCAAACATTGCATAATGTGCTTTTACTGGCACTTTTCCGGCACAGAATAGTATAACTATATAAATTTTGCTAGTGCAAGCCAGTATTTCTAAAGGGTCAGTGTGTGCTGTAAACCTCTGCCGCCCTGCCTGGCTGACTTGTTTAATGCTTTGTCTGAGTAGTGCCTGTGATGCATGACAAGCATTCCTATGGGCGATCATATGATTTCTACAGCTAGCCTTTTGTCTGTCCTGCTTCTGTTAACTGCAAAAATCTCACCCTTTCTGACTTTTGCTTTCAGAACAGGTCTGCTCGGCTTACGGAGGGATTGTGCCAGTGTTTGATTGCTGACCGGTTACACAAGGTCAATCTACATTTAGTCATTGAGCTCATTAATACTTTATTCGGGTAACCCAGCAGTGTCATCTCTTCATGTTCTGACCCAGCACATCCAGAAGAAATAGTTTTTCCAGAAATAACCTCGGTACGTGAGCTAGTTCTTGAGTCAGAGCTAGAAGAACAACGTGCTTTATGTTGATTGAGCTTCGTTCAGAATTAGTTGCCAGTCGGTGTCCTGTTGGTAGAGGGTACAATTATTACTCCCTCGGCCATTAACAGGACCAAAAATCATGAGTCCTGGGCAGACCTATTGGCCATTACCTCGAGGCATTTGTGTATGGCATTGTCTCTACATGAATGGTGCAGCTTGAAAGCTCTTTATGGCCGAGTGACACATTGGGGGAGGGTTGGCCTTGTTAGCGAGTCTGATCATCTCTACGTAAAGGAATTTGAAGTGTGGAATGCTGTCCACCAAAAACAATTCTTCCCATTTGCTTTTTTTTTATAGTGAGGGAGTGCGTCTATTTTGTCCTCTAAAGACCCCCCCCCAAGGTAGATTTCTGGACCTTCTCAATGTATAATTGCAGCCAGTGGTTGTACAACAACCTTCAGCTCCTCTTTACAACCAAACGTCTATTTCCCTGACCTGCCGTCATGCTAGAGAGCTGTAGGTCCTATTGTGAATGTGCCGTGCTCTCCACTGCACCCCATCTCCATCCTATAGATTCGTTAATGTAAAGACCCCATACTTCCAGCTAGTTTGTGGTTTTTTTGCACTTTTTTGGGGGGAAGAGTCCCTCATAATATGCAGCTTTTAGTCGGGTGTGCTTGCAGGACTGAATTATTCCTAGTGTTTTGGGTGAGCCTTCTCCTATTAGCAGAATGGACTAAGACTTATAAAAATGGTTTCATGTTGTTCATACATAAAGCCAGAAGAGGAGTTGAAGAGTTTAGCCCGCTGCATGCTCGGCCAGATTTTCCCAGCTCTTAGCAATTAGCTGTTCTTGTGAGAACTCTTCCTTGATCAGTCCACAGTATCCCGAGACAATAGCTTCCTTTCTTCTCGCGTGTTGCTCCTTTTGTGTGTGCCTCCATTATGCTGGAGCCCAGCCCCTGTTTGGCCTCCTTTTGATTTGTATATACATGAGCAGCACTTTCCCGGGACGCGGCTCTGCTGCGTTGGGAAGCTTCTCCATACATGTGACACGCTGCCACGCCGGCTGTTCCCTCGCCCACCATTTCAGGTAGTGCTGAAAATGGCCAGGTCACCTAGTTCAGGGAGTCGGTGTCTGTGTCCTCACAGGCAGAATCCTCTGTTCAGTAGCGCTTCAGTCTGAAAACCTTCTTCGACATTCTCGCACTGTCATCTCCATGGTTACCAGCAGCTCCAACAGAGAATATGGAAGGAGACAAAGGCCGGAAAAAAAAAACCCTCGATTTTATCTGCTGTAATAGGGAGAAAATCGTTCCACACTGTACGAAATCTAGACAAGTCATTTGTTAATAAGTCTGACAAATTCCACTTTCGGCTACTTTCCTGTTGTGAAAGATTATTCTGCATATTCTAGTATAAATCATCCTTGGCTTTGTTTTTTTTTTCCCCCCTACTATGCAACAACGGCTGCAAATTCATCACAAACTATGGTCTTATGAGATATTAGACCACAGCTCTAGGTCTGGCGTATTGGTGTATGGCTGACTAGACGGCTGACTAGATATCCTACCACTTGGACCCCACACCGATCATCAGAACAGGAACCCCGTACCCCCATGAAGCCCCCCTGAAATGACCGGTTGCAAGCACGTCCTGGATCACGTACAGTACTTTCAGCGCATGATCCTAGCCCGTTTACAGCACCCGGGGCGCTGTGAACAGTCCGTGACTGATTTTTGCCTGCGTGCATGGTGTGTTGTAACTGGGCTAGGATCATGTGCCAAATGTAGGACATGTGATCCAGGCAGTACTTGCAATGTAATTACACCGGGGAACGTAGCGCTGCCCCAGTGGGAATATTTTCAACATTAACACTGTAAAGTGCTTAATCACATAAGGGGGACAATTAAAAACGTAAAAAAAAAAAATCCGAATAACCCCTTTAACATTTGCTTATTGACAGGCTGTATTGCCGATCACCACTTGTTGGCCAGTTTATGGTAATTTGAGAAATGTTCTTGAACCAGCATTCTAGTCAACTTATTACTAGGCAGGATGGCCCACGAAAAAGTAGCCCACCTCCAGCGATAGTATGACGAGATGAACATGCATTATTTTTTTTTTATTTTTTTTATCACGTTAATGCTCCGTGTCTCCGCTGTCCGGAATGTGGCTTGTCACTCTTTCACACAGCGGATTCCACACACTGCAACCGCTCGTGTGAAAGAGCCCTTACTGTCACTGCAGACAGTTTCCTATTAGTATTTGGGCTCTGAACAGATGAAAAAATACAACTATTATAACAGCGTCGTACGGAGAACAAGAAGAAATCCATGCCGCACTTAAGGCAAGGACATAGCTGGAATACCTTTTCAAGATTTTAAACATATGTAAACCATATGTTAAAAGCAGCGGGGTCACCGAAGGCTGTGTCCCTTTAGGAGGTTCATAAGCATTTTGAAAGTATTTCTTTTATGTAATGTCTATTTGTATGTTTATGTTCAAGTATATATTGGAGAACTGCTGAAAAGTGTAAAGTCCTTTTAGTATGCGTGAAAAGTGGGATTACTGTTTTCATCAGCTTGCTAATCGTTACTTACAGGTCAGAACCCCCCCATAAAGGTGTGCAAAATGGAGGTGACTGGTGAAATCACATAATTCATAGTTGGTATCCATGGTTACAACCACCCTGCAGTCCAGCAGAGGTGGCCGTGCACACTGGCCTCTCTGGTGGCCAAGACCTTGGGATTGCACATAGTCCAGCACTTTATCCTACAGTGTGTAAGCATGACCACCGCTGTTGGATTGCTGGGTGGTCGTAACTAGTGTTGAGCGAATCGAGCTTCGGATCATCAATCCATAGTCGATTCGGTCAAATACTTCTATTTTAATGCTGTCTCAGTTTAGCATTATAATGTGTATTGACTCTGTGGAGCATTACATCTATTTTATTGGGATTTTGTGATAGGCCAATGTATCAAGTATGTGTGAAGTGAAAAGAAAATGATACATGGTTTTCAGAATTTTTAATAAAAATGTGGAAAGTGTGGCATGCATTTGTATTCTGCCCCCCCTGAGTCAATACTTTGTAGGACCACATTTCACTGTAATGTCTCTACCAGCTTTGCACATCTAGAGGCTGTGTTTTTGCCTATGCTTTGCAAATGGCTCAAGCTCAGTCAGATTGTATGAAGAGTATCAATGAACAGCAATTTTCCTGTTTTACCACAGATTCTCAATGGTATTAAGGTCCAGACTGACTGGTCAATTCTAACACCTTAATATGCTTTTGATCTAAACCTTTCCATTGCATCTCTGGCTGTATGTTTAGGGTCGTTGTCCTGCTGGTAGATAACCTCTGTCCCAGTCAAGTTTTTTGCAGACTCTACCAGGTTTTTCTCCAGGATTGCCCTGTATTCAGCTCCATCCATCCTTCCTCCAACTCTGACCTATCCCTGTCCCTGCTGAAGAAAAGCATTACCATAGTATAATGCTGCCATCACCATGTTTCACAATGGGGACGGTGTGTTAAGGGTGATGTGCAGTGTTGGTTTTCTGCTTACACATAACATTTCGCATTTAGACCAGAAAGTTCAACTTTGGTTTTATCTGACCAGGGCACCTTCTTCCACATGTTTGTTGTGTCCCCTACATGGCTTGTGGCAGACTGGAAATGGGACTACTTATGGCTTGCTTTCAAAAAATGGGTTTTTTCTTGCCACTCTACCATAAAGGTCAGATTTCTAGAGTGCATATCTAAGTTGTCCTGTGGACAGATTCTCCCACCGGAGCTGGAGATCACCATAGCTCCTCCACAGTGACTATGGGCCTCGGCTGCTTCTGTAATTAGTGCTCCACTTGCCTTGGATGTCAGTTTAGGTGGATAGCCATGTCTTGGTAGGTGTACAGTTGTGCCATACTTCCATTTTTGGATGATGGATTTTGCTGTGCTCCGCAAGTTTAGATATATATTTTAATATTCTAACCTAACCCTGCTTTACTCTTCTCCACAACTTTATCCCTGACCTGTCTGGTGTGTTCCTTGGTTTTCATGATGCTGTTTGATCTCTAATGTTCTCTAACAAACCTCTGAGGCCTTAACAGAACACCTGTAGTTAGACTGAGAATAAATTACTCAAAGTTGACTCTATTTACTGATTAGGTGACTTCTGAAGGCAGTTGGTCACACTGGTTTTTATTTAGGGATTTCAGAGTACAGGGGACTGAATACAAATGCATGCCATGCTTTTCAGATTGGAATTTTTATTTTTTTTAACGTGAAAACCATGTATAATTTTCTTTTCGCCTGTCCCCTTGCATCATGTGGCCAATTTACCGGATGGAGCAAGTCACTGCTGTGGCCAGCCATTGGCTGCAGCTGCTGTTGATAGTTGGGGCCCTGAGTGAAGGATCTGGGTCCTAGCGATAGAGAGAAGATAAGTATTCTTACATTTTGCAGTTCTGGCGAGGATGACTGTTTTGCAAAAACTCTCTAAAGGGGGCTGACACTTCAATATTCTTCCAGGGAAATGTGCGCATGCTGCCCAGGTTTACATGGAGATTACTGTGAATTCCAGCAGAGGAACTCCCAGCATTTAATCTACTTTATGGAGGAAAAATTGACCTCTGTAAAACGGTCTGGTCGAACGCATTCAGAAAAAATAATTTATTTTGCAACATTATGCGACATCTTCCAAAATCTAACACCAAATTATAATACTTGGGTTACGTTCACATTAGTGTTGGAAGCTCTGTCACGGTATTTGTTAAAAATAGTGGCGAAAGTCCTGTGAAAAAACTGAACGCAATCACAGACAAAACTGACTGAACTTGCTTGCAAAATGGTGCAAGTTTCACTGAATGCACCCGGAGCCAATTCATCACGCTTGTGTGAAAGAGGCCTAATGGAAACCAAACTGATCCCGGTATAATAAATGTAGTCTGTTCTGTCCCTCTTGCTTCATTATGTGCTGAATCTGGCACGTCTGTTATTTTTCATGTTCTCCTATAGAGGTTGGGGCCTCAGGCACACAACCGTTTGCTTCCGCGTCCGTTCTGTTTTTTTTTTTTTTTTCCCGGATGGGATGCTTCCGCATTCATTTCAATGGGTCCGTCAGAAAATGCGGATGGTCAACTTTGTCTGTTCCGCATCCGTGGTCTGTGTTTTACATGCCGTCAAAAAAATAGACCATGTCCTATTTTTTTTCACTTTTGCCGACAGGTATAGGCATTAATACAATGGATCTGCCAAAAAAACGGATCCGCCCAAAGGTCTGTCATCCGTTTTTTTGACGGACGCGGAAACAAACAACGGTCGTGTGCATGAGGCCCAACTCTGGGACAATTTTGATCAGTAGTTGCACTTTCTGTAAACTTTTGTTAAATGATAGAAAAATGCAACATTTATTTGGTAGAAATTCCATCCCTCGTTGAACTGCGCTCCCAGCATTCCTTCTATTATAGGCAATAAATTAGGATAAATGTGGTGACTAAAGAAAATGATTATTTTAACAACTTCGTTAATCTGGGTCTGTCTTAATGTAAAATGTATGGCCTTCCTGGAGGTCCTTCCAAAGTTTCAGCACCTTTTGCAAGACTTACTTGTTCTCACCTCTATCACGTGATACTTTGTTGGCATATATTACTGTATCAGAATACGAAGCTGCACTCTGCTTTGTGCGCCAATAACGAAGCAGAGTTAATCTACATATTTTGATTCAGTAATTTATGTGAATAAACAGTGACACGTGATGGAGTCGAGCCAAAGTTAGTTTTCCGATATTTGCTGAAACTTCGAAATGAACTCCGTAGACAAGTTACTTCTTACTGTAGGACGGAGCAGATATCCTGAACATGGTTTTTTTTAAAAGGATCTGGTTTGGATACAGCAATCCGAACCTGATGGGCTCAACCCTAATATTAGGTCTCCTCACAGTGAGAGAGGTGGAGTTTCTTTCTTTCATGGTCATTGACTTTCAGGAATACTTGAGGGTGAATGCTTTCCTTACAGAACTAACTGAGCTTACAGTGGAAGTTGTCAGATGGCCAGAACTGTGGTGGTGAGGGTAATGACCGAGAGTTCGTAAGGATTGGGGAACAGTTATGTTTTAATGTTTAGGTGAAGGTACAGCTCGATCTACTAGGGTTTCTGCATTTTATATGTAGATGAGAGCTTAAACAATCCCTACTTTAATAACCCTTTGTAAAGGCTTCACCCTGCAGCCTTCTTGTTTGTTAGTTAATGGCGCTTATTAAACACATTTATTCCCTCGTCTAGCTGGAGGCTTGGATTTGCAAGTTACATAAAACAATCATCAACCTTTTGCATAATTTTTGTTTTGCCCATTTCATTCTTGAAATAAACTTTCCCCATATGGAGCTTGAAATTGTGATTTTTCTCCAAGCCTCCTGAAAAGCCTCAATAGAGCTTAATCTATTTAACAATAGCTGGGATAATTAGAAAGCACTAAAAAAAGTTCATATAAATGCTCCCTCAATGCAGCTGAACATATAAATTTAGCAGAGCTGGAAGCAGCAGTGATTTGTCTACTTCACTATGTTTTTTAATATCTTAAAGGGATCTTCGGAGACTGCAGATTTGATGGCCTATACTTAGCCCATCAGTATTCGATCGGTGGGTGTCTGACTCTCTGCACCCTCCCATCAATCAGCTGTTTTTAGTAGGCTGTGGCCTCTTCATTGGTTTTATTGCTCCATACTAAGGAGTGCTGGGCAGTGGGCACTCACTAGCGACCTTTCTGGGTACTAGGCCCTTGAATGTGATTAAGCTGCAGCACCCTGAGCAGCTGCTAACAATTGTATCACTATGGCCCCTTGAAATGGCTGATCTGCAGGGATTCTGAGGCTTGGATGCCCACCAATCTTATATTCAAGCTTTTTGTCTAGATTTGGTCGCTACAGTAACGGCAACAATTTAAATTTTTACGAATCTCATTCACGCTTTGCGGAAAAATTATTATATGAAATTGACTGGCAGTGCAGATTTAAAATCCGCAGCATGTCCCTTTATGTGAAGGGTGAAAGCCATGTTAAAACCCACACCAGTTTAGAATTTGAACTGAAAAACTGGCCTCGGAAATCAGTCACCACGATCTTAGGCCACCTGCACACGTTGAGGAATATCTGCAGATTTACATGTGGAAAAACCGCAGTGTATTAGAGTATCAGCAAAGTATGAAATTACACTAATCTCATTTAAACTTTGCAGATTTTTTTTCACCGTGGAACTATACCTGCCACGCGGATTTCTAAATAAATAGCATGTCCGTTATGTTTGTGTTTTTTAGCTGCGGATTTCACCCTTTTCAATGGAAGGATGAGATCTGTGGCAAAACTGCATCAAATCTTCACTAAAAAACAGAATTGGGCTACTTTCACACTAGCATTAATATTTTCCACTATTGAGATCCGTCGTAAGGTCTCAATACCAGGGGAAAAAAAAGCTTTCCTTTTGTTCCCAAGAGTTGTCAATGGGGACAAAATGTAACTGAACAAAACAGAATGCTCCAAAATGCGTTCCGTTCCGCATGCTTCGGTTTGCTTTCCGTCCTGAGATGCGGAGCAAGACAGATTCGTCATGACCCACAATGCAAGTCAATGGGACGGATCCGTTTTCTCTGACACGATAAACGGATCTGTCCCCCATTGACTTTCAATGGAGTTCATGAATGATCCGTCTTGGTTATGTTAAAGATAATACAACCGGATCCGTTCATAACGGATGCAGATGGCTGTATTATCAGTAACGGAAGTGTTTTTTGCTGAACCCTGCCGGATCCAGTAAAAACGCTAGTGGGAAAGTAGCCTGAGACATTAGACAAATTTAAGACTGAAATGGGGCCTCTAATTAAAGTTTTACCTATTGTACACTATGTTGGTAGATGGCTGAGTTGAGCGGTGTAAGGATCATTACAGATCTGAATATTCCAGACCCCAGCCTAACCTACACCTTCTGTAATCTAATGGATAGCCCGTGTTATTTCTCTCCAATAATTGCCTCAGTCATACTGTAGCTTTCCTGTCCTGACACAACTGTAAGTGACGAGAAACCCAAGTATTGTTCAGAGGATTTTTCTCTAAACACGTCGGGCAAATAGCAGAATTTTCACAGCGTGTGGACCTGGCGCGTCTCCAGAGTCCGCTCGCCTTTCATTGCTTTCCCATTCTCTGTTTTTCATCTGTAACAATAAACAAATCCTTTTTTTTCAAAGCTTGAATCATCCAGCAAGAGCGTGTGTGCAAAGCGGGCACAAAATGGTCTTCCCGTAAGTTTACCCTCTGTGATGGCAGGTGCCACAAGCACAACTGACGTGTCTTTATTGTTTAAAATTTTTTTTTTAAGGAGTCATGCACTACCATTCGTCTGAGTCCTTGAAAAATCACTGACCCCATCACAGATGGCATCTGTGGTTGGTCTGTTTTTCGCTGACCACTGGTAGAAGAAGTTCATTTTCAGCTTAGCAGTGTCCGATGAATATGCAATCGCACATGGAGGGAAAAAATTGACACATGGTTCCTTCACGGATGAACCATGTTCAGATTTTCCACTGATGTGAAATGGAAATGTGAGTGAGGCCTAAGGGTTATGCTTGCAATGCCAATCTAAGGTCCTTCCTGTTGCTGGATTTGATGACGGTTGCGTAAAATTCACCCAGGCAGCCCCCCTGAGTTGAGCATCAGAGCATTTGTGCTCCAGTGCTCTCCCTTGCCCTGTGGTGAACTGCGCAGGGCAAAGGCTTTTTTAGCAGATCCGGTGGCATACTGCGTCTCACCATGGGAATGCTAGGTGGAGGTTTCCGCTTAGCAGTGAGCCGGGTGACATCACTGAAACTAATGGGCAGGCGTTAGCATTGCCTTAGCCTGTAAAACCGGCCAGGGCAGCACTAAAGTCCGCCTATTAGTGCCAGTGATGTCATCGGGCTCACTGCTAGGCAGAAGCCTCTGCCTAGCAGTGTAAAAATATTAAAAAAAAAAAAAAAAAAAGCCCTTGCGCTATGCTGCACTCAAAGGATCTGCCCGGGTGAAGAAGGGGATATGTCTGGGTTCTGCTCTGAACTCAGACAACCCCTTGTACTTCTGTACAATGTCCACACAGTCACTGAAGATATAATCACTGGATTTTTAAGGTTTTCATGTAATGGTAAAACATATTTTGGCGTTTTTATTATACAAAAATATTTATCAGACATATAGAACATATAATGTCTGTAGAGCGCACCAAGGTTCAGTGACTTTCAGCATGGCACTGCCTTTTATTGTATCGAGGTTATTCTTACACAAAAACATCAAATCCTATCGTGGCTGCTGTTGGCACGGTTTTTTTGTCTGCTCTAGCGGCATCCCATTTATCAAAGCTCAGCTGCCATATGTCATCCGTACTATAAGGTAAATGTGAGCAGAGTACTCTTCTTTCCTTGTCACGCCACATTGTATATTTTACTGTTACAGCCCAAAGGCATTGGAATTATTCTAAAAATGTAAAACTGACAGACTGGAAGTATAAATATTTCAGGAATGGCCTGAAGATGTAGTAAAAGGAAGTTCAATTATCACAAAGACTGTCCCAGCACTTCCAACTACCCTTCTACAGCACATCAGAATTCTGCTCAGGATGCCCTGTGGAGCGAGGACCTCGCCTCATTAGAGGGCACAAAAAGTAGAGAGTTGTTGCAAGTTTTTGTGGTGTACCGCTTATTTTGGCTTGATTAGAGTGGTGATTTTTCTAGTATCTGATCGAAACGGGCAGAATGTAGAAATTGCATTTTAATATGTTTGGGAATATGAGTGCAGAGAAGCCAGGCAAGTGGGAAATGAGACCCGGCGTAGAATAGAGCTTATGTCAGCGATCCTGTAGAGAATGTGCTATGCTCTGCACTGCTGCATTATTAGACACCTCTGCGCTTCTGGAAACCTCTTGTGTCACCGTGCTGCTGGATTCTGTCATAGCACATAGCACTTCAGCAGACTGACGGCAGGGTTCTGCGGTAGCTGCTTCTTCTGAGGCGTTAATAGAAAATACTAATGGGTATGATGCTTCTGCCGTAGTTTCTGGTCTTAAAAAACGTCTACATGACAGCCGTGTATGTACAAAAGCTAGATGCGCTCTTGTGGTTCCTACGGTAAAATTCCCACAGCAGCAGAGGTGCGATAATGTAGATATGACCTGCTCAGATGAGATGTAGTGGTATTTCCTTATTCACTGGCGTTCATTGCAGGAAAGTCTGTATGCGTTGGCCCGGACTCTATAGACCCCTCCAATCTGCGGTAACAGAATGTACAAGCCTTCACATAGGAACAGTACTCTTTGCTTTAAGCCTTGAGCATATGACTGGATTATGGATGTTCGCACCATTTTCGGTGTGTGTGGACTAGACATATACAGAAGCCTGTTTTAGCAATGTTTAAAAATTCAATTTGCTGAAGTGAGACAACCCCTTTAAAGTAGAGAAAGTGAATACAAGGCACTGACTAATGTATTGTGATTGTCCACATTGCTTCCTTTGCTGGCTGGATTCATTCTTCTCTCACATTATACACGTCTGGTTTCCATGGTTACTCTGCAATCCTGCAGCGGTGGCTGTGCTTGCACACTATAGAGAATTAGTACTGGACTATGCACACCTCCACAGTCCCAGCAACCAGAGGGACCAGTGCTTCCCCCCCCCATATTGTACAAGCACGACCACCGCTGATGGATTGCGAGGTGGTTAGCTCCTAACCATGGAAACCAGCAGTCTATCATGTGATGGAAAAATGAATGCAGCCACCAAAGGAGGCAATATGGACAATAACAGTACATTAGTAAGTGCCTTGTATTAACTTTATCTACAGGATACATGCTATTTGCTGATGTGAAACAATCCCATTTGAGGTATTATTTTCGTTTTCCATTTCAACTGGAATCCTGAAGAGAATGTATTACTGTGCCTCTTACTGATCTTTTGGGTAGAAGAGATGAAAAGTTGCATTACATGTCTTATTACAGAATTATTCTCTCCTTGAAGCCTTCTATATAGAGGAAAGTATGGTCTTAAACAGGTAACATACGGTTCTGTAATAAGGGATCACTGTACAGGGTTTGTGCAGCAGTACTGTGGTCACTGACCCTTAGTGGGTCTCAATTGAATGGGACAAAGCCAGTACAAACTGGTGGTTGTGTGGAGAGTCAGACCCCTAATAACCGTGTGCAGGAGGAATAATGGAGGCACAGCACAGTTATAGCATGCACCAGACTTATTCCATGGCAGATGTAAGCAATTTTTTAAAAATGGGATCCTATTTAGGCCTCTTTCACACAAACGTTTTTTTTTTTTTGTGAGTGTACGAGCCAATTTTTGCGTTCCATATACGGAACCATTAATTTCAATGGGTCCACAAAAAAGGAAGTGTTTCCTTGTGCATTCAGTTTCCGTATTTCCGTTTCCATTGTTCTGTTAAAAGATAGAACTTGTCCTATTCTTGTCCGCATCACGGACAAGGATAGTACTGTTCTATTAGGGGCCAGATGTTTCGTTCCGCAAAAAACTGAATGCACACGGACGTTTTTTTTTTTTTTGATCCGTTTTTTTTGCGAACTGCAAAATGCTGAAACGGCCATACGTTCGTGTGAAAGAGGCCTTATTGTTTTTCGTGTGAGAATAAAAATGAAAGTATACAACAATCAGTTATGGCAAATGTACACATCAAGTGCAGAATAAAGATGACTTTTATCACAATTGTACACGGTCATTGATCAGTATAAAATCCCAATACTCCTCCCTCCCCCAACTCTTCCTTGCCCTCCTTCCCTCACCCTCTCCATATGGCCACATATATTGGAGTGATAACTTCCTTTTTAGGATATTAGCCTGATATCCCATTTAAATATTACATCAGTCTATTACAGCTTCTTATAGCATCCGTACCTCTGTTTTCCTTTACCTCAGCCCTCCAAATCCCGGAAGAACCATGCCAGATATGCACCAGTCTCTGAGCTAACAGACCAGGGCGAATGTAAGCACTTACTGAAGGACATGGCTGGGTAGTGGACGGGTCCTTTAAAGTTGATGACCTTAGTCATCTGGTTGGATTGTGGCTGTAGAATAGAGCTGGAGAGGTCCCAGGATCCAATACTGTGTTGGTGCTGAGGAGTTGTCTCTTTAGATCGACGGTTACACTTCTTACTTGCATATGTGAGAATGAATATTGGGTTTTCATTGGTATGGTCATGCCCGACACAAGGCGGGAGCCCCTCTAAAGCCCATGGCCTGTCCATAGTTACCCGTACTAATCGCTTTTTATTTCTGTGCTTCACATGCAAATTGCTATGATTGAAATTAGTGTCCAAAGAACTGCATGCTTGGGCTTCCTGGTACTCCCTAAATTTGCAACAGACTTTTTTTTTTTTTTGTTTATGTACAGTAAAATGTCTGACAGCGAGAGTATGGTTGGTTGGCTGATACTCAATGTGCTACATACAGAAAGGCAAAACTATTATTTTTATTTTTTTACCCCTCCAAAGTCTGCATTGTTTTTCTCCTATGTTTTATATAAGATCGTTCAGTCCTGCAGATGAGATTGAACTTCTCATCAACCATCTTATTGTAGCTCTGCCGTGAAGCTGGCTGCGGCTCATCATGTTCAATGTGCGGTGACAGCCAAAGGATTAACTTCACTAAAGGATCAGTCAGTCAAATGACTTTCTTATTCCTGTTGTCCTTACATTCCTCTCTTCGCTCTTGAAGAGAAATGCTGACAATATTTTCATATCACAGTCAAGGTTTAAAGCTTTGCATTCCAGGGTTTAATGCATCTTCCTTTAGTCTTGACCATCGCTGTCTGGACCTCTTTAGGTGAATTGATTTCTGGTGTTTTGAAAGCTTTTATTACAAAAGGCTTCTGTTGCTAAAGGACTTCTCAGCTCTGCTTGTAGGTGATGGTTTGTTTCCATGGGCAAGGTCACCTGGGAGGCATAACATTAATGCAAAGTGATGAAATGGGATTGTACTGCTCCAATCCAGCTGTGCGGTGCGCTCAGAACATATAATTACATAGCTGGCTAGAAGGCCAAGGTATAGGGAAAAACCGAACTGCGGGAGAGCTAATCATCAAGTGGATAACTAAGTTTCTTTAGAAGTGTTAGATTGTGGCAAAAAATGAAATACGAAGAAAATGTATGTTGGACAACAAGCTACAAAGTAACAAGCTAGCTAAAGTTACACTAGGTAGGCTCAACAGTATAAACAGAATATCTGAGAGCTGCATTAATATTTTTTTTTTTAGGAGCTTCTCCAGGAAACAAAAAACAAACTGAAAATACGGAAATTAGTTGCTATTACCTCGGAGGAGCGATTGTTATGCCATCACTCTTCCCTACACTGAATCGCTGTTTGCCGGCAGCAGGTCGTGATTAGACACCATGATCTGCTGCCTGCAAACAATGATTTGTAAACATGTCAAAAGATTTGGATTGCCCGATGAATGAGCATTTGCTCATTCATCGGGTGAACAGTGGCAATATTACACCGACAGAAAATCTGCCTAATACGGGCTTTAAGATCCCTTTACACGGGACAATGGAGCAGCAGAATGTTGGGAGGGAAGCGTTCCTTCCCGCCAGTCATCTTCCCGTTAAGTGGAGGAGACTGCTGTATTTACATGCAACAATTGCCCCCACAGTATGAGATGCTCGTCCTCCTACAGCTGTATTGTTTCTGGGCAGCATATACATGTTTAGACGGCCATTGCTTGTCCCCACACAGTCCTTTGTTAATTTGCTGCTTGCTTGGAACTTGTAAATGCGCCTTAGTTTCCAGTTTGCCTATGCCATGACATAGTACTGTCACCTGATGTTTGTGGATTTATTTGGGATCTACTGAAAATTTCATCTAATGTGAGTGGTCATCTGAAGCAATCCTTAGTCCTTCTCTCAAATTAAACCCTCACATCCCAAGGCTTCGCTCTTCAGACAATGTATTTAATACTTTCATTAGAGGGTATGCCATGACTGATGTGAAAAATGAAAATCGGAAATCATACAGTACATGACGGTATTTTTTTTCTAACAAAGCTAGAACCAGCCCTGTACCTCACATGGATATCAACATTCATTGCTCTGCTACATTTATATCAAGGCAGCTCAAGGGAACTGTCTTTTCAGCTGCAGCTCAGGAGGCGTGTCTCGGCTCTCCCGATCGCAGCTCAGGAGGCGTGTCTCGGCTCTCCCGATCACAGCTCAGGAGGCGTGTCTCGGCTCTCCCGATCGCAGCTCAGGAGGCGTGTCTCGGCTCTCCCGATCACAGCTCAGGAGGCGTGTCTCGGCTCTCCCGATCACAGCTCAGGTGGCGTGTCTCGGCTCTCCCGATCACAGCTCAGGAGGCGTGTCTCGGCTCTCCCGATCACAGCCCAGGAGGCGTGTCTCGGCCCTCCCGATCACAGCCCAGGAGGCGTGTCTCGGCCCTCCCGATCACAGCCCAGGAGGCGGTCCGCCTCGATCAGCCCAGGAGCGGTCTCGCCTCGATCACAGCCCAGGAGGCGTGTCTCGGCCCTCCCGATCACAGCCCAGGAGGCGTGTCTCGGCCCTCCCGATCACAGCCCAGGAGGCGTGTCTCGGCCCTCCCGATCACAGCCCAGGAGGCGTGTCTCGGCCCTCCCGATCACAGCCCAGGAGGCGTGTCTCGGCCCTCCCGATCACAGCTCAGGAGGCGTGTCTCGGCCCTCCCGATCACAGCTCAGGAGGCGTGTCTCGGCCCTCCGGATCACAGCTCAGGAGGCGTGTCTCGGCCCTCCCGATCACAGCTCAGGAGGCGTGTCTCGGCCCTCCGGATCACAGCTCAGGAGGCGTGTCTCGGCCCTCCCGATCACAGCTCAGGAGGCGTGTCTCGGCCCTCCGGATCACAGCTCAGGAGGCGTGTCTCGGCCCTCCCGATCACAGCTCAGGAGGCGTGTCTCGGCCCTCCCGATCACAGCTCAGGAGGCGTGTCTCGGCCCTCCCGATCACAGCTCAGGAGGCGTGTCTCGGCCCTCCCGATCACAGCTCAGGAGGCGTGTCTCGGCCCTCCCGATCACAGCTCAGGAGGCGTGTCTCGGCCCTCCCGATCACAGCTCAGGAGACAGTTGAAGGATGAAACTGAGCATGTGCGGCCTTCTCAGTGAGCAGGTCAAAAAAATAAGAAAAAGAACAAGGAGCAGGTGGCATTATACAGATACATGTTGTTGAATAACTCAGTGGCTGCCAAGTAATGGGGCTGTGTGGATTCAGCAGTGCAAACTACACGTATGCTACATAGGGGGTGAGCCGTATATTTCTGCTTTGTATTCAACAGCAAATACGTTTATTTTTTTTCAGCATGCATTTGAACTATTGTAATATTTATTAACAAAAGCCAAACCAGCTGGAGTTCTTGCTTTTCCTTCAGGCGATGGTGTAATGCCAGTCACACCCACTTCTCTCAACTAGAAGTATCTAGGTGTGTCTACTTGAAGACTTCTCTGTGAAATACGTGACTAGGATTCTCATTGTATAGCACTTTGCAGTTTGTGGGCAAATACATCAATTACTCTGGGTCTGATTGTGTGCCTTTTAGTCATGATGATGAAAATATTACATGGGATTACTCATTTATTGATTGACATGAGAAGTAGCTTTTGATATGGGCAATAAGAGATGTTATAACAAACCCTGCAAACACCTATTACTACACTTCTCTGCAAGAACTTGCTGGAGATAATTATACACCATCCAACATAAATTACACAAGTTCTGCTCAAGTCAATAACTGTTATACCTTTTAAGTCATTTAACATATTGACAGATGTTGAGGAAAATCATTAGACTAAAACTTACCGGTCCCCGCACCACTGATGCCGCTGTACCTACTGCGCTGACAGACTGCAGGTTCTTCCTCCCGGGTACTGACCGGAAGTGTCGGCTTTTCCAGTTCAGCTGCATTTACTACTTTCCCTGTTCAGGTAAAAGAAGCGAATATATGTGGTTTGGACCCCGGCAGAACAGCCTGCAGCCTGTGTCAGCGGAGCTGGGGCCTATTCATGAACAGTTGCCCGATTCTGCAGTTAAACGCAGTTAGAGGTTTTAACCACAAAACTGGTATTAAGTATCGTTTGCAACATGTCTATGTTGCCAGAAGGCCATGTTTAAGTCATGGACTTAAAGGGGTTGTCCGGGTTCAGAGCTGAGCCCAGGCAGTCCCACTGAGATGAGCTCTCCCTTTCCCTGTACTGAATCGTGCAGGGCAAGGTCTTTTTCCGAAAATCCGGTGACATACCAGGTTTTTCTGCCTAGCAATGTTCCCAGTGATGTCACTGGCACTATTGGGTGGGAGTTAGCGATACCCTAGCCTGTAAAACAGGTTGGGGCAGACCTAATGCCTGTCCATTAGTGCCGGTGACGTCACCAGGAACACTGCTAGCAGTGTAAGAAATATAAGCAATCAGTCCTGGGTGAAAAGGTGGAAATGACAACCCCTTTAAGGGTGTATTAGATGTATGTAGGGTGTATGGCTAATAAGTGGTCATATGGATGCTTGTTGGCGATGATCTGGCAGTGTAATACTGCCGCTGATCACCCAATGAACGAGCAAATGCTCGTTCATCGGGCAATTCCAATCGTTCAACAGGTTTAAAAATCTTTTGCCACGGTTAGATTGTGGTGTCTAATCACAATCTACTGCCAGCAAATAATTCCGTATGGGACGAGTGATGATATAAGCAATCACCCCTTCCTGATACTGTGGAGGAGATCGATGCATGTTATAGCAGTGGCCCCTCTACACCAATTAGCAGGCGATTGCCGTGAAGGAACGCTTCCTTCCCAACAATCTCCTGCGTAAACTGCTTGTCCAATACAGGCTTTAGGACTCATTCAAATGATTGGTGTAAAAACTGTTTATTCTCTTGGGTTGTTCAATTAGTTTGTCTTTCGGTTTCACTTTTCTTTCTTTTCCGGCGGTATGGAATTAGGATGGCATCCGTTTTTCATGTCCAGAATGCTGGTATTTCCTAGCAACCACCTATGAAAACCAGTCCGCACATGGATGGCGCCCCCATTGAATGGGAGAGCGTAGCGGGAAAAGCAGATCGGATCAAAGTGGTACATGCTTCACTCTCTGCATGGACCGGTGTGTAAAGGAAGTCGGATATGTGATTTTTGCTGACTGTAAAACAGACCGCACACAGACTGAACAGAGAAATTGCACTTAGAAAGCTCACTGATGTGAAAATCGCCAGTCTTAATTAGCTGTGTGTTTGACTGCAACACGTGAGCATTGCCTTACTGTGTTAGAACTCGGGTTTGGCGTAATGGAGTATGGAGCTCACTAGTGCTCAGTTTTAAGATGCAGAGTTTAATTTTTTTTTTTTTTTTCATTGTTAACAATGCACCTATTTACTGTGATCGCTCTTCTTGCATTCAGTGGGTATTAATTTTCATTAAAAAAATGTGTTATTAAATAGTTGTTGCTACTCCCTACATATATCATTAGATAATTGGCATTGAAAATGCAATAGCCTGGAGATATTTTCTAATGAGCAATTAGCTCACTTTAAGAGCCTAACAATATTGCATGCTATCTGTCCCTTGTCGCAGTAACAGGATGATCAGCAAAGTTCACTCCAGATGTTCTCCTTTTATTTGCCCCAAATATTTCCAATATGCTTTCTGAAGGCTTGGAAGAATTCTTGTTGTGGCTATTAAAATGAATATTCTGTTAATAACTTATCCTGCCTTTCTTGCTGAATTAAGTCTGGACAATGAGAATCCTTTTTAAATTGCTGTGTTAAATATGTAGAGGACATGGATGTCCTTTGATTAAGGCCAGGGCTTCATGTCCACTTCATGTCGGACAATAAAAAGAATACAACTACATTGCGCCATTAATGTTGTGCAACATTTATTGTAATAGTCTATGGTGCCGCGCTGCGACATGCTGCAATGCGACTGTCGTGTCTCAGTGCCACCCTATAGACTCTGACAATGTTGTGCATGACATGTCGTCATGTAGCCCTAGCCTAATACAGTATAGATGCTCCATCGTGTGCCTTGTGTATGGAAATATTCTCCAGATGGAGCCTGGCACAATTAGTACTCATTATAGAATACACTTATCAGTAATCTCAAATTCCTATCACATCGGGTTGTTTCTATGTCAAGTGGTTTTTTGTTTTTTTTTTTGTTGTGCCATAAACCACTTGACTGACGTTTAGTCTCAAAGCAGGGAAATGCAGTTCACCATAAGGAACTGTTTCAGCGTTCTGCTCTGAGCGCAGTAGGGTTTGCAGCAGGAAACTTTTGGATTATTTTGTAATGTGAATTTTACACGTCTACGTACTAAATATTTCAGGATCTTCTGGAGAAAATGCAAACGCAGGAAGTTAAAAAATTCCATACATTATATTACAAAAACCATTCTTGGCCTACATGAAGTACGTGCTAAACGTGTCCATAGGGTTCCATCAGTCGGACAGGGTATGGATGAGGCCTCTGAATGGCTTTAATATGCCAATGTACTACATAAAAACCGGTATGGAATAACATAGTAGACTATGCAATTTGTTACAATGGTATCTCTTAAAGTTTTCTGTCAGTGTCCTACTGTAAAGAAAAATTCATATAGTTACAAGTCTCTGTATAGAGAGTATCTCTAACACATGCTTTCTGGCATATATGAAAAACAGGTCTCATAGACTTTGTGATCTGAGCCTTAAAACTCTGATATACGTATCCAAATTAACCTCAACAACGCCCTGACTATATTAGTAAGTTAAAAGAAATGGTACAAAAATGGCTTCAAGATGGCTCAAGGGGTTTTAAAGTTGGGCTTTTGAGGCATACTATATTTCCCTGCAGGTTTTTCAGCCAAAGCCAGAAGTACATTAGATAGGAGTTGGGAAATACAAAGGATGGACTTGTACTTCTCCTTCCTACTGTATCCACTTATGGCTAAAAGACCTGCTAGAAAATCGGCCTCAAAACCTTCTCTAGAGCAAAAAAAATAAAAAAGTCCAGTGTTTTTCATCCAGTTTGACTGTAACACACTCTTGTATTCAATCTCGACTTGGTACGACTAGGTCGCCCAACTGAACTGGGCGGTTGGAATCCAACCTGCCTGATACTCATCTCCTGACTGGCTGGTTCCCTCCTCTTGTGTACTACCACTAGAGATGAGCGAATTTCAGATTTTTAAATTCGTTTGGAGGTGAAAGCAGAATTGCGTTATGGATTCCGTTACCACGGACCATAAGGACCCGGAAACGGGACAGATCAGTTATGCAGGCCATAGACTTCTATTGTGACAGAATGAATGAAGGCATTCCGTCATAGAATTGCGTTATGGTCCGTAGTAACGGAATCCATAACGCAGTTCTGCTTTTACCAGCAAACGAAGCGCAAACTAATTTCATAACCTGAAATAAGCTCATCCCTAATTACCACCTTGAAGCTTAAAGTTTAGATTACATTTGTGTAGGTTTCTAGCAATCATACTCCAGGTTCCTCATAAAGGGAAGTTGTGCATTGCGGACCACACATGTGCATGACCCCTTAGATTGGTGGGGGTCCTACCACAGGGAACGCCCGGCGAAACGAATTGGCTGCATGTGTACCCGATCTGCCACTCCGTTCACTTTGGGGTGGGGCTCCATATGATCGGTGGCGGTCCCACTTTCACACCACTTAATATTTATTTCTAGCTTTCTTGTACATTGTATGCCATAGTAATTTAGTTTCATTAGAAAGTACATGTTGTCCCACAAAAAAGCAAGCGCAGCTATGTAAACGGCAATATAGTCATGTCGGGGAGTAAAAAAACTGGAATATCGCTACTTTAGGAAGGGGTTAGCTGAGGACAATGCTGCTGCCAGTGGTTAAGGGACAATGGTGCCGGTAGGTATTTGGTGCTGTTTTGGGAGATTTTTTGTGCGGCCCAGTGGTATCGGATGTTACTGAGGAGAATTGTGAGCTTTGTCGTGGTACATGTTGCTGTTGGAGAGGGTAACGTATGTCTCTAACCATATGATTAGGCATTTGTCTTGCATTTTTATTTTCTTGATGGTTTACATTGGGGCATGACCCAATTAAGCAACTTAATCAAAATTGGGCACAGCATTCATTGTGCACCATAGTGTCATATGTGGTCTGGTGAGGTTTTTGTGCCAGGGCTGCTTTGTAATCTCCATCCAGCCCTGAGTAATAATATTGCTTAAATTTGCCGCAAATCAGCGTTTCCTGTAAGTTTTAATGAAATTATTATTTAGTCATAGCTGGTTCTCTTGTCGCCTGACCTTTTGATCCCTAAAAGTCGAATACTATGTGACTTTCATTTTATAAGCTGCCAAATCGGGTACCCCTACTGATTTACAGTGTAATTTGCGACTAATGCACCTATTAAGGTTTGGAAATGAAATCCATGTAGTGAGGGCCTTGGTAATTGCTTCTATTGTTCCTTATACCCGTGTTACTTCTCTGTCTAATCAGGCTTGGCAGGAAACCAAATCTGAGGTGAATACATGTTCATACTTGTGTAACCATACCTAATATAGATTCCAGCAGGACTTGGTAGGGGTTGTCTGAGATTTTTAATGATCTTGAATAACTCATATAAAGTGGTTGTCCACAAAGTTTATACTGATGGTCTATCTTCAGGACAGGCTATCAATGTTTGACCCTGTACCCCAATGATGAGTTGTTCTGACATCGGGGCTTGGTGACGTCAGAGCAACTTTCTGTTCTGCTTTGTCTATAGGCGCTGGATTAACACGACTGACATGAACTGAACAGAATGTCCCATTGACTTAATTATTATTATTATTATTATTATTAAAATATATATTTTTGTGTGGCGTGCATTTTCACTCCGATATTTGACAATTTCTGTCATTCACGCATGCATATGTGAACAAAACCTCAGAAGTACACCACTCAATCTGTTCATACTTAACAAGCTTTAGGTTGGTAAAATTGGGGCTTCCAAAACCCCATCCCATGGAATGCCTCATCTCTGCCAGGGACAGCCTTAATTTGCTGGGACTGTCTCTGAAAATTGGGGACAGTCCCTGCAAATTCGGGACAGTTGGCAACTGTCTGTGTAGTGACCGAAGCTGGTGACTGCACTTTTCCCATTCACTTCATTGTAACAGCACCTCAATAGTCAGCCCTGTACAGAGGCCGGAGCGGTGTAGTTCCAGCGCTGTAGCTACTCCTGGACACCTTATCTGGTATTGATGGCTTGGACTGAGGCCTTTAAAGGAGTGGACCATTCCTTTTAAATGAAATTCCCATTTGAAACTTATGTTAGTGTTTACTCAGCTTCTCAACTTTATACGTAGATCTGAAGTTTATTATGAAATAAAACATCCAGAACAAGGCAAATATAGAACACCAGCCACAAGAATAAAGCATTAAGGCTTCATTAAACAATTGTCGGGAGGTGGGCACTACTTCCTGGCAATTGCCTGCTCGTCAGTGGAGCAGACCTCCTCAATATAGGGAGGAGCGATGGTTATACCATCACTGAATGATTGTTTGCTGGCAGCAGATTGTGATTACACAGCACGATCTGATGCCTGCAAACAATGATTTTTAAACCTGTTAAAATATTTGGATTGCCCGGTGAACGAGCAGCAATATTACACTGCCAGATCATTGCTAATGATCGTTACTACAAATGCTCCTTAGCGATCATCTGGCAGACATTCTGCCTTTTTAATACATCCTTTAGCTGCTGGAAGCAATTATTTGGGTATTGCTGCCAGTCATTACTCCCTTTTTTCAGTAGCACGTGCATATACTATGTACAAGTACAGATGGACTGTTTTAGGCTAGTCTCACATCTGCAGCTGTGCTCTCCGACAGGCTGTTCCAGCATAGAATGTCGGAATCAACTAGACAAAAAACGCTGCGTATTGCCGTTTTTGTCTGACCAATTCCCCACATATTTGCTGGGTAGGGGCCGGATCTCATTAGTCAATGGGGTCTGGCAGGCGGCAGTATCTGGCAATGCCATATCTGGTTAACTCTGGCAGGCTGTTCCGGCATAAAGACAGCTGCTAGGGCTGCACGATATGGTTATTTTGTGTGATTGCGATTAGTGCCCTAAAAATTGCGATAACGATATGCGATGCGATATTTTAAGGGAATTGTGCTAGAGGTCTATTTGCTTTGATTTTCAAGGCAAAAGCACACATTACTAATAATGCTGGAATGTAGTTATGCTTAACTCAAGAACTGAAATGCACAGTGTTTTTCAAAATAAAACCTCTTTTACTAAATTAAATAACATATTTTGTATTACTGCAAAAGTACAAAATACAAAACTTGCCATTTTCCTAATAGCACTGCACAGAACAGATAAATAAAATGGATATAAGAACATGTGTTCATTAAAATAACGACTTTCCACCAGCCCCTTCTCCCTCCCCGCACTGTAACTGATGTATCTCCGGCCGTGCTGTGCAGCATAGCGGCCGGCTATACATCAATGGCATCAATCGGCCACGTAAAAAGCGGCCGGCTATACATCAATGGCATCAATCGGCCACGTAAAAAGTCAACAATCGCTTTAGAAGACGCACTGCCATCCCCCCCCCCCCCACACTTTTGGGGGGGGGGGGGAACAAGTGCGTCTTATAAAGCGAAAAATACGGTAATTGCAGCATTTTTGGTTCGGCCAATTGGCGATTGCGATATGGTGATTTATCGCGATACCGATTTGCTTTGGCCATATATTGAGCAGGCCTAACAGCTGCAGATGTGAAACTAGCCTTAGCCTGTATTGGCAGTGCTAAACTAATGCGTCTGATGCTTTTCGGACTAAGCCTTCATGACTGACTTGGGCATTTATTTTCTGTGGAGTAACTTACACAGACGTGCTACAATGTACATACAGTTGGCAGTTGTAACATCCCCATAGGAACTAATAAAAATGGGTGCGTCCACAATCCTGCGCATGACTGGTGTCCTAAAAGGACAATTCAGTTTTTACAAGAACACCTTTAATTCAGAGCTGCCGTAGAGTCTTAACCTAGATTAATTTATCACAGCCTTTTTGGTGTCCTTTTCTGTTACAAAAGTAAAAAAAGAGAACTATCAAATTCTGTAAAGCAGATCACTGTTTAGACAGCATGATCTACTGCCTGGAATTGATGGTTTTGGTTTTCCCTATCGGTAATGCCTTCATCTGATGAACGAGGGTTTACAACTTCATCTGATTGACTGCACCTACGCAGGACATATAATAGGGATGCTCCCAGGGGCCCAACTACAAGGTGTGCTGAGTGCAGTTGTAGCTGGCCCAGGAGCCATAGGGGGCCCATCAAGTCTCTTTAATGTATAGGACCACTACCATAAATGAAGACTGATACTTGGCGGTCCTGTTAGACTGGGTTCACATCTGTGAACCCTGGCACTGAATCTGGTCACTGTATCGGCATGCCGGAAAGAGGGGTCTATCTTGAATAGGGATCCGGCAGTGTGTAGTGGTATCTGGTCCCAGATAAGTCATACCCCACCCCCCTCCCATTCCTGTGTGTTATTGTGACAGGTTACCTTTATATTAGTGTCGAATACTCGTGGAGCTTGTGTCTGATCTCTCATATAGCGACGATTCATAATGCAATAAGACTGCATGAAATAGTAATACAATACTTTGCAGCCCCTTAGACATATATTTGCCTTTGCATACGTCACGCCTTTTCTGCTGTGAAATCAGACAATGGATCCTTTCATTACTTTCAGGCACGGATTTTCTTGCATGACAGATAATTACTGTGGAAACTGTAGTAATCACAACTCCTTGCCACAATAACACAAACCCATTCATGGCATAGAATTCATCTATGTGATGTTCTGTGGGTTTTGTCATTACACATTGTATTGGGACCTTCGAAAAATCAATAGCTGCTTAAAGTGAACGCGACCTCCATATCCAGCTGACTGCATAGACACATAGCTGTGGTTCATCCAGGTTCTGTTGCCAAGTTATACTTATTCTTAATATTACATTTAGATCTTTGGTGCAACAAGGGCATCAACTTTGCTCTTGTTGCACCCAAGCACCGCTCCTTTCTGCGGCCAGCCCTGCCCTGGCTGCTTTGCCACTTCCTGGCCCTGTCAATCAAAGCAGCGAGAGAGGCTGGACACAGAAAGGAGTGGAGATTGGGTACAACAAGGGCAATCGTGATGCCTGCATTGCACCAAAGGTCTAATTTTCATATTTAGAAAAAGTATCATCTTCGAAACATGTTCTCAGAGCAACAAAGGAAAACCAGCGTTTTAATCGAGCAAACCACAGCGATGTGGTTATTCAAACAGTTTGATAGGGAAGTCATTGGTGATGGATTCCCTTTTAAATATACATATATTTCTTAGTGGTTAGACAGGGAAGTTTGGAGAATGTTAGCAGCTTCCCTGGGCCTTGTCCTGATCAGTAATCATAGTGAAGATACAGTAGTTCAGGGCTTGACAAATTTCCTTGGAATCTAGTAGCCAGCTAAAAAAGTTAGCCAGGCGGAGCCACGTCATAAAGCCCCCAATAGATGCCCCCATAGTGCTCCCCCCCCCACTTCTCCATAGAGCCCCCCAATAATGCATGCCAGTTCATAGGGCCCCCAGTAGATGCCCCCATAGTATTCCTTCCCCTGTTCTCCATAGTGCCCCCCATAATGTGCGAGTATATAAGGCCTCCCATAATGCTTCCCCTCTTCAATAGGTTATATGACACGTTAGATGCTGCCAGCGTCCAAGTGATCGCCCCTTGCGTCCGCCATGACATGTGGAAACCCTTACAAGGATTACAGGGTCTGGAGGGGAGGGCAGAGGGGGTCTGGAGGGGAGGGCAGAGGGGGTCTGCAGGGGAGGGCAGAGGGGGTCTGCAGGGGAGGGCAGAGGGGGTCAGCAGGGGAGGGCAGAGGGGGTCTGCAGGGGAGGGCAGAGGGGGTCCGCAGGGGAGGGCAGAGGGGGTCCTGCGAGGGGAGGGCAGAGGGGGTCCGCAGGGGAGGGCAGAGGGGGTCCGCAGGGGAGGGCAGAGGGAGTCCGCAGGGCACAATCACAGCGGGCACCATGACATTTTACTGAGCACTACAACCCCCAGCTGGTGCTCAGTCCCCGCATGACTACAACGCTCAGCTCTTTCCCCCTCTTGTCATTTTCTCCCCCCCCCCCCCCATGTCATTCTCTTTCCCCCTCTTGTCATTCTCTTTCCCCTCTTGTCATTCACTCCCCCTTGTCATTCACTCCCCCTTGTCATTCACTTTCCTCCCTCCCTTGTCATTGTCTTTCCCCATCTTGTCATTCTCCCCCCGCCTGTAATGTAGCGTGGCCGAGCTCTTTATGCTCCACGGGTACAGGAGCTTTAGTTTCCTGTACCCGGGCGGACTGACAGAAAGTGCACACTGTGTGCACACCTCCTGTCAGTCCGGCCGGGTACAGGAGACAGATGCTCCTGTACCGCGGACCATGGTAGGCTCGGCCACGCTACAATGAGGAACTGACAGGAGGGAGCGCTAAGCGCTTCCCTCCTGTCAGTCCCTCTCTTCATGCTGCGCCCGGGCGGTGCGCCCTCATGGACGCGCCAGCCCGGGCAGTGCTGCAGCCGCCTGAGGCTCTATACAGAGCGCTCAGGCGGCTGCAGCATGAGGCTCCTAGTCCGCGCCGGCCCTGCGCCCTGACACCTGGGAGAACAGGCTGACAAATACCCAGGCGACCCTGGGATTTGTCGAGCCCTACAGTAGTTTATTTATCTCAATGCTGAGGTACTCTAAGGCAGGGCTCGACAAATCCCAGGCGCCCCTTCATGCTGCAGCCGCCCGAGCGCTCTATAGAGAGCCTCAGACGGCTGCAGCACTGCCCGGGCTGGCGCATCCATGAGGGCGCACCTCCCGGGCGCAGCATGAAGAGATGGACTGACAGGAGGGAAGCGCTCAGCGCTCCCTCCTGTCAGTCCCTCATTGTAGCGTGGCCGAGCCCTGTATGGTCCGCGGGTACAGGGAGCATCTGTCTCCTGTACCCGGCCGGACTGACATGAAGTGCGCACACAGTGTGCACTTCCTGTCAGTCCGCCCGGGTTCAGGAAACTAAAGCTCCTGTACCCGTGGGACCATACAGAGCTCGGCCACGCTACACTAGAGGCGGGGGAGGGAGGGGAGAAAATGACAAGGGGGGGGAGTGAATGACAATGGGGGAAAGAGATTGACGGGGGGGGGGAAAAGAGCTGGGCGTTGTAGTGATGCGGGGACTGCAGAGGCTGAGTGCCAGCTGGGGGTTGTAGTGCTCAGTAAAATGTCATGGTGCCCGCTGTGTTTGTGCCTCTGGACCCCTCTGCCCTCTCCTCCGGACCCCTCTGCCCTCTCAAAGGTTTCCACATGTCATGGCAGCCGCAAGTGGTGATCACTTAGACGCTGGCAGCGTCTGACGTGTCATATAACCTATTGAAGAGAGGAAGCATTTTGGGGGGCCCTATATACTCGCACATTATGGGGGGCACTATAGAGAACAGGGGAAGAACACTATGGGGGCCCGATCTACTGCCATGCATTATTGGGGGCTCTATGGAGAAGTGGGGGGGAGCACTATGGGGGCATCTATTGGGGGCTTTATGACACGGCTCTGCCTGGTTCCTAACTTTTTTAGCTGGCTCCTAGATTCCAAGGAATCTCTAAGGGCCATCTTTCCTTTCTGCCTTTCTTCCCCTGTTTTATTCAGCGTTTCAAAACCAGAGTTGGGATACTTTCACACTTGCGTTTTTCTTTTCCGACGTAGAGTTACGTCATAGGGGCTCTATACCGGAAAAAAGCTGATCAGTATTATCCCCATGCATTCTGAATGGAGAGAAATCAGGATGTCTTCAGTTCAGTCTTTTTGACATTTTAGGACGGAGATAATACCGCAGCATGCTGCGATTTTATCTCCGTCCAAAATGCCGG
The DNA here is from genome assembly GCA_033119425.1 of Bufotes viridis. Taxonomy (NCBI): domain Eukaryota; kingdom Metazoa; phylum Chordata; class Amphibia; order Anura; family Bufonidae; genus Bufotes; species Bufotes viridis. Next base: position 168,380,913 of record CM065589.1, read on the forward strand.
AACACATGCTGGAAAACCGGATCCGGCATTAATTTGCATAGGAATGTATTGGTGCCAGTTCCGTCATCAAGCAATACCTGAAGGACGCATCCGTCCTTCCCGTAAGCACATGCGCAGACCCTTAAAACTGTAAAAATAATAATAGACTGATCAGTCTATCCGCATGACAAGCAATGCATTTGTGAGACGGATTCGCATCCGGATCCGTCTACAAATGCTTTCAGTTGTCATGTGGTTAGACGGATCCGGCGGGCAGTTCCGGCGACTATCTTCCTAGGAGAGGTCCTGGGTGTATGTGCATTGGTGACTTATAATAAAGCCTTGTGTGTATGTGTGTATATATATATATATATATATATATATATATATATGTGAAAATGTATGTCCTAATACAGTGCAAAACAAAATGAAATATTACCAGTTCTCCAGAGTAACATGGAAATCCTGTGTAGTCACCCACTGCCTTCGGTGTTTGTTGCTAGGCAAGGGCACACAATTATTCTGGCACTTCTTAGCAAATCGTGCGTAACATATTTATTAGAACTTGGCAATGTGAAACTTCAGCTATTACCAGAAGTTTCTTAAAAAAAAAAGGATTTCTAAGAAACCTGCTGAATCCTGTGTTGTGTATGGGTGGTGCGTTTCATACAAAGGGCTCACGTAAGTGCTGTCTCTTATTAAAACGTTGGGGGAGATTAATCAGAACTGGTGTAAAGTAGAACTGGCTTAGTAGCCCCTAGCAACCAGTCAGGTTCCTCCTTTCATTTTTCAAAGGTTCTCTGAAAAATAAAAGGTGTTATCAGGTTGCTACGGCCAGTCATCCTTTTACACCAGTTTTGATGAATGTTCTTGCCCAGAGGAAAGGGTAAAGGATCAGTACTGTCTACAGAGATTGTTTTGGTCCGGCTGCCTGAAGGGTGGGATGCCGGGCAAGCTTTCATCACTTGTGTAGTTATGTATCAGAAAAGGTTAATGCCATTTATTCAGGTAATGAGCCTTTACATCTGTCCCATTACTGTCCATACTTGTATGCTCACCTTAGACGTGGAGATGTCTAACAAGCTGTGGACGGGGATATGCTGCATTCTTGGTCCCTGAGGTTAAACGCTTCTAACACAGATCCATTGATCATAATAACAGCATGTTTAGCCCCGTGAGCTGCGTGCAACCAGCAATTACCAGAAACTCAGTATTTTCATTGCCACCTATTATAGGACGGCTTGTACACTATACAAGGCATGAAAGTCTTCATCTGGCTGATTATTTATACTTGATATTTAGAATAGCATCTGTGTGAGTTACCTGTGTGTCATGTTACTTCCAGTAGTACTTTTGCAGGGTAAAACCTCCCGCTCTGCTGTGTATATCGAATAGGACTTTGGTTGCTTTCCACACTGACGTAATGTGTATTTTCATTGACCTTTTAATATACCATAGGTCTTATGCAGAAAATAATTTATGCTGTCCAGTGAAAGACGTGGTCAGTGGAATCCTAACTCTCGAAGCTTTAGCTATGATCGCCCATTGGTGCTGAGAAGAAACAGAGCACCGTATCTGACATATCTGTTTTAGTAAATAATTGTATGGTTCATAGAATCGCAATGCTGGAGGATCTTTCTTTAAAGATCTGCTTTATTTCTCCTAAAGATTCATGAGTGGATGACTGGATGTTTCCCTAAACGGTCCAGTCTGCTGCCAGAGCTAACCTATTATCACTGTATTCATGAGGTATAGTATTCGGGAGGAAGAAGGGAAGAAGCGTGCAACGCATGATGTGCTCGCCTTCACTTCAGGCCCCATTCTGGAGGTAGAAGCTGGGTCCCCCAACTATCTGACATTTGTGCCATAAATGTTGAGGTGGGACAGCCCCTTAACTTATCTCTTTCAAACTATTGCCTTCAAAAGTTTTGTGTAACTGGATATGTCATCTTCACCTCCATTTGCTATTGTCCTAATGCCTCAAAAATGAAATCAAAGAAACTTTGCTAGGATTTTTTATTTTATTTGGACCTATTTCTAAGTACCTCTCCATGGTATACCTGTTCGACGCCACAAATAATTTTACTTTCCAGGCATAATTCATTGTATTTTGGTAATTTACATTTGGTAGTTGAGCGCAAAGTTACCATGGAAATGCATAGCTCTGTAAAGGATACTTTGTTTTAATTCTGATCTATTGCTGAAGTTGCTTTATTTCTCAATTTTGGAGGCATTGATGTAACTTTAAAAAAAAATAGCTGTAGAGCTGAATGTAGCCTGAGATGTACATGTCAAGAATTTGAAAGTGTAACATATCTCCAGGCCATGTACACAGATGGTCGGTAGAGATCGTCCAGCCTTCGTGAAATGATTGTGTGGGCTGTGAATATGCTGTATTTGTGCGGCTATGGCAAAATTTCTTTCCATTATGTCTTCTACTACAAAAACAAAGGGAAAGGGCATTTCTGGTTCTTGCAAACTAATGCCAAAAATGTACAAGTTGGAAAACAATGCTTATTATACCAAATCTGGCCACACACGTTAAAGCCCAAACTCCCCGATTTCACAGCTAATGACACTGATGGAAAGGAGTGGGTTGGTTTGGATGACTGTCACACTTCTAGCAAGATCATTGAATAGCCTCCATCTTCAGCGCACAATCATCAGTTCCTCTTGAAAGTGAATTTCTTGGACATTTTCCCCTGGAATGTCTGCGTAAATAGTAGTCCTTTCAAAGTCTTCCAGCTTCCCTGTGTTTTGACGGTCTGAGGAATAAGTAAATCCTAGCTGGACAATATGCTCAGGCTCGTGGTCTGCTTGAAAAAACACAAAACGTGGGTTTTGTGTTGCACATTCCAAGAACTGATTACAAGGGTGACTAAACAAGGGAGGGTTGAGTTCTAGTAACTGCTATAAAGTTAGGAAGTTATTCTGTAAGATTCTTTAACATATTTTATGATTTTATGACACCACAGATTTCTTCGGTGAGTCCATCTGAACATCTCTGCTCTCCTGAGGCACAGCAAAGAAGGAACCTGCCACTATGGTGGGCAGTCCTTGCCTTTTTCCCCTGGTCTCTCTGTAGACAGACCTTGTAGTGTGGACCTACTGTGACATTACAGTTACTGTTAGTGAGGTTTTCAGCTGGGTGTGTACCCTCACTTTCCACTGAGGGTAAATTTCACTTGGGTTGCTGGAAGAAATCTCTGATTTTAGCTTTTGTTAAACTAAGGGAATTGAATATAAGCAAATGTCAACTGCGGGAATTGGTGTTTGAGAAGGCAGCGGTTCTCCTGTAAGCGCCGCCTTCTCGTAGCTTTCCCTAGGCCTGTGACGTCATGTTCGTTGGTTACATGGCCTAGGTGCAGCTCAGCCCAATTCAAGTGAATAGGTCTGAGCTGCGGTACCAAGCATAGCCCATATTCAATGTACGGAGCTGTGGTTGGTGAGCTGTGAGAAGGCTGTGGTGCTTACCGTCTCATACAGCCGATCATCTGGGGTCCTAGGTGGCAGACTCCAACTGATCAGATACTGATGACCAATCCAGAGAATCGGTCATCAGTTAAGTCTCAGAAAACCCCTTTTAAGGACTAATGCATTGTCATCTGTTGCTTTGTTGAAGCCCTTCCAAGGAATATGTTGCTGGTCTATCTGCTAACTTATTTCTGTTCATTCCATCTCCTTACTTATTTCTACATGTTCTGTTTTTTTTTTTTTTTTTTTTTTTTTTTTTTTCTTTTTAAAACGACAATTTTTATATAGGAAATTATGGATGGAGTGAGATGTTAGACAAGCATAGCTGCTCTTTTTTTGTCAAGACTGTCCATAGTGACATCCCTTGGAAGGTCACTGTCCACCCTCGTTCATCACTTTTAGTCTTGCATTACCATATTTTCATGACATTATTCTTTTTGTAGCCTGCACTGACTTAATGCTTCTGCACGTACAGCTAAGGCTGAAGGTTACACAACCAAAAATAACAATGTAAAGGTCTGGAACAATTAAAACACAAAATGCTGCAGACTCTTGCCACAAAGATATTGTTTGATTTTTCTCATTCTGCCGTTGGTGTGATCGGCAACAAATCTAGCGCTAATCCTGAGTGTTGAAAGTACATTTTCTTTAATTTCACATACACTGGGGCTGGAAATGTGATAATTACAAGAAATTGTGCTGTATTGAATCTATAGGAATGTAAGAATTGTAGCTCCCATACAGCTCATTACCTTATATGCTCTGCATTTACCTTCGACCTTTCTTTCTCGCTATAATATTTGGCTGTTCTAGAAGGTTAGCAGTGATCAGTGTTCTGCATTTCAGACTTCTGAATGAAATTACCCTTTCTCATACACAAGCAAGGCCAAGCTCTGACGTCTGGGAGAGTCAGGAGTCCCTCCGCCATAGTCGTTAGAAAGTGGGTTGGTCCTGAATAGAGATGAGCGAATTCAGGTTAGGAAATTAGTTCACACTTAGTGTACTGGTAAGGGCTCTTTCACACTTGCGTTCTGAGTATCCGGCAGGCACTTCGGCCCCGCCGGATCCGTCAGAACGCAAGTCGCCTGAAAGCTTTTTAAGACTGATCAGGATCCTGACCAGTCTTCGAAATGCTTTCAGGTTACCATGGCAGCCAGACGCTACTGAAGTCCTGGCTGCCATGGTACTCCGCAGCAGTGTACTTGCCTGCGCTGTGGCCGCCGGGCGCTCCATGACGTCACAGGTCCCGGTGGCGCATAGATCAACTTCAGTAGCGTCCTGGATGCCATGGTAACTGATAGCTCTGTGCATGCGCAGCAGCAGTTCCGAAGCGTCGGATCCGGCAATGCGCCGAAACGACGTTTAGCTTAATGCTGAATCCGAATTAATGCACTTCAATGGGCATTAATTCGGTTTCCGGCGTTACGGCATGTTTTCCGGATTTTTGGACGGAGACAAATCCGCAGCATGCTGCGGATTTGTCAACGTCCAAAAAACTTTTGCATTCTGAATGGAAAGAAATCCGTTCAGGATGTCTTCCGTTCAGTATGTGATTAGGATAATCCTGATCAGTATCTTTCCGTCCTAGAGCCCCGAGGACGGAACTCTAGGATGGAAACCAAAAACGCAAGTGTGAAAGTTGAAGCAGAATTGTGTTATGGATTCCGTTACCACGGACCATAACGCAATTCTATGACGGAATGCCTAACAGAATGCCTTTAGAGTCATTCCGTTATCCAGTCTATCGTAATAGAAGTCTATGGTCTGCAAAACGGATCCACCCTGTTTGTTATACAGGAGAGGACACCCCTGCATAACTGAAACGGAATGGATCAGTTTTGCAACCCATAGACTTCTATTATGATGGGATGCCTCTAAAGGCATTCAGTCATAGAATTGCATTATTGTTCGTGGTAACTGAATCCATAATGCAATTCACCTTTTACTAGTAAACAAAGCGTGAACAAATTTGAAAATATGAAATTCGCTCATCTCTAGTCCTGATGAGATTGGAAAGTTTGGCTGACATCAGACTAATGTTTAAAGCCACCTTTACTTTAAAAAATTGTATCTGCCAGTATGGGACCACATCATAAAAGGGGGTTTGGAGGAATACAGACTTTATAAACTGGCGAAAAATAACCTGCTTTGTATAAAAAATAAAAAAAAATCTGCTTTCCTGTTTTTTAAAAATTAAAAAAAAAAATAAATATATATATATATATATATATATATATATATATATATATATACATACATACATACATACATACATACATATATTTAATGCATGTTGTGTTGTAGAGAGAGAGAGCCTTGTAGGCGTATCTATGGTCAGGAGATGAGCTGCTGACCAGGTGTTAGAAAATGCACTTCAGTGTGAAAATTCAAAGCTTTTCTTTATACAGTATATTTTAATTATTTTCTTTTTTTTAATATATGGATGTGCTTCTTAACACCCCTGCAGGAAGTGATGGCATATGGTCATCTGTTCCTGATCGATTCAGATCCTTAGACCTAACGGGCCACAGCTCTAGTTAATCACAAGAAAAAAGTCTATCAATGGAAATCAATTGTATTGTGTGATTCCTTTTGTGTTTTTTTTTTTTTTTTTTTTTAAATAACTATTAATATTATCGGGATTAAAATGGTAACCCCATTAAGTTATCCTGTCTCCACAGGATAGGGGATACATATGAAATTGGTGTTGGGTCCAGACCCCCACTGATTACAAAACAGAGACTGTATATACCTTGGAGACCTCATTCCCAAGTCCCCCATCACCCTCAACCCCCCCCCCCCCCCCTACATGAACGGTGTGGCAGTTTGAGTATCCGTGCTGACCCTCCATTCAACTTTACAGGAGTTCTGGAGACAGGCGAGTACAGCGCTCTATTTATGGAACTCCCATAGAGATGAATGGAGCGGTTCACATACCTGACCTGCCAGTCCATTTATTTTGGGGTCTTCAAGTGGTACAGTGTGCCTGTCCTGTTCTCTGAATTGGACCCCCACTGATCTAATATTTAAATACCCCTTTAAGAACACTTTGTTCTGTTGTGTGCGTTTTATATTTTTATTTATTTAAACTACGATAAATAGACCCCCTTTGGGATCACAGATCATTTAGGCTAGGGCTACATGGCGACGTGTCTTGCGACAATAAGGGAACTACATGACAACTTTTTTTTTTTGTAATGAAAGTCAATGGAGTCGCATTGCGATGTGACAGTTGCACACAAATCCAACTTGGATGGATTTTTTTTTTTTTTGTGACTGTCGCAGTGTAATTCCATTGACTATCATCTTGACTTTTGAGCCACACATGTCGCCATGTAGCCCTGGCCTTAGGGTTGTGATTAGTAGATCCTTCTGAGCCTGTTGGTGACCTCACTATCATATTTTGGCAGGTTACTTTGTTTTCCTGAACATTTTCTAGGTTATCGTGAGGTAAATTTTTATGTTCCTGTAATTTGTCTGGATATCACATTTTTATGGCCTTATCAGATTTATCGTTGACTTGTGGCCAGTTTCTGTCGGAGGTCTTAAAATCTGGGTAGCCCGTCACTTGCCACACTTGTTACCTTTGTATTTACTATTTGGACTATTATTTCACTGCCGCAATTCCACCTTATGTTTGACTTTCAGGACTTTGCACAGTTTTTTTTTTTTTTTACTGTCACGTACGGATATTCACACAGTTTGTTCACCTTTTGTATGGTAAGATGCACTTTGCTAAGACATAAGTACAGCCGGATGAGCAGTTTATTGCTTTGAGGAAAGTCCCGTGTTTTTTATGAGGTTTGTAAATGTGAGTAAAGCTGGGCTATATACGAAGCAGTGCAGCCGTCTGCTTGTTACTGATTCTTCATCTCTTCCCATCCCAGCAGTCCAACTGTGGGATAGAAAAGCTATAAACACTTGTACTTTTCCGCAGTTATTACAGGCACAGTAGTCGCGTTCTCCCTCCGTGGAGAATTGTTTCCTGTATGCTCCCGGCATTGAGTGGTCCAGAACAGCTACATGGGCTCGGGCCTCAGTTTACTGCTTTGTCGTGTTTGGACATAATCCAGTAATGCCGGATAGTGATAAGCATGTTCATGGTAAGGGTTTATTGGGATCCTTGAGGGTTATAGTTCATAAGGTGCAGTGAACTACCTAGAGCATTTACAACCTGTTTGACTGACTAGAGGTGCAGTTTGCACTATTATGCGTGAATAAGAATTGTTTTTTTTTTTTTTAAGCTGTTGTGATAAATGTGTCGCAGTTTAAGACTGTCTGTCTCAACTAAGTTTGCACAGGCACCATAAGACAGTATTATTAAATGTGCCCCAATGTGCCTTACAGCTTAAAGTACTTTTTATTCCTCTCAAGGTGTCGGCATGAAAACCACATGTGAATAAAGCTATCCCCTCCGCTGGTGAGTTATCGGGGGCACATGGTTAGTTCCTGCAATTCCCCTTAATTGCCTGGTCAGTCGTGTAGAGGAAAACTTGGACCCTATTGGGAAATCTTCTGCATTGTGTTGGATACATACTTCTGATGTGTATATACCTTACTGTCTACCTCTGCTATATGGCACTTTATAGTCCTACAGTTGCATACATTGGCCTTCGTAAAAAGAAGACTCATGGGATTTGTGTTCATCATGGTTTTATTCAGAATCGGTGATAAAATATAGAATTATACTACATCACTTGCTGTTTTATAGGAGCGTTCTGTGTAAGACCGAACTATAAGGACAGTGGGGGAAATTTATCACCTTATTCTTGCAGGTTTCCCTAATGTTTGTTTTCCAGTAATCATCCTGATAATCTGACCATGTAATAGGGCCTTAAGATTTACAGAGCGTAAAATACGGGCTCTATTAGACTTGGAGATAGTCGGGCAGATCATCACAAACAAGTGTTCGTAGGAACGCTTGATATCCATGATCTGCCTGTGTAAAAGTGCTGCCGACAAGCTTGTTTATCGAAAAATGGCAATTTTTAAGCAGGCTAAAAAAAAATCATTGTTTGCCGGCGGCAGATCGTGCTGTCCAATTCTATGAGTACGAGTAGCGATCGTTCCTTTCCATACTGTGGACGAGATTGCTGCATGTAAATGCAGCGGTCTCCTTCACTGACGAGCAGGCGATTCAGTAAGGAACGCTTCCTTCTCGACAACCAAAATGCTGATCTGCAGGTCTTGCTCTAGACCAGGGGTGCACAACCTTTTCTGGTTGGGGGCCGCATTGTCAGCCCCAACCAATTCCAAGGGCCGAAAATAAAACTTAAAGCGGTATTACCAACTGAAATACTGTATTTTTGGCATATTGAACATACAGTATGTACTATAAATATCTAGTTACAGTTATAGGACTCCCATCTAATAGGAGAATACATGAAAGATGCATGTGAGAAGCCATAAGACATAGATTTACATGTCTCTTACCAGATGTTTGGCCGCACAAAATGGTATCGAGGACCGCATGTGGCCCCCGGGCCGCAGGTTGTGCACCCCTGCTCTAGACGGTGTATAACTGAGCCAGACTTATCAAAGAGGCTGATGCTACATTATACATTTTAGTTCACCTTTTCAGTGCGGCTGTAGATTTCCGTGGGTGGGCATGACTTGGCAGCATGCTGCCAGCTGCATTGTTGGTTGTACCCATAAAGTATGGCCTCTTGTTAGTTTGTAGATTTTTAAAAACCTAATCAGGAGTGGAACATAAGTGTAAAAAATATTAAGGACAGCTGCTACTTGGACGAGGCAAATAAAATTTAATATAGTAAAAACAATGTACCTCAATTTATTGGCGGAAATTAAGTTAGAATTCCACTGAAGAAGGGGATAAAAGCCCCGAAACGCGTATGGTCGGACCCCAACATTTGTTTTATTAACCGGCACATCTCCAATACCGCTGGAATAAGTGCAGCTCTGTGGGACAACGCACGGAGGAAGTAACAAGTAGCCCAGACTAAACATACCGAAGTCGGGACACTCCATCTGCAGGGTCCATTGGAGCGCGGCTTGCAGGACAAACCAAAAAGTCGGTAACCAGCACTGTACATCACAGCGGTAAGAACGTTGTAGTTTACAGCCGGTAACCTTTGACACGTTTCTGCGAACATTCCAGCGGGACACCGCTGTGCTATAACTGTGGAACATTTTGGAGCTTTAGGGAGTCTGGAGGTCGGCCTTTCAGGACTATAATCCTAACCTCTTTATTCAGACTGTGTGCGTTTCGTTCTGTTGCCAGATACATGAGAGACATACTGGTTAACTGAACGCATAAGAGACGGGGTTATTGGCTTTAAGATCCTCTTTGCGGAACCAACCAGTCACGCTACTATATATAAGAAAATTGCGCATTGCACTTTACTTTCACTTTGTTACGAGGTTGTTGCATGTTGATTGACACCAGTATCTTGGTTTATTTATTGTAAGCGGCACATTTACATGTTTAACATTGTTTGCACTAGGTTGGTCACGTTATTGAACATTCTCGGTTGCTATTGGAGACTACAGTTATTTTATCATATTCTTATTATTTTTTTACCAATAAATAGTTGTTGCCTATATGAGGAGTGCCCAGTTATATTACACAGTTAAGTTAGAATTCTGTCGCGTAACTACTTGAATGATGTGTACCATTGTATTTGTGCAAAAAGCAGCTTAACGTGATTACATTAAATCAACTTATTCCGGTCTCCGATGGTTTTAGAATAGTCGTTTAGATGGCTTTAAATCTGTCCATCTACATAGCACATTTTGAAAATAACTAGCTGAAGAGTGGTTTAGGGAAAATGCATGATTTTCAGTAATGTTTGCGGCTGAACCTCCCACTCCAAAAATAGACTTTAACCTCGTGCTACTTTCCTTCTTTGTAATGTTCTTCATCTGCGCTCTTAAAGGGGCCAAGAAGGATGCATTGACGGGATGATTCCTTTGTGCAGAGAAGACTTTCATTTGAAATTTATGGGTCAATGTTTGCAAACGAAATGCTGGTATAAAGGATGTGTAGAGAAAACGTCATGCTGCATAGTATGTAGGCACTAGAAGTGAGCAGATGAGTCCTTGTTAAATTTCTCTATACAAATTGCTTTCCGCTAGAAGCGTGAGGAAACTCTCCCGTCATGTTGATCGACCCACTTCAGCAGCAAACAAATAATATTCACATTATCCTCCTGTTCAGGCCTGAGCACTTCTTCTTTCATACGTGACCAACCATTGGCCAATCGAACAAATTCATTTCTATGTTAAGTCTTGGCAACTTGTCAAATGACATCTGTTTGTGTGTGGTCCCCTCCAGTCTGATGAATCTGAAGGGTGGGAAGATGGTGTTACTGCGGATTGCAACAGTGATGCCCAATTAGGAGATTTTCTATCAAATCAATAGGTCTTGGTGGCCAAACTTTATCCAAAGGGATGTTCTTTTGACCAGAATCGACTGGATATCGTAGCCCCAACTATATTGAAAAGGAAGGTCGACCTGTGTGTGTCAGTAGGGCATGCGCTTCCTTTGCCTCTTAAAGGGCCTGCATGCTCACCCTGATCTTCTGCAGCCTAGGGATATCTGTCCCAGGCTATGCAAGGCAGTTTTCCTTGTGGACATGGCCCACATTAACTAATGTAAGCGCACCTAGATTTTGGCATAAATTGCGCTATAGAGTGGTGCATCTAGGTTTAGAGAGTTTCTGTGCCTAGGCAGAAAGGGGTGTGACATTGTGGACGGGGGCGTGATTTAAGATGCAGGGTCTTGTGTAAGAGTCATGTCTCTGATCTTCCAGCCTAAGTCATGGTGCAGGTCTAGGCAGCCTGTCTAAGCCTATGCCATCAACAGGCTTAGTAAATCTCCCCCCTCTGTATAGGGAATTGGAGTGTAAAATGGGTGAAAGACTTGGAACTTTGGAAATAAACATGAATTATCAGTGTCTTTTATGCTTTCTTGCCTTTTATTGCAAAGACCTTAGACCTGCATCGACAGAGGAATGTGTAACTTGCTCTGTACTTCACTGTCTGCCTTAATTAAGACTTCAGGCACCTTGTAAATGTGTCTGCATCCGTAATCAAGCCTTTAAATAGCAAATGTATGCTGATTAATGGTATGCTCCTGTGTGGTGTGTACCTGTGGCCTAATATTGTGCCCATCAGTGCTTTCACTGTCAGGTTATCGCATCACGTTGGGAAGCGGCAGAAATAGAATTCATTGGGGCAAAGACGCAATAGACATATTAGACCTTCTTCTGCTTTTCCGACGCAAGGAGCATTTTCTCTCCTGATCTCTGGGGTGGGAATGTATTGGTGCTGATCAGTACCCGCAGCTTAACCTCAGAATCCTCCCTGCCATGCCTGAACAAGTGGCTGTTGAATATGGAGTGGGACAGATTTTAAATACATGAATGTTACAATCAGGAGGCGTGCAGGAGAGTGATCATCGCACTTCAATGTGAGCATGTTCTCTCATCTGGATCTTGGCAATAAATGCTTATCGCATAGTCTAACTAGGAGCAGTCTTTACTACTTGGTCAGCCACCCGCGTGGTGTTCTGGAATATGGAGAAGGTCAGTAAGCTGTAACGTATAGCTTCTAGTGTCATGCCCAGTCTTTATAGGTTGAAAGGTCCCATATATTGATTGGGAAATATACCCAGCTAGATTTGTGGACCCTAAGCCAGTGTCCAGTAAATTCCAGTTAGAATTTTGTTTGACTGGTCCAGAATACGTGTTCAGATTATTATTATTTTTTTTTTTTTTAATTATCCGCAAACTGGTCCTAAAAACGTAGCTGACGTTGCTGTTTTGTATGGGGTGGTAACCATGCTTCATTTCATGACTGTTATTCATTTGTATTCATGTGTTTTGGGAGGTGACAAATTCCACGTCCTTAACCTGAATACTAATATAGTATATCTTCTGTGTACTTTATCATTTAGCTGTAATAGCCTGCCAACATTCAGTGCACTGCCTGTGCTGTTCGTAAGTCGAAGGCATGTTGGTATACCATAGACTTTTTGCTGGGTGCTGGTGCCCACGGAGAGGGCTCAGAGTGCTGCCTCTGGCACCTGTACCATAAATTCGCCACCCCTGACCTTAAGCATTATATTCCGGCCATATAAGTCACACTGATTCAACCCCACTCCACTTACAGCCTTGTGTTCTAATAGGGCATATAGGCAGGGATTAGAAATGACGTGTGCGTGTACTGTGCCTTCAGGCTGAGAACTGTGATGGGAGCACAGACCTATGCATGCAGCGGGACTAGAGCACAGTGGTAGTAAAGGAACATTTCCCTCCTGTCATGCACCACTACAGCGGGATGCAAACTGTCCTATTCTAGGACTGGTGGCTGCAGAACACCTTCAGGGTACATTCACACGACTATGTACTTTGCTGCCTGCAATATACAGATACTGTTTATATGACGTTTGCATTTATTTTTTGAGGACCTGGACTTCAATGGGTTCATAGTCCGCATTTGCAGCCAAGAATTGGATATGTTTTATCTTTTGCGTAATGAACATGCATAAAATCTGCACTTTCCACATCTGTAAGTGTTCATCAGTCATCGGGAACATTGTATCAAGACTGGTGTTTTCTTTATTGGTCTCGGTTTTGCTCTGCACAGCTGGAGGAAGCACCTAATTTATGCCAGGGCACAAACCTTGGCATAGTTTTGGCGCGTCCGCCATCAGGCCGTGCGTGCCTCCTAGCTATCGATTTCTGTCGATTATCTGACATGAATGAAGATGTGTGTTAGTGCTGCTTGCCCTGGCCACCTTTTCGGTTAAATAGCAAACGCAGCTTAGAAATGTCCCTTGCAACAATTTTGTGGTGGTGACTTTTTTTTTTTTCCTTTTTGCCAGAAACTGGCTTGAGGGTAAATAATAAATTCCCCCACAATGCATAAAATGTGCCGAATCTTTTAAAATTCTCCAGCAAAGCGTAAAAAAATACGTTTTCAAAATGTGAAGGCGAATGCTAGGAATCTCATTTGTAGCGTTTGGAGGTTGACAAAGCCGCCCTCACTTTATTTAAACCTGTGCTCTTTTGGAGCAGACCAGATCTGAGGTCTTGAATGGCGGTAAACCAGATGCAGCATTCCCATGTTCTTACATAGCTTATCTCTGATAACATGCAGCGTTTCACATTCCAGCACGCACATCACTAGACCTCATTTCCCAGGGACACTTGGGGACAGTATTTTGTCACGTTCGGTAGGAATGACTTGGCTGTCAGGAGTTCTTGCTTATCCCACCAGTGACTGAAGAGCTCACACACCGCCTATCTGTACACTACAAAAGACCTGCAGTATATACATTATGTAATGGCCGTAAAAGGAATACACATTATGGCGGCACATGGTCATGGAAATTTTTCTCAGTATGTCTGATACTATGTTGGCCTTGATTTTTCATCTCTCTCATACAATATTAAAAATGTAATATCCTTCTAAACAGAAAACAACAAGTTAATGCAGATTAAATGAGTGTTCTGGTAACTTATCTGTGAAGTGCTCTGCTTATTGGAGATTTATTTGTTCACTGCTTGATTGGCTGCCAAAATATTCCCTCTTTTCTATCCATTGTCTATATTCGTGATTAAGACCAGAAAACATTGCTTTTTGTAACCCTAAAATGTTCTGCCGGCAGGAGCAAAGTCCCAGTAACCAGACCTCAATGACTATGATGCAGGAACCTCCAGAGATGATGGAAGAGACAGTTACTGTAGAAGAGGATCCTGGAACTCCCACCTCCCATGTGTCCATTGTCACATCAGAAGATGGAACCACTAGAAGGACCGAAACCAAGGTATGGCCATGTCATGTCATTCCAACCATCTAGCTACAATACACCTAATATAATTATAAATATATTAAACTTGAAGCCTAAATTTTTCCATTCTTTGTCCATAAACTATTGTCTCCTGTGTAGACGATTATTTACTGGAGTAATTGGGTTCCTAAAATTTTCTTCTGCTCTTGTGTGTTGGATGTGAAGCTTCTCTCAGAATCCTCCTACAGTATTGTCTTCAAACTAGTAAATGTGCAGATAGAGCTCGAAAAGGCCTCTTATGCATTCCGAACACAAAGGGGAGTTTTGCCTTTCCTTGTAGCCTCACGTGGTATCAGTGCTGGGAATCAAACATTTTGCATGATAATCCAGTGAAGGTGACCTTGAAGATGGCTTAGATGGTATAAGGTGCAAGCACATCTAATAAGACCTGAGAATACATGGTTCTGAAAAATTCCTTTGAAACGGCTTTGCTTTTTTTCACATGTACAGTATTCTTGCCTGTTTAGCTAAAAGCATTATTGTCGGTATGAATTGGAATGTACGTTGGGTCACTCTATAATCTTTATGTAGGCCAAGGAGGTTTTGAGACTACACATGTGAATAGTACTGTTTTCCGATATTTCAGATGTATTTAATGGATTTTTATTTTAAAGGATTGTTAATGTCTGTTATAACAATGTGAATAGTTAGTGTAGAATCCATGAAAAGTAGCCCGTATGGCAACGGACAACCTTTTGGAGTCTCCTTATGCCCCAGATAAATTGTTGTAGAGCGCTTTACTTAGAGGACCTGTCACATCTCCTGACATGTCTGTTTAAGCAACTACTAGTATTCCACATATAATAACAATTATGGAGCATCTGTTCTTATGACTCTGATGTGCCCTTCATTTATTATTCCTTAAATTCAGAATTGCCAGCAGTTTTCAGTTGAGGTCCAGATGACGGTTACCAGCTGGGCTGTCTCCCTGCACAGTCTAACATTATCCAATCTGTAGAGATGAGCGAAGTTCCTAAATTCGATTCGGCTGCTTCGCTGAATTTTGTACTTTTTTATGTTTATCTCCAACATGCATCTATGCATTACTCTCATCACCTCATTTATCGGCCATGTGAAGCCTATTCTTTTTAACCATCTATCCTTGTATGTGCTTTATGTTGTGCGCTCCTTGTTTATCTCCTTTGTGTATTGTTGGTATTGGGGTATGTTCACTTGGCAAAAATCTGCCACTGATTCAGCAGTGGAAAATGGGTGTGTTCAGCTGCTAAATCCACAGCCAAAACTCACCAATAATTTTGTCATTGAATTTAGCATAAAACTCCACCTTTTGCATGCAGTTTTTTTTTCAGTAGCTAATTTGAAAACCGCTTGAAGTGACAAGTTACTTCTTGGAAGCAGATTTGATTGTGGATTTCATGGAAGTCGGTGGGCAAACAAAGAAAACTCAACCAAATAAGCTTCTAATACTCTTGTAAATTCCTCTAAAACGTCCACCAAAAACGACCCCTTTTCAGCTAGTTATCTGCTTCAGACTTTTCAGCCGCTGATTTTGTTCCTGTGAACTCTGCGTTAGGCTAGTGCACGGATGGGTAAACTGCGGCTCTCCAGCTGTTGTAAAACTACAATTCCCACCATGCCCTGCTGTAGGCTGATAGCTGTAAGCAGTCTTTGCATGCTGGGAGTTGTAGTTTTGCAACAGCTGGAGAGCCGCAGTTTGCCCGTCCCTGGGCCAGTGTCACGCTCCGGACTCTCTGCGCAGCCCCCGTCCTGGACCTTCAGCACTGCTGGGGTCACAGAGCATTATTTTGATTTATGATGCTATGTAACCCTTAGAGTTCTGGAATGTACTGGATAACACTGACTGCATTATGTAAGGTGAGAACTGGCATTTGGTTTTGTAATGAAAAAACGCACACACTGAATGCAGCCGCAGAAAATAAATTGACTTGTGTTGACCATAAGCTTTACCTGAACAGATCCTGACACAATCCATAGTGCTTGTGTGAAAGAGACCTAAGGGTTTCACCTAGACAGCCCTATTTCTGAATGTAGACCTGGTGATTATTAGCTGATATTCAGTTTTGGCAGCTAGAAGCACTAGAAATCATCTGGCATGGCCTGGAGAAGCTATACACCTCATAATGCATATTACTACGAGCCGCCCAGTCCATTTTAATTTGTGCTCCACTCAAGCTTTGGGCGCATGCACACAACCGTATGTATTTTGCAGTCCGCAAAACACGGATCTGCAAAAATTCGGACGTTGTCCATGTGCATTCCATATTTTGAGGAACGGAACAGTTGGCCACTAATAGTAATGTAATATCCTTGTCAGTGATGTGGACATGGTCTATCTTTTTGCGGAACGGATATATACTGACCGACGGAATGCACACAGAGTCCACATAAGGTCCGGGAAAAAAAAAAAAGGAACGGACACAAAGAAAATACGCTTGTGTGCATGAGCCCTTAAGGGGATTGGAGTGAGAGATTTCTGTTATGTTGCCTCCTTAAAAGTGTCTTTAGCGTTCTTTGTATTGGCTGTTCTTGACAAGGATTTCTTATGTTTTTTTTTTCTGTTACCTAATCCCACCTTTCTTTTCCCCATGTTTGCACTTGATGGATATTTATATCTTCTTTTCACCCATACTAATTATGTAAGTATCTTTCAGAAAATGAGCAGTCTTGTTGCGGTTTTATTTTGCTTTTTAGCTGACTGTATTTCTCTTCTTCAGGTTACAAAGATGGTAAAAACCGTCACCACTAGAACCGTGCGCCAAGTGCCACTTGGTCCAGATGGGATGCCTGTAATTGATGCTTCCTCGCCAATCACTGGTTACACAGATTCTATTGACAGAAGATACATGAAAAATGCGGATCGTTTTATAAACCCACAAGGAACTTCAACTTTGACTAGGTCCTACAACAACAGTTACAATGATTCGTATGGTGATCATCACGAGACCCCGTACCGCCCCTTCTTGGCACATGAAAGCTACGGAGAAATGCCAGACAACTATGGAAGCCTGTCCCGTGGAATGAATTACCGCCCACGATACGCTTACACTCCGGGAAATAGTTATCGCCCTGAAGATGGCAGTTATACCCTCCCAACTCGTAGGGAGAACTATGTTCCTATTGCGCAGCCCCAAGTGCCAATTGGAAGTAGTGTGGACTTAAACCGATCCCAGCCAGAGCGTTTCCAGCCTGAGCCATATGGTCTAGAGGATGATAATCGTAGTCTTGGAGCGGATGATGAAGGCTATGAGTTAGATCCAGATTACTCAACAATGAATAGAAGAGTCCTTCCTGGCATGCCCCTCACAAGCCGGCCCCACAAAACAAGGTAATGGACCCCACAAAAAATTATATCTTCAGTTTTGTTGTTGATTAACTTTTTTAAAGAAAAGAAATGGCACAAAGTTACTGCTACTAATTTTAAAGGGTTGCGTTTTAAAGTCGTTAAAAGTTCAAATAGCTGTGTGCAATAATGATGTCGAGACTACAGATCTACTACTCGAGCAGTCAAGTACATTTTCAATGGATTCGGTCAGCATGATTTTTCATATTAAGCTGCCAACAGGATCACTGAGGTCTCCTCGAGTATCTTAGAAATATACCTGTGTCTCTAGAGTTTTTTTTTTTATTTATTTTTTTATGAGGTACCGTACATATCTTTTTGATTGTTTGGGCAGGTGAGGTGACCAAAAATCAGCAGCAATCATAGCATTGGGAATTTATTAATTACTGTAAATAAAAAAAACTAAAATCTTGTGCACAAAGTTCTCTTAGGGGACATGATGTGCAGTTGCTTGCCCCATACACTGCAATACTTATGAGATTTATGGTGTGTTTTTTTTTTTTTTTGACCAGCATTATATTATGTCCTTTCCCGGCTACTTCAGGGTCGGCTCCTTGGCCTATTGCATACGTCATCTGCCCACAGACATAGTTATGCTGCTTCTTCATATAAAATGGTCAACAGAAACGTGTAAAGGTTGTGGATCTTGGAAAGTGAGAATCCTTCTGTTTAGCAAAAGTAATAAACATAAAAAAAAAACAGTTCAGTAAATAGATCATTAAAAAAAGATTTCTACAGAATCGGCTCCATTAAACCAGGCATACTGTGTGGTAGGGTTGATCATGCTGATTAAAACTATCTTTTTTTTATGTCTGGACTGTTGCCGAGATCTATGTTTTTAGTAAAATACACAAGCTGGTTTGAGCACAAAGGGGCTGGTTGGAGCCTTTGGAGCACCGCTTCTGTAACGCCCCTTATTTTTGGGCAGGGCTAATTAGAAATCTCATCTAGCCCTGTATTCGTGCACCTGCTCAGCAACTTGGCATTTGCACAGTGGGCCTGCTGCTGCTTCCTGAACCATGCAGATCCATGCTGTGCTTGCATTGAAGACTACAACTAGAAGTGGAGACGATGGCTTTGGTGTAGCTGTGTCAAAGTGGGGAGTGCCCAGAGCAGAGGGGTGTTATAAAAACAGTGCTCCAAGGGCTTTGACCAGCCCCTTGGTACTCAATCCAGCTCCTTTGTGTATCACTACAAATGCAGATATTTCAACAATGGTTCTACGTACAGACATAACATATCAATTTAATCGGCCTAATCAACACGGTGTACCTTGTTGATCATGCTGATGGACGCTAAATGACAGGGCCTGTTTGGGCATTATCAGGTTTGTATCAAGTTATAAACTGTATAAACTTATAACCTTATTCCCTATCCACAGATAAGCATCTGATCATGAGCTGGGATCTACTAGTCCACCAGCAGAATGCATTCTCAACCTTGGCTTCATTCATTTGAGGGACTCTGGACCTCGTTTATGATGCTCATCTCCTGTTCTGTGGATAGGGGGATGTAGATCCATCTGCCTAATCTAGCAGACATTTCAGGGAATCGGGGGGACACAAGATGCAGCAGTTTGTGTCTGGCCAATTCTCTGCATTTTTGCCGGAATGCGGCCAGATCTACACCGAACCCCGTTATACTTAATGGGGCTGGCAGGAATTCCATCTGTATCCAGTGGTCCCGGATCCAGAGGATTCTGGCAGGCTGTCCTCTGCTGGAATTCATGCTGCTGGTTCCTTAAGGACCAAATGGGTGTGTGTGTGTGTGTGTGTGTGTGTGTGTTGTTGTTTTTTTTTTTTTTTTTTAAAGGAGAGGTGGAATGAACAAAACCAGCAATTCAGTCATTGTTTTTATTAAAGGGGTATTCCCATCTCGGACATTAGCCAATAGCAGGCCGTAACGGGAACAGGACTCCCTAGCATCACCTGCAAGGAAAAAAAATCAAAATGACTTGCTGTTTTTGGTTGCTTCACCCCCCCCCCCCTAAATAAAGATCAGTCATACACACCCCAAAATGGGATCAATGACACTAAACTATATGAATGTGTTATTGCTGTAATGGTACCTACCCGGGAATAAAGGGCTCTGGTCAGTTTTACCGCATAGGGAACACCATAAAAAAAAACTAAGTTTTTTTTTTTTTTTTTTTTTTCTTGAATTCCTTCCCATTTTGATTTTTTTTTTTTTTTTTTTTTTTTTTTTCAGCTTCCCATTACATGATATGCAGTGTTAAAATAGTGCCATTAGAAAGTACCACTTGTCTTGCTAAAAAACCAAGCTTTTATACAGCTATATGAACAAGCGGGGAGTGAAAAATATAAAGGCAACAATGAAAAATCCTCCAGGGTTGAAGGGGGTAATTCTGCAACAGATGTTTTCCATTGCAGATTTCTTCTCATTTCATTGTACTCTTGGGGTGCGTCCACTTTGGACTGATGATCTGCAGTTTTGCCGTTTTTACGATACCAGCACTGGACGAGTTTCTAAGTAATCTCCTACACGTGCTGTGAAAAATAACCATGATGCAAATTGGCCTGCAGTGTGGATTTTAACTCCACCGCACGTGAGTTTTTGCAGTGCATAGGGTGAAATCTGCGGCATACGTGGATTTTGCAACCACTTTTTTTTTTTTGTGACTCTAGCTGAAGAAATGTAGAAAATTTGCTGCGGATGTTCCACCCTATGCGGCCATACCCTCATTGTTCAAGTAATCAGGAAAGTACAAAAAGTTTCCTATGATATAATAGTTTTAGCATACGGTGAAATATCTGTTTACATCTCGCTACGTCCGAGGGATTGGTCTTGCCTCACCCTTTGTCCTAGAAGAGGAGTGTTTGGCTTCACACTGTGGGCAGTATTTTACAGGAGCAGGATTTGTCATCTCTTGCTACATTGAGAATATCTTCTGCCGATGTGGAGAATACAAATTCGCAGATGCACGTTGGGCCTTTGCTCTAATCTGGCACGTTTTCAAGGCCAATTAGGGCTATGTGGCTTTAAATAGGATCCTGCACAGGTTCACTGTTAGATAATCTAAACAGGACAATTAAAGGGATTATGGGGATTCCTGTAAATAAAACTTTGAGAACCTGTCACCATGAATATGCAGCGCAATCTACGAGCAACGCTATTATAGAGCAGAAGCAACTGAGCAGACTGATGGAAAATGTTCATAATAACTTGTAATCCTTTAAAATCTTCTGAACTCGGTAGCCAAGTAGGCCTTATTGCTGATGGATAGCCTTCTCTATATAATCATGTATACATGGCTGTCAATCACTGAGTAAAAACACCCACATGGCTACTAGCTCTGAAAGAATACATTTTTACGCTTAGATTTTTCGGTTCCCTCCTTCCTAGAGCCCTAACTTTTTTACTTATCCTTTCACTTAGCTGTATGAGGGCTTGTTTGTTGCAGGGACTTCATGGTACCATTTAATTTTGCCATATCTTGTGCTGGAAAACGGGAAAAAAATTCGGTGTGGGATGATATTGGGAAAAAAACACCTCAATTCCGCCATTATATCTTTTGATTACTTTAAAGGGTTTCTGTCCCCAAAATTAACCCTATTAAACTAGCTAACATTAGCGATTCCTATTCCTTCTTTTATCCATGCCCCCGTTACTCCAGAAATATAACTTTTATAATATGCTAATTAGCCTCTAGGTGCAGGGGGTGGGCGTTGCCCCTGCTTCTAGAGGCTCCATTCTCCCACCTCTGGCCACGCCCCGCTACACTAGATTGACAGGGACAGGCAGCGTTCACCTCCAGCTGGCAAGCGCCTTTC
Organism: Bufotes viridis; assembly: GCA_033119425.1. Lineage (NCBI taxonomy): Eukaryota > Metazoa > Chordata > Amphibia > Anura > Bufonidae > Bufotes > Bufotes viridis. Next base: position 168,402,295 of record CM065589.1, read on the forward strand.
GCTCACTACGACGAATACTGAACGGTACGGCGCAGGCGTGAGATTTGCACAGCAGACAGGGCCGGCAGTAGGAAACCAACGCTGCCTGTCCCTGTCAATCTAGTGTAGCAGGGCGTGGCCAGAGGTGGGAGAATGGAGCCTCTAGGAGCAGGGGCAACGCCCCCCCTGCACCTAGAGGCTAATTAGAATATTATAAAAGTTATATTTCTGGATTAGCGGGAGCATGGATAAAAGTAGGAATAGGGTAGTTAGGTTCAGCTGATACCACACATTGCTAATGTCAGCTAGTTTAATGGGGTTAATTCTGGTGACAGAAACCCTTTGAATTCAATATTTGGAGGGGGCTAGCTGACTACAAAAAGCTTATTATTTTTTTATTTTCTTTTTCTTCTGTTGGAGCACTATTTGCCCAGGTTAAATGTTTTTATGTTTCCACAATTGACATATGGATGTGGACAGTTAATGGTGTGCTGTCCGTGTTTTTTACATACCCATTGAAATGAATGGGTCTGCATCCAATGTTTAAAAAAATGCGGATTGGATGCCAACCAAAAACAGTCATGTGAATGGGGCCTAAAACATCTTAACCCTTTATGACAAACGTCTGAAAATCTTTAATAAAGACCAATTAATGTACAGGTAGCTTTATCATAGTGGCTGGAGTATGAGTGAGCAGATTGACACCACTGTCATGAAGGTCATTTTGGGGTAAGTAATATTGAGGGAGACTAATGGTGACACATGACTGTTTTTTGGTTCGTGTGTTTTCTGTTTACCACTGGCTGTTTAATACAAAACTGCATTTTTAGTTCTTGGAGATGAACAGTTTTTTGTTGTCGCTTGTTGAAACGCTTCTCGTTTATTCTGGATGTGAAAGCCCTATGTTCCAAGGATCCAAGAGAGGTTTAACTGGACCAGTAACTGCTTACTAAATACAATATTCACCTAAAACTACTTTCACATTAGCGGCAGGTTGTTGCGGCGGGTGAACAGCCTGCGGGATCTGTGCTGCTGCTAGTGCACGCGTGCCTCCGGAGGTCCGCTCCAGCCCCATTCACTATAACAGGGACGGGCTGGAGTTCCGGCCGCAGCACGACAAAGATGCCGAGAGGCAGCCAGATAAAAACTAAGACATGACAGCCTGCCGGAGAAGGCTGCCGCTAATGTGAAAGTAGCCTTAGTTCTAGATGTATTCGTGGCCAGCCATAAGATGTTTTGTCACCCTTCCGCCTGGACTGGTGAATTCTGATGAAGCTGTTTCTGGCTTTACAGGAATCTGCTGATATCAGCAGCTTCTCTTTGTGCTCGATGATACGAGAGGCACATTTTACCACGCATAATCACTCCCCAGCTAAATCATTGGTGGGAATTTTAAAATGAGGGTCATTTTTGAAGTCCGTTTTTGCCAGAGTCTGCTTTGGAGTTCTTTGCACCAAATGTATCAAATGACAAGCGGTGCGGTTTGATCAATTTGGCACATCTTTAGTCGCAGCATTACTAAGTCAAAATGCAAGACTAAGGGCTCATTCAGACGGCCGTATGGCTTCAGTAAGTTCTTCCGGACACATGTCCGTTTTTTTGCGGATCCGGAAAAAAACGGAACGGATCCTGCAAAATATGTTCAGTTTTTTTTGCGGATCCATAGACTTGTATTAGGCCACGGACTGTTTTCTGCGGACAAGTATAGGACAAGTGAGTTTTGTTTTGCGGACAGAAACAACGGAACGACGGATGCGGACAGCACACGGAGGACTGTCCGCATATTTGAGGAGCCCATAGAAATAAATGGGTCCGCATACTTTCCGCAAAATTGCGGATCGGATGCGGATCCGTTCATACGGTCGTCTGAATGAGCCCTAAATGTGACTTGTTTTGCAACATTTTTAAGAAGTCTTAGTGATAAATCTGGAGTGAACTTATAAACACCCTAACCACAATTACTTTAGCGCCCATTTTTCAAAAGCTCAGAGGGTGGCATAATATGGCAAAAATACTTTTTGCACAAAATGGCGGTTGAGACAAAATGTGGCTTTATATCACTCGAAAACTGACATACTCTAATGATAAACTACCCCTCCTTCCCCATGGTGTCTAAACATGGTGCCACAACGCTAAGAAATCTGGGTATAAAAAAGCACAATGCATGATTTCAGCTAAATGGAGCGCAGTGAGAGTCTGAGTGTCTCTTCTTACTATTAGAGCGTTTTTACAGATCTAGTCCTCTTCTCTTTAGATACCTCCCTGGTTGCCAGCAAAAGGTCCCCTAGCAGTGTGTGGTCTGAATGCTTCTCTGACATTTTAAAATAAATAAGGAACATTTTTGGGGTCAGGATGTGGTTTTTCTGCAGAACCTCCCTGGATGATCCGTTTGAGACCTTGATTTCGTTCTTCGTACATCTGTGCAGTAACACAAGTTCGCTCATTCCCACCCGTGGCCCCTTCATGCATTTTCGAGTGGTTGTGGCTGGTACTACAACTCGCTGCTACTCATTCTCCAAGTGAATGGAGCTGAGTGGCAATACCATATACTACCACAGCCTGGTAAACATGAAGGGGAGGCACCATGGCCTCTTCATTTAGCTGATTGGTGGGGCAAGTCAGACCCTCACCAATCTGATATTAGTGGCCTGTCTTAAAGGCAACAGTACACCTTAGCCATTGGCTGCAGAGTAAGGCTACAGCTGCAGACTTGGGTCTCCTGATGCAATTTAGGAAGCCAGTACCAGTAGTAAATTAAAAGGGGTTTTCAGAATTGTGTGTCCTGAAATTTTACTTCCTTACAAACATATGTCTAGCTGACATTTGGTCCTAAATTGCGTATTAAACTGGTTCATATGTATGTATTTAGATCATGATGTATGTCTCTTTAATTCCTCAGGGCTTACGATGACCCTCTGGAATCGGAACTGATTGAGGAGAGGATCCCCTACCTTCATGGTGGTTATGCAGCTCCATTGGCTCAGCCGGAGAGAGGAAGTCTTGCCAGTATAGACCGACTGGGAAAGCGTTCACCTTCCATCGACAGCATCCGGAAAGATCCACGATGGAGAGATCCTGACCTTCCTGAGGTCATTGCAATGCTCAATCATCCAATTGACCCAGTCAAGTCCAACGCAGCTGCCTATTTGCAGCACTTGTGTTACGAAAATGATAAAATAAAGAAGGAGGTAAGACATCTCAAAGGCATTCCCATTCTGGTGGGTTTATTAGACCATCCAAAGCCTGAAGTCCACAGAAAAGCCTGCGGAGCCCTCCGTAACATTTCGTATGGAAAAGATAATGAAAACAAAGTGTCAATTAAGAACTGTGATGGAATTCCTGCTTTAATACGACTTCTGAGGAAGACCAATGACATGGAAGTGAGAGAGCTGATAACAGGTATGTGTGATTGTGTCATGGTGCAACTCCTTTCACTTTCGACGCCTTAAGACCCCTTTAGTAACATGGTTTAGAAGGCTGAAAAGACATCTGTCCATCCAGTTCAGCCTGGTATCCTGCAAGTTAATACAAAGGAAGGCAAAAAAAAAAACAGTGAGGTACAAGCCAATTTTCCTCACTCAAAGGGGAAAAAACTCCTTCCCGTCTCCAATCAGGCAATCAGATAACTCCCTGGATCAACGACCCATCTCTAGTAGCTATAACCTGTAATATTATTACACTCCAGAAATACATCCAGTCCCCTCTTGAATTCCTTTATTGTACTCGCCATCACCACCTCCTCAGGCAGAGAGTTTCATAGTCTCGCTGCTCTTACCGTAAAGAATCCTCTTCTATGTTTGTGTAGAAACCTTCTTTCCTCCAGACGCAGAGGATGTCACATTGTCAGTCCTGGCGTGCTGGTAATCAGGGTAGTTAACGGGCTCCTTGCCAATAATGTGTAAAAGTGCCACCTTGTTCAAACAATCTGTATGGGGATGAGCGACTGCTGTAGTGATCGCTCATCCCCATACAGCAGAAGTGATTGCTGCATGTAACTGTAGCTCTCATCTCCACTCGCAGTCAGCTAGCTATTGAGACTGTGTAAAGGCACCAAGCAATTATTGGGAACAAACCAGTCTTATTTTTAATAAAAGATGCTCATTCAAAATCTTCATTTCCTAACCAAATATTTTCGCTTCATATTTCTACATAAATACTTGGTGAAACAATCACTGAAGTGCAGTTTCCATGATACTGGTGCCATCTTTTAAAGACTGAGCCAGTAAATGTATCTTCCATCAGGAGATTCTTGAGATATGTATTGTATAGACAGGTGATCACCAGGTCTTTGGGTTGGGTCCACATGTGGTAGAAAAATCCACCACAAATCCATTAGTGGACTTTTTCTATAGATTTCATTGTGGATATCACCCCTGTATGTGGAAAGGGGTTAAATGTGCAGAGAAACATGACATGCTGAACTTTCTAAAACCACCGGTCAGTTTCCATGCAGCAATTTTCTTCGACATGTGAATGAGGTTTGTACATGCCGCTACAGAATTCTGCCGTGGACTTTCCTTGCCCAGATCCACACAAAAAAATCTTAAGAGACGCATTGGCTCCGTATTACTGCTCTGTACATCTTGAGGGGCTGTGCAGAGCTATTATGGCAGTGTTCATTCGACCCCTGGGTATGCTCCTAAGTAATGGTGCCGCAAGAAGCAACCACCATCACAGTGGGGAGACCCAGGAAGGGTGAGTGATTTATAGTTCATCTAAGGAAGCTTGGATCCCATAACCTGCGCATGTCTTAAGGGTTTCTTCACATTGCTAATTTCCAGCACACATTCTTCCTGGGTTGTGAGATATATATATATATATATATATATATATATATATATATATATATATATATATATTTATTATATATTTTCCATAAACAACCGAGCAGCGCTCCAAAGATGATGTAAAAAATGGTGGTCGTTTATTCACCTTTCAGAAAGGTTCTTGTTTGGAACTGAAACGTTGATACACCTAAGGGTGAATAAATGACCACCATTTTTTACATCATCTTTGGAGTGCTGCCTGGTTTTTTATGGACTGAATATTTGGGTAAGCTTTATCCCACTTTGAGCTATATATATATATATATATATATATATATATATATATATATCTCTCTATTCAGCTACCGTTGTGTTCCTTCTATTTTAAAGAATACAGTGTCAGGGCTGAATAGTTAAGTGTTATACGTCACACATTTTATTTGGAGTCGTTTGCAGTGGGTACGGTTCTTCCCTTCTATTCACTGAAGAGGGTTTCAGCAAGATGAGCAGTTAGCTTCTCTTTACGGTGTTGCTTCCTAACGAAACGTGGTGAAAGTGCGACTGGCCATATCATTCTTTGGCAGCTGTGGTCGTTGCGAGGCCGTCCCCCGACACATTTGGATATCTGGCAAGCGTTTGACAGCCTTGGCTTGCCTTTATATGCTAAAGTGAAAACACCAGTCTGTAATTTCTATGGGAGGGCCCAGGAGTCTTTGTGAAAAATGGCAAGCATCCCTCCCAGACACTTAAGAAAACACACAATGCTCTGCCTTTTCCTCTTCTAAACATTGTGGCATTCTTTACTATGTTATTGTGGAGCACCCATTCCCTCCTTTATAGATATTCATTGCTGGGAATACAAAACACGGGACGTATGTTATATATTTATGTACAGGACAACCCCTTTAAGACTTCGATTATCTCAGTAGTTGGGTAAAATCTTGTCTTTGGGTAGCCTATACCCCTGATTCGACCTGCAGCCTTTATAGGAGTCTATTAAAGTGCCCAACATATATAAGTGTTGGGTGTGTAGGCTTTAAAGGGGTTACCAGGATTTTTTAATATAGATGGCCTATTTTCAGGACAGGCCATTAATATATGATCAGTGGGGGTCTGACAACCTGCACATTTGCTTATCGGGTGTTTTGGAGTAGCCGTGCTGTCAGAAGTGAGCACCAGAACTGTACAGCTTTGTGCACTTTGCGGTGGGCGGAGCTTGTAACTGCCCTGCTGCTCCCATTCACTTCAGTGGGAGCAGCACTACGGAGCTGTGCTCATTTGGCGCCACTCCAAAACGGCTGAATCGTCGTAATAAACTACAAACTGATGGCAATCATTAGTGATTTGATAACTGGGTGACTGTGCCTACAAACCTCCAATACTGTTAGTATACTTCTATTTTAAAGGGGTGTCGGATTAGAAGAACATGGCTGCTTTCTTCAGGTACCTCACCACACCTGTCCATGGGTTATATCTGGTATTGCAGTTCTGCTCCATTGACATGAGGCTGAGATGCAATACAGTCTACAACCTGCAGACCGGTGTGGCAGTGTTTTGGAAGGATCCAGTCATATTTTTCTAAGGGCTCGTGCACACGAACGTATTTTCTTTCCATGTCTGTTTGTTTTTTTGCGGACCATATGCGGAACCATTCATTTCAATGGGTCCGCAAAAACTCTGTGTGCATTCCGTTTCCATATGTCCATATTTCCGTTCCACAAAAAAATAGAACATGTCCTATTGTCCGCATAATGGACAAGGATAGTATGAAGGGCCAACTGTTCTGATCCGTAAAACACAGAATGCACACGGATGTCATCCGTATTTTTTGCGGACCGCAGAATGCATACAGTCGTGTGCATGAGCCCTAATACTGGACAACTCAACTTTAGAATGTCAACCAATTTTAGTAGGGTGAAGGAGGAGGGGGAAAATATCGCCCATTTACTTCGACCAAACTCTCAGAACAATATGTACTTGCTGAAGATCAGACGTGTACAGAAGTAAATTCGGAATATACAGGTATTACACCGTAAATCTGCTCTGTATCAGGGTGTAGCTGCAGAACAGCTTGTATTGTATCTGGGCCCCTTAATAACAAATGGAGACAGATTTTAGTCTATGTGCTTTAATGGTTGTATAGATTTCCTGATTCCGTACAATGCTAGCAGGGTAGTGAAGGCCTCTATCCTCCGTTTTCGAGAGGTTTGTAAATCTTAGGACTGCAAGCCAGCATTTATGACCTCAAATTATGATAAATGGTAACATGTGCGGCCGCGGTATTGACTACTGGCATCCCGGACGGGCAGCAGATGTCCTTTTACAGCTCCCTTTTAGTATGTAGACGAGCAAGGTTGCATGTTAATTGCTGATAAGATAGCGCCTTTAATGAGATGAATAGTGTAGTCAATACTTGGTGTATATAATGGCGGATTTTTATATTCATACTGTGCAGGGCTAGAGAATCCATGTGGACGTGTTTGTTTCTTTTACAATGTATCGTACCTGTTTTATTTGCCTTCTGTAGCTTGAAGCTTTTGGATAGTGAACATATTCTATCCAATACATTGTGTTGCTGGTGACGTACACAGGGATTTAGCGTCGGTGACAAAGTGCCTCATGCCTTTTAATCTTGGTTAGGGTTGTCATGCTGTAAATAATTTACTGTCGGACTATGCGTCTTAGCAGCATTTGTTGTTCTTTCCTAAGGTACCCTGTGGAACCTGTCCTCGTATGAACCCTTAAAGATGGTGATCATCAACCACGGTCTCCAGACGCTTACGAATGAGGTGATCATACCTCACTCTGGCTGGGAGAATGAGCCAAATGAGGACTCCAAGCCTCGAGATGCCGAGTGGACAACTGTCTTTAAGAACACCTCTGGCTGCTTAAGGTATTGTTGTTGTTTTGTGTTGTAAATTTTAGTTTTGTCCTTACTAAGAGATAAAATGCTGAATGTAAAAAAATGGCACTTTCACCCAAATATTGGCATAGTTATTGTCTGCTTTCCTTTCTATGTTAGCGCACAGAGGGTTATGTGTGTGTGAAGTCATTTTTATTAAGTTTTTGGAGAAAAAAGTCTTGGTTTAATTAAATGGGCTGTCTCTCTTCAGCAAATGGCATTTATTATGTAGAGAAAGTTAATACAAGGCACTTACTAATGTATTGTGATTGTCCATATTGCCTCCTTTACTGGCTAGATTTATTTTTCCATCGCATTATATGCTGCTCGTTTCCATGGTTACGACCACCCTGCAATCCAGCAGTGGTGGTTGTGCTTGCACACTATAGGAAAAAGTCCTGGACTATGCCCACACATGCTATCCCAGCCACCAGAGAGGCTGGCTCTTTTTCCTATATTGTGTAAGCACGGCCACCAGTGCTGGATTGCTGGGTGGTCGTAACCATGGAAACGAGCAGTGTGTAGGGTGATAGAAAAATGAATCCAGCCAGCAAGGAGGCAATATGGATAATACATTAGTAAGTGCCTTGTATTAACTTTATCTACAGGATAAATGCCATTTGCTGGAGAGAGACGACCCCTTTAACGCGGTTTCCATCTACCTTAGCGTTTGAATGGAGCAGGCATCCACTGCTTCATTTGCCCCCTCCTCAAGAGTTGTGTGCGCAGTAACCTAGTAGTATTTGTGCGTCCCTTAATTATGAATTCATCCCCTATCCTGTGGCCACGTGGTGAGGTATATCTGTTGTGGATGGCACACTGGCCCATTCACTTCTATGGGGCTATGTACACATCTGTAGAACTTGTCCCATTCCGTATTGCAGGCGGCGGTAGCGCTCTTTATTGGGGGTGAGAAAAACAGGATGCACACGGAAGATATCCATATTTTGCAGATCTGTGATTTTTTTTTTGTTTTTTTTTTGTTTTTTGAGAACTAAAATATGACTTTGGCCGTGTGAATGAGACCTAGTACACATTTGGACCTGGCCTCAAGAAATTCAGAGCAGTTCCTCCCCCTCCCTGTGTGTTTTGTGCTCCTTTAAGTCTAAGACTGACAGTATAACAATTGAAACTAATTGAAATCGACATAGGCTGAAGCCTGCCCATAACAACTGTGATACTGTCGGGCACGCTGGTCCTTCATGTTAATCCTTTCATTTACCCTCTTTCACTGGTAAACTGTGAAGCCTTTGATCCTTCTGATTTATTTCTGCCATGATGATGATTGCTGACTTATCTGCTGAGGATTTGTATCTTTCGGAGCGTTGCCGGAGCGCCTCGGAGACGTTGTGTGATAGTACTCCTTAGCAACCCTTGTATCCTTTCCTATGTCAATTCACAGACACTTGTACATCTACTTGGCTGATAAGCCCACGAGGATGTCATTATTTAGTACATGCAGACCTTGTACTTAACCAGGTTACATGCATCGCGGTAGATGAGGACAATAGGTGGACTGTGTGGTCTTTCTTCACCCAGCCCCAGCCCCCCCCCTTCCCCTTGTCTTCTGCCTTTCTGTGGTTTGTACTAGATTCATTTTTACAGCCTGTGATTGTCATATGTACCTGAGCCTTAAGACTCCGTGTTTTTTTTTTTTTTGTTTTTTTTTCCGTCCCCTGTTTTCTCATGGACTGTGTGAGGGGCACAGCATAGTAATTTGCTATGTCATTCGAAGAAAACGAATGCCGAAGTCTCGGGTCTATTTGTTAGTGGTATTTGTTAGGCTACTTTCACGTTTTGGCTTTCCGTTTGTGAGATCCGTTCTGGGCTCCCACAAGCGGTCCAAAACGGATCAGTTTTGCCCTAATGCATTCTGAATGGAAAATTATCCGCTCAGAATGCATCAGTTTGCCTCTGTTCAGTCACCATACCGTTCTGGAGACAGACACCAAAACGCTGCCTGTCTGACAAAGCGGAGCCAAACGGATCCGTCCTGATACACAATGTAAGTTAATGGGGACGGATCCGTTTTCTTGGCTATGTTACAGATAATACAAACTGATCCGTTCATGACGGATGCAGACAGTTGTATTGTAACGGATCCGTTTTTGCAGATCCATGACTGATCCAACCCAAAAAGGAAGTGTGAAAGTAGCCTAAGATACTGATTTAAAGTTCTTATTGACTGGTTATGAAAAATTTAATTGACTTTTGGAGTCATCTTAGTATGGCCACATGGCACGGCCATGATACAGCTTGATCCATGCAGCCATACAAGCTGTGGCAGTGTTCAGCTAACGCATTACAAACTAATTGTTTTTCCATTGTTGAAGGAGACGTGGTAACGCATCTATCTATACCACAGGGCGTTGGTAATAGCTCGTGTGGATGTGCCGGTCAGTGTCGGCCTAAAGTCCCTTAGGCCCACCAGAGAAAAGGATTCTGAGGACCCACCCGGTCCTGTGTGTGTATATATAGGACCTTAAGAGGCTGTCTCACTTCAGGAAGTGGCATTTATTATGTAGAGAAAGTTAATACAAGGCACTTACTAATGTACTGTTATTCTCCATATTGCCTCCTTTGCTGGCTGGATTCATGTTTCCATCACATTATACACTGCTCGTTTCCATGGTTACAACCACCCTGCAATCAATCAGTGGTGGTTGTGCTTGTACACTATAGGAAATAGCATCAGCCTCTCTGGTGCCTGGGACTATGGCAACGCACATAGGCTAGTGCTTTTTTTCTAAAATGTGTAAGCACAGCCACTGCTGATGGATTGCAGGATGGTTGTAGCCATGGAAATGAGCAGTGTATAATGTGATGGAAAAATGAATGCAGCCAGCAAAGGAGGCAATATGGACAACAACAATACATTAGTAAGTGCCTTGTATTAACTTTCTCTACATGATAAATGCCACTTACTAAAGTGAGACAACCCCTTTAAGTGCCCCGTTTTATTAGGGGTCCACTGGAGGATCCTCTGGTGAGCCAGTCAGCCAGTATCCAGATATCGGCTAATTGCAGATTGAATCGCTTATGTGAGCGTTAAATTCTCGCTGGTTGGCACCACATGTCGCCGTGTAAAAAAGGATGGGCTACTGGCATAATGTAGAAGTGTGCACTTTGCATCTGCCTACGTCATAGGCCTTTAAATGAAGGACAGCCAACTTGTATTCTTGGCTTCCAGACCTGCCCCCCCAGCATATCTGGATGTAAAAGTGTTTTTATGAAATGATACCTGTTCCATTCACAATCGACACTTTATCCAGTCTGCTACGCTGGGTAATTGTGCCCCAACTTGTTCTACGAGCAATCAATGGGGAGCATCATGACTGCCACCAATATTCAAAGACTAAATAATCCCACAGACAGTACCGTGCCCTTTCTCTTCATGTCTGTAAGCCACAAGCTCATTGTGATTACAGGGTGCGGCATGAGGGGACATTGCATGTAATGAGACTAGTATTAGGGACTGCGTCATTTCATCATGAAAGCCAATGGGTAGACTAAGGGCTTTTTCACACGAGCGGATCCTGTGCGGGTAACCCGCTGCATGAAAGAGTGCCAAGTCCTGTTCTGGACAGCATAGACACGGTGCATTAACATGATTGATCATGCTCCGTGACCTTGTTACTACAAAATCACAGTGAGAACTTTATCTGCAGGCTCCAGTGCGCCTTACTGCGCAGTAGATGTGTGGGAAGAAGTAGCGGAGCTCACTAACTAGCTTCATCTTTACCCTGACATGAAAATGTTTTATTGGAACAGAAGACAACGCTGAATCTCTTCCAAGGTTTCATCTACAGCCTTATTAATGGACTTGCATATTTTACCTGTGATAAGAGCAGGAATTAATGAGAAGGGTGAATACTGCTTACAACCAGATATCTGTCACTACTGCCTGCTGAGAAGTGGTTGTTAATGGGGTTGTCACTTCAGCAAATGGCATTTATCATGTAGAGAAAGTGAATACAAGGCTCCTAATAATGTATTGTGCTTGTCCATATTGCCTCCATTGCTGGCTGCATTCATTTCCCATCACATTATACGCTGCTCATATCCAGGGGTTCCGACCGCACAATCTACTGCCGCAAATGACTATTTAGGTACCTGCACAAAGGATCATACTACCCGACGAACAAGCGTTTCGCTCATTCATCAGGTAACTGGCGGTACGTTTACACTGCCAGATAAACGCTAAGAAGTGTTCTCACCTGTGTAAAGGGGCCTTAAGATTGGGACAGTTGATAAACCTCGGCTCGTTGAGATAAGCACCTGAGTTAACCCATCCACTTTTCAGAACTTGGCAATTTCTTTTCTACACTTAAGACCAAAAAGCCCTATTTTGCCACTTTTTGTTCAAGTCCTACACTCAAATTCTGGCTTCTATCAGTGTAATGTGAGGACAATTCCCAAAATATGCACTCCTCAATTAAAAAAAAATAGTTCTCCACTACTAATCCAACCAGGACATGCTTCCAAATGAGACTTCTACATGTGCTACAGGCTACACCCGCATACTATCTGAACCTACAAAATGATGTGGTCTGGTAATGTAGTGAAGTCGGGTGTCGGCTGGGACTTAAGACAAGTAAAGTGTTAAGCCTAAGTTAAGTTAATGCGGTGAGGCCACATTTCTCACTCGTATGCATATAGGAGTAGCAGGGCAAAATAGTGCTACACATACTATGCCGCAACTGGGCAGATCTTTACAACTTAGAAGTGACGTGGCGATTCGGCAAGTGCCAGCTAATGCAAGGGAGTAGCCTATGCTGTACAACCTGGAGGGAATTCATCACCTCCATGCTAGTTTTCTGGGGCAATAAAGTCGCAAGACTTTCTCGGAAGATGATGCTCATAGATCACAGATACACCATACATTGAAGCAATACAGTATGTATAGTATGTAACACCAATCCTTTGTGATTTGCTAGATTGATGCAGCAGGATCCCTTACTGACATTACGACACTGCCCTCTGACGTGCCCGTTAGTTTGTGCGACTGTTTTGCCATTATCTCTTATATATGCTCGGTCTCCAGAATCAAAGACGGCTCTGTGTGGGCATGAGTCAATTCTAAACCTTCCCTATTAATCGTGATTAATGCAGAGTTTGTCTCCCAAAGAAAGTGGCTGGGAATTAGAGCTTTCACAATGAATTACATTCAGACCTTATCTGGGCTGCAATCTGAATAACTTGGCATTTCGGAGAAATGTGTTTGAATTTTCTGCTTCAGCCCCCTGGAGGTGGCCGTGAGTTAATGAATGTGTGCTATCGGAAGATTGAGTGTAGCCGGTGTGGACCACACTGAAGGTCGAAGGCTTTACCTCCATACAAGACCTTATAATAAACCGGAGAGGTTTCAAGAGCAGACATCAGTGGCCGCGTCCCTGGTTCATTATTATCTGTAGACCGCTTGGGAATCTGTTGTGCATGTTGAACTTTTTGCACGTATGAATAATGCAGTGTTTCTAGGAAGGGAGATGTAACCTAGTTACAGACGACCATTAGTAGTACCAGTAGTGTGTGTGTGTGTATATAGAGTTTGGGTATTCATCTATCAGTAGGACGAGTCGCAAGGGATTCTGCATTAAGAGCAGCTCTTTGTTGTTTGCCATACCTTAGTTTTTGATACTGTGCTACCTGTATCTCATGCACACTTCTCCGTGAATTCAGAGGAGCGTCTTGTGCTGTGATATTATTTACATAAATTTTTTTTTTTAAAATAAAAAATCTGGCCACTCCATTGCGCCGCAGTGCCAGATTTTTAACCAAATCTCATAAGAGATGGTCTTCTCCCTGGCTGTGAGGGTCTTCTCCCTGGCTGTGAGGGTCTTCTCCCGTGATTGAACAGCGTCATAGCCAGAGAGGAGGAGATTCCCACTGAGAAGAGCGGAGGTCTCCTCCTCCTCCCTGTGCCACTGCTAGTAACTGGCATTTTAGGCACGAGAACAGAGCAGGGGGCATCGTGGCACAACGGAAGGGTTTATAAAAAATAAAAAAAAACTGTGCAACGGCATCTGCTCAAAGTATACTACAGAATAAGGTATTGATTTTAATAAAAAAAAAAAATCTGGTGACAGGTCCTCTTTTAAGACTTTGCAGTTTTCAGAATTCATGAAGTGGCAATATCTTAAGAGAAAAGCTGAAGAATCCATAATGTTGATATATTGCTTTTTCTTTTTCTTTTTAGGAATGTCAGTTCAGATGGCGCTGAAGCCCGCAGAAGGCTGCGTGAGTGTGATGGGCTGGTGGATGCCCTGCTCCATGCCCTCCAGTCTGCAGTCAGTAAGAAGGACACCGACAACAAGGTGAGACTGCAGTATAAAACTGCATCCTGTGTGTGCAGTGCATGTGGTTATGTCCACAGTGCCCATCCGCTCAAACTAGAACTGATGCCTGTTAATTGTATCTGTATGAACAAGCGCCTTACTTTGCTGTAACTCGCGGGTTATGTGTTGCTTACCTTAGGAGTCCCATTTCTTTAAAGGAGTCTCATTTCAAATGGCATTAACCAGGGCAAAAGGGGCAGTCTGTCCCAACACATTTCTCTGCTATGCTACAGCTACCATGTTTAATATGTATCTATAATGCACTTTGTGGCTTAGCAGGCTAAAATTATCTACAACTTTTTTTTATGTTGTCATCTTCAGATCTTTTCTTTGGGTTTGTATAGGAGAGGGGTTTAGATAGAAAAGTTGGCGTATTTTGCCAGAAGTTAAATGTTGTTATTTGCGAAAGTGAGACAACCCCTTTATCACGTACAGAAAGTTAATGCCAGGCACTTACTAATGTACTGTCATTGTCCATATTGCTTCCTTTGGTGGCTTCATTCATTTTCGGTCACATTATACACTGCTTATTTCAAGGGGTTACATGGTGGTCGTGCTTGCTGACGCTGGGTTCACACTTGAGCGTATTTGATACGTGCTTTAGTCGCGCGTATTACAGCCCGTTTTTGGAAATGGGAAACACGCGTTGTACGCGCGTTCGTGTGATTTACCACCCTGGCGTCAATCACAATACTCGCGACAAAACGCCCCAAAGAAGCTCCTGTACTACTTTGGGCGTAGGGCGTTTTACAGCGCGTTTGTACACGCTGTAAAACGCTCAGGTGAGAACCATGCCCATAGGCAAACATGGGTTTTTGCCTGTTGAGCGTTTTACAGCGCGTGTGAACGCGCTGTAAAACGATCAGGTGTGAACCTAGCGTGAGGCAACATGATGACATGTCACAGAAGGATTTTTGTGACTGTGGTATCGCAGTCATAGCATGTCGCACATGCGACACCATAGGCTATCATTATTCAAATTGTTGCGAGATACATGTCGTCGTGTAGCCCTAGCCTAAGAAAAATCAACAGCTTTTCTAGTTGCCGGGAGCACGCATAGGCTGGTGCTTTTCCCTATATCGTACAAGCACGGCCAATGCTCCTGGATTGCAGGATGGTTACGAGCAGTGTATAATGTGATGGGAAAATGGATCAAGCCAGAATAGGAGGCGATTTGGACGATCACAATACAATAGTAATAGTAAGTGCCTTGTATTAACCTTCTGTACATGATAAATGCCATTTGCTAAAGTGAGAACCCCTTTAAGGGCAACGTAAGCTAGAATTTTGTTGCATTTAGCTAATCAATCTACACAGTAGTTCCAGTTTTTCGTACTAATGTGATTTTATTTCTTTTTTTCTTCTACCAGTCTGTTGAAAATTGTGTGTGCATCATGCGCAATCTGTCATACCACGTCCACAAGGAGGTGCCAGGAGCAGACCGATTTCATGATTTGGACAGCAACCTCCAAAGTGGGATTGGTGGACAGCAAAAGAAAAAGAAAGATGATGCTGGCTGCTTTGGAGGCAAAAAAGCTAAAGGTAACTAGGCTGTGACAGTTTGCTCCTCATTCTTGCTGCTGTTTATCAAAATTAGTCTAACCAATTAAAGGGGTTGTGGAGCGAGTACATATTGATGACCTATCCTTAGGATAGGTAATCAATGTCTGATCGGTGGGAGTCCGATTCCTGGCACCCCTGCAGATCATCTGTTTTTAGAGGAAGCAGTGCTTGTGTAAGTGCTACTTCCTCTTCAAGATTACATTGCGGGTCATCTCTGACGTCTCGGCAGCGCTATCTCATCTCAAGTGCTTGTTCCACTCACTTGAATGGAAGGAGCGCATTTAATTACAAGTGATACGACGCGCAGTGTAATCTTGAAGCAGAGTTCGTACGAGCTATCTTGAGGGTAGGTCATCAGTATGTACCGGCTGCCCAACTAAGGGCAGCCAAGATCTGACGCTGCATAGCAATGTGTCCCACGATCAAAACATTTGTTTAAAAGGTTAGTAGGTGACTAGCATTGGTGTCTATGATGGCAAAGTGGCTTATGATCTGCGACCATAAATCTAACAGTGTTGGTTTTATTTTTTGTAAAGCCGTCACACGAGTCGTGTGTTGCATTTCAACGCCGTACGACATGGCAGTCTTTGTTTCACCCTGCCTAAACAATGTGCATCATCTTCCACCTTGCCAGGCATGCTTTCATGATCAGCTGTTATGCACCAACATGCTTCATAGTTGGCCTCCTCCCAATTTCTTGATATGGAGCTCTGGGTCATACATTTTGTATGGGCTGTTTAGACTTGCCTTGTTACACTGGTTTTGAAAGGTTTTCAGCAGCAAAGACGTTAGTCATAGATGTTTATGCAGATGATAATGGTCGATTAACTGGTAAGGTAAATAACACTATTGTCTGCCGCCACCTCATGACTTATCACTGATACCTGGGCAAAGTCTGGCCTGCTCAAACTTGCGTTGGATGTGTACAGAGGCAAGATTCCAGCTCCATTCCCTGCCATCTTCTGTCACAATCACGCTATGACTCCTGTATCTACCTGCCGGCCCCTCCCCAGTCCTTATGACTCAAGCCTGCTCATAAGTCTTATGATCAGCGTAGCCAGCACTTCCTGGCTCATGCTTTTCAATAAATATGAGGCCTGTTGCTAATAAGAACCCACCACAATGTATTATCGGAAATCCAGTCATTAGTCGCAGTGATCGGACAACTTCTGTGAGGGCTTCGGCTACGTTATGTAGCCATCAATATGTGACCTCTTCTCGTGAAATAATTCCCAGGTTCCCTTGCCAACTAAATAGAGGCCTTTAATGTAGACATAGAGACAAGCTGGATAGTTGGCAGTGAGTGTGTAATGGAGATATGATGTCCCTGACGCTTGCATCCACCCAGCTTGTGTACCTTTTGTATACTGTAGCTATAATACAGTCATGCATAGGATGTTGGCTGACTAAGGCCAAGTTCTCATTTCAGCTATTTGATCCATTATTTCCATCAGTTATTTGAGCCGAAACCTGTAGTGAAGCTCCACATACATAAGGTATAATGGAAAGATTGGCGCTAGTGTTGAGCAAACTTTTTATATATTTTTTTTTCTTTTTAAGTTCGGCGTCCAAGGTTTGGGTTTTTCAAAGAATCCCGTTATGGATTCCAAATTCAATAACCCGAACTTTGGACGCAGAACTTGAAACACAAGTTCACTCAACCCTAATCGGCACATGTTCTGTGTTTTTGACCCGCACCTGGTTTTGGCTCAAAATCACTGATGAAAGCAGAAATCTAAGTTTGTTAAAGAGGCACGCCAGGAAAAATATTCTCCCCATCCCCTGCAAACAGTTTGTATATGTGCTGGTATGCTTACATGATTTGCTTCATGTATTTTTAGCCTCTGTTACTTTGGGCAGTTAGATCGTGTAACCCCAGATGAGCCGCTGAACCGGGAATCGGTCTATTCATTCGTTGACTGACTTCCTGTCCATACAGCAGACGCTATGGGACCCAGTGAGTCTCATCTGGGGTTACACGATCTAACTGCCATTAGTAATGGAGCCTGAAAATACATCAATAAATCCATTGGCAAGTTTGTAAAACAAATGATTAAATATACCAGTACTTTATTTTTCAGATAAAGTACTTAGTTGAACTATTGTCTGAAAATTGCATGTGGCTCTTACTGGTCACTTACAGCTGCTATGGACCTTGTATTGGCCCTGATGTCTGTGAAGGCTATCTTCCTTTATATAGAAGCTCATCACAGCAGAAGTGAAGAATGGGAGGCCTTTCTAAAGGTTTCCTTGTCCCTTCTACTGGGATCAGTTCTAGTTTGGGGGTTGCCATCTTGAAGGGAGAACTGGCCCTTAAGACGCTTGTTTGAATTGTAGTGGAAGGTAACCTTGGTGCACCTGTATAGCGATGGTTTCTTATTCTCTAGTGTAGCCGCCATGTTCTGCCCTATTGTTACTTAGATCTGCCTGCTTTCTCTCTTCCCCCTGTAATTCACCTTTCTTCTCTTGCTTTCCTGCTCATTAGAGGAGTGGTTTAACCAAGGTGAGTCTGTAGCTTCTTCTGCCTTACACCCCCTCCTTTTTCCTGCTTCTGATATATTCTGCTAGGTTACTCAACTCCACTTAATTTCAGTGTTGGTGATTGTAACAGTAGACTTCATAGTATTCTGCATTACTCAACTATGATTTATTAAAGGGTTGTTTCATGAAGACAGCTCTTTTTCTTTACAAGATCAACCTCCGTGATCCCCTGAACACCACAGGTCTGACATCTCTAAAGGTCCCTTTAGAAAGGACAATTTAGCAGGCTTTCCTTGCCGGCAATCGCCTACTCGTCCGTGAAGGAGACGGTGCATTTACATGAAGTGATCTCCTCCACAGTTTGGAGAGGAGCGGCTGCTAATGCCATCGCTCTTCCCCATACAAACTTGTTGTTTGCTGGCAGCAGAGTGTGTTTATACAGCACGATCTGCTGCCGGCACACATCGATTTTGGGTGCCCACACAAACAATAGTTACCTGACGAATGAGCGTTGGCAGCTACAACGCCTGTTAGATTT
Organism: Bufotes viridis; assembly: GCA_033119425.1. Lineage (NCBI taxonomy): Eukaryota > Metazoa > Chordata > Amphibia > Anura > Bufonidae > Bufotes > Bufotes viridis. The sequence continues at coordinate 168,420,859 of CM065589.1, forward strand.
ATCTGGTGGTTTCTCATCCTGTGTAAAGGGCCCTTAACCCCCATCAATCAAGTGGGTTATACACCCCCACTTGATGTCCATAACTCCGTATTGCCAAATCAGCATTGATTTTGAGACCACTGCTAAAATGTAACCACTCCTCCTTTAGTCCTTAGGAGGTGTAAGCCATACCCATTAGATCCATGTTGGCTGAAACGGCTGATTGTGTATGGGGCTTCCTGACTATCCTCTGACAGCTGATGTTGGGGAAGAGAAGAATCAGACATGTCCCCACGAGATTAGCCGCTGCCAGAGCTTGGCATTTGCCTTCTCCTCTTTCACTACATATGCATGCTTGGCCACACATGCATATTTATGGGAGAATTGGGAGAGATGGCAGTCGGCCGCATTCTCACGTGTGTAGCCAGCTTATTACAGTCCTATAGGTATTAAACCAGTCCACCAAAGCGATCTAATCTTCCTCTGTTAGCTGGCCATACACATTAGATCAGGGCTGGCCAACCTGCGGCTCTCCGCTGTTGTAAAACTACAACTCCCACCATGCCCTGCTGTAGGCTGATGGCTGTAGGCAGACTGGGCATGCTGGGAGATGTAGTTTTGCAACAGCTGGAGAGCTGCAGGTTGGCCAGCCTTGCATTAGATGAATGCTGACCATTTAATGTCTGTGGAGGGCCTACAGACTCTTCCATCACAACAGGTATCTGGGGAGAGAAGGGTCAGTCATGTTGTATTTCAGTATGCCTGATCCATTTGTCCTTGGGGAGATGAGGCTTTTTTTTCATCTGTTTTATAAATCCGGTAGTCTGTTCTAGCAGGCTACCAGATTTGTAGAATGGAGTGGTGAACCTAGCCAGAGATGTCCGACAGTGGTTTCTCCCCTCTCCCATTCACAACACATGCATGCTCAGCCCATCATTCATCCAACTGTTATTGTGTTTAGAGAGCTTTAGTGTCTGAAACTTTAGTATTTTGTCAGAATTTACACACACAAGATTTTATACGGTCATTTCACTGATACTACTGTTTTTATATAAAAATAGGAGTAGTTGACTTGTTACCATTCCAGTGTTTAAAAAGAGCAAAATATGTTCTGTCTATTAGGCTAGTTAGGATAGGGCTACATGTGTCGCGCAACAATTTTTATAATGATAGTCTATGGTGTGGCACTGCGGCATGCAACATACTGCGACACGACAGTTGCAGAAAAATCCATCTTGGATTTTTTGCTACTGTCATGTCGCAGTGAGACACCATAGACTATCATTATCATGTTGTCGTGTAGCCCTAGACTATGCGTTTTGGTCTGTCTTCGTGCTGTATTTGCAATGTCTGTCCAAAATCTCAGTTTCACGCATTGAACGGATTTTTACAGAGTGGCATGCGTCTCTCCTTGCTGCTGAAGACAGCCTGAAGATGTGCCAGTACTTCTTTCTCCTCTTTTAGCAATTAGTAGGGGTCTCAGCACTCGGACTCCCACTAAGCAAACCCTTTTTAAATGTCACTGATATATCAAGTCTTTTTTTTAGTTTTTTACTTAAAACCTCTGAATCAAATAGCACAGTCTTCTGCACTATTCCTTACTTTAAAAACACTATCCCTGATGGATGCCTGCCTGACAGTCCAAAATTACTCTTTTGGCCTCTGCCTGGTAAATAGAGGTTTATGGGTCCATATAACCTATACGTCGGGAGCTTTCCTGGCTCCTCTGATAAACATACACTGCTAACGTAGGCCCTTACACTACATCACATGCTACAATCTGTTAGATCTTTTTTTTTTCACTATTTCTTGCTTTAAAGGGATTCTGTAGCGTCTTACTGATCTATCCTCTGGATAGATCATCAGCATCTGATCGTCGGGGCTCTGACACCCAGGACCCTCGCTGATCAGCTGTTTGAGACGACAGTGGCGCTGGCAGTAATGCTGCAGGCTTCTCGCTGTTTCACATAAGCCCAGTGACCTCACAACTAGTATCACTGGCTTGGGCGGGGATCCTACACCCATTGAAGTGAACGTGGTTCAGCCTCGCCCAGACCAATGAAGGCCGCTGCCTTCTCAAACAGCTGATAAGATTTCTGCGATCCATTACAAAAATTGTGCATTTTTATTTAAAAATTTTTTTATTGTAAGGGCGTGTGTGTATAAAATATATAGCTCTTGAGAGCTACCCATATACAGTAGATTTGACCAGTCATATAACTTGTATGGAGGCCCTCCTAGAAGTAGGGTGGATGTCTTGGGCATATTGGATTTCAACACTTACACATTCTCATTGTAAAGTTCCAGCATGCCTTACAGCTTATTTCACTTGAATCGTTGGAATGAACATGCATGCAACTATACTAGTATTTCTGAGATGAATGCATAGTGTGACTAATAACCTAGTTTTAAAGAGTCTGTCAGCAGGAAATTGTGCTTTGTAGGGCTAGCTCAGCTGAATGTAGTCATACCTTTCACTTCCATTGCCTCATTCTGGAGAAAAAGTACTTAATAATCCATGTAGAAATGTGCAGTTAAGTGCACCAAGCCTCTGTGTGCCCCCTTGCTCCTCCTGTCCTTGCCAACCTCTTGTCCTTGATTGACAGCGCCAGGTGAGATTGTGATGCAGGAACCTGGCCTGGGTTGTCTTCAGAAAATAGCATTTATCATGTAGACAAAGTTAAAGGGGTTTTTCGAGGTGTGTTTTTTTTTTTTTTTTTTTTTTACTTTACTGAGAATCTATCAGTATGTTATCGGTGGGTGGTCTAACATTCAGGACCCCCACCGATCAGCTGTTTGAGAAGGCCATGTGACCGATGAACGTGACGTCACATGGCGTAGCAAAGTCTGGCACTCCAGCTGTTCTTAAACTACAACTCCCAGCCTGCATCCTTGCACTGCTCCTCTCAGAACTCTCATAGAAATGAATGGAGCACGCTGGGAATTGTAGTTTCGGAACAGCTGGAGTGCCTAAGGTTGCTGATCCCTGGCGTAGGAAAATCTGGAGAAGGTTGCGGCACTACTGCCAGTGCCTTCTCAAACAGCTGATCGGCAGGGATCCCGGTTGTCAGACCCCCACCGATAATATACTGATCATCTATCCAGAGGATTGGTTATTAGTAAAAATAAACTCTCAGAAAACACCCTTTAACAAGACACTTACTAATGTATTGTGATTGTCGATATTGCCTCCTTTGCTGGCTTGATTCAGTTCTCCATCGCATTATACACTGCTTGTATCCAAGGGTTACAGCCACCGATACGAGGTGAGTGGGATGGGAGCTTCTGCGCATGCCCACCACTTTTTCCTTCGGTGTGTAAGCACGACCACCCCTGGATTGCAGAGTGGTCATAACCATGGAAACGAGCAGTGTATAATGTGATGGAAAAATGATTAAAGCCAGCAAAGGAGGCAATATGGACAATCACAATACATTGGTAAGTGCCTTGTGTTAACTTTGTCTATATGAATAATGCCATTTTCTGAAGTAAGACAACCCCTTTAAACTGGAAATATCAAAATACATTACAAACAAATCTCATTCATTCTTCTGTCATAAAAAGAAGGGAAAGTATCCAAGCAGTTGCCATCAAGTAATGGGTAATATGGTTCTTCAAGAAAGTTCCACAATTCCTGAAATCCGTTCTGGTATGTCCATCTTGTTTGTACTAATCTGTGTCCATATGACAAGTCTCCCTCATCATTACATAAATGTATTCATTCATGCTGGTTTTGTCCCACAGGGCATTAATGGTGAATGGCATGGTTTGTATGTTCTGAGAAAGCCCTCTGTAAATGTTCAGAAACATCTTTTAACCACTGAAAATTCTTGTGGATTAATATATTTCTTTGAAGACAAACACAAACTTAAACTTAAAACAAAATGCCACTAGCAAAAAAAGCATGGTGTCATGTGTTCCAAAATTCCCATAGACCTTCAGCTAACATTTGGAGCTGGAGGTTTTTGTGCCAAAAAAGTGCAAAAAAAAAAAAACACAAGCTGGGATAAATGCCAGAAAACTGTATTTAACCTTCCAGCAGTATGTTTCTCATCCCTGTAGATAGAAGGATGTAATACACAGGTTAGCGTCTACCCATAGTATTGTGCAATGGTCATTGGACGTATACGTTGGGAGAAATAGATGCCAACGTATAGGTGTACATTGGCATCCATCACTGATGGGCTCCCATTGTGAAAAAGAAAAAAATAATTTTCATTGTGGTGTGTATTTTTTTTTTTTTTGAATGCATCTGTATGAAATGCAGTCCACTGGTTAATGTGAGCCCTTGGGCATGTTTGTATGTGCCAGGAGCTTTCCGTCATATATGGCAAGTGAACGCTTCAACCACAGTGTCAAAGTAGTCTTAGATGACTGGTCGCAGTTTCAGAAATACCACCACCCTTGGCCTGAAAGCCAATAATCATCCTTTTGTAACTCTGATAAATCACCCCTTTTACCCATGATGCTGCCTATCGCGCAACTTATGTACTTACCAAGCCAGCTCATGACATGTGGCTTCCTTCATGAGCTATACGGGTTGCTGATGTCAAAGATGGGAAGTGGTCATAATAGAGTGACTCGGCTCTACAGCTGCATAAGGAGTGGTTTTAATGTTGTTTTTTGTTTTTTCATAGCATTTTGAAATATTGGTTATACAGCGTGATTCCTTAGTTGGTTAGGACTCGATGTTCATGTGTCCTTGCTACCTTCTATTTCTTTCTCATGTCTGTGTCTGCACAGAACATCGTAAATCTCTGCTATAGTGTAGGTGATTAAGTTCAGAAATGTAAAAGGCTTCTCTGGGAGTGAATTAAAATGGCCACCAGAAACCTCTCCCAGAATGTGAGCACCACTTGCGCAGCTACTTAGGGGGGTGAGGGGACAGGGCCCTGCTGCACTGTTCTCTGGCACTTGCCTATACTACATATTTGTGAGTGTTCCTGTCTGGCAGCTCAGCCATGATGGCATATCATAGGCAGGATCACATCATTACCATCTCCCTAGGCAGCTCTGCAAGTGGAAGCAATCAGTCCTGCTCACATTCTAGGCTAGATTGCTGGCAGCTGTTTTAAATCATTCCTGGAGAACACCTTTAATGCATGCATAATGTTGACCAATAAATAAGGAGACGCCGGAAACAAAGTATTCATATTGAGTAAACTGAAATGTAGTTTGTTTTTCACAGTATATCCCTTTGGGGTTGCTCTGCTTAGTCAAAAAATAACCCACAACTTCTTACTTGCAGGAAAAAAGAATGGGGACCTGGATAAGAACTTTGACACTCTTGACTTGCCAAAACGTACTGAGTCTGCGAAAGGTACAGTATTAGTTTGTATTATTTTTAACCCACGATTATAGTGTGCCTAAAGTTGGATGAATGCTGTTGATTTTTGGGCATCCTAGTACAATTAGAATAGATGGTTCACCTGTTGATGGGGTGACATGCCAGCAATGTGCATTGCTTGCACGTACGGTAAACCATGATTTGAATGTCCACTTATCATAGGTTTTCTGGAGAACATTTGGGGAAGCTCGTAAGTAGTAGGTCCTGCTCGGTTTTATGTTTCTTGATTGCACAGCTCATCCGAGAGGAACTCTTTCCACATTACTCCAGTTTGTTTGTTTGACGATTAAAATGTTTTTGTTGTGTACAAAGTGGCACTCCTGAGACCAACTCGTGAAGTTTAATGCCACATTGTCTGGTTTGAAAGTTGTGTCTACTGATCGTTTTTGCACCAATGCAAGGCTAGAGAGACTCTTGTGCCTTGGAATGTAAAGATTTACTTTTTATATATTCTTTTTGGTGGCGACAAGCCAGAATATAACTGGACTTTTGGGAAAAGGAGTTGCCCATTTATTTTTATTTTTTTCCAGCCCTAATCAGCTGTAATCGTGGGAGGAAAATAACATAGTCACCTGCTCTGTGCTGGCTCTCTGGCTCTCTTCACTGGTCTTCTGCTTCTTCTCGGTGGACCTGTATCCCCAAGTAAAACATCACTGCTGCTTGGGGACACAACACCACTGAGGCTGCTCATTGGCTGCAGCTGCTCTCTTGACCCTATTTGTGCAGTAGCTGGCTGGCACCAGAAACGGGACAATGGGGACAGGTGAACCCCACTGGTGCATTTATCTAATGTGTGACCAGCTTTAAACTGTGATGACTCTCGGCTGCAGATACATGGCCTTCGTCTTTGGAGCTGCTGGTTTTTGTTCTAGGCCTACAGATCTGCATGCAACTGTTCGGTGCATTCACAGCATGTCTTCCTTGTACCTCTTTGATATGTAGCTGTATTTAGTGCACTGTGCACCCAAGGCAATCGAACAAGCTCCTTGCAGACTAGTGCTAGCTGACCTCAGAATCTCTTAGTATTGATTGTTTCTGAGGCTGACAACAGCTTGCCTGCAGACCATGACTTCTAGAAAGTACACTATTAAGACATCTGTTTATAGATTACTGGAACTCCAAAGAAGTCAAAAGTCCAAATCTTTAAAGATCTTTAAAAAAAAAAAAAAAAGTGTAAAGGGAAGGGATCAAGAAACCAATATATGCGTATAAGGCGGCCAGAAAAGATTGTTGGCAGCGCATGCACAAACCATGAGACTGTGGGGACAAATGATAACCGTAATGATTTGAGGACCACTACATGTAAATACAGTTGAACGAGTGTGACCTGTTAGGCCCTTAGATAATCTCTGTTAACAAGCCCAAATATCATTGAACAGTTGACTGCAAGGGTTCATGGACCAGTGTGGCCCTTTTCCTCCTTATTTCATGACCGATTTAAGATCTAAAAGCTCTGGGGTTAATTTAACGGGTTGAGTTTGCTTGTAGCAGCTCTTCATGGCACTTCTCAATATCTAAAGAGGTGTCAGTGCATTTGGCTGAAAAAACAAACTGATCAGAGAGATTGCAGAAACTTTAGGAGTGGTAAAATAAACAATTAGGCACGTTGATGAAAAATGACTGCAGGCTTGGCAACATCAGAGACTTTTTTTTTTTCTTTCTCCCCCCTATAAAATTATCTATTGATCTGCTCAGCTTCTACTGCTCTGAAACATGCTGCCTTCAGATTGTACTGCATATCAAGGCAACATGTTCTCTTCAATTTCCACCAGAATAATGGGAAGAGAAAAATAAAAGAATGCATGTGGTGTCAATTCTCGTATCCAGTGATCAGTGTTCCCTTGTGATTGGGATTAATAATAAAGATTAATTGCTAAATTGATGAGCTATAAGATTACTTCTTGAAACCTCTTTTCTATCAAGGTTTGGAAAAAGGGTACTGCCACTATAAATATATATATATATATATATATATATATATATATATATATATTCACAAAAAATCCACGGCACTCCCTGATGAAAGTAAAAAATGGGCTTTTATTCACGTTATACATCAACGTTTCGGTTAACATGTGAATAAAGGCACATTTTTTACTTTCATCAGGGAGTGCCGTGGATATTTCGTGATTTATCTACCACCCAGAATCGAGGGGTTACTGCTGGCACCCAGTACACTGTTGGCAAACGAGTGCTGCTTATTTCCTATGTGTGTGTGTGTGTATATATATATATATATATATATATATATATATATATATATAATATTCTGAACGTGTGGCTGTGCACTAACAAAATTGGATAATGTGACCACACCCTTATTGTTGTATATGGTCAGGCTATCTAAATATTTCCCTAATGATTAGTAACCAAAGCAAACAACTAATGTGAGCTTTTGACATTTTCTTAAAATGGGGTATTCTGGCTCACTGGAATGGGGCAGAACTGTTAGACCAGTGACAGACTGATTAAAAAAAAAACACAAAATGGCTGAAGGCGTGAAAAACGAATATGAGCAACGTTTCAACTGTGCTTGTTTTTTTTTAAGCTTGAGAGGGCTGAAACACTTTCCATGTCATGCAGTTTGAGGCAATGACCGTTGTAGTGGATGGGCAGAACATAACCCCCCCAAGTATTTGAGCGTTCCATAATGTCCCAGTGACCCCATCACTATACACTCCACTTTTTGCAGCCCAACACTACATTTAACTGTTTCCAGCATAAACAATCTGTTTTCAACTAGCAAGCTGGTGTCCATACCTTTCTACAGCATCTTAAGATGGCCATGCACAGTACCGTTCGTATATTAGTCAAACATATTTCCTGTTGGTGAAATGAAGACAACTGAGAATTAACTGCTACTGCTGTGTAAAAAGAAGAAAAAAAACCTTTAAATATTCAAAGACCTGCTGGTCCACAGAAATGTGACTTGTGAATTTTCAATCTGAGAAACTGTATAATTATAGAATATATTGTCTAGCATTCCACCTACCATAAGTTATCAATTCCCCAAGATCAACTCCGTGTCTTCAAATATTCTTCCCATCTGAACACTCGTTCCTGATAATCTGCTCTTGTAAAGATGCTGCCGATCACCAAATGAACTAGTGAAACGCTCATTCGTCGGGTGAAAGTTGTTCACGCAGGCACCTAAATAATTTGTTGGCACACTACTGCCAACAAACGAGGATGAGGGATGGCCCTACCGATTGCTCATCCTCTGACAGAGCGGATTACAGCATGTAAATTTAGCTTCCTCCTACTCCTCCAGTGACGAGCAGACAGTCGTCGGGAATGAACACTTCCTTCCCAAAATTGCCTGCTTCATCGGGCATTGTAAACCGGTAATTAATATTGTATAGTAACAGGCTAATTATCCTTTAATATGCCTCTGTTTGACGACTCAGGAGGTGCTTTCTGTCCATCATTGATTCCTTGATGCAAAAAAATGCCCCCTTTCTTGCAGGGGCGCAGTAGTGTGCTGAAAAATCTTTTAAAGAGATGCCGAACTTCCTACATGAGTTATCTGTAACAGACCAAAGATCAAGACAGTTATGCTAAAATTTCACAGGTTTATCCATTGAAAACTTCAGTTGAGGTGTGAAAAGACTGACTCCTTTTTTTTTTTTTTTTTTGTCTACAAGAAAACTGACAAAAAAAACAAAAAAAAAACGGAATATGTTATTTCTGCCTAATGTGTGTCGTCCCCCTCATTCAACCGGATTGCAGGAAATATTTAGCCTCCAGAGGGAAAAAAACTTTACGGGAGTAAAAGATTTATTGTTTGTTAATCTGTGTAAAATGCTAGATCTCTGATTTTCTTAAAACAGCCCTGTCATTAGAACAAAGCTTAAAGTGAGGATTTGTGTCCAGTTCTTCCTGTTCCCAAATATATTTATGGGACAGGAGAAGCCATGGATTTAGACGTCTGAGAGTAATGGAGAGGTCTTAGTGTTATTACTCATTCCTTGCTGAATGGTTTTAACCACAAGAATTTCCTTCTAAAAATAATCTTTAAATCACAGGGAGGTGGCTGCAGGGATAGAGCACGGCCAATAACCAACTGTTTCAGTTCATTCCCTCATGCTAGGAATCTGGATGATGTGCTTTCAGGGAGATTGAAGTCTCTTCAAACCTCAGACCTAGAACCCCTTACGTTATTATCCAGCGCTCCTTAAAGCTTAATGACCATCTAGAAATTGCTCCTGTTTCTTTTGCATCGTAAAAACAGAATTCCATATAAGTGACCTCAGTTAGTGTGAATTCTTCAACTGAGCACCTGAAGGCTTTCAGCAGTTTTTCACTCTTCGCAAAAGAAAAACAGTTCTGTTCTTTAATAGTCACTTAGGCTCCATTCACACGACCGTATGTTGTCCGGAAAAAAAGGATCAGTTTTTTTGCGGATTAGATGCTGTCCCATTCACTTCTATGGGGCCCTTTTCTTCCATTGCACAGCTCAGCAAAAAAAATGAAACACGTCCTATACTTGTCAGTGAAAATCAGGTCATGGCCCTATAGTAGTCTATGAATCAGCAAAAAAGCGGAATGCAATCCGTTTTTTTGCGGACATGCTGAACTGTCCTCAAAAAAACAGATCCGCATTTTTGCGGACAGCACACTGTCGTCTGAATGAGCCCTTCATTATAATGAATTAATATTGGGTGTTACCAGTCCTGACACTGTCCTATCAGTATTGACTGCCAGAGGCAGTGTGTGCAGGGACAAGGAACGGTGACACCTAGTTGTCAATTTGGTCATAAATAAACAGAAGGCGTAAAAGAGGATCGGCACAACACAGTTCTGAGAAGATGGTCCAGACTTATTACGTTTAGTAAATACTTGTATTCTCAAACAGTCCAGGTGTGGTGACATGTCCTCTTCAATGAACAATGACCGTTTACCAGTCCTGAACTAATAATGGTGGTAATAAAATGATATGCATTGATTGCCCAATGAGAAATAAAAATGTAAGGCTGGTCTTTGTTATGGTTTTGAATATTCTTTTCTTGATTTCTTTGAAATGATAATCTGGGTGGCCAGTCCACATGTGACTGGTAGCTTTATGAAAAAAAGATTCATTGCACATCCTTGAAAGTTGTTTATGGATTCACGAGGATAAGGAGTCTGGTTTTTGTTCAGGCTCTTTTTCAGTAGTGTCGCTTACAAGCTTCTGTTAAAGCGCTTTCATCTGAACATTGGAGCTTAGGAGGTGAAGTATAGAGGCCAAACACAACGTTTTCTACCCTGAACCATATGCCTGGCCCTTCCAGAGGTAGCCATTTCCTTCTCACCAGTGTCTTGGGCTACTTTCACACCTGTGGTTTTGTATTCCGGTTTTGAGATCCAGCCGGGGATCTCAAAATCGGAGCAAAACTGTTCCGTTTGATTTAATGCACCAGGATGCATCCATTCCTTTAGAATGGGGTTGAATTAAGGCCCCTTTCACATCAGCGTTTTCCTTTCCGTCCTAGAGTTCCGTCTTCGGGGCTCTATAACGGAAAGATACTGATCAGGATTTCCCGAATGCATTCTGAATGGAGAGCATTCCGTTCAGGATGTCTTCCGTTCAGTACGTGAACGTTTTTTGGACGTTGACAAAACCGCAGCATGCTGCGGATTTGTCTCCGTCCAAAAATCCGGAAGACATGCCATAATGCCGGATCCGGAATTAATGCCCATTGAAGAGCATTAATCCGGATCCGGCATTAAGCTAAACGTCGTTTCGGCGCATCGCCGGATCCGACGTTTAGCTTTTTCTGAATGGTAAAGTGTAGTGGGGAGCAGTATACTTACCGTCCGTGCGGCTCTCGGGGCGCTCCAGAGTGACGTCAGGGCGCCCCATGCGCATGGATCACGTGATCGTATGGATCCCCCGCTCCCCACTACTACTATGGCAACCAGGACTTTAATGGCGTCCTGGCTGCCATAGTAACACTGAAAGCATTTTGAAGACTGATCAGTCTTCAAATGCTTTCAGGTCACTTGCGTTGTTACGGATCCGGCGGGCACTTCCGGCGATAGAAGTGCACGCCGGATCCTAACAACGCAAGTGTGAAAGAGGCCTAAATTAAAACCAGATCTTGGCATTAAAATCATTTAAAGTGAGTGACTGATCCGTGACCATTGATTTACATTGTTTCATAAACCAGACTCAACTGAACAATCTGGAATTAATGCATATTGGATTTTTCTCCATTGAGAATGCATGGTGACAAAATGGAAGCGTTTTGCTCTGGTTTTGAGATCCTCTGCTGAATACAAAACCACGGATCTGAAAGTAGCCTTAGTAAAAATGGTAGAAACTAATAGAAATGTAATTCTTGTATAATATATTTGGTTGCCGTTTAGACCCATTTACGCTTTGTGGCTGCTGCATGTGAACAAACCCCTCTCCTTCACTCTCGGCAGCCTATGGCTGCATGAGTGTTTAGATAAATCTGCGATAATACCTCCAAATCATGTGGCTATTAGCCACTGTGGTGTGTGTGCGGTTTAGCTACATGCAGCTGTGGCTTGTACACAATGCCCTAAGGCAGGCATCCTCAAACTGCGGCCCTCCAGATGTTGTAAAACTACAACTCCCACAATGCCATGCTGTAGGCTGATACCTGTAAGCTGTTCAGGCATGCTGGGAGTTGTAGTTTTGCAACAGCTGGAGGGCCGCAGTTTGAGGATGCCTGCCCTAAGGGGACCCATTGCAGAGCCATTTTGCCATGAAATATCCTAATTGTGTAGTCCAACCAATAGTAGACCGTTTTTAAGTTGCCATCATCTATGCCCATTCCTGCCTTATTTCTTAGTGCTCTGTAGTGAAACTATTGGTTCAAACATTACTTGGGAATTTGGCACTATGGACTATAGCAATCCAATTTTCTTCCCGCCTGTAACAATTGTTCCTTCTGGCTGGCGCTCGGACTTGAAAGTAACAGATCATCCCAATAAACAATTAAGGCATTAGATTCATCAAGTGCCAAGCTCCACTACATGACATTTACAAGCCATCGGTAGTCAGCTGGCATAGCATTGTGACTCAACTGGTTGAGGTCTTCTATAAAAAGCAGGTAATTATAGATGAAACCGTGTATCGAGGCATATTTATTCCTCTTGGATTTTTTGAAAATAAAAGTTCACATCCCTTAGCTCCTTAATGCATTTAATAAAATTGTGAAGTATACAACTACATTACCTTTCCACTTCTGCTGAGTTTAAAGTGTTATATTGTAGCTCGGTCTCCCTCCCTCAGAGGAAGGAGTAGAAGAAAAAAGATGACCAGAAGAAGCAATCACTTCTTGCTCAAATGAACTACATGTTCTTCTGAAGAGCTTGCAATCAGCCGGTGGAGGTGGGAAATATGTTCTGCTGTTCTTGACTACTCCACTTAAATGCTTATACAAGTGACAGAATTATGGTTGTTTTCCTCAGATCTGTTACTTAAATTGTCCTAAATAAATGTGCATAATGTCTCATGGAAGTATCAGAAGACTTGCATTCTGTAGTAATATTCCATGCGGTACTCCTCGGAGATTATAGGCATACTAGATGGTCAGTATCGGAGAACATTGCTTGCTACTCTTTACAGCAGATTACACTATACCATATATAATTTACAGCATATAATATTGGCATTAATTACTCATGTATTATAGATGAACCATCATAACGTTTCTATATGGGCTGAATCAGTTCATTTCCTCCTTTTGGGTATACGATTACTCCAGTAGTGTCACTGTGGATCTGAGCAGACCAACATTACATTACGATGGTTAATTCCCATCAGAAACATTAAACACTGCTTGTCGAGAGTATAAAGTTCACCTTGCTATAAGTCATTCATAATTCACAGCAATATGGTCTACTGTGCTGAAATGCTCTCAGACAGGTTGAACGTTAGATGAGTGGTTACCCAAGTTGAGATTTCCCCAATGTGCCTTACTTTTCTAAACCGGCTTTTACATTCCAGCTATTGCAAGCTCACATGCTCATGAAAGATGTATTAGTATACTTCCTTATCTGTTTGTCAGTTGCTTGAGATTTATGGTTATATTAACATATCCTCATGCACTCTCTGGCTGTGCTTAATGGGAGAGATGATTGCAGCACTCTCCATATAACTTGTAATCAATGGGTTGCCACTACTTTTTTGTAGAGGATGAACCTAAAGATCTTTGTTATGGTTTGGATATTTTAGACCATGTATGTGACGGTGGTTAAAATGCAATTCTTGGTCTCATGGAGCACAGTGGTTTAAAGATATTGCGTACAGGTGTAGGACATCTGTAGCCATGCACAAGAAGGTTTCTCGGGGTAGTCTCTGGTTGCTTTCACACTTGCGCTTACATTTTTCGGTATTGAGATCCGGCAGAGGATCTAAATACCGGAGAAAAATGCTTCTGTTTTGTCCCCATTCATTGTCAATGGGGACAAAATTGAACTGAACAGAACATGCTCCAAAATGCATTCCATTCTCATACTGGAGAGCAAACCACAGCAAGCTGCAGTTTTCTTTCCGTCATGGGATGCGGAGCAAGACGGATCCGTCATGACCCACAATGCAAGTCAATGGGGACGGATCAGTTTTCTGACACAATAGAAAACAGATTCGTCCCCCATTGACTTTCAGTGGCGTTCATGACGGATCCGTTTTGACTATGTTAAAGGTAATACAACCGGATCCGTTCATACCGGATGCAGATGGTCGTATTATCAGTAACAGAGTTGTTTTTGCTGATCCCTGCCGGTTCGGGCAAAAACGCAAGTGTGAAAGTAGCCTATGCAATGTATAAAAAAAATTCTGGTGGGACCTCTATAAATGGGTATGAGACCACTCAATGCCTATTCCTTTTGTACCTTAGCTTTTGTGTAAACAGTAATATTGCATATGCATTCTGGTAAGTCGCTCAATAACTGACATGTCAGAACAACCTAAAAAGTGCATCACAGTTTTAAGAAAATGTAGCACATACAGTATTTGAATCTTTTTTTTAAAAAAAAGAACCACCTATCGTTCACTGGAGGATGGTGCATGCTGGCAGAGTAACGTTTTAGGCTGGCAAGATGTGTTTTCAAAGTTTTAGCTTTTCGGCAAGGCATTTCATCACGAGTGGTGGCTTTGTCAGGCCACAGATACGTTGTTGTTAATGTATGTGGTCTGATGAAACGCCTTCCCAAATGGCTAATAAAACTTTGGAAATACATCTTGCCTGCCTGACAAGTTACTCTGCCAGCAAGTGCCATTCTCCAGTCTCTTTACTGTTACGATCCCATGACGGTGCTTTTCACCAACCAGATCTAGAGTCGGCCGTAGCTGTTCCCTCATAGTTTCTACGTGTTCCTCCAGCATTGTGCCTGTGTCAGCAAGACCACCTAGGTGAGCAACATAGTGAACAGCAAAGCTCCCAATTATCCTGGGGATCCTTCGCTATTGGCGAGCCCTATGTGGGTTTTTTCAGTCTTCATATCCATCACTGACACATCTTTATGTGAAATATAATTAGTTACAGTGAATTTTTAATAACCTACTAAAGACTGCATGGAATGTAAACTTTATAGAACAAGCAATGGAGAGGCTAGGGATTGGCACAGCCATGTATAATAACCATGCGAATACACTAGGTAGTCACTATTGCTCTAAACAGCCATGGAAAAGGAACAGACTTGGACTCTACCGCTTTAAAGGGAATTTCCACCTAAAATAAGGCACTTTACTGATGTTTGGTCCCTGACATTTTTGCAAAAGTGACAATCGGAAGTACAGCCATGCGAGTTGTCACTTTTGAATTCACGTCTTTGAAAGTGAGAAGCTGACAAAATAGCAACGGTTTCATACGGATGGAACTCTAATTCAAGATGGCTACCACTATTGTGGCACTTCCTGTACGGAAAAATAAAATTATCACCACAAAAAGGCCAACATTTTTGTAAGTAAAATTACATTGTCAAACTTTGACTGTTGCGGAAATGTCTTGTGTGCCAATTACGTTTTAGGTAGATATTTTATTTCTTTAGCCTCACCTAACTAAATCTGGCTACGTACCTTTAGGGTCCAGTCACACGTTCGCAACTGTTTTGTGGACCGCAAATTGCAGATCCGCAAAACGCGGACACCGGCCATGTGTGTTCCGGAACAGATGAGGACGTTTGAATTGACCCTAAGGCTGTATCCACATGTGACTGAAAATTCAGTGGAAAACGTCCACTGCAGTTTGTCACAAACCACATGAATTGCATTTAGATTTGGTCACGATAATGGAGAAAGTGAAATCAGCAGCATAAATTGACCTACTGCAGACTATAAATTGCGCCACAGGTCAATTTACGCTTTGTATTGTCCAGTTCTTCAGATTTGCAGCGCAAAAATTTGCAATGACAACATGCCTCTCCACTGGTTCACATGCTTATTTTATTTTCCTTCTAGACTTCCCACCCATGCTCTTGGTGTCTGTGACCAGTCCTTGTGAATTGGCAGGTTGACTGTGTCATCTAGCCATTGACACTAGGCAGTGGCGACCATTGGGGGAGGGGGATGGGCAAGGGTTCTTGAAGGAAAAAATGCTGGAGCAAGTGGATAGATGGCTGTAAAGGTAAGCAGCCAGTTATAGTTCTGTGAAGACGCAACAGGTCCTCTTTAAGAAAAATTCTGCATTAATGTAACAGGCCCAAGCAAGGTGTGACCATTTGTATATGGCGTTCTACTTCGTTTGGCCCTCTATTTAGGCAGCAGTTACCTTCGTCCTGAAGTGCTCCCTTCCTCGGGTTGCAGTTGCACCCTTCAGACGCGTGAAGCCTTAATTTGTAAGGGAAGACATGCAGGTTTTACTCTGGAATCTATTGGACTTTTGGGTGTGGCTGTAAAATCAGAATGGCGTGTTGCCGGCTGTAACTTACAACCTGGTCAGACAGTTAAAATGCAATGCTCCACAGATGTTCAATCAAGCTGGCATTAGCATGATTTAACAACCAGCTAGGGGAACCCGTGCATATTTAAGCACTGAATTCTTGCCTTTGAAGTCGGCACTTGAAAAATCCAGTTTGAGGCATGCAGCTGTGTACCTGGATCTCAGCTGCCCCGATGTCCTGTTCTTGTTATTTCAATGAGAATATGTTTAATGGCTTCTGTTTTCAGAGCCTGGTTATAATTCAGCATTTTCCGAGTATTCGGTATGATTATCTGGAGCTCACCCTTGCTGCACTGCAGCAAATATGCAGCCTGAGAAGAGAGTGCAGTATAGATTTCTGGAGCGATCGCAGGGGATGATAATCTAACCCCACACTGCCCCCAGCTCAGACATTCTTGCATATTTTACATTGTGGCTGCAAAGTTTATTATAGTTAACGCCATCCAGAGATGTCTGGCCGATCTTAGATATATATCCAGACTCTGGCTCGACTAAACAAGAAGCTATTTTTTACGGAAAGTGAAACGAGGGAATGTGAGCCCTACGTTCTGAGAGTAAGATTATTTCTATAACTTTGTCATTGGAATGAGCCAAGTGATGGCGCGCAACTATTCCCAGAGCTACAGCTTCTCACTTTATTTTGTGAGTTGCGTGTAGATAGTGCGGTATATGGTACTAATGTACGGTTTAGTCATGTGGTAACTATGGCAACTATATGCTGCAGGGCCCCTGCTGACTGCCGCTAGAAGCACTCCTGCGCCTGTAAGGATGCCCCTGGTTTGTGTTAACCATGTTAATGATGCCCTCGTGCTTCTTTTCACAAAACACATTGTCACTATTCTTTTCATCATGCCTGTGCCTCAACGCTCGGCTGCAGGAATGGGAGTCTCTGCGGTATGCCGCGCCAGCGCTAATCCTGAGTGATAAATGGAGGCATATCTTGTGTGACTCGTGTTAGTCGATGTGCATCTTTTGTGCAAACAAAATTCCCTGTATACCACATGGGGAGCAAGTTTTATATTTTAATGGCGAAAAACTTGGATACATGACTGATTTACTGGTTAAGCTGCAGATGTGGGGCTCGAACAGCCAAATTTTACAGAGCATACCCTCACAGAAGTCTTTGGACCCTACTGTGCAATAAATCTTCATACCGAGGCGTATGGAATCTTTTCCCGACTGATTCTGTATATGCGCTGGTATTCTCCCCTGTGACTATATCTCATGAAACCTGAATGGCAGCACACAAGCTGTGGGGTTCCATACTGTTCTAAATGTGTAAAAATTGAAATGCGTTTATACACTAAATCCCTGAAGAACTTTAGAGCATGGAAAAGTTGGAATATTTGTTCTTCTATGGTATGTGCAGGTGTAAAACTTTCATTTTTATTTTTATTGCGCAGGTATATTCCTCACGCTAGAAGCAAATGTTGTAAAACTAACAATGCGCTCTCGCGTGGCGGTTTCCATATTTCCCGTAGGACTGCATGGAGCAGCAGCATGTATGCTTGACTGCTGTTTCATACAGCTTATCATTGACATTCTGGTTAGGAGTAGAAGAAATCTTGGGTTGCACCAGGAGAACATCAACTAATATTTGTGAATTCTTTTAGAGGGGTGATGTCTACTGCTGGGACATGCTACTTTATGAACCAAAGGGAGCACTTGCACTAACTAAATACCCCACAGCCTGGCAAAGTGTCCATTTCAGAGGTGGAAACCTTTTTGCTTATCTGTTATTTATGAGCTGTAACAAGTTTTACAAGAAGAAACGCAACTTATCACTTCCTTTCTTGTCAAAAAATATAGACTTCAGTAGAAGGACAAAGTGAAGACGTTACAAAGCCATTCATTTTCGTCTTCTTTTGCTTGATATTCAAACAAGTTAATTACCACTAATAAGCATCTATAATAACGATTCATTTAACTCCAGAACTCCTGGTTAAGATTGAGCAGAGTCTTCAGTGTAATAAGGTTTCCTGGCTTTGGTCCTCAAAGTACCCCCTATAGATTAATTGTGGCCAGAGTGGACTTCCGGTGGCACGCATGGACTAATGTTAGTACAGATCCGGCAGGCTGTTCTCCTGCCGGACCCTGCTAATGTGAAAGTAGCCTTACCTGGATGTGGGCTTTCTCCATGTCTTCCGAAGACTTTTTAAGTTTTTTTTTTTACCCTTTTTCTATCCATGCGAGCAGTGTGTAGCTATCCAGAAACCTCCATATGTAACCTTTTATTTTCATGTACAAAATCTACGCAGATTCCTTGGGACTGGCTGTAAAACGTATCTTTCCGTCGTCGGGGCTCTATGCCGGAAAAATCCTGATCAATTTTATCCCCATGCATTCTGAATGGAGAGAAATCCGTTCAGGATGCATCAGGATGTCTTCAGTTCAGGACCGGAATGTTTTTTGGCCGGAGAAAATACCACAGCATGCTGCGCTTTTTGCTCCGGCCAAAAATTCTGAACACTTGCCGCAAGGCCGGATCCGGAATTAATGCCCATTGAAAGGCATTAATCCGGATCCGCCTTAGCTAAACGTCGCTTTGGCGCATCGCTGGATCCGACGCTTAGCTTTTTCTGAATGAGTTACCATGGCAGCCAGGACGCTAAAGTCCTGGCTGCCATGGTAAAGTGTAGTGGGAGAGGGAGCAGTATACTTACCATCCGGCGGCTCCGGGCGCTCCAGAGTGATGTCAGGGCGCTCCATGCGCATGGATCACGTGATCCATGCGCATGGGGCGCTCTGACGACATTCTGGAGAGCCCCGGGAGCCACACGGGCGGTAAGTATACTGCTCCCCACTACTTACTATGGCAACCAGGACTTTAATAGCATCCTGGCTGCCATAGTAACACTGAAAGCATTTTGAAGACTGATCAGTCTTCAAATGCTTTCAGGTCACTTGCGTTGTTACGGATCCGGCGGGCATTTCCGGCGACGGAAGTGCACGCCGGATCCTAAGAACGCAAGTGTGAAAGAGGCCTTATAAGGCCTCTTGAACACAACTGTCTTTATTTGCAGTCTGCAAGACATGGATACCGGCCATGTGCATCCTGCATTTTTCTATCCACAGGCGCTTCAGTATGTTTTAAATGCAAAACAGACAAGACTAGGGAATGTTATTTTTATATATATATATATATATATATATATATATATATATATATTATATACAATATACACATACACACACAGCCGCAGAACAGACATGGTGTGCTGTTCGCATCTTTTGCGGCCACGCTAAAATGAATGGGGTCTGCATCCAGCACGAAAAAATTCAGATCGGATGCGGACCAAAACCACGGTTGCATGCATGATGCCTAAATCTCATGAGGTGTACGTAAACAGAATATTTAGATACATTTTAAATGATTATGTATGTAGTGACTATATTTAAGCAATATGCACTTATTAGAAGATTGCAGTCTTTTATTTAAGGTCCTCTCCCAGTTATTACATAGTCCTTGATTGGAAAGTACTTGGGTTTAGAAGGCTGCATGTGGCACTTCTTTACAGTCTTCTATGTGAAATGTGAGAATTATAAATGCATGCATATGTGTATAAAATATGTAGATACATATTGCTATGTAGAGACTTGCATCAAGTAGGGTTCAGATTTTGCATATCTTGGTAAATGTCATGTAAAACCCGTGGCAGATTTTTGTCAGCTTATAAGTGACGGGCAGAGAACAGAAAGGAGTTCTGTTAATTATAGCCTTGGTAACAGACTCAACAGCCAGAACATTAACCCTTCTACTTCTAGAGCTTTCATGTACTGAGGCCTGAGTAAAAACAATATTGTTTTGGTGGCTCTATGCCCAAATATGTGGAGCTTGGGAATGGGGCCATGACTGTGTACACAAACAATAGCAATGAGCTACCTTCAGACAGAGAGATAATGGGAAGAGTAGTCCTAAAAATACAAGCACCTCCCCGGTTGATTGTGTGGAGCAAGGTTGTTTAGCTTTTATACTAAAATTAAATTTATATGTTATAGTGGCCCTGTTGGCATGATCAACCCTATTAAACCAGGCATACTGCCTAGTAGGGTTGACCATGCTGATTAAAACAATATATTTCTTTACTCTGTACCTGTTGGTGAGATAAGTGGACTTTTATCTGTATGCAAATTAGCATTTCGAGCATCGAGTGGCCCGGCTGTAGCGTTTCGAGCACAGCCACAGCAATACCCTGGTGCTCACAACACTCTCTCCAACAGTTGATTGACAGAGCAAGACATCTCATCTTGCCCTGTCTTCTGCTCCGTGGCTTTTCAACTCGGCAGTACTCATCTGTGCTCCACCTCCTCTTCCGGCTTCAATGACTCCATTGGCGCCCATGTAGCTGCACTGTTTGGCAAGCAGCAGTAGATCTTTAGAGCAGGTGCCGAATTGGTGAGCCACAGTGATGTCTTGTCCTGTCAATCAACTGTATTTGGGGGAAGAGGGGGGGGTTAGAATGTTAGGCAAGCATAGGGACATTGCTGTAGCTGTGCTCAAAGTGCTACAGCACACCCCTCAGTGCTCCAAATTCTAATTTACATACAGATAAGTCAATTTACCTCGCCCACGCTGATGGGAACAGAGTTATTTAGGGCTCGTTCACACTAGCGTTTTTGTTTTCCGGCATAGAGATCAGTTGTCGGGTCTTTATGCCGGAAAAATCCTGATCAGGATTATCCCAATGCATTCTGAATGGAGAGAAATCCGTTCAGGATGCATCAGGATGTCTTCAGTTCAGGACCGGAACATTGTTTGGCCGGAGAAAATACCACAGCATGCTGCGCTTTTTGCTCCAGCCAAAAATCCTGAACACTTGCCGCAAGGCCGGATCCAGAATTAATGCTCATTGAAAGGCATTAATCCTGATCCGGCCTTAAGCTAAATGTCTTTTCGGCGCATCGCCGGATCCGACGTTTAGCGTCCTAAAGTCCTGTTTGCCATGGTAAAGTGTAGTGGGGAGCGGGGGAGCAGTATACTTACCATCCGTGCGGCTCCCGGGGCGCTCCAGAGTGACGTCAGGGCGCCCTACATGCATGGATCATGTGATCCATGCGCATGGGGTGCTCTGACGTCATTCTGGAGCGCCCCGGGAGCCGCACGGACTGTAAGTATACCACTCCCCACTACTACTATGGCAACTATTTAATAGCGTCCTGGCTGCCATAGTAACCTCAAAGCATTTCGAAGACTGATCAGGATCCTGATCAGTCTTCTAATGCTTTCAGGCGACTTGCGTTCTGACGGATCCGGCGGGAAGTGTGAAAGAAGCCTAAAGAAATATCATTTTAGTCAGCATAAGCCCAGTCTGTCTGGCTTAATAGGATTGATTATACTGACAGGGCATACTTTTGCCTTATTAAAAATTATATGTATTTTTATTTATTTTTTATTTCTAAGGGTAAGTTGGAGGGGAAGGAATAGCATTTCACAAATACAACCTCTTTCAGAGTGTATGCTACTTTTTTTTTTTTTTTTTACTAAGTCTGTTTTTACTGTGAATTCTGGGATATAGGAACAAATTGGCTTGAACAATGGCCAAGTCAATAAATGATTTACTGTGTAATGGCAATGATGAAAGACATGCACATACAACAGCTGTTTACATGCTTTTAGATGATACAAGAATCACTTGGGGCAGAGCCTACCAAGATCTGACCCGAGCGAATGCCCAATATGGTAGACCTCTGATATGCAGGGAGTATTTATACTCCATGGGCACAGAATATTCCAAACCATTGTTACAGGTGTGTTGTACGCAAGTGTTCACAAATGCAGCTGGAATTTGGCATTGAAGATTTGTCTGTTAGACGTTTAGAAGTGGTAGAAACAAAAAAATAAAAAATTTGGCCTTTCATACAGTGTCTAACACAACAGTATGCTTCCACTACAAGACCAGGGCTGTAGTCAGTAAGCAAAACTTCTTTCGACATTGTCATAAATGGCTCATTTATATTAATTAGTCAAAACAAATTTGGTCCAGGTTCCCCTCACTGTTTAGTTTTCCATCAGAAGAACAGAAAAATAACTGTGACGTCCGGGAGAAAGCAGGAGGCAGGCGGCGCTGGGCTCCAGAAACGTTAGTAACAGCCCCGTGGGCTCCTTACTAGCCTCATTTACATATATAATAGTTGTTTGGTTTGTTTTGCCTAAATAAAAGCCCTCAGAGCTATAAGGGAATGTATATTGTGGCTGTGCTAGCGGCGATCTAGCAGCACATGTCAGCAGCTCTATAGGCAAAATCCAGGTGACAGAGTGCCTTTAAAAAAACATGTTCAACATTGGGGCCAATAGCAAGGAAGCTGAACAAGGGTCCGTCCTCAGGAATAGTTTGACGGATGATGTCAAATTTGATTTAATTAGAACTGATTTGATAAATTGGGGTCTTGGCATAATAGAACATAACATATGATTACAATTTCTAATCGTTCCAAAATTCCTAAGAATATAAATATGGAAGGTGTTCTGCATTCAATAAATCAATTATACAATATTATATTTAATAATATTATGAAGCCGGAGTTTGAAATGAAACCTTTCCACCTCCAACCCTTATCCTTCACAGCCCTGTACAAGACGTACAGATTGCAAGGGGAGAGAGGTTTGTATCACTGTATACATTCCACAATCTCCATGTGATTTATATGTACTCTTATATCTAGGGGTTGTCAAAATGAATGTTATTTAGGGTTATGGCATAAATGTAAACATTCATTATCATTGCTTGTGGTCTCCCCTAGATACATACGTTGCCGATTACCTTCAAATTTGTCACAGAAACGCAGCATGTCAAAATAATGTTCACTGCTGTGTGCATGTGGTCTTACAGACAACTATTAAACCGTGTTGCCTTTCCCTTCCTGGGGCAACTTTCAGTGTATTGTAGAACGTGATTATAGTGGAGCCACTTTATAGCTTCAGATACAGAAAAAAAAACTAAGGCTGCATGTCAAAGCCACTACATGGTACCTAGAATTGGTCAGCCCACTAGCATTGGTTACTGCAGTTCCTGGTGCCCATACACATAAGGTGCCGAGTTTGCATGTATTTTCAATGAGATGGTATTAAGCAGCTTTACATAGACAATAGACTATTTCCTGTGGGAACAAAGTTGAAACTTTAAAGGGGTTGTCTGAGATTTTTTTTTAAACTGATGACCTATCCAGAGGAAATGTCATTAATAACTGATCGGTGGGGGTGCGACATCCGGGATACCTGCTATTCAGCTGTTTGAGAAGACACCAGTGCCCACAGTAGCCCCATTGTCTTTTCTGCTCACCATGCACAGCGCCGTACATAGTATAGTGGCTGTGCTTGGTATTGCCGCTCAGCCTCATTCATTTCTATGGGGCTGAGCTGCGCCTGGGTCACGTGATTGATGTGTGATGTCACAGGGCTAGTTAAAGCTGTGAGAAAGCTGGTGCCTCTTCAAAGAGCTGATGGGTGGGGGTCCATGGTGTCGGACCCCCACAATCAGTTAAAAAAATCTCTGAGAACCTTTTAACATGCCTGATCCTTCTTATCCCTCACATCTGCTCTTAGGGAGAAGTCACAACTGCAGTTATATGCAAAAAGTCGCCTAGTCTGATTTGAAATCATGGATTTGATCTACTTTCATGTAATGTCTACGGGCACCCTTAGAGGGGGACTTTAGGCGTTTATCACTCCCACTAAACGGAATTCTGCACTTTTCTACTTCTGCATGCACAGCACTGAGAGACGTAATTCCCCCTAGCGGTTTGTGTCTTGCCTCATCTACGATTCCGTACAATGTTCCAGTTATTTGGAGCCGTACAAGATGGCCGACAGACTTGTATGGGACACTACTGTATCTGTCCAGTCCCATACACAGGTTTCTTCTGATGGGATTGCCATGTACGTCTTGCTATAGTCCACAACTCGGATATCTTCTCTACTGCTTATGTTTCACAAACTTTAGTGATCATCATACTGTCGCATCGTTCTTTATAAAAGAAAAATGTTGACTAAAAAGAAATAGAAAAAATAAAAAATAAAAGACCCTCAACCGCCATCCTGGTTCATAGACTGTGTATGGAATCGTCCTCAGTAAATTTCCCCGACTGTATGAAGAGCGGCTGACGGGTATACCTGCGATTTATATACAGCGCTGCGGAATATGCTGCTGCTATATAAATATTGGGAAACGTGATAAATCCATCTTTTTTTTTAATCTGTTTATGTATTATGGTGGTTGTTCGCGATTTGTTAAAGCAAAAAGGCCAAATTCAAGAGCTTGTCTTCTGACTTAGATAAATGGCTCCCATTAGTGGCAGGTTGTAGTTGCTTTGGCTCTAGCAAACCTTTGTCCTTTGACTAAAATGAGTTGTGTGTGGGTTTTTCCTGCCTCGGTAATAGATTGTGTTGTGGAGAGTTCAGTGTTTGTATTTTAATATTAGCAGTAAGGCAGTGGCATATTTACGGTGCTTTATGTGATAATAGTGGTAACACTGGAATCTCTTAAAGTGGCTGAGTACATTGGTTTCCTTGGCTGTGACCTTGAGCAGGTTTCTAGCAGCGCTTCTACTGCCCTCATGTGGCCACTGTGCTGTATGTTCTCGTATCTGAATTCTACATAGGACAACCTTTTACCGGGGTAATGTGGTGGTGAAAAAGCTAAGTAGTTACTGAATATTGTGAAAAAACACAGCTTTTTGTCCTTATGGAGTTCAGCCTTATGGTCTAGTTGTATTACTGTAGAATAGAATTGGTCTTCACAAAGCCTTTACAATGGCAGCAGTTAAGTCGCACGTAGTGTGTTGACCACTAGTTATTTCAGCCTCACTGAACCCCCTCATGCTCCGTTTTTAGGTTGGAGGATAATGGGAATCCTTCATCCAGAACGTCTGATACAGTCTCCAAGCGATATATTGCAAGTGGGCCTAATACAAGGAGATTTTGTAATGGTAATTTGATGGCTGTATGTGCTTTCTGCACTCCAATAAGTGCAGTGTCCATTAAAATCTATACAGGCATCTGTGGGTCTTAGCAGCTGTAATGCTACCCCACAGCTTGGGGAAAGTTATCACTGACTGTCTAATTTTCATAATACTGAAAATGTTATAATTATGTTGGATAATAGTAACTTTTTTTTTTTTTTCCTTTTATAGGATTTGAACTTTTGTACCAGCCAGAAGTTGTGCGTCTCTACTTATCCATACTGACTGAAAGCCAAAACTACAACACCTTGGAGGCAGCAGCGGGAGCATTGCAGAATCTGAGCGCTGGCAACTGGACTGTAAGTGGTCACTTAACCCATCTAAATCAGGGGCAGCCAGTGGTGGCCTCCATAGATGATGGGTGCTTTATACATGTTCTCTCTTCCAATACGCTGTTCGACCCTTTTACTCTTATAACTTTTAATGTGATATATGCAAGAACCTCAGCTGCAGAATGATGCTGGAACCCAGTCTCTTCCATTATGAATCCGCTTGCCTTTTAAGCTTGTATTTGTCAAGGCAAACCACAGTGAAGGAACTATTTCTGAAAGGGCCCACCAGAGGAAGGGATTCTGAGGACCTACTTTCTGTGTATACGGGACGTGGGCATGTCCAGTTACTTCTATTACCACTACACATGTAGGACCTATTATTAGTAAGGACATAGACTGCACAGGGTTCCTGTGCAAGAAAAGGATGGGTCCCCTTCTATGTAACCTCTAGTTAGTTTAGAGTGAGGCGCTCGTTGTGAGCTCATTTTTAGCAAGTTGTTTAATGGTGTCCCATCTTCTTTGACCAGTTGTAATCCATCTAACTCCTGTCATGATAGTTACAGATCTTTTAAATTCAATGAAGTAGACATTAGGATGCGTTGTTGTTCTCTTGGTAAAATATTGCCGGTCGCTTTTACGTACACAATATGCTAGAGTTTAGGGGCCCTATTGTATAAGGAAGGAGTTCATTAATGTGTCAGACTTTGGTCCACCAAAGGTTCCTTGGGACCATTCTTTGTCATTTATTGTAGATGTGTATATCCAACACTGAGAAGACAAGTGAAAACATAGTCTGTAGCGTTGGGTATATACGAATGCAGTTTCTTGGCTTGCCATTCTACAGTGTAAAGTAATGATTCCATATACAGTGTACCATGCTTCCCTCTACAGATTCTCCTGATCTTAACAATATCTTAATCTGTATTTTAGTGGTCTACCTATATCCGTGCTACAGTCCGGAAAGAGAGAGGCCTGCCCGTGCTTGTTGAGTTGCTTCAGTCAGACTCTGACAAAGTAGTCAGGGCTGTTGCCATTGCTCTGAGGAATCTTTCCATGGACCGGCGCAACAAAGATTTGATTGGTAAGTGCTGTTCCAGTTAGTGGTATTGTCTGTCAGATTTATTTCAATAGTTTAGTCCACACATGGCGCCATTGTAGCTCAAACTGACCAAATTGTACCTGAAGGATTTCTGAGGTTCAGGAAAGCAGATCTATTAAAATGCCAGTGTCCTCGGATTATGTATTATGATCTGTGCTAAATATGCTTCTAATATATGGAGAATACATTTTTCCTTTATGAAAATGCCACGAGCTACAAGAAAATGTATTTTCCACATATTATGTAATTCTGTTTACTTTAGCATATTTTTCCACTTTCTGCAGAGTTTAGATTTTGCTCCATAATGTGGCTGAATTGAAAAGAGGCAGCGATTTCAGCTGTAGCACAATGTACAGAATGTTTTTCATATTTATGTGCATTACATTCCCATCAGATGAAAAGGTAGCTGCCAGGTTTCCAAGAAGTGTTATGGAAGCCAGTGCTGAAATATTAATATTAAAGAGAATAGCTCGGAAAAGAGGATAGCCATATTTTTATAGCTAGCAAATATTTTAATATTGAAAATCGGGGCTTCAGGGATGTAAAGTGCATAAAGAATGACTATTGGTGCATCGTAGGATAGATTCTGTGTCCTGAAGTATCTGATCATTTTATGACCTTGTGACGTCAATCAAGTGGCTTTGCTCTCTTTGTCCATCAGGTAATTATGCCATGGGACAGCTGGTCCGAAACTTACCTGGAGGACAACAGCGTCCTGCTAAGAATCTGGAAGAGGACACTGTGGTTGCAGTGCTGAACACTATCCATGAAATAGTCACCGATAGCTCTGAAAATGCCCGTTCTCTCATCCAAACACAAGGAATTGAAAAACTCATCACTATAAACAAATCGAGGTAATTTAAAAGTATATTTACATTATAGGGGGGGGGGGAAGGGTGCAGCCTAGCAGTAGACTTAATCTGTAGCCAGAACGCCATTTTCCTGTACAGTGAAGCCGTTTCAGGATTAACTCTCCGTAACTCACTCTTGGCTGTTTTAAATCCCCACTGGACTGGAAATGGTGAGGTCCTATGTCTGCATCTGCCGGTCACTGGCTCTAAACAGCACATCATACAATAGATATATAAATTATATATATCCATTTTATCTAATCTCTGTATAATCTAAATCTAATGTACCCTCACATACAGAGTTGATCACTGCAGCCTTTACACTAAGCCAGGCATGTCCAAACTCTGGCCCTCCAGGTGTTGCAGAACTACAACTCCCATCATGCTCTTCTGTAGGTTGATAGCTGTAGGTTGTCCAGGAATGATGGGAGTTGTAGTTTTGCAACATCTGGAGGGCCGGAATTTGGACATGCCTGCACTAAGCGCTCCTGTGGGCCCGTTTCTACACAGTTTGTCAGTGCAATGTGAACTTACAGGCTCTTAGAGAGACTGTGACCAGACTGCAGATCCACTGTATCTGTAACATAGCAGACAGATATCAACTTGCTATTAGCTATTCAGAAAGAATTTTACATTCCAGACAGATGAGTTTATTTTTTTTTGAGGGGGGAGCTACAGATGCCGTGCATAAGGATCTAAGAGCAGTGTAAAGTTTTTATATATATTTTTTTTTAATGTTTGCAAAAATGGATGTGCCTGTGACAGTGTATCAATCTGTGCAATTTGATGATAATGACGCCTGGGATCTTCTGCCACTTTTTTAGTCAGTCTCCAAGAGAGGTGAAAGCTGCCTCCCATGTCCTACAGATGATTTGGAGCTACAAGGAACTTCGTAATTCTCTTCAAAAAGAAGGGTGGAACAAAGCAAACTTCCAGGTAAAGACTTATTATTGTGGGTGGGTTTCTAAATATCACCACCATCTTTCAGGGTTGTCGCTAGGCCTGGGCCCAGGATTACAAGCATATTGGCCAGAACATCTAGCCAGCACATATTTTTCTTCATTGTTGGGCAGTTTCTTTTATTGCTTCAACTAAGCCACAAGTACTGGGCTGCTGGGTGTCTCCAGATGAGTTTAGCCTGGGGCACATTAAGCCTATAATTAGTGGCTCCATTACATGCCAGCCCTGCACTGGTGGCTTATTATGAGCATATAAAGCAGGACTTGTAGTTGGCTCCGCCCTATAG
The DNA here is from genome assembly GCA_033119425.1 of Bufotes viridis. Classification (NCBI taxonomy): domain Eukaryota; kingdom Metazoa; phylum Chordata; class Amphibia; order Anura; family Bufonidae; genus Bufotes; species Bufotes viridis. The sequence continues at coordinate 168,449,506 of CM065589.1, forward strand.
GCATAGCTAGCAGCCAAAGACGACATTCCAGACAGAACGAGTAGATTACAGAGCTGCTGCTTCCTGTCCTGCTCACCAGTGCTTGTACCAGGGTTTAAAAGTGTTTGTGTAAATGGCCTCTGCCAGCACAGCAGGAACCAGTGCCAGTGTGATTCTATGGAGGAGGGAACACAGAGAATTGCTCTTCTACCATGTATGTTTATGGGACCTGTCAGTGTTTTACATGATGCAGTGCTTGTAGGAGGTGAACATATACTGTGAGTGGATGAGATGTGCCCAAGGGTAGGTATTGGGGGGAGGTGTGTATATATGTGTGTGTATGTATGTATGTATGTATGTATGTGTGTGTGTATATAAATATATATATATATATATATATATATATATATATATATATATATATATTATTTATTTATTTATTATAGTTTAGTAACAGCACCGGCTTTGCAGATAGTGGGTGCAGGCCCACAGGAATAGCCAGTTCCTACAATATAATAAAAAAATAGAGCAGCACTCCAAAGTAAAATGAAAAAACAAGTTGTTTATTTACTCATAGGTGCACAAGTGACATTTTGGTCCCAACTGAGAAAGGTTTCAGTTGGGACCGAAACGTCGCTTGTGCACCTATGGGTAAATAAACGACTTGTTTTTTTTATTTTACTTCGGAGCACATTTGGGCAAGCTTTAACCCTGAACTCTGGAGCTTGCACCCGCTCGTATCTATTTATGATCCATGCTGCTGTATTGGCTTGGTAGCATGGAGCTACTGAAGGAAGTCATGGGTCATGAGCTGGCCTGGTGGGTATATAAAATGTGCCATAGGCTGTCTGCACACACATCCCTTGTTGCTGTCATGGGTAAAAAGTGCCTATCTGCGTATAAAAAAAATAAATAATTGGAATCTGAAGTGGGCTTTGGTCCACTCGGTACCAAAACCCACTTTGGATTCCTATTTTAAAATAGTTTTGAAAACACAGACAGGAATACTGTAGTAATTCACCGAAGTCCCTCACGACTGGATGAGACAAAGTTTGGCTGCACTGAGCCAATAGGGAAACCGCATTAACACTGAAGTTTTTGAACGAATTGACTTTGAAACTATGACCTGAAGCTTCTCTCTCTCTCTTTTTCTCTCTCTCTCTCTGAAAGTGGCCTTAGTGGAAGATTCCAGAACAATATAAGTGGGCCAAGCAAACAGTTGATCATCATATCTATTATATCTTTCATCTTTAATATCATTAATATGTTGTACCACTTGCCCGTCGGTCATTTAATAAAGTTTACTTTTAAATGTATTTTAATCACCCCTTCTCTTGTATATCTTTCAGTCTGCCACATCAACGCTGCCAAAAGGATCCAAAAATAATGGAAAGTCTGGATTTGATGACAGCACACTTCCTCTGGTGGATAAAAATCAAGGTGAGAGAAATGGTACAACAAATATGTACAGCTGAGCCACAGATTTAATGTTTTTATGGGACTTGGCAATTGCACAGTATTGCTTATAAAGCCGCAGGGGTCTGCAGTGTAGCAGAGCTCTATTGAATTCATTGATGAGTCTGACTGCATAGCTCAGAGAAACAGGAATTTCTAAGCTATGAGCCAAAGAGCTGTAGGGCTCAGAAGAGCGTTTAGAGCCCTGGTTGGGATCCCAGCACAGGTCCTCCATAGTCTCAAATTTCCTTAAAGGAAATCTGTCATCAGAAAATTACTTATTGTTTAAATCAAGGTTTTTATGCTAAATGTTTTTGTTGGTTGTCATCATAATCCTGTCTGTGATGAAAATTTACCTGTACAGAACACAAGTCTCAACGTTGTTAGACCTAAGGGCCAGTGCGAAAAACTGCGCAATTTTAGTTTTGTTTTTTTTTTCTTTTCTGATGAAGCATTCCGGTTAACAGACAAAAATGTGCATATTCGCTCTTGGGCTTAACTGTCGTCATTGTTTTATATTTATTCAACACTCTTAAAAATCCGTAGTTTGTGAATATGTAAAATATCAGAACATATATTAAGGGGCTAGTGACAAGATATTTATGGAGTAGAGGTGTGACCAGGGGCGTAACTACCATAGCGGCAGTTCATGCGACTGGTATGGGGCCCAGGGCAAGAAGGGGCCCAGTTGGGATCATCCCCTCTTCTGCTGGAGGTGAAAACTTGGTCAGGACTCTACCACCTTTTAGCAAATGAGGCAGTGGGAAAATGGCCCAAGGGTATTTGAAAGGTGTTTAGGCGGAAACCCTTCTGTCCTGTGTGTGTGTGTGTGGGGGGGGGGGGCTGTTTTGGTCCTAGTTATGGGGCCCTTACTTCTCTATGTACCCATTGGGTGTAAATTTTTTCTGTTACAAGTTTGCAACATTGTTTGCTCATTTTCCAAATCCTGAAAAAGCAACACCCCTACTGAACCAAACTCGCTGCATCATAGGACTCCATGATGCTGTCAGTTTGGTTTCATGAAGCCGCAGCCAGTCCAGGATATGTGGCACGCACACAGACTGCTTTTCCCGGACCCCACTTACCCATGTGAAATTGGCATTCAGCTGATAATTAGGTGCTCCTGCTACCTTACTGCGGGCTATAGGTGTTGGGTCCTGATTCATAGCCCCTGTAATTTTCCACTCATGAATGAATTCTCCAAGAAGGTTTCACCGTTTATCCCACCGGTAGCTAGTGCTTCCAAACAATCCAGGTGAAGGTTAGAAAATATAAATGGGGAATGTTATTTGTTATGGACATACCCATCATTTCTCTGTACTAGTTTTTATACCGGAGTCCCAGCATTGAGCTCAGACTACACACTGTGTTAAATAAAATGTGACCTGTGTAGACTTGCTGCAGTATCTACCTTCTACAGCAGGCACACTAGTAACATTACCCTTTTCCAGTATTGATCCTGCGGCTTATTGCTGTACGTTGTGTATTGCAATATGTCACACTGCCTTAAATCAAGACTTGGGCAGCGCAGACGTATTTCAGTAGTTATTAATGGATTTGCCATATTCCTTGTATGCCTTGTTGTCTGCACCTTTTTGTAAGCGGAAACATCTTTGTAATTCAGTAATGGTTGATTTAAATAGTCTTCTCATGTGTTACAGGAAACAAGAAGTCTGGAAGCCGTGACATGATCCCCATGGGGGAGCTTGGCCCTGGTAAGCGAACAATGGACAAGACCAGTGAAGAAACCGTGCACAGAAGTATTCCCCATCATCTCTTTATATAGAATTCTACGTTTTCTTGTATTCGCTTTTGTTAGCGTCCATGCATATGGCGGGCTCCTTAGTATGGAGCCTCTCAGCCTCCGTGGATTGCCGTACAGGTTAATAGATTGCCTTACGGCACATTAGTGCTCATTTTAAAGAAGTTTGGCTACAAAGCATTTCCTTTCTTAGAAAACTGAATTAAAAATAATGGGCAGAGTTATTAATGTGTATCGCCTACCAACTGTGCCTGGAGGGGGGGAAACTATACACTACAGGGAGGCACTGGAATGGAAACTAACAGACCTGGTGCACCAGTTTGTTCCCCTGAATTCACCCCTGCCAGAGACAGTCAAGCAACAGTTGAGCAGCCCAATGTCATGGTACTAGCCCAATCTGCTGCAAAAAATGTTCAAATAATGTGCTCTATGATTGCAGCCCGAAGTTGGCCCCAATTCTACTCCAACGGGACCTTATCGGCAATTGGGGTCCAAAATCACACCTGTTGCTGCTATTGGATTGGCTGAAACTTGTCAGCCGTTCAACAGAAGGGCCGTCCCAGTGCCGGAGCGCTGCCCCTAGTGAGAGAGGGGTAGCGCCCTTTGTGTTTGTTTGTCAGCACGCTGCTTACGCTCTATTAGGCTACATTCACACGACTGTGAATGTGTCCGCATCTGTTTCACAATTCTGCGCAACGGGTGCGGACCCATTCACTGTCTATGGGGCCGGACGAGGTGCGGAGAGCACACTATGTGCTTCTGCATTTGCGGAGCGCGGCCCCGAACTTCCGGTCTGCGGCTCCGCAAAAGATAAAACATGTCCTATTCTTGTCAGCAGCCTGCGTACAAGAATAGGCATTTCTATGGGGGGTGCGGCTGGGTGTATTGCGGATCCGTAATACACTACGGTCGTGTGAATGTAGCCTTTGTGTCACCAGAAAGTACAGCCAACAGCTCCATTTCTGTGTGGAAACGCGTTGAGCTTGAGCTTTGCTTTTAGTGACAGTTAACAGATTGTTGAAGCACAGTATTGGCAGTTATTTAGGTAGTGTCTGACCTATTGCGAATAGCCGGCCAATGGTTCTTCTGGACTATGTGCTCTGCGATTTATGTTGAACGGCTGATGAGTTTCAGCCAATCCAATAGCAGCAACAGGTGTGATTTTGGACCCCGATTGCTGATAAGTTCCCGTTGGAGTAGAATTGTGGCCAACTTCGGGCTGCAATCATAGGGCATTATTTTAACATTTTTTGCAGCAGATTGGGTTAGTACCATGACATGGGGCTGCTTAACTGTTGCTTGACTGTCTCTGGCAGGGGTGAATTCAGGGGAACAAACTGGTGCACCAGGTCTGTTAGTTTCCATTCCAGTGCCTCCCTGTAGTGTATAGTTTTCCCCCTCCAGGCACAGTTGTTAGGCGTTACACATTAATAACTCTGCCCATTATTTTAACTTCGGTTTTTTAATAAAGGTTATATTTGATGTATTCCCTCACATTTTAGACTTTGATACTCATGTTGATAAGGGAAACATATCTGTAATATTGTTGTGTTTAGTGTACAAAGGATTTCTAAGCATTTAGAATAATGTCTCTAGTAGGGGGTCACATAGATTGAAAGAGATGGAGATTGGTGCAAACTGTGGTAATTTCAGAAAGATTTGGTGCCAACTGTGGTGATATCAGTAATCCAAACGAAAGGCTTTTGCCTGACTGTAATGGCCAGCTCGTATAGATAACTATTATGTAAAATACCACTGCTATTACTTCTGTCATACCTGTGATACTTTCACGCTGATGTTCAAGGTACATCAGCATTCATGTCCGTCTTGATGGCATAAACGGCTCAGCATGCAGCATGTAATTTAATGGCGGTTCATGAACTGAGTCCATGACGTAGATGTGAACAGATCCTTGTCATATTTATTTTCTATAGGTTTCACTTTATTTCTATGCTCCAGATTGCCTTGAAAAGTGTCCTTAGATATTGCCTCATCCCTAAGCTAAAGGTGCCTGGTGCCACTCGAACCTTATGTGTCCTGTGCCTCCCAAGCCTTATGTATTTGTGATAGTGAATGTCATGGGCTCAAAGAGGGCTCGTACGATTAGTGCTGCCGTGCCTTCTGTGAATACATATGGTTAATAAGACTTAATAGCAATCAAATTGCGTAACAGTCATTCTAGGGACCGTTTAATTGTCCATGGTTCATATTTCCACAATTATGAGAATCTAAGCTTACTTTACTTTCATCCTTAGATGGATATTCCACTATTGACCACAGAGACAAGGAGCGCAAATTCAGATCCAATGAAAACATGGGAGATCTGTCAGAAAAAGAGCCCCTAAAGGTACAGTTAATCAGCGCTCCCATTGCTTGTGTGGGGATATCCTGCTCAGAAATGGCAGGGTATCACTTACCACTGTAAAATGCTGTTCATTTGGAAATCTGGTATTCTTGTCAAAATAGGTCACTGACTTGTCGTCTTTCTTAGAACAATCACATTTTTTGAGAGCATTAAAACAAAAAGTTTTAAAAAAATCTTGACCATACTCTTTTCACCAACTGAGACTTCCAACTTTTTTGTGTTGCAGTTGTACATTTTTTCTTTGTAGTTCTACCTTTTCTTTTAGGATGTAGCCCATATCTAAAATGGAAAGCCATGTAAGTTTCATGGCATCCACTAGGTGTCTCTACTAGATTGTAAATGTGCTAAACATACAGTAAGTGATAAAGACTAAGTATAGCACAATGTCATTTGACCTTATTTTGGACCTTATACTGTGTAATTTGCAATTTTAATGTTCACTGTCCAGCTGCATACAGACTGAAATGCAGTAGGTATAGAAATAAAGACCAACCCAAAAAATTGAACAATCATTTTGGACAATATTCAACACTTCAATGTTTTTAGTAGCACTCAGCAACTGGCCATATAAGCTAGAAAGCTAGAACCAGACCTGTGTCTCACCTGGATTCAGAGATCTCCCCATTCATTGCATCAATTGTTCTGCTAGAGTTATTCCAGGCTTTTAGCTCAGGGAGCATGTGCTTTTACAGGGAGCATGTCCTTTTACAGGGAGCATGTCCTTTCTTCTATAGCTTTTTCCCTGTAACTGCCACAGCTTCTAACAAGATTTAAACTGAGCGCATGCAACCACCTCAGTGAGGGAGACAAGAAATATGGAAAATAAGAAACAGCAGGTGGCGCTATACAGATACGTTTTATGGAATAACTCAGTGACTATTCTAAAATTATTTTAATTTAATGCAATTACAAAAGTATTCAGATCCAGGTGCTGCTTTGAAAAATGTAGAATATTTTTAATGGCACAGTGCAATTTTTGGGGACAAGCATTCAAACAAACTCTCATTCCTGATGATTGCACCATGTAAAAGTGCTGCTGATCACCTGCACAAGCAAATGCGCCTTTGTTGGGGGAGTACATCTTTCATGCTCCACCTAAAATCCTTGTTCACTGGTAGCGCATCTCCCGATGTAAAAGATTGTAGCCCCATAAAGCCTCAATCATTTGCTGAATGCCAATGTAGCTAAAAAAATAGGTAATGATCAGTAGCAAATATTCCTATGAGCTTTCATTCCCGATCATTGCCCACCCTTATTGTGCGTTATCGCCATTTTAGCTCCCAGCTCTTGTATAAAAAAAAAGCCCCAAATTATGTGCAGTAAATATGCAGCCATGTGATGCTGTATTTTTCTGTGTTGTATGATCATCTTTATGTGATATCTAAAAATACCGGGTTTTCAGTTAGAATGTTGTATTTTGCTCTTTTGCTAACTTTTTGCTGCTCCTTTATCCTGTCACGTAATTAACTCCTTTCCTTCCAAGCCTTGGCTGGTGTTGCACCTCTCCTTGCATTAATATCTGTTTTGCTCTCTCTATTCCTTTTACTGCTGCTGCAGAATGACTCAAATAAGAAACACATTACCCGGAGTAACAGGCCTACTGTCAGTCTGGTGGATGCACGCGACACTAAACCGCAGCCTGTTGACTCCTGGGTCTAACTTTGCATGCATGGTAGGTCTTTCTAATGTCTTTGTGGGATCTTGGTTGTGTAACTTTTCACTACTCAAGGTATCCTTTCTTTACAAACTTACTAAGGCTACTTTCACACTAGCGTGTATTGAGATCCGTCATAGGGGCTCAATCCCGGAAAAAAAAAGCGCTTCCGTTTTGTCCCCATTCATTGTCAATGGGGACAAAACGTAACAGAACGGAGTGCTTCAAATGCATTCCATTCCGTACTCGTACCGGAGTGCAAACCGCAGCAGGCTGCAGTTTGCTTTCCATCCTGGGATGCGGAGCAAGACAGATCAGTCATGACCCACATTGCAATTAAATAGAAAACGGATCCATCCCCCATTGACTTTCAATGGAGTTTATCACTGGTCCGTCTTGGGAATGTTAAAGATAATACAACCGGATCCGTTCATAACTGATGCAGATGGTTGTGTTATCAGTAACGGAAGCGTTTTTGCTGAACCCTCCTGGATGCAGCAAAAACGCTAGTGAAAGTAGCCCAAGTCTAAAGAAGATATGTTTCTCCTTGATGCACGACCAAAAGAAATTCTGTTGGTTTCTGAAAGCTCTGAGGTGTGTCTGATTTCTGCTCTCACTTTTTTATTTATTTATCCTGCTTAGTTTGGTGTGATAGCAAATACGGTAATGTGTGATGAGCATGATTCTACACATATCAAGTTCAAATTGTTATCCCCTCCCTCCCCCAAAAAATGTTTTCCTTAAAGGAATTGTAACAGATGATGATCTACCAAATTGAATAAAGCTGCTTGGTGATGTTGAAAACTGAAATAAACTTTTATACCTTGATAACAGAACAATAAGTTAAAGGGAATGTGAAAATGACCCATTGTTTAACCTTTCCCCTGCTGCATGACTATATACATTGGCAGTAAGGACTTAATGTGACCACTGGATCGGAGGTGAAAAACATGCTCCCGAGTCTGGACTGACTCCCCCGTTCTTCGAAACTGTGAAACTGCACATACCTGGCAGCTATGGCACCCACGCCACTCATGAGCAAAGATAAAACATCAAGGGGTTGTGCCAACATAATGTATCGGTGATTGCTAGGTCCTTGCACTGATCACAGGTACGGGGGTCCCATACCCCTGAGGAATGATGTTGGAAGGCCGCATATTACCACTACTGCTCAACTCATTCTCTGTGGGACTGCTGGAAATGGCAGAGTACAGTGCAGACTCAGAGAATGAGTCCTGTGGATAGAGGATACGTTAACTTGGCACAACCCCTATAAATCTCCATTCTTGAGGCCTACTATCATCTGATAGGCCACAGCTAAAGCCTGAGCTGTGATGTGACAACTGAGCAACCACCGAAGAATTTGTAATACTTTGGCAGCCGACCGCTGCAGTTGAGAGTACTTTACCGTTTTCCAATCCTTTCATCTAGACAAAAATGCATTCATCCTATAAAGTCAGTTATGGCAGCAACCAGCAGCATATAATTCTAACAGTTTACACTTGACATAACTGTTCTCCTAATGACTCTTCACTCACCAGTGTACTCTTCTTCTGTTACAGGGATAATCTTGTGGTGATTCTTTTTGAGAAGACATTTTTTTTATGTTCGTTTTTTCCAAACCAAGAATCACTCATTTTTAATATACATAGGAGGTATCATTGCCCACCACTGCCATAATGTTTTCAATAAAGAACCATTTTGGTAAGAGACTGAATGAAAACTGCCATCTGTCGTGATTCAGAACCAAACTTGTGATCATCGCCAAAAACCGCTGTTGCTTAATTTTACTTCAGAACTGAATCTTTTTTAGTACATATGTATAGTATATATTCATAAAGTAACATTCCCTTTGAGGCTTCCTGCACCTTGCACCATTTGAAGAAGAATTACCTTTCTAACGGAGCGTTGGGATGGTGCAGCCTGTAGGACTAGAAGATGGAAAGAAGGGAATTGTTTTTATTGGGCAAATTTCCTGCACGAAAATAAAAAAAAACAAAAAACACAAGACTTTAAGGCATTGACTTTTAAATTGAGCACTTTTCCTTTTCTTTGGTTTTCTGTTAACTGCCTCAGCGTGAACTATGAAGAACGTTTTGTGGCTTGAGGTGCATATATAATTTTATTTTCTTGCTACAAAGTGATGGAAATATCATAAGGATTGTGGAGTAGGAATTACGTTGCTGCATGGAATGAGAAAGTGGAAAAAAAACATTTGTTAGATACGTCTGTGCTGTAGACCCTGATGGTTTTGTCCTTTTTAGAAAGTATCTGAATGTGATGTAAGGCTTTACATGCTGGTAATGCAGCTCCTTCCCCAGGTCATCTCTGCATTCTGACTATGGAATGTATTAAAGACTGGCATTTTTCTGCCAAATACTATACTTTAGCTGGACTCTTCCTCCAAAACGTGCATGTCATTAACTGGAATGCAGTTTGAGCTCATTCACTTGCATACATGATTTTACAAAGGGTCCTGTGGGTTGTACATTTGACAACATGTGAGATATATATATATATATATATATATATATATATATATATATTCTCTTTTATAGCTGGTTTAGCTAGCGCCTGCAGCTACAGTATGTTTCACTCTTGCAATCTGTGTGTAGAACATTCTGATGTATAATAATTCTGCCTTTTATCTTGTGCTTTCTCTCTTCAATCACTTTGCAACAAGATTTCAAGAACCGACCAACCATCTCTGAACTGTCTGGAAGTTCTTTACCCTTTCTCATCTTGCAGTCATCTTAACTGTTTTAAGACCTTTTAGGCTACTTTTACACTAGCGTTTTAGGTTTCCGGTATTGAGATCCGTCCTAGGGGCTCAATACCGGAAACAAAACGCTTCAGTTTTGTCCCCATTCATTGTCAATGGGGACAAAACTGCTCCAAAATGCATTCTGTTCCATTTAGTTGTGTTCCCATACCGGAGAGCAAACCGCAACATGTTGTAGTCTGCTTTCCGTCCTGGGATACGGAGCAAGACATGACCCCCAATGCAAGTCAGTGGGGACGGATCCGTTTTCTCTGCCACAATAGAAAATGGATCCGTCCTCCATTGACTTTCAATGGAGTTCATGATTATTCCGTTTTGGCTATGTTAAAAATAATACAACCGGATCCATTCATAACGGATGCAGATGGTTGTATTATCAGTAACAGAAGCATTTTTTCTGAACCCTGCTGGATCCAGCTACAACACTAGTGTGAAAGTAGCCTTACCATGAACCCATTGCTGCAATTCTGATCCTTTAGTTTAAATAAGGAATTACGTTTACTGTTGGAATTTTAATGTACTTTCAGTAGGTGCTCAAACAGATCTGTTACCGAGGGTGAGGAGTGCATTCTTTTCTTGTATTTGCAGGGATGGGACTAGGGTTTTTTACATTAATGTAATATTTCATGCTGTACTAAACTTAATGTGCGTAGATGTTTTCTTGGATGTTAAAAAAAACAAAAAACAAAAACAAAGCAGTCAAGATCATCTTACTGGTTGCCATCTGTTAGTGGGAGTTGTATGGGGTCAACCTGCACCCTTGTAAATCTTAAATAGATCGAATTCACCTCCAATCTTGGGGGGGTTATATGGAGAAAATTATATATATATATATATATATATATATATATATATATATATTTTTTTTTTTTTCGGTTTTCTAGCACAAATATTGTGTACCCTCATTGAATACGGAATCACGGCTCAACCCACCACCTATCATAGGATGGTTGTCCTCTATACAAGGCTGCAGGTATCTCCCTTCTATATGGTTTGCTGTCCAGACACACATGTATCCTACTATAAACTAAACATTTATTGATTCTGTAGAAACAGATGATAGCAGCACATTACATTTTTGTAGCCTTGTTTATTCTCTTAGGATATATAATATACTTTCAAGAGGACTTTGAAACTATATCTGACAAAACTGTAACAGTATATCTGAAGAGTGACATCTGTAACTCCTGTAGAAGAGATGACTCATTTTTTTTCGTTCACTGTTAATATCCTTAATGTTATTCCTGTGAACAGTGGAATTTGCACTGCCTTTTGCCTTGGAGTTTGGTTTCCATCACGTACTTGTTGCTTAAGGAGCTGTCAACGCAACGATAGACATGTGAATAATCTCAGCCCGTGGATCCGAGCAGCAACAGGTCTGCATTTGGCTAGAACCTTGAAAAATCTCTGACCTGTTTTGAAAGTGGTCATCTTACAAGCTGCCCTTAGACACGTGGCCAACTGGAATAATGCTGATTTCATGACAATATATAGATCATTGTGTGTCTGTAGTGTCACATGATCTATCCTCCATAAAAAAGTATTTGAATTTTAAAAAGGTACTGGCTATAATTCACATTGAAGAGTTGGTTTTTAATCGAACAATTTTCTAGGAACATACTGGTGTACATTTTTGTACTGATATCCAAATGCCACATGGCAATAGTAACCTGGATTCTTAAAGGGGTTGTCTCACTTCAGCAAATATAATTTATTATGTAGAGAAAGTTAACACAAGGCACTTACTAATGTATTGTGATTCTCCATATTGCCTCCTTTGCTGGCTGGATTCATGTTTCCATTACATTATACACTGCTCGTTTCCATGGTTACGGCCACCCTGCAATCAATCAGCGGTGGTCGTGCTTGCACACTATAGGAAAAAGTAGTAGCCTATGTGCGCTCCCATGGTCCTGGCCACCAGAGAGACTAGTGGTTTTTGCTGTAATATACAAGCACAACCACCACTGGTGGATTGCAGGGTGGTCGTAACCATGGAAAAGAGCAGTGTATAATAAGATTGAAAAAATGACTCATGTCATCAAAGGAAGCAATATGAATAATCACAATACATTAGTAGGTGCCTTGTATTAACTTTCTTTACACAATAAAGGCCATTTGCTGCAGTGAGACAACCCCTTTAATGTCTACTCATAGAGTACAATGCTATATTGCTGGGACTGAGGTTGTCACAAGTGCCATTCTCAATGTTCTTAGAACCGCCATACAAAAAGAGAGCATAGTTCAATTAGAACATGTTATCTCAGCATAAATATGCTTGTGTATTGCAAGAAACCTTTGGAAATATAATACACATATGGATATTGGAAAAAACAAGGGGTGGGGGGGGGGTGTATTAGTGTCTGGAGTTTTACGCCAGTCTCTCAGGCGCAGGCCTCATAAAATAGGCGCATCCTCTGGGAGTCTGTGTGCCAGAATGAAATCTACAGGAGCTCTGAGTGGTTTTAGGTTTCTGCCTTCATTTGCACAAATAATAATAAATGTGGTGAACCTGCTGGGCCGCCCTCACCACGCCCCTTTTTTGGAAAGTGTCAGGGGCGGCACACAAATGCCACTTGCAACAAAGTTTGTTGCAAGTGGCCTTTAAAAAGGTTTACCATTTTATTAAAAAAAATTTCTCTCGCCAGAAACAGGGCTCAGGAAGATTATACTCCCAAAGCCCTGCACTCTAAACTTTGGCTTCAAAAGGCTGGCTGCAAGATGGGGCTTTTTTTTGGTGTGTGCTTATTTGTGCAAAAATGTTAAGGAGTATCCACCAGATAGGAGATGACTACATTGATGGGGGTCCTACCACTTGGACCTCCACTAATAACCAGAATGAAACGAACAAATCAGCAGGTCGGGCATGCGCACTACCACTCTATTCATCTCTACAGAGCTCCAGAGACAGGAGTACTGCACTGTGCTGTATCTGGAGCTCCCATAGAGTGGAATGGAGCGGCAGTGCATATATGCTGTGGCTAGGGGATCACGTATTACAGCAGGAACACCCCTTTAAATGATTTGCTCCAATTTTGCCATGCAGACTGAGCAGCCCACTTTAAGTTTACATTTGCATGAGGCTACAAAAAGTGTGTAACGATATCTTGGCCGCAGGCGCCTGCATAGTTAATATCACAAAAAAGTTTGTTTGGCTTACAACTGCACGTGCATTTCCAATCTAATGTCACTTTCTCACAGCAGCGTGCAAGTGTTTTGTAACCCAAAATATGAATATTGCAAATAACTGACCAAAATAAAACAATGTGAAAGTCATTTTGAAGGGGCTGTCCTAACTCCCCATAATCCACCCTGCAGGACTGGTAAGAAGTACTGTACCTGCTTCCCACTGCACTGAGGCTCCTGGGCTGTCTTGGACTTCCAGTCCCCTCCTCCACCGGCTGTGTGCGCCACTGCAGCCAGTGACTGGCATCAGAGGTGGCTTGTTCCTAAGTGACGCAGCACATCATTTTCCAAACTGTTTTTTTCTCAATGTTTTCAAAATTATCTGACGTGTTAATATCATTTTACTTTTCTAACGCATTAGGTCAGTAATATATAAAATGCAGATGTTTTACATTTTTCATCATTTATACTCTGCTTTTTTGACAGCTTGTGTGGCTGCGGTATTTTTGGCAGTATGTCGTTTAGTGCATCTCATTAGACATGTATTTGCCGGTTATGAAAGTTGTCCTGGTTAGAGACCATAGTGCCCTGACTTTTTGTGACTCAGACAATTATTTTTTTCACTGAGCGACATGGATTAAAAAAAGCTATCCTCACATTGAGGTCAGGATTGTAATAAGTGATTGGTTTCTTGTTGGAATTGGACAACCCCTCCAACATGCTCTTCTCCAGACAGCACTTGGAAATGTGCTAAAATAAAAAATGCATCAATATTCACCTTCTAGATCCAGCGCCGTTGCTCTGGTTCTCCACTCCAGGCTTCATTTATCTGGCAGCAGTGACTGTCACCTCAAGAATACTGCAGCCAATCATTTCCAAGTCTTGTCTGGTTTCTTGCTGAAACTGGAATACCCCTTTTTAAAAAAAAAAAAAAAAATGTATGCTGTATAACGGTGGTAATCCATTATTCCAAGACGATCATTGTATTATGTGGGTCAGAGATTTTCTTGGGGACCAAGCCTATATAAATTGGGGAAATGTTGCTTTATTATGTTTGCAAATGGCAGTGTAAACCCCTTGGGTTTTTTCTTTCTTGCAGCCAGAAGCTGCAAAAAATCCCAGACTTTGCTCTGTTACCAAACTTTAGCAGCTAAATTTTATTCAAAAAAAAAAACTGAGAAATATTTTAGTAACTAAAAGCAACCATGTTTGTAACTATCATGTGCCTTAAACCAACTTTCATGATAGATATACGCAAAGTGGAAAAAATTCTGCAGAAGGTTTCTACCCTCCCTTCTTTCTTTGGAATTTTCTGTTATGTTGAAGGAGTTGTCTGAGTGTTTAATACTGGTGAAGTGTTCTTAGAATATGTTATCAGTATCTGCTCAATAGGTGTCCAACTTCCAGCACCCTGACCGATCAGCTCGTGAAGAGACCGTGGTGCTCTGTGAGCGCCACAGCTTCTTCCAAGGTCACTGATGTCACGTTTATCGGTCACATAGCCTAGACATGGCTGAGCTGCAATACCAAGCACAGACACTATCCATTGGATGACGCTGTGAGGAGGCTGCGGCACGGGCTAGGGAGCTCAGGACCCTTCAAACAGCTGATTAATGGGGGTGTCATGTCAGACCCCCCCCCCCCCCAACTGATTTCATACCGATCACCCATTCCTGGGGTATGTCACAAGTATTAAACACTCAGACAACCCATTTAATGTTGTTTGAACTGTATTTAGACTGTAATATAATAATTCTCAAGAGGAAAACATTGACTGGTTTTAAAGTGATTGCTCTGATTTTTTTATTTCATTGTTTTTCTCCCAAAGTGATAAATAATCACAATCAAAGAAAGAGTTAAGATAACATTGTATATTCTATGCTGATGTTTTACTAATCTGGATAGATTTGATGCCTGTTAAGTGCCAGGTGTGAGAAAAGATGACAAGCTTGACCTGTTTTCAATAAACCATGCCTGGACCAAACGTTGCATGTGCCCCTGTCCTATGTTCATTGGACTGCACCAGCAAGAGGACTCTGAGGACTGTCCTTTATCAGTGGAATTGATGCTATGAAGCCATGACACTACCTCTAGAAATACATTGCTAAAAATGCAGTTTTATTACACCAGTTGCTAATGTTATATATTGTCACGTCCTGTTAAAGAGAACTTTCAAAATGCAGTGCAATCTGCATGTTATAGAGCAGAAGGAGCTGAGCAGATTCATATATACTGATGACCTATCCTCATAAAACTATAACTGGTTGGGGTCCACCGCCTAGCAGCTGTTTGATATGGCGCCAAGACTCCTTCGAGCGCCGCCTCCTCTGTGCTTACAAAGCATATCGCTGTACGCTGTATAGTGGCTGTGCCTAGGCCCTGTGACTAATGAACTTGTCACTTGGCCTAGTATGATCCGTATTGTAATGCACTGACTGTCAGTGGTAATCTGGCTGCATTCCCAGCCATAGGGTTCCTCCCACTGCAGTGCAGGCACAGTGAGGGAGCCCCCTTCCTCCACAAACTGTGTACATGCTGCGGTCAGTGCTGATCGTACTGGTGTATTCACCAATGCCGACGTATACAGCTGGGGCACTGCTGCTGATCGAGCGGGCGTATTTTCTGAGAAGTTGTCCTTCTCTCCCATTCAGCACCGCAAAGAGGAGCTCTTTCCACTGAAGTTAATAGGTGTTGTGGCAATAGCCTTGCATTTCATAGTTTCTATAAACTACAACGGAGACACCTGCCTAGATTGGCTACCTCTCTCAGGCCTCATGTGCATGACCGTAATGTATTTTGCGGTCTGCATAATACAGATGACGTCCATGTTGTGTTTTGTTTTTTGTGGAGGGGGGTTTTTTGTAGACCCATTGACTTCAATGTGTCCATGGTTTCCATTTTGCAGACATGTTTCTTCTTGAGAAACACATACGGATTCAGAAAATTCACTATTTAGCTGTGTTCTTTCTGCTCCCATATGTCCGTTCTACAAAAGGTAAAATATGTCCTATGATTGGCCACAAAATGTGCTCCATGGACTCATTGGAATCAATGGTTATACAAAAAAAAAAACATTGGATGCACCATTCATATGCTGGCCAAGATATCTTTAGTAGCTTCCTGATATATAGAAGGCTAGTGATGGCTGCACAGCTGATGTGGAAAATACACGAAGCAGCCACACACAATCATTTTTGGGTACAGGTCGCCAGGAGTCACACGGAATGGCATCATGGGCCACAGGTTGTGCACCCGTAGTCTAGACAGTGCAGCACAGAGGTGTGTGCTTTCTGGTAGCTAAAAATGAAGTAATTGACAAAGAAGTATACTTTGCCACCCTCCTGGAAGTGATGGGAGTACATAGGCCAACCCCAGACCAGGGAGTGATTAAGGATAGTACAACAAAATAACTAGAATTTGTTAAAAGGGTTATCCCATGATTTATGTATAAAAATCGGACATATTACGATATATGAAAATACCTAGAACCAGCCCTGTACCAAACATGGGTCCAGAGATCTCCACATTGACTGTTCCAATTGGTCTGCTAGATTATCTTCAGCCTGACCGCTCAGGGGGCATGTCCTTTCTGCTGCGGCTCTCTCCCTGTAACTGCCACAGCTTCTAACAGAATGTATGGCTGGTGGCAGTTGAAGATTTAAACTGAGCGCGTTCCATCAGCTCAATGAGATGGACAAAATAAAAAACAGCAGGTGGTGCTATGCAGATATGTTTTATTGAATAGCTCAGTGGCTATACAAATTTTTTTATTGCGTGCAATTACAAAACTATTCAGATCCAGGTGTCGTTTTCAAAAATGTGTAATATTTTGTGAGGCAATCCCTTTAAATCTTTCTCCTGTATACTGTACCTTTGTCCTGCTCTACACAGCAAAGTTTAGCTATTAGCTATACAGTATTTTTATACTATAGTCTGATTTAATGTTTTTTTTTTTAAGACCTGTTCAAGTAATGTATTAAAGTCAGAGACTTTTCCAACTATATGGTATAAATGCAAAAAAAAAAAATGTAGAACAATAGTAAATACTAGAGATGAGCGAATTTCATTTTTTGAAATTCATTCACCCTTCGCTTGGTGGTAACAGCAGAATTGCGTTATGGATTCCGTTACCACGGACCATAACGCAATTCTATGACGGAATATATAACGGAATGCCTTTAGAGTCATTCCGTTATTCATTCCGTCATAATAGAAGACTATGGGCTGCAAAACGGATCCGTCCCGTTTCTGTTATGCAGGAGAGGACTCCCCTGCATAACAGAAACGGAACGGATGCGTTTTGCAGCCCATAGTCTTCTATTATGACGGAATGACACTAAAGGCATTCAGTTATGCATTCAGTCATGCATTCAGTCATAGAATTGCGTTATGGTCCGTGTTAACGGAATCCATAATGCAATTCACCTTTTACCAGTAAACGAAGCGTGAACGGATTTCAAAATATGAAACTTGCTCATCTCTAGTAAATACACATAAGCTTTATTGATCTATTGTTATAAAACACGCAACAGTTTCATGTTTTTTTTTATAGTAATTGATAAAAAAAAATTATTTTATTTTTTTTTTTTTTTTTTTTTTTTTTTTTATTCGTCTACATGATTTTTGGGATTTGTGCTTGGGCATCTAGGCAACTATTTTGGGTCAATGGTTTTTCAATTTATATTGTATTTTTGCTTAGTGTGCATTAGTCATTAATTATAAATCCGAAATGGGAACAGGTGTGAATGTAGCCTAAACCAGCCATAGATATCAATTAAAAAAAGAAATAAAACTTTTCATTAATATAAAGCCATTAGCTTTGTACTCCATTTTCAGCTAAAAATCATTTTTTCAGTTGGTCTTTATTAAAAATACGGAACCCTTTTTTTCTGTACATAGCGGAGATGCTCTAGTAGCAGCCTCTGGATTGGATCACCCATGATGCAGAGATCTGAAATCAACCTCTGTTGGATTTCAAGAGATTGTTGTGTCATGGCTGCTGAAACTTGCAGATCTCAATATGACCCCATTTACTTTCACTAGTTGCAATATAGCAATGACAATGCTGATGTCTCACAGGCCAAGTCCCCGAGGAGCCCCTTTTAAAGAAATGGTCTTTCTTGCCTATAGCAATCACTTAGATTTTATATTCTGCTTATGAAAGATTTAGGCTGTTCTGCGATAAGTTGTTATGGCCAACAAAGAGGGGTTGTTTTTAGATCATTTGTTCATTTGAATTTTTATAGTTTTTAAATTAATGAAAAAAACTTAGAGGCTCTGTCACCAGAATCAACCCTATTAAACCAGACATACTGGCTTTTAGGGCTCATCATGCTGATTTAGAACAGTACCTTTCTTTTGTCTGTATGTTAAACGGCTGCAGATAAATCAGCTTTTTTATTCATATGCAAATGAGCAATTAGAGCCCCCAGAGGCGGGGTTGAATTATCTGGGCACTGCTATGTAACACCGCCTGTGCTTTGCGCACACCCCCTCCCCTTGACTGACAGCTCTGCCCTCAGCCTGATGTCTAGCTCTGTGTCCTGGCTTATACATATCTACTGTATATATGTGCATTATACACACTCTGTACTATAGCTTCACCACACCGAGATCTGCTCAGAAAGCTGATATAATCATACATTCTGCCTGTAAATACCCAGCCTTAGGCCTCATGCACACTGCTGTTGTTTTGGTCCACGTCCAGGCCGCATATTTTGTGGCTCGGGCGCGGACCCATTCACTTCAATAGGGCTGCAAAAGATGCGGACAGCACTCCGTGTGCTGTTTGCATCCGTTGCTCCGTTCTGTGACCCGCAAAAAAAAATAGAGCATGTCCTATTCTTGTCTGTTTTTGCGTTCCATTCTGCAAATTGCAGAGCGGAACGCAGAGCAGCTTCCGTGTTTAGTGGATCCGCTGTTTGTGGACCGCAAAACACATACGGTCGTGTGCATGAGGCCTTAGTGGTATAGTGATCTGCCTTAAATATAGACGTCCCAGAAGATTTATTTATTTATTTTTTTCTATTTTTCTTTTCTATATTTTTCTTTTTATTTAAAACCATATTAAAAGGCTATACTATAATAAATAGACTCGAAAAAATATTTTGATGAGAGGAGTCAGAACGGAAGACTGTATTTTTGTTCTTTGGCCTATTTCAGCAGTGAAAAGATTTGTTTGATTGGAGTCAGTAAAATAAATCTCCCTATTCTGCCTTAATAGATATAAGCAGGCTAATATGTGTTCCCCTAAAGCCTTATTTCAGATGAAAATACAATATTGGCTAAATAAAATGTCATGTCACAATGTATATTGATCATTTTAAAGTTTTTTTTATTGGCAGAATGGCAAATCCACAATGACTAGTAAGACCTCGAGAAAAATCTTCACTGTGCCTACTACTTCTATGGTAAATGCATAATAGACTATTCTCTGTATTCGAAAGGGACTTGCCTTGAAGTGTTAGGCCCCTTTCACACGGGCGAGTTTTTCGCGCGGGTGCAATGCGTGAGGAGGACGCATTGCACCCGCACTGAATCCGGACCCATTCATTTCTATGGGGCTGTGCACATGAGCGGTGATTTTCACGCATCACTTCCTGCGTTGCGTGAAAATCGCAGCATGCTCTATATTGTGCGTTTTTCACGCAACGCAGGCCCCATAGAAGTGAATGGGGCTGCGGGAAAATCGCAAGCAAGTGCGGATGCGTTGCGATTTTCCCGCATGGTTGCTTAGCAACGGGACCCGATCTTTATTATTACCATGGTGATGGACCATGTGATGTGACGTCATCACAGGTCCTTTAGTTCATAGCTGATGCTGGGAACGAGAGGACAGATCGCAACTACGCGATCAAGTGGCTAAGGTAAGTTAACTTTTTTTATTTTTAACCCCTTCCACTTCATTTTACAATGCATTCTTTATTAACCGCTTCAGCCCCCCTAGCTTAAACACCCTTAATGACCAGGCCACTTTTTACAATTCTGCACTACACTACTTTCACCGTTTATTGCTCCGTCATGCAACTTACCACTCAAATGAATTTTACCTCCTTTTCTTCTCACTAATAGAGCTTTCATTTGGTGGTATTTCATTGCTGCTGACATTTTTACTTTTTTTTGCTATTAATCAAAAATTACCGAAATTTTAGCAAAAAAATGACTTTTCACTTTCTGTTGTAAATTTTTTTTAAAAAAACTACATTTCTATATAAATTTTTCTCTAAATTTGTTCTACATGTCTTTGATAAAAAAAAGTCCAATAAGTGTATATTTATTGGTTTGGGTAAAAGTTATAGCGTTACAAACTATGGTGCAAAAAGTGAATTTCGGCATTTTGAAGCAGCTCTGACTTTCTGAGCGCCTGTCATGTTTCTTCAGGTGCTAGAATGCCAGGATAGTATAAATACCCCCAAATCACACCATTTTAGAAAGAAGACACCCCAAAGTATTCGCAGAGGGGCATGGTGAGTTCATGTATCATTTCATTTTTTTCACAAGTTAGCGGAAAATGACACTTTCTGAGAAAAAAAAAAAAAAGTTTCAATTTCTAAAACCTCTGGCAAAAAAAATCTCAGACGGACTCACTATGCCCCTCAGTGAATACCTTGGGGTGTCTACTTTCCGAAATGGGGTCATTTGTGGGGTGTGTTTACTGTTCTGGCATTTTGGGCGGGCTAATTGTGAGTCGCCATGTAAAACCTAAAGGTACTCGTTGAATTTGGGCCTTTGTACTCAGGCTGCAAAAAGTGTCACTCATGTGGTATCGCCAGTACTCAGGAGAAGTAGGGCAATGTGTTTTGGGGTGTATTTTACATATACCCATGTTGGGTGAGAGAAATATCTCTGTAAATTGTCAACTTTGTATAAAAATTTTTAAAAGTTGTCGTTTACAGAGATATTTTTCACACAAAGTATGGGTATATATAAAAATACACCCCAAAACACATTGCCCTACTTCTCCTGAGTACGGCGATACCACATGTGTGCCACTTTTTGCAGCCTGGTGCGCAAAGGGGCCCTAAAACCAATGAGTACCTTTAGGATTTCACAGGGCATTTTTACGCATTTGGATTCCAGACTTCTTCTCACGCTTTAGGGGCCTCTAAAATGCCAGGACAGTATAAATACCTCACATGTGACCCCATTTTGAAAGAAGACACCCTAAGGTATTCTGTGAGGGGTATGATGAGTTCATGTAAAATTTTATTTTTTGTCACAAGTTAGTGGAATATGAGACTTTGTAAAAACAAAATAAAAAAAAATAAAAATTCCGCTGACTTGTGCCAAAAATAAAAATTCTGTGGACTCACCATGCCCCTCACGGAATACCTTGGGGTGTCTTCTTCCAAAATGGGGTCACATGTGGGGTATTTATACTCACCTGGCATTTTAGGGGCTCCTAAAGTGTGAGAATCCAAATGCATAAAAATGGCTCGTGAAATCTTAAAGGTACTCATTGGTTTTAGGGCCCCTTTGCACTCCAGGCTGCAAAAGTGTCACTCATGTGGTATCGCCGCACTCAGAGAGGTAGGGCAGTGTTTTGGGTGTATTTTCACATATACCATGCTGCGTGTGAGAAATATCGCTGTAAACGACAACTTTTACATTTTTTATTCAAAGTTGTCAATTTACAGAGATATTTCTCTCACCCAGCATGGGTATATGTAAAAATACACCCTAAAACACATTGCCCTACTTCTCCTGAGTACGGCGATACCACATGAGTGACACTTTTTGCAGCCAAGATGCGCAAAGGGGCCCTAAAACCAATGAGTACCTTTTAGGAGGGCATTTTTACGCATTTTTCTTCTCACGCTTAGGGCCTCTAAAATGCCAGGGCAGTAGAAATACCTCACATATGACCCCATTTTGGAAGAAGACACCTCAAGGTATTCCATGAGGGGCATGGCGAGTTCATAGAAGATTTTTTTTTGGCACAAGTTAGTGGAAATTGATTTTTATTGTTTTTTCTCACAAAGTCTCCTTTCCGCTAACTTTTGACAAAAAGTTTAATTTTTCATGGACTCATTATGCCCTCAGCGAATACCTTGGGGTGTCTTCTTTCCAAAATGGGGTCACATGTGGGTATTTATACTGCCCTGGCATTTTAGGGGCCCTAAAGCGTGAGAAGAAAATGCGTAAAATGCCCTCCTAAAAGGTACTCGTTGGAATTTAGGCCCTTTGCGCATCTTGGCTGCAAAAGTGTCACACATGTGGCATCGCCGTACTCAGGAGAAGTAGGGCAATGTGTTTTGGGGTATATTTTTACATATACCCATGCTGGGTGAGAGAAATATTTCTGTAAATTGGCAACTTTGAATAAAAAAATTTAAAAAGTTGTCGTTTACAGCGATATTTCTCACACCCAGCATGGGTATATGTAAAAATACACCCCAAAACACATTGCCCCATTTTTTTGCAGCCAAGATGCGCAAAGGGGCCCTAAAACCAATGAGTACCTTCAGGATTTCACAGGCCATTTTTACACATTTGGATTCTCACGCTTTAGGGCCCCTAAAATGCCTGGGCAGTATAAATACCCCACATGTGACCCCATTGTGGAAAGAAGACACCCCAAGGTATTCTGTGAGGGGCATGGCGAGTTCACAGAAAAAAAAAAATTTGGCACAAGTTAGCGGAAATTGATTTTTTTTTTTTTTTCTTTTTTTACAGTCTCATATTCCACTAACTTGTGACAAAAAATAAAATTTTGCATGAACTCACCATACCCCTCACGGAATACCTTGGGGTGTGTTCTTTCTAAAATGGGGTCACATGTGAGGTGTTTGTACTGCTCTGGCATTTGAGGGTCTCCGCAATCATTACACGTATGGCCAGCATTAGGAGTTTCTGCGATTCTCCTTATATTGAGCATACGGGTAATGAGATTTTTTTCCGCTCAGCCTCTGCGCTGAAAAAAAAAAATTAACGGCACTGATTTTTCATTCGCATCGGTCAATGTGGATGAAAAATCTCTGCCAAAATCAGTGACTGCGGTGCGGTGGGCTGGGCGCTAACTACCTAACAAGTAGCTAACTAACTGGCGGTGATAAGGGACCCTTATGCCCCATTCACACGTCCGCAATTCTGTTTGCGGAACGGAATTGCGGACCCATTCATTTCTATGGGGACAGACTTTGTCCCGCTCGGATCCGAAATTACGGATCCGCGCTCCGGGTCTGCACTTCCGCTCCGCAAAAATATAGAACATGTCCTATTCTTGTCCGCAATTGCGGACAAGAAAAGCATTTTTATATAGTTCTGGCAATGTGCGGATCTGCAAAATGCAGAAAGCACATTGCCGGTGTCCGTGTTTTGAGGATCTGTGGATCCGCGGATCAGATCCGCGGATCCACGGATCCGCAAAACACATATGGACGTCTGAATGGAGCCTTACAAGGGGTTTGAGCAATGACAGGGGGTGATCAGGGGTCTAGATTGGGTGATCAAGGGGTTAATTGGTGAGGGGGTTAGTGTAGTGTTTGGTGCAACTTTACATAGTTACCTGGTCCTCTGGGTGGTCGATCCCAGCAAATGGGACCACCAGAGGACCAGGTAGCAGGTATATCAGACGCTGTTCACAAAACAGCGCCTGATATACTTGTTTGATGCGATTTATATCGCATCTACAGCCTGCCAGCGATTGATCATCGCTGGCAGGCTGTAGTACAACTCTTCAGACGCTGCGACGCTGTGAACGCGCGCTGCTCACAGGAAGTCTCGCGTCTCGCGAGATGACGCGCCGGCGCCCGATCAGAAGAACAGGACCGCCCGCAGGACGCAATCCTGCGCACGGCGGTCCTGAAGAAGATTAAGAATGCTATTATTTCCCTTATAACCATGTTATAAGGGAAAATAATAAATTCTCCAGAAGACCAAACCGGACTTCAGTGATAAAGTCCAGTTTCGGTCTGGGTACCAAACATGGCGATTTTTCTCACGCACGTGCAAAACGCATTACAAAAGTTTGCACCAGCAGATATTCCACGTAACGCACTCGCTCTTATCCGGGCGTCATGTTTGACGCCCGGATAAGAGGCGGGTGCGTTGCGGAATATGCGTCGTTTTCCGCGCGGGTGCAAACGCTTGCAACACGCTTTTGCACGCGCGTGAGAAAAACGCCATGTTTGGTACCCAAACTAAGCCGAATTCATCACTGAAGTCCGGTTTCGGGTCTTCTGGAGAATTGATTATTTTCCTTATAACATGGTTATAAGGGAAATAATAGCATTCTTAATAAAGAATGCATTGTTAAATGAAGAGGAAGGGTTGAATAATAACAGTTAACTTACCTTAGCCACTTGATCGCGTAGTCGCGATCTGTCCTTCTTTCCTGCAGCATCTATGATCTAGCGACCTGTGATGACGTCACATCACATGGTCCAATCACATGGTCCATCTTACCATGGTGATGGACCATGTGATTGACCATGTGATGACGTCATCACAGGTCCTGTAGCTCATAGATGCTGCAGGAAAGAGAGGACAGATCGCGACTACGCGATCAAGTGGCTAAGGTAAGTTAACTTTTATTATTTTTAACCCCTTCCTCTTCATTTAACAATGCATTCTTTATTAAGAATGCTATTATTTCCTTATAACCATGTTATAAGGGGAAATAATAGAGATTGGGTCCCGTTGCTAAGCAACAATGCGGGAAAATCGCAACGCATCCGCACTTGCTTGCGGATGCTTGCGATTTTCCCGCAGCCCCATTCACTTCTATGGGGCCTGCGTTGCGTGAAAAACGCAGAATATAGAACATGCTGCGATTTTCACGCAACGCAGAAGTGATGCGTGAAAATCACCGCTCATGTGCACAGCCCCATAGAAATGAATGGGTCCGGATTCAGTGCGGGTGCAATGCGTCCTCCTCACGCATTGCACCCGCGCGGAAAACTCGCCCGTTTGAAAGGGGCCTTAGTGTTTCAGTCACCAGATATATATCGGTACAACAGGCTGACCTGAGACATGTGCGCTGGTCAATCCGCATCAGTGCCTACATTTTGGAGAAAAAGTTAATATATGCAAATGAGCCTCTAGGAGCAACATTAACTCATGCACACGACTGTATGTGTTTTGCCGTCTGCAAAAACGGATCCACAAAAAAAATAGATGTCCATGTGCATTCTGTTTTGTGTGGTTTGTAACAGCTGGCCCCTAATAGAACAAGCCTATCCTTGTCCGTAATGCGGACAATAATAGGACATGTTCTATTTTTTTTTTACGGAAAGGACATACGGAAACAGAATGCATAAGTAATTCTATTTTTAACTTCAAATTTTTTTTGGGGACCCATTGAAATGAATGGTTTTGCATACTGTCCATGCTAAAAACTGAACAGACATGGAAAGAAAATACGTTCGTGTGCATGAGCCCTTACTCCTAGAGGCTCTGCTCTTTAACTGCTGTGCTCTCTGCACTTTGACAGGGCCAGGCAGTGCAAATGTTTTCACTGCACATGTTTCAGGTCAGGTTTTCTGCTATAAATCTGGTGACAGAAGCCCTGTAAGGCTTTTTTTTTTTTATATTTAAAAAAAAATAATTAACAGTGACGTAGTTGAAATAATAAAACCAGGTATACTTTGCTCCAGCACCGACACTCCTATCCTTCCAGCTCTACATGACTGCAGTAGTGACCTGTATCGTATACGGCTGGGGCCAGTGACTTTCTGCAGTAGTTACATGCAGGTATATGAGCATGTCCTTGCTGCAGTTAAGTAGATGACTGTATGGTGGCAGGAAGAATCGGAGTGGCAGCACTGGAATGGAGGGGGTTTTAACCAGTCAGTATAGCTTGTCTTATTTTAACCCCTGCTCTGCCATTTACTCATTTATACAGTATTTTAACTGTGAAGGGAATCTTCCACCACATACCTAAAAATTTATTTAGATTTATATCAAGGTGTGTGCTGGTCCTTTCAGTAAAATGTGGTTTTGCCCATCCAGATTCTTGGCTGAATGCTATAGAAATCCTTTTTTTTTATTATTATATGCAAATTTGCAGCTCGGCCTACCAAGGGTGTCACTAATGTACCTAACACTCACGTAGATGGCATAGGTGTCAGGGCAGGTAGAAATCCAGGACAAATCTTCATTACTTCAGTGAGCTCTAGGAAATAACAACCAACCCTGGCTGTTCGTACCTTATCAACCGTCTCTTTCTATATAACCCCCAATCCTCTGTTGTCCTCTTGTGGATCTGAGTAGAGCTAATTAGATTCATGACACTATTATGATGCCACCCCTGTCTTATGTGGTGGCTGATGTGTGATGGGCTAGAAGCCAACTTCAAAGGACCTAGATGATGAGACAGATCTGCACACATGAACATACACTCCTCACATAAAGTTAGGGATATTTGGCTTGTGGGTGAAATTTCAGGATGAACCTAAAATGCACTCTAACCTTTACAGGTGACCTTCTCTAAACTTTTGAATGCACATGTCCAACTGTTCAATGTTTCAGTACTTTTTGCACAACTTGCTGTTAACAAGGTGCTTAATGGCACTGGTCACAACACGTGTTTGATCCAGGAATCGCCCAATACATTTTTTGGTTCACTTAGAATTGCTGTTTACACAGTCCTCCTCATCATGCTGTTAACACTTTGACATCATGAGACTAAGATGACACCTAACAATTGATTAACAGTACCTCGCCATTGCAAGGTTTCAAGCAGGATGTTCTCAGAGGGAAGTGGCCACTGAGCTTAGAGTGTCAGCAGGATGCAACAGAGACTAAAAGAGTCACAGAAAGGCATGGAAGTGGATGTCCTTTGGCTACATCCCACACTAATGAACAATGCCCTGTGGAACGGGATGATGAATGCCACACAACTCCAGGCACATTTAAGAGAGG
The DNA here is from genome assembly GCA_033119425.1 of Bufotes viridis. Taxonomy (NCBI): domain Eukaryota; kingdom Metazoa; phylum Chordata; class Amphibia; order Anura; family Bufonidae; genus Bufotes; species Bufotes viridis. The sequence continues at coordinate 168,476,492 of CM065589.1, forward strand.
TGAGAGGCATCCAAGTGTCACGTCAGACCATTTGAAACAGTTTACGTCACCGTGGTCTGCGTGCTGGACAATCTGCAAGGGTACCTGACTACACCACCACACACAGGTGTCATCGTCTTGCATGGGCCAGCATTGACGCTGGATGAGGGACCAGTGGGCATCAGTGCTATTTACTGATGAAAGTCAAAAATCACTAACAAGAAAAACTACCCTGTGAACATTCACACAGGGTAGATTTTTCATAGCAACTTCTAAACTGCATATGTTACGTTTGGAATGTGGTGCAGATACATATTTCACCCTAAACAATGCAGAGGGTGAAATCTGCTGTGGAAATCCACAGCATGAATTTATATGCTGTGGATTTAAAGAACCGGTCACCAAGAAATGCAGTTCCCTCCGCAGTCAGCATGTGGTAAAGCAGAAGAAGCTGAGCAGATTGATATATAGTTTAGTGGGAAAAAATAGGAAAACTTGTACACAGGAGGGGAGGTGTAATCAGTGATTGATGGCATTCCCTGTGTATACAAAATACAATGCAACAGCACCTTGCGGACCAAATAAAGCACAAAACAGTGTTCTAATATTAATGCTATACTTATCTTGCAAGTTAGAGATGCTTGGCAAATACATTTTGTACAAAATTATCTGAGCCCGTCTGCCACACATCAAAGCTATCTCTGTAAGACTGGTCCTAACACTAAGTTAATCTGTTACGTGCCATGACCAGTGGTGTATCTTGGTTTTGTGCTGCCCTAGGCGAGACTAAACTCGGGCACCCCCTAATATAAATTTGACCCGCCCCTTCCTGTCAAGGCCAAACCCCTTTCTCTGTAAACCCCGCCCTTCCTTTTAGGCTCAATCCTTTCCTGTATTTAAAAGTGAATAACGACAGCCACACCTCACACCCCTCCCTTGATCCCACTAAGTGTCATCCACAGATCCCCCCCCCTTAAGTGTCATCCACAGACAGATCCCCCCCTTAAGTGCCATCCACAGATCCCCCCCTTAAGTGCCATCCACAGACAGATCCACCCCTTAAGTGCCATCCACAGATCCCCTCCTTAAGTGCCATCCACAGATCCCCCCCAGTGTCATCCACAGATTCCACCCTCTTTAGTGTCATCCACATATTCCCCTCCTTAGTGTCATCCACATATTCCCCCTTAGTGTCATCCACAGATTCCCCCTCAGTGTCATCCACAGATTCCCCCCTCAGTGTCATCCACAGATTCCCCCTCAGTGTCATCCACAGATTCCCCCTCAGTGTCATCCACAGATTCCCCCTCTTTAGTGTCATCCACATATTCCCTCCCCTTAGTGTCATCCACAGATTCCCCCTCAGTGTCATCCACAGATTCTCCCCCTCAGTGTCATCCACAGATTCCCCCCTCAGTGTCATCTACAGATTCCCCCTCTTAGTGTCATCCACATATTCCCCCCTTAGTGTCATCCACAGATTCCCCCTCAGTGTCATCCACAGATTCCCCCCTCAGTGTCATCCACAGATTCCCCCTCAGTGTCATCCACAGATTCCCCTCAGTGTCATCCACAGATTCCCCCTCTTAGTGTCATCCACATATTCCTCCCTTAGTGTCATCCACAGATTCCCCCCTCAGTGTCATCCACAGATTCCCCCTCAGTGTCATCCACAGATTCCCCCTCTTTAGTGTCATCCACATATTCCCCCTTAGTGTCATCCACAGATTCCCCCCTCAGTGTCATCCACAGATTCTCCCCCCCAGTGTCATCCGATTCCACAGATTTTCTACCTGCTCAGCACCGTTGTAGGTAATTTATTCACTCCACTTGCCTGAGAAGAGAAGCGCCGGAAGACTCACAGGCGCACTGGTAGGCGCATGCGCACTTCAATGCCTCTGCCAGTGCGCCTGTGTGAGTCTTCCGGCGCTTCTCTCAGGCAAGTGGAGTGAATAAATTACCTACAACGGCGCTGGGCGGGGAGGAGCGGTGCCGGCGCACCCCCAGCAGCGCAGCCCGGACAAAAAAAAATCTATCACTGAGGCAAACAAGGCATCTTGCCGCCCCATTGGAAGTGCCGCCCTAGGCAAATGCCTTGTTTGCCTCGTGATAGATACGCCACTGGCCATGACAGCTACCATGAAATTCAGGAAGTGTAGGATCCACATGCATGCTGGGCCCCCATTAGTTTTTGTCATTTTTAGTGCCAAAAAATGGCCTCCATTGAATCCAGGGAGTTCAGGTACCAACATGTATGCTGAGCCCATTCCACACCTCCGCCAGTGCCAAATGGCTACCAACGAATGTCCACCCTTACCTCTCAAAAGCTTCCAGTGAGTGGGGGAGAGCAGGCTAAGCTTTATACTGACACTAATTAAAATCAGCCTATGGGACAGAAAGGCTGGTCAGGGACTGATAAATAGAGTCAGCCACACCTCCAATATAAGCTGCAAAGAAAAGGGGGTCAGTCAGCACTTCCAATGCAGGTGCAGTGTGTGTGAATATAGCGATAGCTGGCAGTCACTGATAGCTATACATGGAGGAGGTGTTACACAGGGAGTGCGAACAATCACTGATAAGTGTGTATACTGAGAGAGCGCTCGGTCATAGTGACAAGATGGACCCCATCTACAGCTGAACCTGAAAACAGTTGAAACTCAAAGTGATTATTAAATCCTATTCTAAATGTTTTGAACCTGAAGCTCTGGTGCCTATTTCACTTTAGAATCTGTACTCCAGCTCTATGAATGGGAGTATGGATTCCTCTGTGGCCACATTGAGCACTGTACAGGCTGGAGCATAGCTTCTCCTGCCTGTACCAGCACATCTCTGCTAAAGCTTGGCATAGATGGGCTATGTCAGGATTTAGCAGAGCAGGCACAAGCAGGAGAGCGATGTCTTATGTGAGCTGCTGATAGCTTGCATACCACATTGGCTTTAGCAGAGCAGCGATGCTCTGGCCTGTGCAGCCACAGGGGAATCCACACTCCCATACACAGTGCTGTAGGAAAGTATGGATTCTAAAATGTAATAGCACCTGAACTTCAGGTGCCTATTCTCCATGAAAAGTAAAAACACAAAAATGATTTTTAGCACATTTAGAATAGGATTTCATAAAGTTTTGTTAAATGTATAGGTACACTTTAAATGTATAAATTACATTTTTTTAACTTTTTTTTTTCCATACCACTATACACTCTCACTTCAGCTAATTGCCTTTATCACGTAGAGGAAGTTAATACAAGGCACTTACTAATGTATTGCGATTGTCCATATTGCCTCCTTTGCTGGGTTTGATACATTTTTCCATCACATTATACACTGATCGTTTCGAGACGTTGTGACCACGCAGCGCAGATAAGAGGTGGCTGGGATGGGAGCTTCTGTGCAAACTTGCCTATGCATGTTCCTGGCCACTAGAGAGCCTATTGGTTTTTCCTATAGTGTGCAAGCAACTCCATATTAATGTCTATGGATTTAGAATGGGATTTCATAAAAGCTCCTGTAGGGGGCATATGTAGGTAACCCAATACTTTTCTCCATACAGTGCAGACCAATCTGCTCAGCCTCTTCTGCTCTTTAATATGCTGCCTGCAAATTGCACTACATTATGTGGGGACAGGACCTTTTTAACTTCTGCACCGCAGGTGAATGTACAGGTGGAGTTTTATTTTTGCAACTTGTGGGTGTGATTTCTTAGGGTACTTTCACACTTGCCTTGTGAGGATCCGTAAGGCAGTTCCGTCGCCAGAACTGCCTGCCAGATCCGGAAATCCGTGTGCAAATGGAAAGTATTTGTAGACTGATCTGGATGCGGATCCCTCTAACAAATGCATTGAAACACCGTTTTTCCGGTGTCATCCAGAAAAACTGATACAGTATTTTTTATTTAATTTTTTTGCATGTTTAAAGGTCTGCACATGCGCAGACCGGAAAACCAGTTCCGTTTTGCCGGATCCGGCATTAATGCATTTCAATAGAAAATAATGTCGGATCCGGCATTCTGGCAAGTGTTTTGGAATTTTTGACGGAGAAAACACCGCAGCATGCTGCGGTATTTTCTCCGGCCAAATACCGTAAGAGTGACTGAACTGAAGACATCCTGATGCATACTGAACGGATTGCTCACCATTCAGAATGCATTAGGATAAAACTGATCCGTTTTTTTCCGGTATTGAGCCCCTAGGACAGAACTCAATACTGGAAAGCTTTAACGCACTACTTTGCTGGTATAGTAACATAGTTTGTATGGCTGAAAAAAAGATATCTGTCCATCCAGTTCAGCCCGTTATCCTGTAAGCTGTATGTTTTCACTGTGTTTGCATGGGTTTCCTCCAGGTACTCCGGTTTTCTCCCACACTGCAAAGAGATACTGATAGGGACCTTAGCTTGTGAGCCCAATTGGGGACAGCAAGTGATGGTAAAGAAAGAAAAAAAAGGCCTCATCCGGTTATGTTGATGGAAAAACAAAGTACAATATTTTTCACCCGCCTCAGTTGGTGGCATAAGACTCACTCTCCCCCCCCCCCCCCAAAAAAAAAAAAATGGGGGGGGGGGGGAATGTTAATGTATCTTATGGGGTGAATACAGGGGGAAAAAAAACTTCAGCGGCTTGCCACCACTGCTGGTGATGGGAGGAAGTGGCCGGACACCACTGCAGATGGTGGGGGAGGCAGGGAACAGCCGTCGCTGCAGATGGTAGGGGAGGCAGGGAAAGGCCGTCGCTGCAGATGGTGAGGGAACCAGGGGCGAGCCATCGCTGCAGATGGTGGGGGAGGCAGGGACCGGCCACCGCCTCAGTTGGTGGCAGGCAGGGGCCAGCTGCCTCTGCGGGTGCTCCGTGGGTGCACACTGTCTGTGTGATACTGGACTGGCACCCTGCTTAGTGCAGGAACGCAGGCGTCATTGGTTGCTATGACGCCGTGCACTTCCTGCTGCCGCCGAAGTACAGTAATACACTTGTATAGATCATACAAGTGTATTACTGTGCAGCTGAGGCAGCATGAAGCGCACAGCGTCATTGTCCTGCGCTAAGTAGGGTGCCAATCCGGTATCACATGGACGGACGTGTGAATGCAGACTTATGGACCGGAAGATGCACTGTGCGATTGGAGCACGTGAGCAGGCAGAGGAGGGGTAGAGCAGGCTTCCCTGTCACATGCCTGAGAGCTGTGTCATCTATAAGGTACCCCTAATAAAGTGATCCCCCCCCCCTATTAAAGTCTCAAAGGATAGCCTCCCCCCTTCCCCAATTAGTGTGTCAGCAGCAGATCCCCCACCAATAACATTGTGTCGACAACAGAATAGGCTACTTTCACATTAGCGTAACAGTGACCGGCAGGAACAGCTAGCCCACGTGTGCCGCCAGAAGTTCGGTCCATCCACTTTCACTATACCCTTTGTTCAAAATATTTTTTTCCCCCCTATTTTCCCCCTCGTAATACATTTGCTATTTCCTTAAGGGGTTAGGTTTTATTATGATCTTTGGCTCCAGTATTATTGCAGTATTGGAGGCAGTATTATTTAATTTTGTTCTTTTATATACCCAGTAGTAGTATTGGTGATGACTGACTTACTAAAAGGCACAAGTGGTTGGTATCAATGGTGCAGTGATTTGCACTGTTTATTTAGCGATACAAATGTCAGCGAAAATCTAATAGTACGTTTTTAATTTTGACAATTTCTTTTTCCCCCTATATGGTACAGTGGGGGAGAGGACCATGTCCACAAAAGCTTACAATCTACAAGAGAATCTTGTGGTTTAGTATTAATTGCCCTTAAAAACTGCCTTTTCCATGGCATCCAACTTATCTGAGTACTCTACATGAGATGGATAGTTAGTGCAGTCATAGTGTCCACTTGTCCTGACGTATTCAAGGAAGTCTGGAGCTCCGGGATACACAACGTTGTCTGCTAGTAACACCGATCCCTTCTTGAGTAAGCCACATTTCTGTAACATATGAAGAATGAACCACAATTCAAATGTGCAAATAATAACTACTGCAAAATGCTCAAGTGTCGTAAAGTCTGGAGTCATGCCAAGTCGTATAATGTCTAAAGTAGTCCAAACTACAGATATGAATTACCTATTCTCAGGATCGTTTCTCAATATCATATTAGCAGTGGTCCAACTCACTGGACCCCGACCTATCAACCATTTGAAGGGGCTGTAGCTCTCGTGCAGGCTCTTCAATTTTTAACTCTGTCATCTACCTTGTAGTGCTAAACATTGATGGGGATGATTTTCTTTAGCCCATTCAAACAGCTGATCAGCAGGAGTGCCAGGAGTCAGACCCCCAACAATCTGATAATGATGAGGATAGGTCATATATATCTGTATCCCAGACAACCCCTTTAACAGTGAAGTAAAAACATACAATTACCGCAATTTGGTTATGATAAAATATTGTCATGTAGCCCTAGCCTTAAAGGGGTTATCCAAGGCTATAAAAAGCTGCCCCATGTGCTGAACCCCTCACAATGAATATACTTGTGCCGCTCCTGGTCCCCATACCGCCCTCTGCAGCTTCTAGCCGTGCGTTGATGAAAACCTCTAGCATCACCCGCGTTTATTTATGGGTTTACTTAACTCATTTGGATATGCTCTATTTAACAAAAAAATACACAAGATCTCCCAGTTTAAAAGGAGTTTTTTCCAATCACCCTCTCTCACAGGATGATTGACTTTTTCAATAATATCTGAACATTACGTCAGATTCCCTGAATGGTTTTGGTAATCATTTTTTGATGCCCCTGGGGGATTTTGTGCCTGAGTGTTAGTAGAGTCACAGATAAACTCTCATATTCTTTCTTTTAATTGACGTGTAGTACATCCCAAATATACCAAACCATATTGTATGCACTGAATCACATACACAATGTGGGAACTGTTGCAGTTAATAAAGTGATTAATTTCATATTGTTTGCCTCTTATTTTATTTTTATATATTTATTAAGGGATGAGCAAATCGATGAAACATCCAAAGTCGGCTCGAATAATACTGAATTGGCTCCGATGACCCGAAGTTATTACTTCGCAAAGTCTTCAGAAATTAATTTCTACTGTAAAAAAAAACATTTCCCGAACTCTCATTCGGTTCCAAGTGGTACCTTAGCTCATTAGCTCATCTATAAATGTGGGGTTTTTTTTGTGTGTGCAAAACCGCAACATAGACACCGTCTACTCCCACATTTGAAAAAAGCCGTGGTGCTCAACCATGTCTTTTTGTTTTCTTACTGACAAACTCGGGGATAACATATTGCCTAAAGTAGGAGATTTTTTAACTGACAACCTTCATTCAGTAATTGATATTTGTGCTTCTAAAACTAAATATGTTATTCATCACGCACAGAAAGAAAAACAGTGGCAGAATTATCATTTTTGACTGAAAAAATTTCCCCAAAAAATTTGAATAAAAAGTTGTCAAAAGGTCACGTGTGCCAAAATGGTATAAAAAAAAGACAGAAAGACTGTAGGAGATGACAACATAGCCATCAGAGTCCACTCCCCTCCCCACTGGGTTGGCACCAGCCTAGTGGGAGAGGACTCTAAAGGGTATGTTGTGATCTTCTGCTGTCTCCATTTATATACTTACTTATACATACATACAGTGGCTTGTTGAACTAAGCACTTTAACTTGCCATTATCTATATAACACTACATTTTACACATGGTCCAATGAGAATTTATGCAAAATCATTAATATTTTAATTGTTACCACGTAGATTTGTGTACCATTACATTTTTATATTTGCCATATGGAGAGTGTAATTAGAGTGATGTCCTCCCTGTTATGCTGCCTTTTTTCCATTGTGCGATAGTTATATGTCAATGTAGATTCCATCTTTATATTTGAGAGATTTTGCTGTTTTAGGGTTGTTTTTCTCGGCCTCCGTTTCAGTTTTTTTTTTGCGGATAGGACAGGAACCCATTCATTTCAATGGGTCAGCAAAAAAATGCTGACAGTTCATCTGTGTTCCGCGTCCGTTGTCCGTGTTTCCCTTCAGCAAAAAAAGTAGTGCATGTCCTACTTTTTTCTCATTTGCGGACAAGGATAGGCATTTATTACAAGGAATCTGTAAAAACAAAGGAATCCTCCCCAAAAAACTGATGGACCATCATCTTTTTTTTTTGCAGATCCCGATTTGCGGACAGCAAAAAACAACTGTTGTGTGCATGCAGCCTTAGGCTAGTTTCACATCTGCAGCTGTCATCTCCGGCAGGCCTGCTGGAGTTCTCCAGATCCAGCATCGCTGAATCCTGCTGCCTGCCCACTGGACCCCATTGATAGATTATAATGGGATCCAGCTGCTACCCGGAAAATATGCAGAGAACACCCTGCCACAGATGTGAAAGTAGCTTTACCCATTTTTTGTAGAAAGTCGTTAGGAATGCTTTCTGTCCCATACCTAGTAAATGAAATAGCTAATATTCTTCAATTGCTACCAATCATTACTCACCTCCAGTAACTTAGTGTCACTTGTATAAAAGTTTTTGAAATGGTCAATGAATACGAAGTCCACCTGATCCACTTCATACTTTGTTTTTAGACTCGGAATGATTGTCTCTGTGGCGCCCTCCAGAATCTCTACCTGGGCAGTCAAGATATTTCATTACTTTCAGTGAGGCTTTATATGTACAGTACAGCTTTTTACCACAATTAATATATAAAATTCTACCACACACTCATCTAGTCTAGGAAGACAACCTAACAAAATTTTTAAAAATCTCATCCGTGTGCTTCAGAAAGTTTCCACAACAGTCTGAAAATAACTTGATATACAGTGAAGATTTTTAATCTACAGCATGCTAAAACATTCATAATTTGCATCCAAATTTGGTGTGGGATTTTCCACTTTGGATTATGGCCTAGATACAATGTGGAACATCCACTATGTACCTGCCATGCAGAGGAGTAACTATAGGGGAAGCGGCTACTTTGGGGCCCTGACCCAGGAGGGCCCCATCCAAGAGGAGGAGGAGAAGTACTAAAAGATTTTGTCAGGGCCCCTCAACAGTATTACACAATGAAATGATATACAGTGGCAGTATAGACAGTGTAGAAAACGGATGGAACAGCTGCCGGGCCTGGTCTGAGAGAGCCATCTTTACTAGCCACAGGAAAGGGGGCGGCATGAAAGGAAGGGGTTGTGAAAAAATTACTGGGGGAGGGAGCCCATTCAAAAATTTGCTGTGGGGCCCAGTCATTTCTAGTTACGCCACTGCTGCCATGTGTGGTATTCCCACAGGGTAGAACAACTACTCACAATGGATACTACTTCTATCTGCCTACTTTGTTATTGTATGCAATAATCCAAAGATTCTAGGGGAACTGCATAATATACAAATTTATTACATGTATATAACCGAACTAGATGACCGAAAACAACTAGGTTTTTCTAAATTGACTTGGTTCATTATATGCCACTGTTCGTCAGGCAGTTACAAACTGCATTCTTAGCACAATTCTAATTGTAACCTTCTGATGTATCTAATTATACACCTAAAATATTTAAAAAATGATGGCTGTATATTGTTGGCATGCTAGAAACATACAAATGGGCAGTGGTGTCAGTATCACTGATCAGAGCATACATGGAGGAGGCAGATGTCAAATGGAATGAGTAGGAGTTGGTATGTATGCCTTCTCCTCCTGCCTACTTGAATTCAGCTAGAGGACTATTCTGCAGGTTGTGTTATCCTGTTTCTGTCAGGTTTAGGCTACATTCACACGACACCCACGTCATGGCTGGTTTTGGAAACACTTAAAGTCTATAGGGGTAGTCACATGGCGGTTTTATGTTAGTTTTTTTAAACCGTGAAAATAGCCAGAAATAGGACATGTCTAGTGAATTGCGGCCTTAAAAAAATAGGACATCTCCTATTTCTGGCTATTTTCACGGCCAAACGGACCCCACTGGGGTCAGGTCCTGCTTTCTCCAGTGAAGCGCGAGTGTCCCCGCGTGTTCAAGTATATGAGGGGAGTATTTTTTTTGCCGGTCAAACAGAATGGGGACCACTACAAGGTGAAGCATTGTTCCTAATGTGGAGTACTAGGAGGGGCATTATTCCTATTGGGGAGCATAAATGAGACCATTAATCATTGTCGGGGGCACTATGGAGGCCACATAATGTATGTATACTATAAGGGTATGGTATGTAAAAAAAAAAATTACTGTATTTTTAGCCCTATAAGACGCACAAAGCTGGGGGGGGGAAATAGCAGTGCGTCTTATGAGGCGAATGCTGCATTTTTGCTGAAGTTATAATATAACACACGCCCTGATGCCGCGCGGTGGGTGTATCGGCTAAGAGGGAGGAGGGGCTGGGGGCTGGCATGACAGCGGGGCCCGTGCAGTGACTGTATTCTACTACACGGACCCCGCTCACTGTATATAAGCTTACTATAATTGTAGCCACTGTTATTAAGTAAAAATCCTTAGTAATCCTCGGTTGTATTATTGTACTTACAATCTGTAGCAGAGAGGAGGGAGGACGGGCGCAGGCAGCGTGAGTCACTACGTCACGTGCCTGCGCCGCCCAGTTTATGAATGAAGCAGGTGGCGCAGTTACGTGATGTACTGACTCACGCTGCCTGCGCCCGTCCTCCCGGCCTGCCTCCTCTCCGCTACCAATTGTAAGTACAATAATACAACCAAGAATTACTAAGGATTTTTACTTAATAACAGTGGCTACAATTATAGTAAGCTTGTATACAGGGAGCGGGGCCCGTGTAGTAGAATACAGTCACTGCACGGGCCCTGCTGTCATTATGAACGCAGATGTGACCTCCACCCCCTGTATTGGGGGGTCATCACAGGGACACTTATGGGGGGGATCTGTGGATGACACATAGCATAAGATGCTATGTGTCATCCACAGATCTCCCCATAACAGTGTGCCATCTACAGATCCCCCATAACAATGTCATCCACAGACCACCATTAGTTCAAAACCCACCAAAAGCACACATTTTGGTTCAAAATATTTTTTTTTCTTATTTTTCTCCTCAAAAACCTGGTTGCGTCTTATGGGCAGGTGTGTCTTATAGGGCAAAAAATACGGTAATCCGTTTAATGGCTGTTAAAAACAGATGCAAATTGGCAGGATAATGGATGGGGATCAGAGCTGGATCACAGTTGATAACAGGAGAACTAGACATTTCTCACTGATAAAACATATTACAGAGTTTCTTGTCATCACTTGTACTATTAATTTATGTAACGTTGTATGAAAAGTTAGTGACAATTTAACAGCAACTGCATACTGTACTTCAATGGGATCTAGGTTTACATGCTCCTGCTGCTGCATGCGGCCAAAACCCCATCCTCCTCTAGTATCCAATGGGTGCATTAATTTCGAAGTGGATACCTTGGTTATCACCACAAAATCATGAAGCCAGTGGGTTTGTTTTAGGCATCAGATGACATAATAATAACCTTATCTTGAACGCCAGCAAACTCTATCAGCTGTTTGGCAACGGCAGCATGCTCTGGTTTCGACTCCACAGTAAGCAGACGACTGCCTTGCTTCATAAGCTGGGCCATTCGGATGGCAGAATACCCACAATATGTGCCAAGTTCCAGAACCGTGGTTGGATTTGTCTCTGTGAACACTTTATCCAGAATCAGGCCTGAAATAAAAGGTCATAAAACATCAGATTATAAGATTTGTGGCAACATGACAAGGAAAAAAGTAGCTCAAAATTCTAAGCAATAAAACATGTGAAGGAGCAGATATGAACCTCCTTAATTACCATTTCATATCAGCCTTGTTTGTATGGCATCCCATACATGTTCAATTTTTCTGATGCAGTTTTGATGATAAAACCAGTAGTAGGATCTGTCATACTTTTTTCTCTTATGATCCACACCTGGTTTAGGCTTCAAAAACTGCGTCAGAAAATCTGATCAATACCTGAACGTGTACGGGCAGCCAGTGATGAGTTACCAAGTTCTATGGATAAAACACTGTTGAATTAGAAATCGAATGTTTTGGCCAGCTTTAGGGGACATATGTATTCACATGTTGTGCCACAGAAACACGATTGCAGAATCAACTAGGATTGCACCGGGTATCGAAGTATCGATTTGATACAGGGTCTTGTTATTTACCGATACTAGGCTGCGCTGCTGCACAAGCCTGGTATCAGTTGAAGAACATGGCACGCGCCGCTCTCAGCTTGAGCCACTAGCGTTCCCGGCTGCTATTAGTGAGCTTTCATTTCGCCTGCGCTCCCTGTAGTGAGAGCTTACTGCTCACACAGGCACTCCTGGAATTAGCCGCCGGAAATGATGCCTGTGTGAGCAGTAAGCGCTCACTACAGGGAGCGCAGGCACAGGGAACGTTCATTAACAGCGGCCGGGAACACAGGTTAGTAAGTGTAGGATTATAATTAATACAAGAGGGGGACGTAGAATTAAGTTTTACACACAATACACCTGTGCCCAGCAGAAGAGAAGGGCAGGCAGAAGCCCGCAGCTGCCGCACAGCCTGGCTCTCCTAGAAGACAGATGGCCCATAGCAACGCTCTTTTCAGAGAGCGCTGCTATAGGACATTTCAGCCCCAGTTTTTAAATGAAAATAAACGTTTTGGCTAAATTGACTTACAAAAATGTTCCCTGTCACTGCTCCTACACATTAACAAAAAAGTTACACTTTAACTATAATCCAATTTAGTTGATATTTAACCAGATCTAGAGGACTAAAATCACCTTTAGAATAGTTCTGCATATGCTTTATTATTCTCACACATGTAAACTTATGTAGGTTGGTGACAACCATACTCGAGTTAGATATATTACCTTTTTCATCTCCCACATTCATAGCCCATTCTTTTTGGTTGCAGTATTTATCGATGTGGTCCACCACGCTCTGGGGGTCACCTTTTGCTGCATTTTCCTTTACAAACTCCAAAATCCTCTGTTCCTTTGACTGAGCCATTAGTACAATTCTGCAAATCAAGCGAAGTTTATATTGAAGCAGTCTTATACTGTACTGTATCCGCTGAAATTAATAAGTACTCACAGGAGATAGCTTAGTTACTTGCTTAAGGCCATTTTCACACTGTCAGTATTTTACAGCAATATTTGTAAGCCAAACCCAGGAGTGAAGCCTAGATAGATGAAGTGTAAGGCCTTATGCACATGACCGTATGTATTTTGTGGTCCACAAAAAACAGATCCGCAAAAAATTCAGATGACATCTGTGTGCATTCCGTATTTTGCGGAGCAGAACAGCTGGTCCCTGATAGAACAGTACTATCCTTGTCCATAATGCGGACAATAATAGGACATGTTCTATTTTTTTGTGGAACGTAAATATTATCCCCCAGTAACTGTGTGAAAGGAGTATGGCAGTCAATCTGTGTTGTTTGTGCACTGCATTTTGGTTACTGGACATTGTGCCTTAGGCCTTATGCATACGGCCGTTGCTGTATTGCAGCCCGCAATACACGGGCACCGGCCATGTGCACCCCGCATGACAGATGTGGACCCAGTCACTTGAATGGGTCCGCAATTTGGGAGACGTTCTATTTTTTTATGGTCCGGACGAATCAGGGACCCATTCAAGTTGAATGGGTTTTGATCCGTCCTAGCCGCACAACGGCTGTGTGCATGAGGTCTTATTTTGAGAATACAAAAAATACAGCGCAATACATGCCTTCCAATACAGCATTTTTCAGTTTTTCTTTTTCATGCTAAATCTGCATATTATTACTGCTGTATGAAAATATGGCAGTATACACAGCTCCATGGGTTACCACCTACACCATGTTTAGATGCATAGCAGACTTGGTGAGCAAGAGCTGTTGTTTTTATGCGTAAACGTGTGCGTGAATGTCAGTAGGATTACAACCACTCACAGCTCACAGGGGCAGATTTATCAAAACTAGAACTAGGTATAGCAACCAATCAGATTATACCTTTCATTTTTCACAGCTGCTTTGGAAAATGAACGGTGGAATCTGATTGGTTGCTATGGGCACCTAAGCCAGTCTCCAGCAGTCTCCAGCATTTTGACTCTTAGAGGTAAACTTCCTTCCACAAAGATCATTTGACAAAAAGATTCTCATGACTTGTTCTTGTTTTGTTTTGCTGCCCCCAGGCTGGCAGGCTAGACAATTCAGTACCACATGGACCACACATACAGTGCAGTAATCTATTGCTGCTAAGAAAAACTATCAATGAAGGAACCAGAGATTTTTAGCACACAATTTGATCAAACTGTAGAGTCCGCTGGTCACTTCAAGGCAACCCTTCTACTCTGCAAAGTTTAGCACTGCATATCAACTGCTGTTGTCACAACACAGCACCTGCAGGGGGAGCAACCCAGCATCCTAACAACACCCCTGCTGACAGGCCAAGCCCCCTTTTTTTGCCGTATGTTGTGGATCACGGACCCATTAAAATCAATGGGCCTGCGCCACAGCACAGAGTTCATGTATTGCAGACCTACTGTTTGTGGTCCGCAACACATCTGTATTGGGCCTTAGTCTCACAAGCAGATTTTCAGCATGCCAACTGCAAAACCATTGCACACATCCTAAGATCAGTCTTTTCGGCGATAGATTTTGCGGTAGGGGATAACTTTAAGGACACATATGACAGAAAATGCTGCTGAAAAACCTGCTACGGTTGTTGTTGCATTTTGGCAGCGAAAAAAAACGCATGTACTACATGCAGTATTTGCTGTGGAAAAGCCAGCAGATTTCACCCTCTCCATTGAGGAGGGTGATATCCACAATAGAAATCTTCTGGATAAATTGACATTATGTGGATTTCAAAACTGCAATACCGCAGCTGTCCTGCTGCTTTTTTTACACAGCATGTGGATGAGAATTCAGAAATTCTCATTTACTTTGCTGGTACTGTAATATGTTGCGGATTTGCCACACTAAAATCTGCGACGACAAATCTGCAGCTAATCTGTCACGTGTGACCCGGGACTTAATGTTGCGCCTGTTTCCGCAATGGACTTGTGTTTGGAAAATCTGCAGTGTTTACAGCAGCAGCGAAGTGGATGAGATTTAATAAAAGGGTTGCTCTCCCTGCTGACTGGATTTTTAGGACAGGACCTGCAAGACGTCATCAGCTAGAGCGCAGGTCCTGTCTTGAGCTTCCTGTCAGTAGGGGGCATTCACCGCAGCGCGAGCAAATGGAGGAGGTGAGTGTTTTTTTTTTTTTGCAGAAGCAAACTGGGGCACTAATGGAGGTCATTATTCTACCGGGGGGCATTATCCTACCTGGGGGCACTAATAGCTGGCATTATTCTTCATGGGGGTACTAATAGGGCATTATTCTTCCTAAAGGCACAAGTGGGGGCATTATTCTTCCTGGGGGCACTAATAGGGGCATTATTCTTCTTGGGGGCACAAATGGGGGGTATTATTCTTCCTGGGGGGCACTAATGGAGCCTTTACTCTTACTGGGGGCACTAATGGGGGGCATTAATTCTGGGGAGCACTAATGGGGGCATTAATATTACTAGGGGCACTAATGTGGACTGTATTAATTTTAGGGGCGCTGATGGTGGCATTACTATTACTGGGGGAAGGGCAAGCTCCAGATTCATGTGGGCCCTTGGGCGATAAAGACACAGTGGGCCACCCTTGTGGTATTTTGCACAAATTACTCAGCAATGAAACTGCAGGGTGGGTCATACTGTATGGAGGGGGCACTGGGGGACAACATACTGTATGGGAGTCACAGAGGGTCATTATAGTCTGTGAGGGGGCCACAGGAGGTCATTATGCTGCATGGGGTGCTACTGGGGTCATTATTTTGAATGTGGGGACACTGGGGGTCATTATACTGTATGGGGGGGGGCTCTGGGGGTCATTATACTGTATGGAGGGCCATTGGGATCATTATACTGAAAGGGGGAACTGGGGGTCATTATACAGTATTGGGTGGCACTGTGGGGTCGTTATATTGTGTTAGGGGAGAATAGTGATTTGAGGAAGGTGAATTCTCTTTTTTCTACAGGGTTGGGACCCCACAAATAGAGCACCTGATTAACAGGACACGAGTAACACATTCTACAAACTGTGGGTAACAGCCAGTTTTCCTTTGGACCTTTTTGATAAATCTCCCCCTAAGGCAGTGTTTCTCAACTCCAGTCCTCAGGGCCCACCTACAGGTCATGATTTGAGAATATCCCACAGAATGAGTACCTGAGGTGAGTCCTGATGCACTGACACTAAATATATCACCTGCTAAATACTAAGGAAATCCTGAAAACATGACCCGCAGGTGGGCCCTGAGGACTGGAATTGAGGAACACTGCCCTAAGGGCTCATTCATACGACTGTTGTTGGCTGGTGCCCGTATAGCGGGCCGCAAACAGCGAGTCCGCAATATACGGGCACCGGCCTTTTGTGCATCACATCACAGATGTGGACCTGATCACTTGGGTGAAGTTGCGGTGCAGAACAGAGGCTGGAACCAGCGTCTTTGCACTGATGTGGTGTTGGGACCCCTGGAATTCAAAGCCTGGTAGCCTCTGCAACCAATGCGACCCATATAACCACGTCACTGCATAAAACATGCTATGCCTCATTCACACAGTCAGTGATTTCCATCAGTGATTTTGATCCAAAACCAGGTGTGGCTCTAAACACAGAACAGGAGCAGATCTTTCCCGTATACCTTATGTCTGTGGAGGCTCCAATCCTGGGTGTGGCTCACAATCACTGACCCTGGGAACACACCTCAACATGTGAAAAGCCATGCATCCCTATGGGCATGGTTCACATTTGGGCGTTTTACAGCGCGTTTGAGCAGCTGTAAAGCGCAAACAAGTACATGAGCTTCTTTGGGGCGTTTTAACGCGCCTATGGACAATGTTGCCATAGGGGAGAATCACTGAATCGCGCGTATGACGCGCGTTTCTTAGTGACAAAAACGCGCATCCAAAAACGCTCGTAAAACGTGCGTCATACGCGCGATTCAGAAACGCCTAGGTGTGTTCCCAGCCTGATGGAAATCACTGACTTGTGAATGAGGCTTTACTGTGGTGAAAGTGAATAATAATACAATATACGTACCTGCCTCAAAGCTGTTGACCAGTAAGAACAATACTGTAATCTGACTAGGTAAGAGAGACAAGATACTGTAAATGTCCTGCTTCGTTACCTTCAGGCTGTATCCTCGCCAGTAGTGACCTGTATACGTGAAAGAAGATTCTGCAGTCCATATAAGCTTTAATGCACGAGCTTACATTCCATACTCACAGTGAACCAGCCCTGCAGCTCCAGGAAGTATACTCATGTGATTTACCAAGTAGTCCTGGGCCTGGTGTAAGCATGACTAAGCAGAGTGGGTGGAGATTATTCCAGTAAGAAGGCTATAGGGTAAACTGGGGCCTCAAGTTTATATATATGCAGTTTATTTACCCTAGGTCCAGGAGCACAGTTATATATGCATTCCTCACATTGGGAAATGTACTGGACTATGAACTGTGCAATATGCGTAATATTCGGTACTGTGAACAATATACTGCACTATGAACAGTGTATCATGCTATGTATAATATACTGTGCTGTATACTGTACTATATATAATATACTGTGCTATATATAATATACTGTGCTGTATACTTCACTATATAAATATACTATGCTATGTATAATATACAGTACTGTGAACAATATACTGTACTATGAACAGTATACCGTGCTATATATAATATGCTGTGCTGTATACTGTACTATATATAATATACTGTACTGCATACTGTATTATATGTAATATACTGTGCTATGTATAATATACTGTGCTGTAGGGCTGGGCGATATGGCCTAAAATCTATATCGCGATATAATTTGAAGCATGTGTGATAACTATATATATCACAATATATTATTTCATGGTCATCTATCGCAGTAGGGCGATATAGACAAAATCTATATCGTTGCCCAAATTCATGTATATCATATGTATATGATATACGTTTATATTGCATATCGTTTATATTGCCCACTCATAGTGCACACAGCAGCAGGGAGCTTACCATGGCAGCCAGGGCGTCAGCGTCCTGGCTGCCATGGTAACTGATCGGAGCCCCAGGATTACACTCCTGGGGCTCCGATCAGAAGCTGCCACTGCGCCACCAATAGGTGAGGTGGGGGGGACCCTGGGGCCACTGCCACCAATGACTATAATACTGGTGGTGGGAGGGGACCGCAATTAATATAATACTGAGAAGAGGTGTAGGAGCGGAGGGACTGTGGCCACTGCACCACCAACGAATATAGTTAATGCCTGAATACAAACATAGCCTGCATGTGCCGGCCATATCTCATACCCGGCACCCGGCTTCTATGACTGCACACTGCAATACGCTGCAATTAACCCCTCAGGTGCGGCCCCCTTCCACCCCCTGTATTATAGTCATTGGTGGCAGTGGTCCCAGGTTCCCCCTCTCCTCACCCATTGGTGACACCTCTCTTTTTTCATTGGTGGTCAGCGGCAGCCACACACAGTGGGGAGGGAGGGACTCCCTCCTTCTCCACTGTGCTGGCTCAGGATAACATAGTGCACACCGTGAGCGGCGCATGCCATGTTCTATCGCAATAGGGCGATATAGACAAAATCTCTATCGTTGGTTTAGGACCTCATCATCCTCCACCCACTCCTCACCCCTGCCCTCCTGCACTGCAGAAAGCCGCAGCAGTTGGCACCTATGTTTCGTCATCATCAGAGACATGCTGCGGTGGTCCTCCCATGTCCACATCCTGAAACATAAGTGGTTAGGCATCAGTGCACTCCATCTCTTCCACTTCTGGGGCAGGGCTAGGTGGATGGCTGATGGAAACCCTGCCAGCAGAGTCATCAAAAAGCATACGAGACTGCTGCATGACTTGGGGCTCAGACTGCTTGCCTGATTTGCAAGGGGGTGAGGTGAAAGACAGATGCCCATGGGCTGCAGATGCCAACTCTGCGCTTTCAGCAGGGGACCGGGTGGGAGACCATGTGAAGGAACTGGAAGCACTATCAGCCACCCAATCTACTACCTCCGTCTACTTGTTTTGGCCTCACCATTCGTACACCGGTATTCGGGCCTACAAAATGACGCTGAACGTCCTGTCGCCTACGTGCACCTGAGGAAGGTGTTTCATTTGGGCGTGTAGCTGGCACAGATCGACCACGTCCTCTCCCTGCAACTGGAGCTCCACTAACACCAGCAGCACCACGTCCAGGGCCACGTCCCTTATTTGATGCTCTCCTCATTCTTTGAGGTCACCCACCAAACTAACAAATGGATTAACTAGATTAATTTCCGTGTCACGTATGCAATGCAGGTGTACCTCACACAAACAGTTGGTATATGTCACCCACCGAACTAACAGATGCATTAACTAGATTTATTTCCCTGTCACGTATGCAGTACAGGTGTACCCCACACAAACAATTGGTATAGGTCACCCACCGATGTAACAGATGGATTAACTAGATTTATTTCCCCGTCACGTATGCAGTGCAGATGTGCCCCACACAAACAATTGGTATATGTCACCCACCGAACTAACAGATGGATTAACTAGATTTATTTCCTCGTCACCTATGCAGTGCAGGTGTACCCCATATAAACAATTGGTATATGTCACCCACCGATGTAACAGATGGATTAACTAAATTTATTTTCCCGTCATGTAAGCAGTGCAGATGTACCTCACAGAAACAATTGGTATATGTCACCCACTGATGTAACAGATGAATTAACTAGATTTATTTCCATTTCATGTATGCAAGGTGTACCCCACACAAACAATTGGTATTTGTCACCCACCGAACTAACAGATGGATTAACTAGATTTGTTTCCCTGTCACGTATGCAGTGCAGGTGTACCTCACACAAACAATGGGTATATGTCACCCACCGAACTAACAGACAGATTAACTAATTTATTTTTGTGTCAGGAGTACAAAGGTTTTGCATTGCACCCACAAAAAAAATCGCTATAGGTCACCCACAGAATTAACAGCCAGATTAACTATTACATTTTTCTGTCAGGGGTGCCAAGATGGTGCATTTTACCCACAAAAGATCACTATAGGTCACCCATAGAATTAACAGCCAGATTATTTAATATATTTCTGTGTCAGGGGCGCAAAGCTGGTGTATTGCACCCACCAAAAAACACTATAGGTCACCACAGTATAAATAGCCAGATGAGATTCCTAACGCTTTCCCTCACTTCAGCTGCCTACTTCCTGTCCCTGCAATACTCAGAGCTGATGGGCGGTGCTACACGTGATCGAGCATTTATTGAGGCTGGGTCACATGATGCACGGGCTAATCACAGCCATGCCATTAGTAGGCATGGCTGTGATGGCTTCTAAATGCCCACAGCTTAAAAGCTTATTGATTGGCTGCCCTGCAGCCTTTCAACTACTGACCAGTATGATTATCTCTATATCTCTCCACTGCAGTAGTATCTGAGATGTTTATTAGGCTAGTGATTTTTGCTCTTCTCCTGTGTCATAGGAGCACAGTAGCACAAAAAGATCTGGCACATCTCGTGGCAACAGCACTAGATGGATCCCTTTGACTATAATGAGATCTGATGGGTTTCCATCATGGAGCCGAGCAGCTGCAAATTTTGTCCAGCATTTATGACCTGATCTGTGGCGGAGGCCACTAACACAGATGTGATCAAAGCCTTATGTATTCTGTAGCATCAGATAATCATATTCTGTAACAGCTGAGGTGTGTATTATGAGGTTTTGCAGCAGAGGAGGTGTGCATTATGATATCCTACAGCAGATAAGGTCTGTATTATGAAGTTCTGCAGCAGTTGAGGAAGGTGTGTGTTATGAGGGCCTGCAGCACTTAAGGTGTGTTTAGGGAGCCATCTCTTCCGTGCTCCACCATCCATTGGCCACTGCTGTTACCAGCAGCAGGCGCGATGCAGTAGCACCATCGCGCCTGCTGAACTAGGCAGAAGACTAGAGAGCGCTCAAGACAAGGATCAGCTTAGCAGGAACAATGACATCACCATGTCTCAAATACAGCTAGGGAGAGCATGGTGCTCTCACTTAAGTATGGGAACGGGACTAGGGACTATCATTATCCCCTCCTAGTGCCCCTAACATTGTTATCCTGCTGCTACCCCCAGTACTGTCCCCAATGCCCAGAAATACTATACTGCAGGCACAGCAGCACCATACAGATAGTGGCCCTCCCCATAGTAATAGTGCTCCCAGATTAATCTCAATAGAAATAGTGCCCCTACAGTACCCCCAATAGGAACCCCATTAGTAATGCCCTCCAAATTGTGTTTAATAATGATGTCCTATTGCAAAATGGCTCACTTATGATTCACAGGCGCGGGTGTGCAGCCCTCATACGAACATCAATTCCAAGCGCTGACATCCGTACTGTGGGAGGGGGCGGTGCCGCCTTGGTGGAGGAGGAAACTACTTACAGTTGTGTTCAAAATTATTCAACCCCCAATGCTGTAAAGGGTTTTAGGGAATTTATAACTAGTACGCTGGCGGCTACACTCCCTCCAGGTTATGGAATACCAGGTGCTCACCACTTCGTGACTACTCCCACACACTTCACTTAGTCTTCAAACAAAGCATATAACCCTTGGGGGCACACTGGAAATTATGATCACAAATGATGGTATAAAATTAAGCTCAATTTATTAATCTTCACAAAATACATAAAATCCTTAATAAAACCTTCAAATATCCAATGGTAATCTACCTCTATCAGATCTGATGTTCACCTGTATTGCCACCTAACTCCGCAAAAAATGACCAGCTGTTGTTTCCGATACTTTTGATAAATAGTGCAAATGGTGCTACTATAAAAAATTATATAAATAGATGTAAATATATAAACAATATATAATATATCCAAAAAGAATAGACAGTGTTCTCAATCCTTGTGCAACTCACGCTAAAAATAAACGCAAACAATCCACAATATGTCCCATTCTATGCGGTTTTAAATATTGTCCATTGAAATGGATGTTATTATTATCCCTGCAATGGAATAACATCCATTTCAATGGACAATATTTAAAACCGCATAGAATGGGACATATTGTGGATCCATAAAGGACAATACCAGAGATAGTTCTTATTGCAGCACCTAAGTGGATTCTGGCTTATATTTGACCAATGAACGATACCTTTTTCACATTATTGATTATTGCACAGCACTGTTGGCCAATTTGCACAAGTTTATGGGACTATAACGCGACTTTATTTGTACATTGTTTGCGTTTATTTTTAGCGTGAGTTGCACAAGGATTGAGAACACTGTCTATTCTTTTTGGATATATTATATATTGTTTATATATTTACATCTATTTATATAATTATTTATAGTAGCACAATTTGCACTATTTATCAAAAGTATCGGAAACAACAGCTGGTCATTTTTTGCGGAGTTAGGTGGCAATTCAGATGAATATCAGATCTGAGTAGATTACCATTGGATATTTGAAGGTTTTATTAAGGATTTTATGTATTTTGTGAAGATTAATAAATTGAGCTTAATTTTATACCGTCATTTGGGATCATTGAGTGGTTACCAGATAATCGTTAATTTCTAACGATCCCCCGTGGACTGGCAGGACCGGCGGAATGTTTAATGAGCCCAAGACTAATAACTCAATTTAACAATTAAGTATCTCCTTAAAAGGAGGAAGTCAACCCCCAGCCCACTGTTTTTATAGTAAGAAAAAAACTAGACTTACTAGGGTGGGAAATTTGTGTGCTGCTGTTAGGACTAAGGGAAAACAAATTATCGTTAGAAATTAACGATTCCCTTACGTCCTACCAGCAGCACAGATGGGGAGATAGCAAGAAGAAACCCCTAGGGAGGGCCTTCCTGCCTGGCAGAACTAAGAAAAGTCTGCCCAAAGGCCGAAAACTCAGCTAGACTGGCATCTAGTCTATAATGGGAGATGAATGTCGATTCAGAGCTCCAGGAGGCAGCTTTGCAAATCATGTTGAGAGGCAGAAGACTCCTCTCGGCAAAAGAAGTAGCCACAACTCTAGTAGAGTGGGCCTTCACGAATCCCGGAGGGTCCAGATTGTGGAAACAAAGGATTCCTTAATAGCCTCCTCAATCCACCGACTGATGGAAGGTTTGGATGCCTTATAGCCTTTAAACTTACCGGCAACAGGATTAGCAGATTCTCATCTTTCCTGAACTCCTTGATCTATCCACATAGATCCGGAGACATCTCGAGACGTCCAGAGGATGTCTAGCAGGTTCCTAGGAGGAGGTGGTAGATGTCGACAGAACCGGGAGGAATATCACCTGGTTGATGTTCTGGAAGGAAGGAACTTTAGGCCTACAATACGGGAGGAATCTAAGAAGGTCCCGGTCATGTAAGAAAATGGTATAGGGTTCATGTGCTGAGAGAGCTTGAAGCTCAGAGACCCTCTTGGCCAAAGTCACTGCAAGGAGAAACACAAACTTCCAAGTGACGAACTTGATGTCCACCTCCTCTAACGGTTCAAAGGGGGGAGATGCTAACCCCCTGAGAACTACTGAAAACCCATTGAAAAAAGGGGTCTCAGTACTGTAGGCTTTAATCTTTCAGCTCCTTTAAGGAACCGTTTGATCAGCGGGTCCTGAGAAAAAGCCTGTTAAGGCAAGCTGAGATGGCTGAAACTTGAACCTTCAGAGTAGAAGGGCAAGGCCTCTATCAAGGCCGTCTTGCAGGAACTGAAGGATAGCGGAGAGGGGCGGATCTGCAGACGCCACCTCAGTTGAGGTACAACAGGATGAGAGTCCGCTCTAGAATGAGACCGCATTCTCAGGACCGACTCTGAAAGCCCTTCTATTCTGGGAAGGGACTGATCAACCTCCAGGCTGTCAGGTTGAATCTGTGCAGATCTGAGCAGAGGTGAGTGTCCCACGACACCAGGGTCTGCTGTGGGGGAGCCTCCAATATTGTCCTCGACTCAACTGGGTGAGCTAGGTAAACCAGGATCTCTTCGGCCAAAACAGTATGATGGCTATCACTGAGGCCTGATCAATTTCATCAATACCCTCAGTATCATGGAAAAGGGAGGGAAGATGTAAGCCAGCCTGAACCTCCAGGATATTGACAGAGCGTCTAACGCCAGGGGGTTGTCCTCCCTGTAGAGGAGCAGAACCTCTCCACCTTGGCATTGAACCTTGTTGCCAGGAGATCCACCTCTGGCATACCCACTTGGGGACTATCTGCTTGATTCTCCGGATGTAAAGACCACTCCACCGACGGAAGACCGCGGCTCAGCCGCTATCATATTGAGGGAGCCTTGGATGTGGATCGCAGATAAGTGGGAAGGTACAACTCTGCCTAATCCAGAATCACCCCGATCTCTGACAGGAGGGGAAGTGATCTCGTGCCTCCCTGCTGGTTGATGTAAAGTACCGCAGTCACATTGTCTGACTGGACTTTCACCGCTTTGCCCCGGATCTGAGGGGCTAAGTGAAGGAGGGCTAGCCGGATAGCTTGAATCTCGCGGAGATTGGATGAAAGAAGCCACTCCTGAGGAAACCAGGTCCCGTGAACTGGAGAGTCGTCTAGGTGAGCGTCCCAGCCTACTTAGGACGCATCCGTAGTCAATATGACCCAGATTGGCTGGGTCATAGACTTCCCGTCTAAAAGATGGCACCACCATCTGAGGGAATACCGAGTTTGCCAAGTCAGGGAGCACAGGGAGTTTAGCCCAGCAGGGCTGCCATTCCATTAGGAGAGGACCTCCGACTGTAGAGGGCGGAGGTGCCATAGAGCCCAAGGGACTGCTTCTGCAGACGCTGACATGAGCCCCAACATCTTCATGAGAGTCCGGATTGGAACTCGCCGGGAAAAGGAACTTGCCGTGTTCTGAACCCGGAATCTTCTTTCTGGAGTCAACTGGAGCGACATCCCAGTGGAGTCGATTATGAAGCCTAGATATCTTACTGAAGTCGACGGGCTCACGTTCGACTTCTACCAGCTGATGATCCAACCTAGGTGGAACAGAAAGGAGATTATTACCTGAAGAAGTTGGGTTAGGACCGCTAGAGCAGAGGCTTTCAAAGCCAGTCGTCCAGATAAGGAATGATGGTCAGTCCTTGAAGCCTCAAAGCCACCACCACCTTGGTAAAAGTGTGAGGGGCAGAAGAAATGCCAAAAGGAAAGGGCAACAAACAGAAGATGCCTGACGACACCGGACACCTGGACCGTGATCCTGATATACTTCCTGGAACCAGGATGGATCGGGATGTGCAGATATGCATTCTTGAGGTCCAGGGTTGCCATCACGTCTCCAGGATTGACGACGTGAACTACTGACCTGATGGTTTCTACACGAAACTTCACCTTCCTTATAAATCGATTGAAATATCTCAGATCGATAATCATCCGGAGATCTCCTGAAGCCTTGGGAACCAGAAAAACTGGTGAATAGATCCCTAGGCCCCGTTCTCCTGCCGGAACCTCCTCCAGAGCCCCTTTGCAAATGTAGTCCTGAATGTAGGCCTCTAGGATCGCCTCCTTGGCAGCTTGTAGAAGGTTGATCTTGACAAACCTGTCCAGAGGAATAGAGGTGAGGTTGACTAAATAACCGTTGGAAATGATATTCAGGACCCAGGGATCTCTCGGATCCATTTTTCTCAGAAGTGGGAGAGACGACTCCCGACGGGTACATGAAGCTTAGGAATGGGGAAGCTTATTGGCAGGACGGCAGGAGTAACGGGAATTAACCAAGAGCCTCGAAGAGGCCCATAGTCAGGAGGTGGATTTTCCATCTTTGGCTCCTCCACGAGAGCACCTCAAACCCTTTCGCTGTGCTCTCCAATCACTACAAGAGCTTGTTTGCTGGCCAGACCTGCCACCGTGGTCTTGTCTGCCCTGCCCTCGAAATGACTGCTGGGGAAGGCTCTTCACCTTCTAGTCTGAAAGGCCCTCCATGATCTTATCTAGCTCCGAACCGAACAAATGGTTGGGCTCGAATGGAAGGCCATATAAGCTGTATTTTGAGGAATTGTCAGCGACCCAAGGCTTAAGCCAAAATGGAATATGGGCCGCCGATCCCAGGGCCATGCTATATATAGGCCCCTGACATTATTTGATAGTATTGTTACAGGGTGCCAAAGGTGCACTTGGTCTCCCATGAGCCACAGACCTGCTGCTTAGCTTCAAGAGCAAGGATCTGTGTTTGGCCTCGTTCCCAGGACTTGCTTTGCTAGCGGGAAAGCTCCCCCGCTAGCTTCAACTGGAGCTGTGCGGTATCGCACAAGAAGTCCGTAGCCAGGTTGATGGTCTTGAAAGCAGCCAGTATGTCGTCCTGGAAAAAAACTCTGGTTCACATCAACTTGAATTTGATCCAGGCGAGATCGGAGGAACGTAAAGACTTCAAAAGCCGCTATGGCTGTGGGAGCGGAAGCCGCAGCTGCCGTAACACCCCGTCTTAGTGTGCACTCTGCAAGGGGGTCCTGCAGCTAGACCCATCGCCTGCAGGAACCAGAGTGCGCTTGGACAACTTGGCAATAGCCATGTCCACCTTGGGAATGGATCCCCACGAATCCACCAAGGGTTAAGCCATCGGGAACATGGATTTAAACTTCTTTGTTAAAACCGGACCTTTTCCAGGTTTTTTCCACTCTATATCATGACAGAGAGGAGGGTCTCATCCGCTTTGAAGACACGAGGTGCCCGAGTAGCGGGAACGGGAGGCTCCCCACAGTCAACATCATGGTCCCCAGACCTGATGGACTTGAGCAACTTCTGTGTCCTTCCAGGGGAGAAAACACAACGTCAGCTCCTCCTCATCCGAGAAGGAAGAAACTAAGGAGACCAAGAAGGTCTCTCTACCGGGACAGAGGTCTCCATAGGGGCCTGGGCACGAATAGGAAGCCTTTCCATCCAGCAGGCTTATGACTCCCAGGGATTCCCAACCGGTCTCCCAAGCTGGTCTTAGCCCAGCCTTAAGCTGTTTAGCTTCTGCGATCTCACAAGTGCAGGTATGATCAGCTTACAATAACCGTTGACTGCTGCAATTGTAGCAGGATAGATGCTTCCTCTGGAATCCACTTTCCTGCCTTCCGAATCCCGCGGAGAATACATCACTGCGGGAAAAAAAGGGACAAATAAAACATTTGTAAACCACCTATCTACGCAGGAAAGGTAGAAAAACAGACCGGAGGCAGCTGAGGAAAAAAACACCACAAGTGAAACAACACCAATTTTAGGACTCTGGGATCTAGCTGAAAAAGCATATGTAGCCAGAGACTGAACTGGAGCACACAGCC
Organism: Bufotes viridis; assembly: GCA_033119425.1. NCBI lineage: Eukaryota > Metazoa > Chordata > Amphibia > Anura > Bufonidae > Bufotes > Bufotes viridis. The sequence continues at coordinate 168,503,727 of CM065589.1, forward strand.
TCCCAAAATAGGGGAAGGGGAGGGATAGCCAATCCACCCTTCCCCCAGTAAATCCTCCACAGGAAGATGCATAAAAAAAATCGCATCTATGAAAAAACTCACGGCCGGATTACCCGGAGGTGATGCAAAAGGAGAATCCCCGCGTCACCTCCGGAAGATGGCGGCGCACAGGAACCGGGAATCCTGGACCAGAGACGCCGTCAATATACCCCAGCCAGGCGCAACTGCGCGGGGCTGGCAGCAAATAAGCTGCCGGCCAAACTGACAAGGTACCTAGGGAAAAAGGCAACGCCGTTACCCAAACGAAAAGAAGGCTCCCCGCACTTTCCATAAAAAAGGGGGGAACAAACCGCCTAGTCCACCTGTCCAGGAGGACAGAAAAAAACACAGTGGGCTGGGGGTTGACTTCCTCCTTTTAAGGAGATACTTAATTGTTAAATTGAGTTATTAGTCTTGGGCTCATTAAACATTCCGCTGGTCCTGCCAGTCCACGGGGGGTGGTTAACCCCATCTGTGCTGCTGGTAGGACGTAAGGGAATTTCCAGTGTGCCCCCAAGGGTTATATGCTTTTTAGGGAATTTAGTGTACATTTGTAATTGTGTTCAGAATAAAATCTTACAAGGACTTTTTAAAGAACCAAATGCAACTAAAATGACATCAATTGTTTTTGTAATACAGTATTAAATGTTTTTTTGTGATTTCTTCATTGACACAAACACTACCACTCTTAAGAACAGAGGTTCATTCAAGTGTTTTCGATCAGGTATTGAAAACACCTCTGGATGTCAAGGAGCAGCAATCAAGCAGAATAAGCATCAATTAGGCAGATGTAAAATGACTGTGATACTCAGCTCCTTCTAGACATTTACTGGTGTGTTTACAAACATGGTGAAGTCAAGAGAATGGTCCAGGAAGACAAGAGAAGAGCTGATTTCTCTTCACAGGAAGGGCAATGGCTATAGAAAGATTGCAAAGATGTTAAACATGCCAAGAGACACCATAGGAAGCATCATTCGCAAACTCAAGGCAAAGGGCACTGTTGAAACGCTACCTGGTCGTGGCAGAAAGAAGATGCTGACTTTGACTGCTGTGCGCTACCTGAAGCGCAAAGTGGAGAAAAGTCCCCGTGTGACTGCTGAGGAACTGAAAAAAGATTTGTCAGATGCGGGTACTGAAGTTTCAGCTCAGACAATAAGGCGCACACTGCGTAATGAAGGCCTCCATGCCAGAACTCTCAGGCGCACCCCCTTGCTGTCTCCAAAGAATCAGAAGAGTAGACTGCAGTATGCCAAAAGTCATGTGGACAAACCACAAAAGTTTTGGGATAGTGTTCTGTGGACTGATGAAACAAAATTAGAACTGTTTGGGCCCATGGATCAACGCTATGTTTGGAGGAGGCCTATGAAGAAAAGAACACCTTGCCTACTGTGAAGCATGGCGGGGGGTTAATCATGCTTTGGGGCTGTTTTGCTTCTTCAGGTACAGGGAAGCTTCAGCGTGTGCAAGGTACCATGAATTCTCTTCAGTACCAGGAGATATTGGATGAAAATGTGATGCAGTCCGTCACAAACCTGAGGCTTGGGAGACGTTGGACCTTTCAACAGGACAATGATCCCAAGCATACCTCCAAGTCTACTAGAGCAGTGTTCTCCAACCAGTGTGCCTCCAGCTGTTGCAAAACTACAACTCCCAGCATGCCTGCACAGCAAAAGGCTGTCCGGGCATGCTGGGAGTTGTAGTTTTGCAACAGCTGGAGGCACACTGGTTGGGAAACACTGTACTAGAGCATGGTTGCAGATTAAAGGCTGGAACATTTTGAAGTGGCCATCGCAGTCACCAGACTTAAATCCGATTGAGAACCTCTGGTGTAACAAAGAAAGCAGTTGCAGCGCGCAAGCCTAAGAATGTGACTGAACTGGAGGCTTTTGCCAATGAAGAATGGGCGAAGATACCCGTAGATCGCTGCAAGACACTTGTGTCAAGCTATGCTTCATGTTTAAAAGCTGTTATAACTGGAAAAGGATGTTGTACTAAGTACTAAGATTGAATGTCACTTGGGGGTTGAATAAAACTGATAATGATGTGTGCACAGAAAAGACATTTGTGGTTATTTCATTATAAATGTTATGTTATATTTGTCTGACTTACAAGTGCCTCTTCGATTTAATTGTAAACAAGATGACTGAAATGATCAAAATCAATGTCAAACTGGCCAAAACACTCAATTTCAGTGGGGGTTGAATAATTTTGAACACAACTGTATACCTCCTCTTTGGGCGGCCGCCGCACGGCCGTCCTAGCGCCGACACGCTGCCCCTAAGAGAGAGGGGAGAGTGTGTCTGTTTGTTTGTTCATGTCTGTGGCATATTTAGTCCATCTTATTGGCTCCTGAGGAAGCTAATACGTAGCAGAAACGCGTTGAGCCATTACAGTATAAAGAGGGACTAATAATTTAGGCATCACTGGGACCTGTAGTCCCCTTTTTTCTGGCAAACAACTGTACATGTTGCTCTGTGGCGTTTGTTTGGGTCGACGTGCTCATATAGAGGAGCGGACCCCCAGTGGTGTACATTTGTAACTCCCTCTCTTTTTTTATACTCCATTTGGTTAAGGAGAGTATACAAGTGAACACACCGCCGCAGTTTGTCAACACTTAGCCATTTTGAGGGTGGGTTGACTATGGTGCACGCCTTTAACTATAACCAAGGTTAGCAAAAAGCTTCCCTTTCTCCCCCTCTATATTTATTGTGTGGGCTATAGTGCATTATAGAGATTGGTCATACCATCCTTGTATTAGGGGACCAGGTCTCATATTTTTTCAGTCTTTATGCCCACGCTCTAAATGTTTGCTCTGATTAGTGTACTTCTCTCTCCTTCCCCCCATACTTTTAATAAGACTAATGAAAGTTAAATTTTAAGCATCCCTACCAGTTGGAATTGAAAATAATGTCCCCCACAGCAACCCTAATATTATTAATGCTCCTATAAGGCCGCTATTAGAAATAAGGCCACCTATAATGCCTCCAGCAGTAACATGGCTTCCCTATCAGGCACCCTTATAGAGCCCACAGTACCAATAAAGCTCCCTATAGTGTCTCCAGTAGTAGCCCAAGTATTAATAAAGCCCCGCTGTAGTGCCCCTGTAGTTTCACTAATGTATATAATGGCCCCTGTGAATTATTAGGATATATAATGGCCTCCTCTGTATTATTAGTATATATAATCCCCCCCTCTGTAGTCTTAGTGGATATAATTACCCTTTGTAGTATTTATAATACTCTCCCCCCTGCAGTACTCCCAGTACATATATTTGAAAAAAAAAACATACTCACCTGTGTTCTTCTTTGCATCACTGCCTCAGTCCTGAGTTCTGCTATCTCGGCGAAGGTAGTAGTTTGCACATAATTGTGCCCTCACAGTGATTTCATCACAATCTCCTGCCTCATAAACTTTAGACCTACTGGCCTGAGGTCTATGAGTCTAAACAGCAAGGACTGGAGATTTAGGCCCACGTGCCGAGCAGTGAACTGTCGCCCCCCACAGTCTGGATGCCGTCACGGCATGCCCATCATAGCTGGCACCTGGGGCGGACTGTTCCCCTCTTGACACGCCACTGTTTGTGTGGACCTTTTTGCGAGCAGTGCAGATTATTGCAAACTGCTCAGAGAAGCAGGAGAACAATTAGAAGACCTCAGGCTAGGGATGGTATGTTTCTTCACTGTAACTTTTTCTGTATGATATACATTTTTACAACCAATGAATCATACACATGCTCATTCATAGATGAGTTCACTGTGTGCTTCACTGACTGTTTCCTTGGGTTTCAAGAAGGAAAGCAGAAAGAATGCATAAGTGATATGAAAACTTTTTGCTTATGTATAAATGATACATAAAAAGACAACCCTGACAAAATTCAGCTGACAGTCAAGTGATCTAACCACCATAATCCCCCTCGTATGTGTAATGCTGCGTTACAAGGTGTGACAATAATATGCATGTAAGACTCCAGTGTTAACATGTTCAATATGCAATTTTCCTATATAATGAAATCTGCATCCCCATATATCAGTTAGTTAGTCAAGGTTTATTACCATAGGGAACCCATGAACAAGATGATACAGAAAATTATAGGGGTATTCCCATCTGGGAGATTTATGACATAATGGTAGGATATTCTATATATATATATATATATACATACACACACACACACACACACACTCTCTCTCTCATACTGGTCACTGGAAATTCAACATGGCACCTCACGGCAAAGATGAAAAAAAAAGAATTGTTGTACTACTTAATGATGGCCTAGGGCAGGCTATAAGAAGATTGCCAACACCCTGAAACTCACGTGCAGCATGGTGGCCAAGACCATGGTGGCCAAGACACAGCGGTTTAACAAGACAGACTCCACTCAGAACAGGCCTTGCCATGGTCAACCAAAAAAGTTGTGTGCACGTGCTCAGTGTCATATCCAGAGGTTGTCCTTTCAAAATAGACATGGGGGTTTAGTCTGTCAGTGCCCAGACCATACTCTGCACCAGGGCCGGACTGGCCATAGGGCAGATCGGGCATTTGCCCGGTGGGCCGGGCCGGGCCCAGGGCCGTTTTTATGGGCGGCAGCAGTGGCGGCGGGCCGGCGGCAAGTGACAGGAGATGAACGCTTCCACTGTGGAAGCGTTCATCTCCATAGTGATCTGTATCGCTGTCCTCTGGACAACAATACAGATGGCTGTGCTGTGCGGCAGGGGAGGGAGGCGTCTCCCTTCCCTGTTCCTCTGATAGGCTGCCGGCACAAGGCCCACAGCCTATCAGAGCGGTGCAGCAGGCGGCGCGATGACGTCATCATGAATGGGGTGGGCGTGGGAAGAAATGGAGCCTGCACATGGATTGGGGGGAGAAAAGGAGCCTGCACATGAATTTGGGGATGGGGGAGAAGAAAGGGGCCTGCACATGAATTGGGGGGGAAGGAGTCTGCACATGATTTGGGGGGGAGGGAGAAGAAAAGGAGCCTGCACATGAATTTGGGGGATGGGGGAGAAGAAAAGGGGCCTGCACATGATTGGGGTGGGGGTGGGAAGAAATGGAGCCTGCACATGATTGGGGGGAAAGAAAGGAGCCTGCACATGAATTGGGGGAGGGGGAGAAAAGGAGCCTGCACATGAATTGGGGGGAAGAAAAGGAGCCTGCACATGAATTGGGGGCGGGGAGAAGAAAAGGAGCCTGCACATGAATTGGGGAGGAGAAAAGGAGCCTGCACATGAATTTGGGGGATGGGGGAGGAGAGAAAAGGAGCCTGCACATGATTGGGGTGGGGGTGGGAAGAAATGGAGGCTGCACATGATTTGGGGGGGCGGGGGGGAACGGAGCCTGCACATGATTGTGGGGGGGGGGGGGTGGAGGCTGTACATGATTGGGGGGGGGGGGGAACGGAGCCTGCACATGATTGTGGGGGGTGGAGGCTGTACATGATTGGGGGGGGGGGGGGAATGGAGCCTGCACATGATTGGGGGGTGGCAGAGAGGAGACTGGCACATGTTGGAGGGAAATGGCACTTATTACTAACACATGATTGGGGGGCACTGTGGGGACATTAATGAGGTATTTTATATGGGGCTCTGTGTGGTACTAGTATTATCAGGGGTTTATCTGTTTCTGCAGTGTAGTATTGGGGAGCACAGCGGCACAGTATTGGGGCTAGTAGGATGATTTGTCCAGAATATGGGAGGATGATGGAAAAGTAGTAAACTAAGATTTATTTTGTTGCAGAGACGAAAACTGGTGGTCTGGTCTGCAGGTCTGAAAGAGAAGATGAGGACAGAGAACATCTACATCACAGGAGACGTCACTGGATGTAAGCGGCAAGTGGGGCTGTATTTCTGTAGTGATCGGAGCAGGGGCGTATCGATTGCCGGAAATGTCCCTCCTGAGACCAGGCTCTGGATCCGCCACTGCGTCGGACTGGCCTGTGCCCAGTGGCGGGGCCAGTTGACATTAGGCAAGTCATCAAGATTAGACTAAGTGAGCTGGGCCCTAGAAATTCTACTACATGGGGCCCCGCTCACTTAGTCTAATCTTACCTAACCTGAATGTAGGCATAATAAAAATTATCTTTCATGCAGCCTGCATACACAGGTTGGTGAGCGGGCCTCATGTAGTAAAAAAAAATATATGGTGAGAGTGTTGCAAGTTCTCTTCTGTGGCGCGCTGCTGCCTGTGAAGATGTAGGAGGCGGAGCTGACTTACCTCACACTCCAGCTTGCGGAGGGAGACGGCCGTGGAGGTGTGCTGCCGCCAGACTACCGCTGCGCTGCCGTAAAGAGGAGTGTCAGGACGGGAGTGAAGCCGCGCAATTCTCTCTCAGGGCAGGTGCAGGAGCAGGAGGTAAGTATAAAGTATAAGGGGGGGGGGGCCTGGACTCTGGCACATTATAGGGGGGGGGCCCTGGACTCTGGCACATTATAGAGGGGGGGGGCCTGGACTCTGGCACATTATAGGGGGGCCCTGGACTGGTATATTATAGGGGGGCCTATGGCTACTGGCACAATATAGGGGGGCCTATGGCTACTGGCACAATATAGGGGGGCCTATGGCTACTGGCAGAATAAAGGGGGGCCTAGGGCTACTGGAAGATTAAAGGGGGGCCTATTGGCTACTGGCAGATTATAGGGGGGCTATCATACTGGCACATTATAGAGGAGCCTATTGACTACTGGCACATTATAGGGAGGCCTATCATACTGGCACATTATAGGGGGGACCTATGGCTACTGGCAGATTATAGGGGGCCTATGGCTACTGGCAGATTATAGGGGGGCCTATTGGCTACTGGCACATTATAGGGGGGCCTATTAGCTACTGGCACATTATAGTGGGGGCTATCACACTGGCACATTATAGGGGGGCCTATTGGCTACTGGCACATTATAGGGGGGCCTATCATACTGGCACATTATAGGGGGGACCTATGGCCACTGGCACAACATAGGGGGGGGCCTATGGCTACTGGCAGATTATAGGGGGCCCATGGCTACTGGCAGATTATAGGGGGGCCTATGGCTACTGGCAGATTATAGGAGGGCCTATTGGCTACTGGCAGATTATAGGAGGGCCTATTGGCTACTGGCACATTATAGGGGGGGCTATTGGCTACTGGCACATTATAGGGGAGCTATTGGCTACTGGCACATTATAGAGGGGCCTACAGGAAAAAGCTGTCAGTGAGGTGGTGTTGTGGTTCGCCTGTGTACGGAATTGGTGGTATTTGCAGAGTTGCTGGAGAACTGTGAGTGCTATTTCGGGGGCACTGACCTGTACAGGGTGTGGAGGATGGGGAGGTTTAGATCCACTTAGGATATTATAAGACTTTTCTGTAGCTTCCTATATTGTTGCAAGGTCTGTATGGCTACATGCACACGACCGTTGCCTGCCTCCGCGTCCGCTCCTCCTTGAAATTTTGCGTCCGTCAAAAAAAACGGATGATGGACCGTTTTTTTTGACGGATCCGATTTTTATGGCAGATCCATTGTAAAAATGCCTATCCTTGTCCGCAAACGTGAAAAAAATAGGACATGCACTATTTTTTTAAAAGGAATGAAAACACGGATCACGGATGCGGAACAAAAACGGTTGACCATCCGCATTTTTTGACGGATCCATTGAAATGAATGGGGAAGCATCCTATCCGTGAAAAAAAACGGAACGGATGCGGAAACAAACAACGGTCGTGTGCATGGGGCCTAAGTTCGTTGTTGCAAAGCTTGTGTGTTGGCTGAAGCCTTCCTATCTTACTGGCTGGCCCTGCCCCTCAATTGTGCTTCTGGTTTTGGCTCCGCCCCTAGGCTGCAAGGGGTGGGGCCTAATGGGGGTCATGTGATTGGGCTGCTCAGTCAAAAATGCCCGGGTCATTTTTTGTCCCAGTCCGGCTCTGCTCTGCACACTACATCAAATTGGTCTGCATGGGTGTTGTCCCAGAAGGAAGCCTCTTCTAAAGTCTAAAGATGATGCACAAGAAAACCTGCAAACAGTTTGCTGAAGACAAGCAGACTAGGGACATGGATTACTGGAACCATGTCCTGTGGTCTGATGAGACCAAGATAAACTTATTTGATTCAGATAGTGTCAAGCGTGTGTGGCAGCAACCAGGTGAGGAGCACAAAGACAAGTGTGTCCTGCCTACAGTCAAGCATGGTGGTGGGAGTTTCATGGTTTGGGGCTGCATGAGTGCTGCCGGCTGTAGGGAGCTACAGTTCATTGAGGGAACCATGAATGCCAACATGTACTGTGACATACTGAAGCAGAGCATGATCTGCTCCCTTCAGAAACTGGGCTGCAGGGCAGTATTTCAACATAATCACAACCCCAAACACACCTCCAAGACGACCACTGCCTTGGTAAAGAAACTGAGGAGAAAGGTGCTGGACTGGCCAGCCATGTCTCCAGACCTAAACCCTATTGAGCACCTGTGGGGCATCCTCAAACGGAAAGTGGAAGAGCGCAAGGTCTCTAACATCCACCAGCTCCATGATGTCATCATGGAGGAGTGGAAGAGGATTCCAGTGGCAACCTGTGAAGCTCTAGTGAACTCCATGCCCAGGAGAGTTAAGGCAGTGCTGGAAAATAATATTGGCCACACAAAATATTGACACTTTGGGCACAATTAGGCCATTTTCCCTTAGGGGTGTACTCACTTGTTTTGCCAGTGGTTTAGACACTAATAGCTATGCGTTGAGTTATTTTGAGGGCACACCAAGTTTACATGTATATTATTTAAGCTGTACACTGAGTACTTTACATTGTATCAAAGTGTCATATCTTCAGTGTTATCCCATGACAAGAGAAAATATTTAAAAAAAAAAAGCGAGGGGTGTACTCACTTTTGTGAGATACTGTTGTATGCCTGTGGAGGCGCCAATCCTGGTTTTGGCTCACAATCACTGATGGAAATCACAGACCAAAACACTGACATGTGAATGAGGCTTTAGGGTCACAGCTCTTAAGATCTGACATGCCTCCTCTTCCTCTCTATCATGTTCTGTTTATCTGTTACTAGGGACGAATCTTGCGTGACAACAGGCAGCGGACTGCAAATTAGGTGGAAGTGCTTTTTTTTTTTAGGTGGATGCAGGCATATTTTAAATTAAGTGATTTAGAAATTTGCTAATTATACAATTCTTTATTACAGTGACTCTTTAAAACTTAGAACAAGACATTTTACTTTACTAATGCATTATTATTATTTGAAATGGATTTTTTGTGGGTTGGGAAAACTTTCAGACATGTAACGGTATTCGATGTGCATACTGAACTTTCCTTATCTAAACTAATTCCAGAAGGTATTCAGCCAGTGTCTGAAATTATGTTACTTGGCAGCTCTGCGTTCTCCTACTTTTTAATGGCCACTATTTAAATTGAATAGGAATATGTTCATCTTGAAAATCTAATATATTCTTTTTTTTTCTTATTCATTTCTAAGACATAATGGGCTTCATGTTTAAAACGATTGCAACAAAAAGTGTCTTTGATGCCAATAGCAACCAGATAACTTAAAAAAACAACATTTAGTCTTTATTTATTTTTTTAAAGAAACTTTTCAGATAACATTTTAGGAAATACCTTGTCATTAACACCAACAAATTCTATCATTTGTTTGGCTACAGCAGCAAATGCTGGATTAAATTCCACAGTGCTTTAAAAGCCGTACAATCCGGACAGCTAAGTAGCCACAATGTGTGCCTAATTCCAAAACCACACTTGGATAATGTCCAAGATCAAGCCTGTCAAGCCTGTGATTGACAGAATATGAATAGAATAAACAGAAAAGTATAGGACAAAATTATCAGTACCCCCCCCCCCCCATGACACATTTATTGTTTTAAAGAGGACCTTACACCACTCCTGACATGCCTATTTCAATAGCCACTTGCACCCCCCTTGTAATAACAATTCTTGAGGGGGGGTGTGCCTGCACAGACTCACTCTATCCAATCAGTGCTGCCATTAGTGCTGCCATTTTCAGATTGTAAATCTGGCATGCCATGTGAAGCCAGAAAATCTTCCTGCCAGTTTGGAAAAGTGTCAAAGGTTAAAAAGTCACAAATTATTACAGTCATAATATGCGTCTTCTTTGTGCCAATATTGTGGTATAAAGACAGTAGTAAATGACCCTTACTGTGTGCCAAAATTCGGGTGTGCAGTGGCACATCTAAGGCAGGGTTCACACCTGCGCGTCCCGCTTCGTACGTACGACGCTCTATCTTTACTTTTATTTTCGCATCGTGAAAATGAAAGTAAAAATCACGCGTCATGCGCTATATAACCCTATGGGGGACACGCGACAATACGCCCCCAAAGAAGCTCCTGTACTTCTTTGGGCGTAGGGCGTTTTACAGCTCGTTCGTACGCACTGTAAAACGCTCAGGTGAGAACCATGCCCATAGGGAAACATGGGTTTTCGCCTGTTGAGCTTTTTACAGCGCGTAGGAACGCGCTGTAAAACGCTCAAGTCTGAACCCATGTGCTGTCTGCATCACTATGTCCTTTCCGTAGCCCCGCAAAAAAAATAAAGCATGTCCTATTTTTTTCTAGTTTGCAGACAAGGATAGGCATTATTACAATGGATCCGCAAAAATAACGGATCCGCAAAAAAACGGATGCCATACCGGATCCGTTTTGCGGATCTGTCGTGTGCATGAGGCCTAATACAAGGGATCTGTGAAAACAATGGGTCAGCAAAAAAATGCTGACAGCTAAATGCACATGACAGTTGTTTTTTTCTGTCCACAAATCGTGATCCGCAAAAAAAACTGATGGTCCATCAGGACGCGGAACACAAACAGATGAACTGTCAGCATTTTTTTGCTGACCCATTGAAATGATTGGGTTTCTATCCTATCTGCAAAAAAAAAATTAAGCGGAAGCCGAGAAAAACAACTGTCGTGTGCAAGTAGCCTAAGCCTACATGCACACAAACGTTGTTTGGTTCCGCATCAATGGTTCCGCATCACTTCAATGGGGCCGCAAAAGATGTAGACAGCACTCCGTGTGCTGTCCGCATCTGTTGCTTCGTTCCGTAGCCCCGCAAAAAAAAAATAGAAATGTTTTATTCTTGTCAGTTTTGCGGACAAGGATAGGCATTGTTACAATGGATCCGCAAAAAAAAACAGATGCCATATGGACTTCATTAATTTTTTTTTGTGGATCCCCAATTTGCGGACCGCAAAACACAAATGGTCGTGTGCATGTAGCTTAAGGGCTCATGCACATGACAGTATTTTCTTTCCGTTTTCATTCCGTTTTATGTGCGGCCCGTATGCGGAACCATTCACTTCAATGGGGCTGTAGAACATATGGAAGTTAGGCCCCATGCACACGACCGTTGTTTGCTTCCGCGTCCGTTCCGTTTTTTTTTCACGGATAGGATGCTTCCCCATTCATTTCAATGGGTCCGTCAAAAAATGCGGATGGTCAACCGTTTTTGTTCCGCATCCGTGATCCGTGTTTTCATTCCGTCAAAAAAATAGTGCATGTCCTATTTTTTTCACGTTTGCGGACAAGGATAGGCATTTTTACAATGGATCTGCCATAAAAATCGGATCTGTCAAAAAAAACGGTCCGTCATCCGTTTTTTTTGACGGACGCAAAATTTCAAGGAGGAGCGGACGCGGAGGCAGGCAACGGTCGTGTGCATGTAGCCTTAGGCTACATGCCACGACAGTTGTTTTTTGCTGTCCGCAAATCGCGGATCCATCTTCCTTTTTTTTTTCACATCCACATCCTTTCCGTGTGTCCGCAAATTTTGTAGGTTATGTTTCTGTGTGTCTTCCGTTTTATTTTGCGGATCCGCAAAAAAAACGGAAGGCTTGAGAAAGTTTCTTAAAGTACCTGTACAAGTGCCCTGGTTTCCAAGCAACCATCCGCAAAAAAAAACGGATGCGGATGACAAACGGTTGGCTTCCGTTGGTCATCCGCATTTTTTGTGGACCCATTGACTTCTATGGGTCCGCAAACCGTTTTTTGCGGACAAGAATAAGACATGCCATATTTTTTTTGCGGACGTGAAATGCAGAGAGCGGACGCGTACAGGCAACAGAAGAGGCATCCGCATTTTTAACGGATCCATAGAAATGAATGGTGAACCATCGGGTCAGCAAAAAAACGGAACGGAGGCCGCAAAAAACCACTGCCGTGTGCATGTAGGCCTACTCTGTGTGCATTCCGTTTCCGTTTGTCCACAAAAAAGTAGTGCATGTCCTATTATTGTCCGCAAATCATGGTCCGAGGCCCCATTCAAGTCAATGGGTCCGCAAAAAATACGGAACGCAACGGAACACATCCGTATGTCATCCGTATTTTATCTGTATTTTGTGGATCCATACTGTAGAAATGCTATACCCAGCCCATATTGCTCATGTGTTTGGTGATTAATAAGTTACTGTTTCCGTTTCCGATCCGCAAAAAGCGGATTGCATACGAAAACCATACAGATATGTTTTGTGGAATAATGGAACGGAAGAGGACTTAAATCAGAGAAAAAAAAACCTCAGATGCAGAACAACGGATCCGTGAAAAACGGACGCAAAACAACAACAGTCGTGTGCCTCATGCACACAAACATATTTTTATTCCGTGTCCGTTCCGTTTAACTGAAGTTACTCTGTGTGCTATCCGTTTCTGTATGTCCGTATTTCTGTTCCGTAAAAAAAATAGAACATGTCCTATTTTTGCCCACATTACGGACAAGGATACGACTGTTCTATTAGGGGCCAGCTGTTCCGTTTCGCAAATTACGGAATGCACACGGATGTCATCCGTATTTTTTGTGGACTGCAAAATACATGCGGTCGTGTGCATGAGGCCTAAGGGCCTTCTGCACACAAATGTATATTCTTCCCCTGTCCGTTCCGTTTTTTTTTGCAGACCATATACGGAACCATTCATTTCAATGGGTCCGCAAAAATAACTGAAGTTACTCTGTGTGCATTCGGCTTCCGTATGTCCGTATTTCATTCTGCAAAAAAATATAACATACTATTATTGTCTGCATTACGGACAAGGATAGTACTGTTCTATCAGGGGCCAGCTGTTCCGTCCTGCAATATACGGACGTCATCCGTATTTTCTGCGGATCTGTTTTTGAGGACCGCAAAATACATACAGTCGTGTGCATGAGGCCTATCGACCGTTGTGAGGCCAATCCATGCATTGGGGACCGCAGTTTGTGGTCCCCAATGCATGGGAAACATCCGTGCGGGGGCCAGGACTGATAGAGACCCATTTAACTTAAATGGGTCTGCGATCCGTCCTCACTGTATAAAAATAGAACATGTTTTATTTTTTGGGGTGCGGAGGCACAGACAGAAACACCACTGAAGCACTCCGTAGTGGGCCTCAGATCTGTGCTTCCATTCCGCACCGCGATTCAAGTGAATGGGTCCGCATCCGTGAAGTGGGGTGCACACGGCCGTTGCCCGTGTATTGCAGACCCGCTGTAACTCGTGAGCCCACCCCATATCGATAACTCATCAGATGAATAAACATAAATCTTAACTTTTGATTTATTTTATGCACTTATATTCGGCCTAAGGCCTCATGCAAAAAAAACGGATGACAGCCGTATGGCATCTGTTTTTTTTTGCGGATCCATTATTTTTGCAGATCTATTGTAATAATGCCTATCCTTGTCTGTAAACTAGAAAAAAATAGGACATGTTCTATTTTTTTTGTGGGGGCTATGGAACGGACATACTGATGCGGACAGCACATGGTGTGCTGTCCGCATTTTTTGCGGACCCATTAAAATGAATGGGTCTGCTTCCTATCAGCAAAAAAAACGGATGGAGTAAGTGAGATTGAAGCATGTCCCTGTCCTGTCCCCCTCCCCACCCCTCCTCTCTCTTGCTGCCTGGGCAACTTCCACATCGCTGAGTGTCAGTGTCTGACATACCAAGTCTCTGCTCTCTCAGTCTCAGCCAGTGCCAGGCAGGGCAGCCTTCAGGGTGCTTCTGCAGACAGACCGTCACCTGGGTGAGATGGATCCAGTCTGTGTCACTGTGTGGCACACTGACGACGCGCCTCCGCTGCGCACACTGGCCAATCAGCAGCTGCCTCAACAGAGTTGCCTCGAGACAGCCGGGCTGGGCAGTGCGGGAAGGAAGAGGGGGGAGAAGAGCCTGCAGAAAGTAAAGCGCCGGGCCGGGACCCGCCTCTGCCGCATGTCATGACAAACCAGTGAGTAGGTGGAGCCAAATAGTGTGGGCGGGGCTTTCTCTGCGCTTCGGGTCCCCCAGTGCTGCGGGCCCCATAGCAATGGCGTGGTCTGCCTCTAAGGGCGGTACACCACTGACTTCAATCATAATAACCCCCCAAAAAAATTAAATAAAAATTGTGTGTGTTGGGGGGGGGGAAGGGAGGTGTCATTTCTACCCCAGAGGTGGACGCATTGCACCCGCATTGAATCCTGACCCATTCATTTCTATGGGGCTATGCACATGAGCGGTGATTTTCACGCATCACTTCTGCGTTGCGTGAAAATCGCAGCATGCTCTATATTGTGCGTTTTTCACGCAACGCAGGCCCCATAGAAGTAAATGGGGCTGCGGGAAAATCGCAAGCATCCGCAATCAAGTGCGGATGCAGTGCAATTTTCCCGCGAGGTTGCTAAGAGACGGGACCCGATCTTTATTATTTGAAACTACAACTCCCAGCATGCATACTTGCTCTGCTCTAAGAACTCACATAGAAATGAATGGAGCATGCTAGGAATTGTAGTTTCAAAACAGCTGGAGTGTCGGCGGTTGCTGATCCCTGGCCTAGATAATACTCATTTAGGAAAGGTATCATTTCAATTTTAAACCCCTTTTGTTTACATTTCCTGCCCTATGTCTTGTCTACCATTTTTCTGTAAATCTTTGAAAACGCATCTTGTTGTAACTGACTTTGTTCCTTTAACCACTTGCCGCCACGCTAACGCCGATGGACGTCAGCGCGGCGGCTCTCTCAGGTCTCACTGCCGCCTATCGGTGTCATCTCGTGAGACCTGAGATTTCACATGGAACGCGCGCGCGTTCATGTGATCGTACTCGGGACAACTGAAACTACAGCCTGCCAGCGCTGATCATGCGCTGGCAGGCTGTAGATGCGAATAAAAACGCATTTAAAACGCATATCAGACACTGTTTTGTAAACAGTCTGATATGCCTGCTGTTTGCTCATCTGGTGGTCCATTTGTCTGGGACCACCAGGGCAAACATAAGTAAAGTGCACCAATCACTACACACACCGTCCCCCCCACCCCCACATCACTGATTTACCCCTGATCACCCATGTCACCCCCTGATCACCCCCCCTCTCACTAATCACCCCCTGTACGGCTCATTCAGACGTCCGTATGTGTTTTGCGGATCCATGGATCTGCGGATCCACAAAATACAGACACCGGCAATGTGCTTTCCGCATTTTGCGGATCCACACATTGCCAGAACTATATAGAAAATGCCTTTTCTTGTCCGCAATTGCGGACAAGAATAGGACATGTTCTATATTTTTGCGGATCCGGAAGTGCGGATCCAGAAGTGTAGATCCGCAATTCCGAATCCCAGAGGGACAAAGTCTGTCCCCAAAGAATTGAATGTATCTGCAATTCCGTTCCGCAAAATTTTGCGGAACAGAATTGCGGACGTGTGAATGAGGCCTAAGGGTCCCTTAGCGATCGCAGCTTTACAGCTTTCCCCTCTTTTTTTTCACATTTTTTAATGTTTTTCTCATCCACATTGATCAATGTGAATGAAGAAATCTGTGCCGTTCATTTTTTTCTTTCAGCCCAGCGGCTGAACGGAAAAAAAAATCTCATTACCCGTATGGTCAATATAAGGAGAATAGCAGAAACTCCTAATGCTGGCCATACGGGTAATGATTGCGGAGACCTCAAATGCCGGGGCAGTGGAAAAACCTCACAAGTGACCCCATTTTAGAAAGTAGACACCCCAAGGTATTCGCTAAGGGGCATAGTGAGTTCATGGAAGTTTTTATTTTTTGACACAAGTTAGCGGAAAATGAAATTTTTTGAAATTTCTTTTTTCCATTTCCGCTAACTTGTGACAAAAAATAAAAAATTCCATGAACTCACTATGCCCCTTAGCGAATACCTTAGGGTGTCTACTTTCCGAAATGGGGTCATTTATGGGGTGTTTCTACTGTCTGGGCATTGTAGTGCGTCAGGAAACAGGACAGGTGCTCAGAAAATCAAAGTGCGGAAACTCACTTTTTTGCTATAACTTTTACCCAAACCAATAAATATACACTTATTGCATTTTTTTTATCAAAGACATGTAGAACAATAAATTAAGAGAAAAATGTAAATTTAAATGTAGTGTTGTTTGAAAATTTTTACAACAGAAAGTGAAAAATGTCGTTTTTTTGCAAAAATTTCGTCAAAAAAAGTAAAATATAAAAAAAAGTAAAAATGTCAGCAAGAATGAAATACCACCAAATGAAAGCTCTATTAGTGAGAAGAAAAGGAGGTAAAATTCATTTGGGTGGTAAGTTGCATGACAGAGCAATAAACGGTGAAAGTAGTGTAGTGCGGATTTGTAAAAAAGGGCCTGGTCACTAGGGGGTATAAACCTGTGGTCTTCAAGTGGTTTTAAAAAGAACTATTTATTTTTAATTGTCTGTTTCCTTTTGCTCTGAAATATTAGCAGCTTGAGAATCCAACTTCCTTCAGGAGAGAATTGATATATTCTAGTGTTATGGTTAAGATTTAATTGTATGACAATTGTATATGTATGGGGACTGTCCAATCAGATGTGGGTCAACTGAGAAGAGATTATTGTGTCCAGGAAAGTGACAAATAGGTATTTTGGCATAGAACCCAAGTGTTACAGTGCAATAGGTCATAGGTGATCGATAAGATATCGATCGGCAGAGAGCAAGCTGATGCTTAATTGACGGTAGATTGGCAATTACAGTATCAAAATCCCTGATCCTCAGGTTCCTTTTACGAACCTGGTGGCAGCAAGTATAGGGTGTGGGGAGTTAATGCTTTGATTGATTCTCAGCACCCATATATTGTCACGGCCTTGTTACTAGACAGGCTCTTTCCGGCAGGCGCCTGTGTTACCAGTAGCAAGAGTCGGAGTTAGCTTGGCTGTGGGCGCGGTACATGACAGCAGCATTATCCTTTTTTTGTTCTGGTAATATGACCCAGTAGTAGTATCGGTGATGGACCTTTTGATTTGCTTACTAAAAGGCACAACAAGGAGATGATAACAGTGGTGCAGTGATTTACATTGTTTATTTAAAAATACAAAAAGTGTCAGTGAAAATCTAATAGTACATTTTTAATTTTGACAAATTTTTTTCCCTCCTTTATATTTTTATACAATATGGTTACAGAGTATCTTCTGGTTCTGTATTAATAGCCCTTAAAAACTGCCTTTTCCATGGCATCCAACTCATCTGAGTACTGCACATGAGATGGATAATTAGTACAGTCATAGCGTCCACTTGTCCTTACATATTTAAGGAATTCTGGAACCCCAGGATACACAATGTTGTCTGCTAGTAACACGGATCCCTTTTTGAGTAAGCCACATTCCTGTAACATAGAAAGAATAAACCACAATTAAATACTGCAAAATGCTCAAGTGCAGTAAAGTCCAGAGTAACATAGGTTGAATGCCAAGTTATATTAAAAGGGTAATCTGGGCTACAGATTTTAATGAATTATCCTCCGGATAGGTCATCAATATCATATCCGCAGGGGTTCGAATCACCTATCAGCTGTTTGAATGGGCAGCAGCTCTTGTGCAAGTGTTGCCTCCTCTTCAATGTATACCTGCATTCCATCTACATTGTAGTGTAAAACCTTGAAGGGGATGCATGCGCAAGCTGCATGGCCCCTTCAAACATCTGATCGGTTGGGGTGCCGAGAGTCGGACTCTCACCAATCTGATATTGATTACCTATCCTGAGACAACCTCTTTAAGTTTCTACACTTTTTTGGAATCGTTGCAAAGTCACCCGAGGGAAACTTACAACTACCGCAACTTGGGTGTGAGTTAATATTGCCATAGCCCTAGTCGTAATTTCATGATTCTAATAAAAAAAATTTACACATTCTGTAATAACAAGTGTAGATGTAAAGAAATTCACTAATGTAATATCATGCTCAAGCAGTGACAATCTGTCATAAATGGTATTGGACAATATATATATGCAGTGACCAAAAACATGTAGATAATGGATAAGTTAAAGGGTGGTTGTCCGATCACATTTGTCAAGTGTCTGATTGGTTGAGCTTCAAAAGCTGGGGCCCCTGCTGATCACGAGAACAGGGGTTCTGTGTTCCCCTGTTTGAACACGAGCCCATGTTCTCAGGACTGCCAGGGCCCCATTGGTGAGAGCTCCATCAGTCAGATACTTATCCCCTATTCTGTGAATTGTGTTGGGTGGGACAATGTTTTAACCACTACCTGGCCTGTACTATACTGTTATGTTGGTTCAAGTACCTAGTTAACATTAGTTAGTACTAGTAGTAGTAGTTAAACCTTCATGGCTTGGGCTCAGGAATTGTACCCGCACCATCACTTACTAGTGCCAGTTCTATTATATAGCTGGCTACCTGCTTTCACTGCTGGTACTGGAGATAACTCTTACTCTAGCAGTTTAACTCTCAGATGTTTCTCAAAAGTGACCACAGCATTTCAAAGGCTAGACAGAGGTAGTGGACTCCCTCTGTCTTCCAACTGACATAATCCTGAGGTTCCAAGCAGTTGTCATGGCACTTACATGCAAGTTCTCCTTGTCTGTCTGCCTTTCTGTGCTAAAGTTTTGGTCCCTTCATGCCTTGTTCCTGCATCCACCACTACCGCACCCCCATTCTCCTAGTGTCTCCACGGTGTCTAGTGTCTCTGTTGCCTAATATTGGCAATTTCAATATTAGAGATTTTCCAGACTTCTTCTGCTAATGTGGTGCGGTTTCACTGGGTCTCAGCCATCCAGCTAAGTTTCCTACAGTAAAGTTCTGCTAAAACCCACCTAATTAGTGACTGTTTAGACTGCACCTGCAATTTTGCTGCATTTTCTGTGCCCAGGCCTTCTGGTGCTTGCACCAGAGTCCCGGACCCCAGTGGATCAGCTGCCAACAATACTGGGACTATCCCAAGAGTTAGCTGTCTGGTTGCTCTCCTGCAGCAAAGTGCAGATCCCTTTACAGAGGGTTAAAGGGTGAATACCAGGGGAGCACCAGAATAATGCCCTTAGAGTTTAGCCCAAAGCCAAACCACCTAGTTGGCACAGTGGGTCCATACTCACTGATCTGTGACATATTGCAGTGTTCCCCCAAGCATTGTAGCATTTTGAACTAAAAATAAATCTTTATTAAAAATGATGAGCAGTTTTCCCTGCACAGCTTTGAGTTTATCTACTAGCAGGATCTGTGTTTTCTTTCTTAACCACTTTTATCCCCAATATTGGGGATAAAAGTGGTTTTGAGCTCTGGGAGAGCGTTGTTGGATTTTGATTATAATGAGCCCTTCCCCAATAGGGTCCTGATTATAGTTTTCTTTCTTAACAGCATTAAAAAAAAATTGCTTTACGCAATGGAGAGGAGGGGACCTCATTGACTTCTATGGGAGAGTTTTCTAGGCATGCTCTGTGACCTGTGCAGAGGTGAATGGTGAATCCTGACTTATCTATATATAGAGGTGATAGCATTACAGGCAGGATTAGAGTGGTATATAAGTGCAGTAAAGTGATCTTTATAGACCATGAAGTAGTGCCCATTAGGCTTAGGCTACTTTCACACTAGCATTTTCGATTTCGCTATTGAGATCCGTCATAGGATCTCAATAGTGGAAGAAAACGCTTTAGTTTTGTCCCCATTTATTGTCATTGGGGACAAAACTGAACGAAACGAAACGGAATGCACCAAAATGCATTCCGTTCCGTTTAGTTGAGCTCCTATCACAGACAGAATAACGCTGCAAGCAGCGTTTTTCTGCCTGTGATGTGGTGCGGAGCAAGCACTGAAAGTCAATAGGGGACGGATCCGTTTTCTATTGTGTCAGAGAAAACGGATCCGTCCCCAATGACTTACACTGTATGTCAGGATGGATCCATTTTCTCTGACACAATAGAAAACGGATCCGTCCCCCATTGACTTTCAATGGTGTTCATGACGGATCAGCGATGGCCATAGAAGACATAATACAATCGGATCTGTTCATGACGGATGCATGCGGTTGTATTATTGTAATGGAAGGGTTTTTGCAGATCCATGACAGATCTACAAAAACGCTAGTGTGAAAGTAGCCTTAGTGGCCAGTGCGAAAACTGCAGAAATTTATGTTTTTTGTTTAAATATAGATATTGACATGAAACATTAAAAATAACATCATTAAAAATGATTTTAAAATATGTAAAACATAAAAACATGATTTAAACAATAGGTCATTTTTGATGATACATTCCCTTTAAATAAGTGTCTGTGACCTTTTAGTAATTTACAGATAAGTTTTATTAGATGACCGGCAAAAAGTAAAAGTGAAAGTACCAGTCACACAACTAGAAAAACGGTTAACCCTTTGTGACAGAATAGCTCAATATTTTTAGTAAAGACCAATTGAAAAAATTAGTTTTATCCCAAAATGAGTAACATGTGATAAAAAAAAAAATTGTTCCCAAAGGTGTACCTTTAAGTTAATTTATATTTGTGCTTCTGAAATAAAATATAATCTTATTTATCCTTTGTAGTGAGTGCGGTATATATAAAAAAAAAAGTGTCA
The DNA here is from genome assembly GCA_033119425.1 of Bufotes viridis. NCBI lineage: Eukaryota > Metazoa > Chordata > Amphibia > Anura > Bufonidae > Bufotes > Bufotes viridis. Next base: position 168,524,516 of record CM065589.1, read on the forward strand.
AAATTGCTATTTTTGGTCATCTTGTCTCCGGAAAAAATTTAGAATAAAAAAAATTACCAAAAGGTAGCATTTGTTCCAAAATGGTGTGGTATATAAAAAAAATGTTTCCTCACAAAAGATGAGTACAGTAGGCTACATGCACACGACCGTATGTTTGGTCCGCGTCCAAGCCGCATATTGTGCGGCTCAGGCGCGGACCCATTTACTTCAATGGGGCCTGCAAAAGATGCGGACAGCACTCCGTGTGCTGTCCGCATCCGTTGCTCCGTTCCGTGGCCCCAAAAAAAAATAGAGCATGTCCTATTGTTGTCCGTTTTGCGGACAAGAATAGGCTTCTCCATAATGAGCCGCCCGTTCCATTTTGCAAATTGCGGAAGGCACACGGATCCGCAAAACACACACGGTCGTGTGCTTGTAGCCTAAAACGAATGGGTATGTATGCTGTCCACAGAAAATGTGGACAGTACACGTCAGTCAAAAATGGAAGTGTGAATGAGGCCTACCACTTATGTATTTGCCACATGGAAAGTGTAATTAGGGTGATGTCCTCCCTGTTATTCTGCCTTTTTTCCATTATTGGGATTCAATTTAACCTGATATTTATATTTCAATAAAGATTCCATTTTTATATTCAAGATATTTAGCAGTTTTACCCATTTTTTGTAGAGTCGTTAGGAATGCTTTCTGTTCTGTCTTATACCTAGTAAATGAAATAGCTAATATTCTTCAATTGCTACAAATCACTACTCACCTCCAGTAACTTAGTGTCACTTGCATAAAAGTTTTTGAAATGGTCAATAAATACGAAGTCCACCTTATCCACACCATACTTGCTTTTTAGACTCGGAATGATTGTCTCTGTGGCGCCCTCCAGAATCTTTACCTGGGCAGTCAAGATATTTCATTACTTTCAGTGAAGCTTTATATGTACAGTACAGCTTTTTACCACAATTAATATATAAAATTCTACCACACACTCATCTAGTCTAGAATGAAAACCTAACAAGCAAGCAAAAAATAAATAAAAAAATGTAATCGAACAGTACAGGAAGTTTCCAGCACATAGTTTGGAGGTGATGGTCTAACTCTCTTTTGCATTGATAGTTTCCACAAAGAAGACTGCACATATCTTGATATGCAGTGCTGATTTTAAATCTACAGTATGTCGAGTCATTCATAATCTGCCACCAAATCTGTACAGTTTGGTGTGGGTTTTGCCCCCTGGATTTTAGCTAGATAAGATGCGGATTTTCCACTGTGGAACATCCACTATGGAGCTGCCGTGTATGGCAAATCCCCACAATTTATAACTGCACTCACAATGGATATTCTATCTATCTGCTTACTTTGTTAGTTTCTGCAGATATAGATATGCAGGAATTTAAAGGTTTGGGTATATAATATATACATTAATACATTATCATAACCTAACTAGATGTTAGATCTTGTAATTCTGACAGAAAATGGCTGGGTTTTTGTAAGTCAATTGGTTTATTTTAATTACAGTATATGCCTCTATTCAGCAGGCAGTTACAATCTGGCGGTATTCTTAGCACAGTTCTAATTGTCACTTTCTATTGCAATTAGTTATACACATAAAATATTAAAAAAAAATAGTGGCTGCATGTTGGTGGCATGTTAGAAACATACAAATAGGCAGTGGTGTCAGTATCACCACCAGAGCACATATGCAGGAGGCAGATGTCTAATGGAAATAGTAGAAGTTCTTATTCCTTTTCTTCCTCTCTAGTTTAATTCAGCTAGACCAGTGATGGGCAAACTGCGGCTCTCCAGCTGTTGCAAAACTACAGCTCCCACCATGCCCTGCAGTAGGCTGATAGCTGTAGACAGTCTTTGCATGCTGGGAGTTGTAGTTCTGCAACAGCTGGAGAGCCGCACTTTGCCCATCACTGAGCTAGACGATTAGACATACAGTAAAAAAAACATATACAAACGTATGCAATTTTGTGGCTATCTATTCTTTTTTTATGTATACGTTTCAATATGTTTTTTGAAACCTTTATTTTAAATTAAGATTTGAAGTGTATCAAAGGAAATAGGAAGTATCTGGATAAAAACAAATACATTTAACGTATGGAAATGTACTGCCTTATGTTTCCATATGTCTCCTATTCACTGCAATGTAAAAAGTAGTATACGTTCCTATATGCTTATACTTTTTTTTTTTGCAGGACACAAAAGTGAGGTATGCTATCATTCTGTCCTGCAAAAAAAGTACAGAAACATAAACAGTGACAAACGGAGTCAAAAGTATGCATGTTTAAATTTTCCCAATTATAGTCTATGAATACATCGTACAGCAAAAGCAAGATGTGAACAGCCCCTTATTCTGTTTTTGTCAGGTTTAGGCAGGAAACACACATGTAGTTTTTGAGGCAAAGCCATAATGTATCCAGCAGGAAGGAAGGATTCATCCTTCTTGGAACCACTCTTAGTTTAAAGTCTATGTTCACCTTTGGAGACAATTTTTGTTTATGATTGCATTTTACTCATTTTTGGCTATTTGGCTGTTAAAACACTATTGAGCTGTTCTGTCACAAAGGGTTAAGTGTTTTTCTAAAAGTGTGACTAGTACTTTCACTTTGTGTCAGTCATCTAATAAACCTTACCCCTAAACTACTAAGAGGTCATAAACACTTATTGAAGCCACATGCTTATCAGTAAGATAAGAACTGAGCTATAATGAGGGTTTATAATGTCAGAGAGCAGAGATAGGAGAAGACTCCATATATTTATTAAAGACTAATTGAAAAAAATTATTTTTAGCTCAAAATGAGTACAATACACTAATAAAAAAAAATTGCCCCCAAAGGTGTACATAGCCTTTAAATGCTACAAAAACTGCAAGTGTGATTCCAGCACTACACTGCTCTTTCTTGTCCAAAATGTAAAATGCTGCATTTGTTTTGTTTTATTGCTGTTAAAGGGAACCGGTCATCATGAAAATACAATGTAAGCTATAGGCAGCATGTTATAGGGCAGGAGAAGCTGAGCAGACTAATATATAGTTTTATAGGAAAAGATTCAGTAAAATGTGTAATTTATTCATTAACTGCTCTTTCTGGACTTTGGAGTGAAGGTGGCGGTCCTACCAGTCATTGACAGCTATATCTGTATACACAGTCATAGAGGGAAATCTGAAATCACTGATAGAGCCACCGCCTTGACTGTAAAGCACAGAATGAGCAGAGATTCAAATGAATATATTAAATGTTTTACTGCCTTCCTACAAATCTATATATTAGTCTGCTCAGCTCCTCCTGCTCTATAATATGCTGCCTGCTGCCCAAACACAATGTTCAACATGACAGGTTCCCTTTAAAAATGAAACTTAATAATTCAATGGGATCTGTGAGGCTGGGTTTACATGCTCCTGCGGCTCCCTGTGGCCGAAACCCCATCCTCCTGCGGCGACAAATGGGTGCACGAATTTGCAGGTATTACCCTGGTGATATTCACAAAATCATGCTGCCGTTGGCCACAGCAAGGGGGTTCCGTTTTAGCCACATGGAGCAAATAGCATGTGTAAAAACCCAGCCTTAAGATTCCCTGCAGAAAGATCATCATATGACATAATAAGAACCTTATCTTGAACGCCAGCAAACTCTATCATCGGTTTGGCAACGGCAGCATGCTCTGGTTGCATCTCCACAGTAAGCAGACGACTGCCTTTCTTCAGTAGCCGGGCCATCCGGATGGCAGAATACCCACAATATGTGCCAAGTTCCAGAACCGTGGTTGGATTTGTTTCTTTGAACACTTTATCCAGAATCAGGCCTGAAATACATGTTTGATATAAATACTGTAATGGGTCAATTGACATCAGATTATAAGATTATTTGTGGCAAAATAAGAAGGAAAAAATGAAGCGTAATTTGCAGGCAGCATGTTACAGAGCGGAAGGAGCTGAGCAGACTGATATATAGGTTTATGGAAAAAGATTTAGTAAAACCTGTCATTTATACATTTATATCTCTCCCCATTCTGGGCTTTGAAGTCAAGGAGAAGACCCTATCAGTGATTGACCCTACCCTATGACTGTGTATATAGAGATAGCTGTCAATCACTGATAGGACCGCCTCCTTGACTTCAAAGCCCAGAATGAGCAGGAATATAAATGTACAAATGACAAGTTATCCGGAATCTTTTCTCATAAAGTATCAATCTGCTCAGCTCCTCCTGCTCTATAAAGCACAGCCTGCAGCTCAGACATAGTGTTAAACGTGACAGGTTCCCTTTAATTACAAATTCATATCTGCCTTGTTTGTATGGCCTCCCATGTTAAGATTTTCTGATGTCGTTTTGACGCTAAAACCAGTAGTGGATTTACAAAAGTAGAATCTTTTAGAGTCATACTTTTTTCTCTTATGATCCACGCCTGGTTTTGGTTTAAAAAACTGCATTAGAAAAGCTGATCAATACCTGAACGTGTACAGCCAGCCAGTGATGAGTTACCAGTTAAATTAATCTGGTTCAACCACCATTTATCTACAGTTTTTTTCAACTTTCAGATTTTTATTAGGTTTTCCAGTACAAACACATACAATCGTTAAATAAAGATACTATTGGAACAGTAGGGTGACTAGAAGAGAAAACATCTTTGTACATTATTTAGATCTACATTAAACAATTAGCATCTGTTAACAGAAAACAGAACATGAAGAAAGAGCAGACATAAATATGTGCTTTAGGCCTCATGCACACGACCGTTGGTGTTTTGCGGTCTGCAAACCACAGATCCGCAAAACACGGAAGCTGCTCCGCGTTCCGTTCCTTAATTTGCGGGACGGAAGGCGGCCCATTGTAGAAATGCCTATTCTTGTCCGCAAAACGGACAAGAATAGGACATGTTCTATTTTTTTTGCGGGGGCACAGAACGGAGCAAAGGATGCGGACAGCACACGGAGTGCTGTACCCATCTTTTGCGACCCCATTGAAGTGAATGAGTCTGCGCCCGAGGAGCAAAATATGCGGCTCGGACGCGGACCACAACAACGGTTGTGTGCATGAGGCCTTACAGTACAAAAGCTAAGAGACAAAACCAGCATCAATAGCAAGGTCTGAAATAAAGTAAGTAAGGGCAACTAGAGGAAGTCCTGGGTGGCCTATTAGGGGAAAACAGGTTTGTATCTCTAATATAATGCTCCTATGGTCAAGTGGGAGGGGCCCACAGGGATCAGCGCTAAGGACTGGGCAGCTAGTAATCCTTTAAAGGGAGTCTGTCACCACATTTTCACGTTTTAAACAGTTCACATAGCGTTGTAGCCTAACCATAGATGATTGAAATGGTACCTTTCTTTGTTTCTGTTGAGCTTCAAAACAGGCAAAAACGCACTTTGATTCATATGTAAATGAGGGCTCGCAAGTGCCCAGGGCGGGGTTTACTTCGTTGGAGCCCAGGCTGCTCGGCCTCTTGGGTTCATATCCCCGCCCCATCCTCTGCCTCAGCCCGCCCTTCTGTTCCCTGGTGTTCGTCTTCTTTCCATTGCGATACAGTGATCTTGCGATGCCTGCGCTCTCCCTCACTGGGCCAGGGCATGTGCACTGCGATGCCCATTGTAGGCACAGCTTCACTGTCGCTATTGCGAATGCGCTATTGTGAATACAAGAGCTCACTTTTACAAGTACTTGCAAATTAGACATGCTTATGATACTATGATAAAGAATGGCTTCAAGGTCTCGAACCATGATGCAGTGGTCCATCTAGTTCTCTCAAAGGGGGGCAGGAAAGGGTTAATTTCCATAATATATCGTCCTGTTATGAATGATTATTTGGAGTTATATCCGCTGACTAGAATGCGTAAGTGGGAGCAGGACATAGGACCGATTTCTAATGAGCAATGGCATGATATATTGGAAGCAGTGCCATTATCTTCCTTAAGTGAAAGTGAAAGTTATCACAGTTGTTCATCGTTCACAGGGTCTGTGCTAATTTAAGTGCAGGTGGGTTGGATTAGATTTCCTTCTACCATGTTTGCTATAAAGTGTATTGTACGTTTGTACTGCTTTTCATCTTTTGCTTAATAATAAAAAAAGATTTAATTCAAAAAAATAATAGAAGTTTATGGCCTGTATAACTGATCCGTCCGGGTTTCACTATGCTGGAGTCCCACAACACGAACTTCAAAATATGAAATTCGCTCATCCGTAGGCGTTACATACAATACTAGAGAGTAAAACTTTCATTTTGGGATACGGATGCTTAGATTCCCGTTCTAAATCCTTTTCATTCTATACCACTACTATTCCCATCTCTAGCCCTGGTCTGAAATTACATTCTTCATTTTACAATGTTTTGATTGAAAATGTTCACTTTTTGATTAAATCATAAATGTAAAAGGATAGATTTATCAAAACTGGTATAAATGAAAACTGGCTTAGTTGCCCATAGAAACCAATAAGATTGATCCTTTCATTTTCCAAAGCTCAGCTGTAGAAAAAACCTTATACTTGGCCTCCACTAGTGACAAATTTATCAAACTCTTAGGCCCCTTTCACACGAGCGTGTCCGGATTAGGTCCGGATGCGTTGCGGATGCGTTCAGTGAAAACTGTGCAATTTCACAGGCAAAGCCATTCAGTTTTGCCTGCGATTGCGTTCAGTTGTTCAGTTATTTCCGCGCGGGTGCAATGCGTTTTGATGCGTTTTTCACGCGCGTGATAAAAAACTGAAGGTTTACAAACAACATCTCCTAGCAACCATCAGTGAAAAACGCAACGCACCCGCACTTGCTTGCGGATGCAATGCGTTTTTCACGCAGCCCCATTCACTTCTATGGGACTAGGGCTGCGCGAAAAACGCAGAATATAGAACATGCTGCGATTTTCACGCAACGCAGAAGTGATGCGTGAAAAAAAAACGCTCATGTACACAGACCCATTGAAATGAATGGGCCAGGATTCAGTGCGGGTGCAATGCGTTCACATCACGCATTGCACCCGCGCGGAAAACTCGCCCGTGTGAAAGGGGCCTTAGCTGTACTTGCTATATACTGTCGTTCCCATAAAGTAAACGCATAAAATCCCATCTTTTAAAGGACTTAGGCCTCTGAACCATTCAGTTTTTTTTTTTTTTTTTTTTTATAATCACTTTTATTAGTTTCCATTTAATGTTAACAACAATTGGGAAGTTTCCCAAACATAGTGCAAAACAAGGACAAACATATGAGAGTGCGCAGACCCTCTTCATTTGGAACATAATATAATGCTCATAATTCAGCAAGAAACAGTACATAATACATCTAAGTATCTGGGATCACACCTCCAACCTCCAAAGTCGATTATTGAGTACATATGTATTGCTGCATGTAGTAGTAGGAGCAAATTCCTCGAGCCATAGGTCAGTCAGCCAGTGCCTTTACTCCCTTCCCTCCATCTCCATCCTTGGAGATATAATATCCCAAGTATGGAATCATCTAGCAGATGTCGCCAGGATCTCCAGTTTTCCCAGACTGCCTTTTAATTGCTCTAATAAATACCATTCAGTTAAAGTGAAAGGCCTCATTATAGATTGTATTTCTACATCGGTCATGTAATGTATAATAAAAGATTTCCATTTTTTGAACAATGCCTTAACTTGTTTCTCTTTTGAGTTAAGTGTGGACAATCTTTCCAAATGAAATAATTTTTTCATCTGGGCTACTATATGCTGCAAGGTGGGGGCCGTGGTTTCCAGCCATTGTTGAAGAATGGTGCGTTTAACCACCATACAAATAGAGTGAAATAAGTGTGGAAGGTTCATCCCCTCCTCACTTTCTCCTTCACAATGGAATATACAGAGTAACGGAGACAGTTTAACCCTTCTACCCCAGATTTTTAACACCATTTCCTCTACCTCAGCCCATAGTGACGTGCTATGTGGGCATGACCATAGGCCATGAAATAGGTCTGAAGACTCCATACAACATTTGGGACACTTAGTTAATCGGTCTGGTTTAAGCGGATGGGGAGGAATATCAAATCCATATATAGCCCTATGCATAATTCTGAATTGTGTATCTCTCCATACCTCATTTACAATGTGCTTCCTTACCCGTAACCACCCTTTAGTTATCAATGGAGTAATATCTGATATGTGCAATTGTTCTTCCCACTTTAGAAAGCTAAAAGCATTTTGATTAAGTGCATCCTCTTTACGGAATCCATGATATATCCATAAAACCGAAGTTTTCCCACCCCCCCAGGTCTAAAATTTTGTCCAGTACATTCTTTCTGATCTCTTTATGTACCAATAACAAGTTGGAATGAAAAGCAGCCCTTATTTGGGCGAATTGCAACGTCTGAAAAGGATGTAAGGCATATTTTTCTATAATTTCATTAACAGTTAGCCACCGTGGCTCAGTGTCATGTAAAAGGTGCTGGATTTGCATTACACCCTTTGAACGCCACTCAGCAAACAGACTATTAGTTTGACCCTGCAAAAACTCCGGGTTTCCCCATAAGGGAAGGTGCTTGGATATACGGTAAGACAACCAATATTTTTTCCGTAGTATTCGCCAGGACGCTATGGTATCCTTAATAAGTATCGAACCTTTAAGGGCGGTAGGAATACTGGACAACCTTGCGTGCAATAAGGCCGCCAGGGACCAGGGAGCACAGAACGCACTTTCCAAGGAGAAATCCGAATAAAAGCTGGTGTGATTTATCCAATCTGCAATGTGTCTAGCCATACAAGCCAGGTTATATCTTCTCACATCAGGGGAGGTTATACCGCAAAGCTCCCTGGGCGCTGTTAGCTTCTGAAAGCTGATTCTGGGTTGTTTACCCTTCCACAAAAAGTTGGTAAAGGCTTTTTTCAGCTTATTCACATCGGTGTGTTTCAAGAGTAGTGGGATCGTTTGCAAAGGATATAGTAATTTGGACATGGACATCATTTTAAGTAAATGGTTACGTCCCATCAAGGACAATGGGAGATTATGCCAAGTGTGCAATTCTGCAATAATTTTAGTTATCAATGGGGTGTAATTAAGTCTGTATATTGACTCCACCGTTCGACCTATTTTAACGCCCAAATAGGTAATGTGGGAACCTGCTATCGGTATGTTTCCTAAAACTTGATCTCGATCTCGACTTAGGGGAGTGCGCAGATATAAAATCTCACTTTTGTATAATTCACCTGGAGCCCCGAATAGGATCCGAATAATTTTAGTGCCTGTATAACTGCCGGAAGGTCACGTCTCGGATTAGCCATAAACAAGATCACGTCGTCCGCAAATAAGGCCAGCCGCAGGTCTCCTGTTCCTAACCGCAACCCCTCAAATATCCCGGATGACTCAAGGTACTGCGCCAAGGGCTCTATCGCTAAGTCAAAGAGAAGCAGGGACATAGGGCATCCCTGCCTCGTGCCCCTCTGAAGAGAGAAGCACGGTGATAAAAAACCAGGTGTACTAATTCTGGCTTTGGGATTAGAGTAAATTTTTTCAATGACCGAGCGAAAGAGCCCTCTAAAGCCCATGACATCTAGCACTTGATTTAGCCAGCCCCAGCCTATGCTGTCAAAAGCCTTTTCCGTGTCAAGTGTGACAATAGCTGGATTTTTCCCAGAATAGGCTGTGGAATTTGCAACCGATAGTGCAAGGAATAATTTCCTAATATTTATGACTGCTGATCTGCCCTTAATGAATCCTACTTGCCTGGAGGCTATTAGGGAGGGTAAAATATCTGCCAACCGGTTTGCTAGTATTTTAGACAGAATTTTCATATCCTGATTTATTAGTGATATAGGACGGTAAGAAGAAGGGTCTCCCGGGTCCTTCCCTTTCTTGTGAATAAGTGTTATCAGGGCAGTGTTCATATGCTCCGGTATGTCCTGACCTTCAACAATCTTTAAGAAAGCTGCTGTTAAAATTGGGGATACCTGTACATTTAGGGCCTTATAAAAGTCTGCTGTGTAGCAGTCAGGGCCAGGGGCCTTGCCGGAAGGAAAAGTTTTAATAGTAGTCTGCACTTCTGCGGCTGTTATAGGGGCATTAAGAGTCGTAAGTTGTTCTTCTGTAAGTGTCGGAAGTGATAAGCTCTGTAGAAGAGAAGTCCCACCTCTTTCATCTTCATTGCGTTTCTGGTAGAACTGGGCAAAATATTGTCCTAACATATCCGTGATCTGTTTTGGTCCGTGCTCCCTGGTCCCGTCACCCCTCCTCAAGCTATGGATGTTGGTTCTTAACTGCTTTCCTTTAGCCAACAAGGCCAACAGTTTGCCCGATTTATTGCCAAATTTATGTAATTCCACATCTAGTTTAGTTTTCCTGAAACTCTCTTGTTTGTCAGCCCATATGTCAAAGTCCCTTCTAGCCGAGACCCATTTCTCCTTGTTAGTAGGGGTCTGAGCCTGAAGGAAGTCACCATATGCCTTCCGTAGCACATCACTTGCTGCCTGATACCTTGTTTTAACCAGTCTTTTAATGGCAGTTACATGTGCTATTAGACGTCCTCGTAAGACAGCTTTACCTGTTTCCCAAAACAATAGTGGCGATTATATATGAGCTTGGTTATCAGATGAAAACTCCATCCACCACCCTTTTAACAGATTTACAAAGCTATCGTCATTAATCAGGAAATTAGGGAATCTCCAGATGTAGTCAACACCCCTAGGAAACTTGTCAATCAAATCCAGTAAGATTGGAGAGTGATCAGAGATCACCATTTCACCTATAGAGACGTTCGCCAACCTCTGGAGAGCCTCTGATGACATGAACACATAATCTAACCTGGACCAATTGTCATGGGCATGGGAATAGTGTGTGAATTCCCTGTCCTGGGGGTGATGTAGCCTCCAAGTGTCCTTGAGACCTGTGGATTCTGCAAATTTCAGCAACATAACTGTAGGTCTGTTATTACGTATGTATTTTTTATCCTCAAGGGCGTTCATCACAAGATTGAAATCCCCTCCCACTATTTTACATGGGTGGGGGTCACAATGGATAGTGTGCTGTACGGAATCCAAAAACTCCTTTTGGTCCTGGTTAGGAGCATACACATTATATATACTGAGGTCTCCCCAAGGTCCTGACACATGAACATGCACCATTCTTCCACCGTCATCAGATTCTACTGAATGCAACACATGGGAAAGATGGCGGGCTATTAGAATCAAAACGCCAGCCCTCCTTCCCACGGCAGCTGAGCCAAATACCGATCCCACCCACATCTTCTGCATCCTACAAAAATCGACCTCTAGAAGATGGGTCTCCTGCAGCAACGCCACATCCGCCTTTAGGCGCTTCAAATGGCGTAAAATTTTCATGCGCTTATTTGGGGAGCGCAACCCTTTAACGTTCCACGAGATTAATCTCATTATAGTGAGCTGCAGGAAGAGCCGTCTCCCCGGGTGATAACCAGTACAAGGGATCTCCTATGAGAGAACCCTTCATATACAGGGGGTCGCCTCCCAGCCGAGCCACCCCCTGAGCAGTAAACATCCTTATATGGCGACTGAGAAGTTGGAGAATGTAGATCCCATTAGCAATAAGAGCAACTGGTAAAACATAATAATGATGAACCAAGTAAACACAAAATAACATCAACATATTCACTGAATTGTAGACTTTCCTTTTTTCTGGTAATATCCCTTATACCACTACTCCTCACCGCCAGCTGTGTTAGCCCCATAATGGGGCGCCCAATATACCAATGTCTCCTGTATAAGAAAAGATATAACCTGTTCGAAATCAGGCGACAGTAGGAAGATGACGACTTGCCATTCTTTGTTCTTTTGGAGACGTGGGGGATCTAGAGGACAGTCCAGAAGGCACCTTGTTCCAATCCTGTTGCCGTGATGGTTTGTCTTGAGGCCTTTGTTGTTTGCGAGGGCCGCTGGCTCCATCAGCCATGATGTGCATAGTACCGATGAATTCTTCTGCTACTGTAGGATCAGAAAACTGGTGAGAAGTTCCTTCTCCATCTTGAAATTTAAGAGTAGCGGGAAACATAAGCTGGAATTTGATTCCTTTTTGGTAGAGTCCCGAACATATACTGCTGAAAGCTCTACGTTTCCTCTGAACTTCTGCTGAATAGTCTGCGAATAACAAAATTTTATGTCCCCTCAGGAGTAGTGGCCCATTACGTTTTCTATAAGCCCGAAGGATCTCTTCCTTATCTGTGTAGTCGAGATATTTACAAATGGCTTGGCGCGGTCTCTGAGGCTGTCACGGCGACACATTTGGCGGGGTTTCTTTTAGGGGGCCAATACGATGTGCTCTTTCAACTTTCTTTCTCCCAGGTAAACCCAGAGCCTGAGGTAGGTCCAGTTCAAAAAGATGGCGGAGCTCTTGTTGTGATACTGATTCTGGTACACCTACCAATCGTAGGTTGCTCCGTCTGGATCTATTTTCCAGATCATCTACTTTTTCTGACAACTGGTTTGCCAGCTTAAGCAGGTCATTATACTTCACTGAGGCATCGGTTACATCTTCTTCCATGCAGGACACTCTTTGTTCCAATTCCTCAAATCTGTGATCATGGAGCAGCAGCTCCTCCTGCAACTTGTTTAACGTGGTTTGGACTGTGGAGGATAGGGAAGCGATGATATTAGGCGCCAACTGCTTTGCCACTTCCACAGCTAACGCTTTTAAGTCCACCAGCCCCCCTGTCGATTCGAACACGTCCACCTGAGTGCAAGAAGGAGCGTCCTCCTGGTCTGTTCCCGCAGGCTGGTGCGTCGCTGGCGATGGGGACGGCGCCATCTTTGGAGATGCTCGTGCTGCTTCCAGGTAGTCGCGCCTGGCGGAGACTGTTTTTTGCCCGCTCCGGAGCAAATACCGCTCCATGTACGTTCGTAATTGCTTTGTAGGCAGGTCTCTCTCCTTTTTAGAAGGGGAGAGGACTTTAGAGCAGGCCGATGTCAGCAGATTTTAGCCATGCGGTGAGGAGCTGGCTTCCACACGCCTTCACATACCAGCGCCGGAACCGGAAGTCAACCATTCAGTTTTGCCTGCGATTGCGTTCAGTTTTTATCGCGTGGGTGCAATGTGTTTTGATGCGTTTTTCACGTGCGTGATAAAAAACTGAAGGTTTACAAACAACATCTCCTAGCAACCATCAGTGAAAAACGCATCGCACCTGCACTTGCTTGCGGATGCAATGTGTTTTTCACGCAGCCCCATTCACTTCTATGGGGCCAGAGCTGCGTGAAAAACGCAGAATATAGAACATGCTGCGATTTTCACGCAACGCAGAAGTGATGCGTGAAAAAAAACGCTCATGTACACAGACCCATTGAAATGAATGGGTCAGGATTCAGTGCGGGTGCTATGCGTTCACGTCACGCATTGCACCCGCGCAGAAAACTCGCTTGTGTGAAAGGGGGCCGTCCCTCTAGTTGGGTTCTGAACCAGCTGGAAAGGTAGTTGTCTTTGGTTATTGCCAAGTACCCGTTCCCTTTGTGAGATCTACAGGTTTCAGTTTCCCAGTCTATATCTGGGTAATTGAAGTCTCCAATAATAAGAACTTATTATGGTTTGATGCCTTGTCAATCTCCTTTAGTAATAGATTTTCTGTGGGCTCTGGCATATTAGTTTGCTTATAACAAACTCCTATTATTACTTTATTATTGTTTGTGCCTCCATGTTTTTCTACCCACAGTGACTTCCTTTGAGGTCCTTGGCCCTAAGCAGGGCCATAGCTAACATCTCATGGGCCCTGGTGTAAGAGTTCAGCTTGGGCCCCCCTTTCCCTCAGTGCTTTGTGTGTCTTCTTATGGGGCACAAGGGTCTTTGGGCCCCCTCAGGCTCCTGGGCCCGGTAGCGACTGCTACCTCTGCACCCTCTATAGCTACGCCCATGGCCCTAAGCTTGCGACTAGGGATGAGCGAACCAGGTGAAGTTCGGGTTTGGCCGAACTTCAGGTCAAAGTTCGGGACCCGAACACCGAACCCGGACTTCATTAAAGTCAATGGGGACCCGAACTTCACTTTATTATTGTCCGTTATAACATGGTTATAACGGAAAATAATAGCATTCTTAAGATAGAATGCTAAATAAAATGGCTATTGAGGGGTTAAGAAAAAAAAAAAATCACCTCACCCACTTAATAGTGCAGCCGATATCCTCTTCTTTCTTCAGGACCTGCAAAAGGACCTGCGATGACGTCACCGTGCTCATAACGTGGTGAGTGCGGTGACGTCATTGCAGGTCCTGCTCAACACCGAACCCGAACTTCAGTGAAAAAGTCCGGGTTCGGGTCCTCACAAAGTTGACATGAATAGTTCTGTAATCCGCAACATAAGGCCAAAGATATGAAATGTCTTGCAGATCGCGGACCCATTCAAGTCAATGAGTCCGCATCCGCAGCATGGAGTGCACATGGCCAGTGCCCGTATACTGTGGACCTGCCATTTTCAGAGCCCTTAAGTTCGTGTGCATGAGCCCTTAGATATATTACCTTTTTCATCTCCCACATTCATAGCCCATTCTTTTTGGCTGCAGTATTTATCGATGTGCTCCACAACGCTCTGGGGGTCACCTTTAACTGCATTTTCCTGTACAAACTCCAAAATCCTCTGTTCCTTCGACTGAGCCATTGGTAGACAATACTGTAATTCTGCAAATCAAGTGAAGTTTACATTAAAGCAGGCTTATACTGTATCCACTGAAATTAATAAGTACTCACAAGATATCTTAGTTACTTGCTAAAAGGGGTTCTCCAGGAAACTAAACTAAATTAAAAAAAGAAATATTATGTCATAGTAAAACATTCATAAGTACCTTTATGTCACGTTCGGGTGTGGAAGGGAAACACCACACCGAACATAGGAGGGAAAGGGGTGAGGGAATAAGGCCTGGAAACTAGAGAAAGGAGATGGACACATCCTAGTAAAACCCTAATCAAAGTCCTGACTAACTACCAGTATGAACAGACCAAGAGGTAGGTGATTTCATACACAGGAATACCTAATGTCCTAACTCACCCTATAGGACCCTAGTACTAATGTCAGGACTGAGACAACCTGTTCCTCCAAAAGGAAGGTGTCAAAGTAAATTTAATCTGCTCATCAATAGGGTTCAAATAGTGATGAAACTCAGTCAATAAATCAAACGTTCCAGTCCAAACAAGAAAAATGTCATCTATGTATCTCCACCATGACAGAACATGTCTGTAGTGGGGAGACACATAGATGTACTGTTCCTCAAGGGGACGCACACAAATATTTGCATAGGTTGGCGCAACATGCCCAGGTCAACCCGCTGCAAATAAAACTTCCTTTGAGTTAATTATTCACAGCGATGCCTGAATCGATTGGTCTGGCTCTGTTGAGTCTGGTCGCTGTGTTTCTAACAAAGCACAGTGGATCTGAATGAGAGCTGATTAGGAAGAGTGTATCACAATCTGTGATGCATCCCTTCCTAGTCTGGACCTGCATCAGGTGTCTGGATAATTATGTAATTATGAAGTTGCCCATTACTCCCATTACTTTGCCCTTGAGCAAAATGGTGACCGCTGTTGGTGAGCATAGGAGGATATTAGAGGTGGAGCATGCGCAGTGAGAGGAGGACAACGCCGAGGCCTTGGTGCGGTTCTCATGCGATCTACATGCACCGATATAGTGATTATCTGACAGTTTTTATGACCATGATTCCCTCCCTGATATTATTTTAATGGCCAAGTGGCTTTTAATGTTTATGCATTGGCACTTATGCACTTTATCTGATTCATACATATGTATATATACATATATATATATATATATATATATATATATGTACTATATTGAAATATAATCATGTTGACAATGTATGTTTGTTTGTTTATATTAGTCATTAATTATTTAATTATGGGATGTATAAATATATGCACTGAGACTTTGTAATTCACTTGGCTGGAGAAAGGTTCCGTGAGGGGATTGAAACGTCCCTGCTGTGATGTGTGAATAAATACACTTTTTTTCACTGTCTACAGAGGAGTGCCGTGGATTTCTTTGTGTGTGTATATATATATATATATATATATATATATATATATATATACATACATACATACACACACACATACATACATAGCTGTAGATTCAGGCTGCACACCAAACTGAATAGCGGAGTGCCAGCGGCCCACACCCAGACTACGGTGTTGCAAACAGAACTTCGTAAAAAGCCACGGCACATCCAATTAATGAAAAAGAATCGTGATCTTTATTCACCCATCTAGGGACGTTTCGGTCCACTTGCTGGGACCCTTGTCAAGCAATGTGTGTACAAGCAATGTGTCCATATATAGTGTACAGCTCATTAGCATACGTAATTGGAAAAAATCCAGAGTGACATACAAAGTGCAAAAATGCATATACAAATATAAGTCTAAACATTATAAATATATCTTTCAGTGAAAAACAACATATACATATCATATAATATCGTAAATACCTATTTAAAAATACATCAGTGTGATCATGTGATCGTCAAAATTGTACCATAGTACGTGATGACGTGACAAGTAAAATCTACCTTCACCTATGTGGTGGAAGAGGGCGGAGCACATCATGTCAGAAAGTAGCAAATATCTAAGTAGTCTAAAACCTCACGGCGTGCCGGAATCACCCCTGCGCATGTCCCGGGGTCTCGGCACGTCACAAGTCATGTGATCGCAACAAATAACATATACTCAACAATATACCTCACTCGTGCAATGGCGGAACATACTTTCTCGGCGTGCCGGGATCCCGCCTGCGCATGTCTGGGAATCCCGAGCACGTCACAGATCACACGGCCATCATCAAAGTCACATGATCAGTACGTCATAGAATTCTTCGATCCGGACCAGGGCTTCGGATCAAAGAAAAAGTATAGATAGAATATCAAGGTAACAGTAAGTAATCATTCACCTAGGAAGCTATTACCATAAATCTGGGTGCTTGAATCATAGCACTCCAGAAAACTGTCCCCAATCAGCCTTATAAGAGAAGTAGTTCCTACACTGCAGCAAATAAAAAATCGCATAATGTGTATAGTACTTTACAAATCAATTAACCTGACATATATATATCAGGGATAATTGTGCTCCGTCTTCATCCTCCACCAGAACCATCTAAAAAATAAAATAAAAACATATACAAAATTACAAAAATATAAATACAAGAAAATACAAAAACAAACATATACACAACAATACGGAGGATGACAGAAAACATCACATAAAAGCCCAACGTTTATATTCTACATTAAGGCCCTTAGGTTTGAGTGATTGTAACTTATAGATCCATTCAGATTCACGCTTCTTGAGCATATTAACCCGATTTCCCCCAGTACGTGGGAGTGGTATATGATCAAGAAGCATGAATCTGAGATCCTTCTCGGCATGACCAGATTCCACAAAATGACGAGACACCGGCAAATCTTTCCGTCCTTTTCGAATCGTATATCTATGAAAATTGAAGCGTGTTTTAAAATCGCAAGACGTTTCTCCCACATACAGCAGGGAACAGGGGCACCATAGTACATATACAACGAAAGATGTATTGCACGTTAAATACTGCTTAATCGGATAACTCTGTTTGGTGATCGGATGTATAAAGAAGGAACCTTTCTGCATGTATTTGCAATTAATGCAACACAAGCAGGGAAAAGAACCCACTCTGCTAGTGCCAAATACACCCTGTTGAAGCGGTTTATTAAAACCAACGTCGTTCTTAACCAAGCGGTCCTTTAAATTCGGAGGTCTCCTATAGGAGATCAAAGGTCTAGTTTTAAATGCCTCAATATTTCGATGACCAGCATAAAGAACCGGCCAATGTTTATTAACAATACGTGCCACATGTGTACTAGCCTCCGTAAAAGTAGTGATCAGTATCATCCGTGTCTTATCCTCGTCCCTAGTTTGTCTTTTACCTCCATAGTGTAATAATTGATGTCTATCCATTGTATCCACCCGGGCTCTCTGCGTATGTAACACCTTCTTTGGGTAATGTCTCCTTTGAAAAGCCGCGGTCATAGTGTCCAGGGTCTTCTCTAGTTTGTCAGAGGAACTAATAATTCTCTTGGCTCTAATAAATTGACTATAAGGTAGAGACTGAGTCATCCTCTTTGGATGAGCACTGTCATATCTTAGAGTAGCATTACAATCTGTAGGTTTAATATACAGAGAAGTAGTAAGTTGTCGATCAGTAACTTGGACTAAAACATCCAAAAAATGTAATTCATCCCTGGAGCATTCCATCGTAAACTGAATGTCTGTATTTAGACTATTCAGAAACTGGTGGAACTCCTCCAAATGTGACATAGTACCAGTCCAAATAACAAAAATATCATCTATGTACCTCCACCACCTCAGCACATGGCCGAAGTGGTGGGATACATAGATGTATCTTTCTTCCATGAGGGAGACGGCGATGTTGGCATAAGTAGGGGCCACATTCGTGCCCATCGCCATCCCCCTCATTTGCATATAAAAACTGTCTCCAAACAGGAAATAGTTATTATATAAAATCAAACGTAAGAGAGACTCAATGAACTCCACGGCAATTGGTGAGAAATCAGAAATAGAGAGAGTCTGATGGACTGCCTCTAATCCAAAATCATGCTGTATTGAAGTGTAGAGGCTCACTATATCGAAGGAGACCAAAATGGCCCCCTCCGGCATAGTAACCTCCCGTAGTTTTCCTAAAAAATCATTAGTGTCCTGTATATAAGATTTAATATTAAGCACAAAAGGTCTCAAAAGCTTGTCCAAAAAAATAGAAGCATTACTTAACACTGCCCCCCTGCCAGACACAATAGGTCTGCCAGGGGGGCAGGTCAAATTTTTGTGAATCTTGGGCAGCAGATAAAAAAGAGGAGTCACCGGATGAGAAATTATCAGGAAATCCATCAATTTATCATCAATTACATGCAAATCACCGTACAGATCTACTAAATTACGTAACTGTGACATTATGGAAAACTTAGGATCCTGTGGCACTTTTTTATACACAAGTGGGTCAGATAGTTGTCGTAGCGCCTCCGACATATACATGGAAGTGTCCATGACCACTACCGCACCACCCTTATCAGCCGACTTGATGGTAAGGGAGCGGTCATGGACTAATTCATCAAGAGCCGAACGTTCAGCCCTAGATAAGTTAGAATGATGTATGACATCGGGGCCACCCTGATCTTTGAGGGCCCGAATATCATCCATCACCGCACTAGAAAAAAGCTCCAGTGCTTGAGAAGATATCTGTGGTACAAAATCGCTTTTCATATGTAGATCGTAATGCGATAAACACAATTCACGTTTAGATGAATCAATTACAGGCATAGTGTTAGAAAAATGCAATTTCAATTTCAAAGATCTAAAAAAATATAGAAGATCTGATTCCAATTGGAACCAGTTGGTATTACCCGTGGGGCAGAAGCTGAGGCCTTTCTCAAGGACCCCCATTTGCATAGGCGTGAGTACATGGGAAGAAATATTTACCACAGTTCTGTGCATTAACCCTTGATTTTCCGGGCAGATTTCTGGCTTCTGGTTTTTACGGAATCGGTGTCTCTTGCGGCCTCCTCGTCTGTTTTTTTTCTTTGCACTGATGTCACTAAAAAAGGAGTAGAATCTTTCTGTTCCGGATTGTCCTTTCTTTTAGTTCTGTTGCCTTTCATACCGGCTTGGGGAAAGTCTGTCCATGTATACACGCGGCCAGTGGTGTAATCCACTGAATCGCGGGTCCATTTATCGCGTTTCTTATTGCGAATATCCTGTTGAAGTGTATCCAAATGCGGTTGAAACTTGGCCTTATAGTCATCAAATTCCTGTGTCGACAACATGCCTTTTAATTGTGCCTCATGTGTGTTTAAGCTGGACTGAAGAGTAAATAAATCCTTTTGCATAAATTCCACATTAAGTAGGATTAAGTCCTGGGAATATTTGTTAGATATTTGTTCATATTTCGTGCGGTATTCCGCATCATGAGAATATACCGAGGGTTTTGGTTGCACCCGCATCCCTCTTGGTATACGTTTCTCCTTGATATACTCCACCAGCGTGGTAGAATGCAAATCCACAGTAATGTGTTTCTTAACATCACGTTCATATTTCTTTTTAACGTCCAACACTGATGGCACAGATAGAAAATCCATATTACCTTTGCAGGCCTCGATGATTCTGTCTCTGTCAGCCTCCGTATAGGAAAAAACATTGGGTGAAGATCGCCCCGTTTGGAGATCCATGTTTAGTCGTAGTAGTAGTAAATGGGTGCCCGCACTGATAGTCCAATCAATACACAGCTGTAGATTCAGGCTGCACACCAAACTGAATAGCGGAGTGCCAGCGGCCCACACCCAGACTACGGTGTTGCAAACAGAACTTCGTAAAAAGCCACGGCACATCCAGTTAATGAAAAAGAATTGTGATCTTTATTCACCCATCTAGCGACGTTTCGGTCCACTTGCTGGGACCCTTGTCAAGCAATGTGTGTACAAGCAATGTGTCCATATTGTTTCCCACTGAAAGATATCTTTATGATGTTTTAGACTTATATTTGTATATGCATTTTTGCACTTTTTATGTCACTCTGGATTTTTCCCAATTACGTATGCTAATGAGCTGTACACTATATATGGACACAGTGCTTGTACACACATTGCTTGACAAGGGTCCCAGCAAGTGGACCGAAACGTCGCTAGATGGGTGAATAAAGATCACAATTCTTTTTCATTAACTGGATGTGCCGTGGCTTTTTACGAAGTTCTATATATATATATATACACACACACACACACACACACACAGTATATATAATGTCTTTGTTAGTGTGTATGTATATATATATATATATATATATATATATATATATATATATATCTCTATCTATCTATAGTTAGTGTGTGTATATATTATATATAACCAAAGAAATTCCACAGCAAAGGTTGCTACTTACTTTATTTGCCGGGTAAAAAGCGATGTTTCGGTGCTCCCAATGGCACCTTTCTCAAGCATATATATTTGTTATCATATATCTTTGTTAGATATATATATATTAGTCATACACACATAGAGATATGAAAAAAAGTATATCTGTGTAATTGTGTAAAAAAAACGGTTTTGATCTATTTGTTTATAATATTTAAAGAAAATAGACTTTTTACAATAAAAAGTAAATTTTTTACACGGTGTGTACAAATATATATTTAAATTAATAAATTAGCCTTTTTTTATATATATTTATTTTTACTGGAGGACCAGGAAGCGGGGAACGCTCTGTACTTATCGCTTCCTGGTCCTCAGCTGTCGGCTGTGCAGGGCTGCGCATAGCGTGAGGCATTTTGTGATGTCACGCTGTGCACGCCAGTTCAGAGCGCACAGCCGAGAGCTGCCATCAGGAGGAAGAAAATCGGGGGCTGCGAGGAGCAGCTGCGTCCAGGAGCAGGAGAGGTAAGTGTTTTTTTATTTTATAAAAAATGAGGCTCCTGGGGGCATAATGGGGGCTAATGAGGCATATGGGGGCTAATGAGGGTAATAAGAGGCATAATGGGGGGCTAATGAGAGGCATAATGAGGGGCTAATGGGGCATATGGGGGCTAATGAGGCATATGGGGCACTAATGAGTCATAATAGGGAGCTAATGAGGCATAATGTGAGGCTAATGAGGCATAAGGGCTGATAATGGGGGCTAATGAGGCATAAGGACTGACGATGGGGGATAATGAGGCATAAGGGCTGACGATGGGGGCTAATGAGGCATAAGGACTGACGATGGGGGCTAATGAGGCATAAGGACTGACAATGGGGGCTAATGAGGCATAAGGGCTGATGATGGGGGCTAATGAGGCATAAGGGCTGATGATGGGGGCTAATGAGGCATAAGGGCTGATGATGGGGGCTAATGAGGCATAAGGGCTGATGATGGGGGCTAATGAGGCATAAGGGCTGATGATGGGGGCTAATGAGGCATAAGGGCTGATGATGGGGGCTAATGAGGCATAAGGGCTGATGATGGGGGCTAATGAGGCATAAGGGCTGATGATGGGGGCTAATGAGGCATAAGGGCTGATGATGGGGGCTAATGAGGCTTAAGGGCTGATGATGGGGGCTAATGAGGCTTAAGGGCTGATGATGGGGGCTAATGAGGCTTAAGGGCTGATGATGGGGGCTAATGAGGCTTAAGGGCTCATAATGGGAGCTAATGAGGCATAAGGGCTGATGATGGGGGCTAATGAGGCATAAGGGCTGATGATGGGGGCTAATGAGGCATAGGATATGATAATGGGGGGCTAATGAGACATAGGAGCCGATATGGGGGCTAATGAGATGCATGGGGGCTGATATGAGGGTGATGAGAGGCATAATGGGGGCTAATGAGAGGCATGGGGCCGATATGGGGGTGATGAGAGGCATGGGGCTCTTATCTGAGGTCTGATTGGGGGTCATTTACATTGGGGTCTGAGCTGAGGTCTGATTGGGGGTCTAATTTGAGGTCTTATTGGGGTCTTATTAACATTGGGGGTCTGATTGGGGCTGTCAGCTGAAGTCTGATTAACATTGGGGTCTGATTGGTGGTCTGACCTGAGGTGTAATGAAAAATATTTTTTTCCTTATTGTCCTCCTCTAAAACCTAGGTGCATCTTATGGGCCGGTGCGTCTTATATGTTTCCTTTCTGAACTGCAGAGCGGTGCCCACAACACTGATCCGGAGCCTGCTGGAGTCTTCAGAACTCTAAGTATTTACAGTCATTCACTGTAAGGTATATTATATATATTACTTGTTTTATGTGAGTAAGGGTGCTGGGTGGTTAGAAAAGGGGGAGGGAGGGGTATCGGGGTACATTATTATACAGGGGTTATTTAACTTATTTTTGTTTATATTGATAATTACATGAGTGCGGGTCTTCATGTATGCAGAGTGTATTTGTGTATATATATATATATATATATATATATATATATATATATATATATGTTTGTGCTTTAGGATGCACACCCTAATGCAATAGGCTGCGTACGCCTATGCTGAAGAGGAAGTGTCTCCTTAAATGTGAAGCCTTATGGGAAAGATGTTTGGCAAATCAGGGTGCATCTTCTTTTACCCAGTCTATCTAGCTTTCTGTGGGTTGTAGGTTGTGAAAGACAGGTATGCAATATTGCAGTCAATATGGATCTTTGCACTGTATTTTGGCAATTTCTTTACTGCTTTGCTTAATGTACATTGGGGCACATTTGCTATAGTGTCTTATTATTTTTTTGTATCCTATACTAATGAAAATGTACCTTTTTGGAGGCATTTGTGCCTTGTTCTCCCATTTAGAATTTTTAGACTAATTCAGAAGTTTTCTAACTTTTGCACCTATTTTCTGACCTATTTATGTACAGTATCTCAAAAAAGTGAGTACACCCCTCACATTTTTGTAAATATTTTATTATATCTTTTCATGGGACAACACTGAAGAAATGACACTTTGATACAGTGTAAAGTACTCTTGTGTACAGCTTGTATAACAGTTTACATTTGGTGTGCCCTCAAAATAACTCAACCATTAATATGTAAACCGCAATAAAAGAAGTGAGAACACCCCAAAGTGAAAATGGCCTAATTGTCCCCAAAGTGTCAATATTTTGTGTGGCCACCATTATTTTCCAGCACTGCCTTAACTCTCTTAGGCATAAGGACTGACGATGGGGGCTAATGAGGCATAAGGACTGACGATGGGGGCTAATGAGGCATAAGGGCTGATGATGGGGGCCTTTGCAACGGACCAAAATATGGTAAGAAGCATTTTAATATGGTGACCGTTATGGACAAAATGGTGTTAATTTTATATAATGGACATTTGTGGTGAGACTCCCTTTAATATGTCACCAGCACGTGTCTTCACTCCAGTGTCACAGGTTGTCCCACTGTGATGTAATGTGATTTAAACGCATATATATATAGAGAGGTCACTGTGTACATACATGACGTGTATATCTGTATATATCGTGTATACTGGGTTTCCGTAGACTGATGGCTTACATTGATGGGGTTTTTAGAGGCCTCGCCCCTTGACAGCCCACTACTGACTGCTAAAATAACCCCTGGCAATTCCACTGCTTCTTCAGCAGTGATTTGAAGTAACCACTGATTGTACAAAGTTGTCCTGGTAATGTTCCAGTAGATGGCAGCAAGACCACTTACTGCTTTATGTTAGCTGCCCCATGGCTCAGAGAAAAGGCTATTTATTAGGTCCCACCGAGTTGTAGGCATGTCACTCAAACTTCTGCACTGACAGGGGGCGGAGCCTAGCCAGACGGGGGCGGAGCCAAGTGACGCAAAGCGAGGGGGAGCTAAGCGAGGCAGAGCAGAGCAAAGGGGAGGCGGTGTTGAGCAGGATGGAGGCAGAGCCAAGCGAGGCAGAGCGAGTGGGAGGCAGAGCCGAGCGAGGGGGAGGCAGAGCAGAGTGAGGAGGAGGCGGAGCCGAGCGAAGCAGAGCAAGATGAGAGGCAATGGAGGTGGAGCAGAGCAAGATGAGAGGCGGCGGTGAAGCACCAGACTTGTGCGGCAGTTTATGACAGGTTTATTTATGACAAGTCTGGTGCTCGCCCCCTACCTCCAGTGCACTTGTGGCCATGTCCAGCCCTCCGCGCGACAGTAGTAATGCAGGAGGCATATTGCCCAACCCTATCTCATCCCTGCTACTTGCCCGAAGCAGGGCTAAGCTTCTGAACAAACTACATGCCCGGCGCCCGGAACTGCATGTCCCGGGCGTTGGGCGATACGATTTCCGCACGCCTGTATCAGTACTGGAGCGTTACAAGAGGAGCGGCTGATATCGATCACATATGATGTAATGTCTCTGGAGATTAAAACAGTGTTGGAGCGTTATAAGAGGAGTGGCAGGAAAAACTTTCCATCTTTGCAGCCGCTCGCTCGATCCAGTGCACGTCTCTAGTCCTCCTGAAAAAGGCTGTGTGCCTTATAGTGAATTGAAGTGACCACCAGTGTTGTGTGTGTCACAGACAGTGTGTGCGCAAATATACACTGTAGCCGAGCTGAGCCTGCTGCTGCTGCAGTAAAAAAAAAAAAAAAAAGAAAAGCATCCACTGTAGTGTGTGTGCATTATTACTGTGAAGGGGGTACAGAGGGCAGTATTACAATAAAAAGGGCACAATTGACATTATTACTATGGAGGGAGCACGATGGGCATTATTACTATTAAGGGGGCACAGAGGGCATTACTACTGTGAAGGGGCACAGAGGGCATTACTACTGTGAAGGGGGCACAATAAGCATTATTACTATGGAAGGGGCACAATGGGTATAATTACTGTGAAGTGGAGAACAGAGGGCATTACTACTATGAAGGAGGCACAGAGAGGGCATTACAACTGTGAAGGGGGCACAGATAGCGTATCACTACTGTGAAAGGGGCACAGAGAGGGCATAACTACTATGAGGGGGCACAATGAGGGCATAACTACTATGAAGGGTGCACAGTGAAGAGTTAAGTACTTTAAGGGGCACTTATCTGGACAAAACTGCTGTGAAGGTTGTACAATGAGGGCAATACTCCCTTTTTTTTTTTGCTTAATGTACATTGGGGCACATTTACTATAGTGTCTTATTTTTTTAAATCTCATTTACTAGTGAAAATGCACCTTTTTAGTGGCATTTTTGTGCCTTGTTCGCCCATTTAGATTTTGTGCCTATTTTCTGACCTATTTATGTAGGTGCACCTTATTTTGCTCCTGGTTTAGTTGTAAAAACAGTGCGGCACATTTACTATAGTGTCTGTTCCTGTTTTCATGAGTAAAAAACCTGTGTCCAACTGTCTTATTTCTTTTCAGTCTCATTTACCAACTGATTTGCACCTGTTTTGGTTTCTGAGTTTTAAGACTAATTCAGAAGTTTTCCAACTTTTGCGCCTGTTCTCCAACCTACATATGTAGGGGCGCCTTATTTTGTGCCTGCTTTAGTTGTAAAAACAGTCTAATTTCTACACCACTCTAGATCTGGCATACTTTTTTGTCTCAGTTTTGAGTGGTGCGTCCCTAGAAACGTGAGCCTAATTTTAGCTCAGTTGCGCCACATTTTCATGTGGATACTAATTAGACCAGTCTAAATGAATATAAATCTGTCGTACTGAAAAAGAACCACCAGAGGTCAGACTAATGCCAGTACGCCTAGTCTAATTTCTGAAGTGCTTGATAAATAATCGGCAAAAGAAAACCAGACAAAGCAAATACGCCTGTCTAAGGCCTCATGCACACGACCGTTTTTTTATGCTGTCCGCAAAAAGGGGTTCCGTTGTTCAGTGATCCGTGTCCGTTTTTGCCTTCCATTGTGTTTCCGTGTGTCTTCCGTTTTTTTTTAGCGGACATGACCCAAAAGATTTTACCAAAAGAAAGGCTGACAATTTTTCCCAAGTGCCTGCCAAGGGATCCGCAAAAAAAACGGACACGGAACGCGGATGGCCATCCGCATTTTTTCACGGACCTATTGACTTGAATGGGTCCGTGAACCGTTTTTCACGGACAAGAATAGGACAGGTTATATTTTCTTGACGGACTGGAATCACGAACCACGGACGCGGAGGACAAACGGTGCATTTGCCGAGGTTTCCACGGACCCATTGAAAACCAATGGGTCCGCAGAAAATCACGAAAAACGGAGCAACGGACACGGAATCAAACAACGGTCGTGTGCATGAGGCCTAATTGAAAGCCTAAAAAGAGGCAAGCAGGTGCAAAATAAGGTGCCCCTACATAAATAGGTCGTAAAATAGGCACAAAAGTTAGAAAACCTCTGAATTAGGCCTCTTACACACGACCGTGGTTTGGTTCCGCATCCCAGCCTCACTTTTTGCAGCTTGGGTGCGGACCCATTCACTTCAATGGGGCCGCAAAAAGTGCGGACAGCACTCCGTGTGCTGTCCGCATCCGTTGCTCCATTCCGCGGCCCCACAAAAATGATAGCTCATGTCCTATTCTTGTCTGTTTTGCGGCGAAGAATAGAGATTTCTATGATGGGACGTCTGTTCCGTTCCACAAATTGCGGAAGGCACACAGGCAGCATCCGTGTTGTGTGGACCGCAAAACACGGCACGTTCGTGTGCAAGAGGCCTTACACTGGGTTCAGACCTGAGCGTTTTGAAGCCTAGCGTTTTTGGTGCGTTCAAGACTGGCGTGTCGGCGCGTTTTTTCAAGCGTTTTGGTAAATAGTGTAGGCGCGTTTGACGCGCGTTTATGTGATTGACTGCATAGTTGGCCAATGATCAATGATATAGTTTGGCCAATCTGAGTGCTTTAGAGGTGTGACATTCCATGGTGGCTGATTCAGCATGTTGCAAACTTTGTAAAACGCGCATCCATAGGCGCGTTTTACGCTGCACAAACGCCCGAACAACACGCCTATGGAGTTTCCCATTGAAGTCTATTGGAACCAAACGCTGGATAAACGCCCGAATTAACGCGAACATACTTGCCTATGCGTCGGACGTTTATAGGCGCCTACGAACGCGCATTAAAACGCGCAAGTGTGAACCACCTCCATTGGAATGCATGGTTCCTGTACTGTTGTGCGTTTTTTTGCGCGTAACTGAGTGTTACTCTTAAAAAGTCAAAAAGTCAAAAAAAAGTCAAAATAGGTGAACGAAACGCAAATGCCTCCAAAACAGGCACATTTTCAGTAGTAAATGGGGCACGTTTACTAAAGTATTTCTGGTCTATAAAATGCTGTTTTGGAGGCTTTTGGTCCTCGTTCGACTATTTCGATTTTTTAGATTAATTCAGAAGATTTCGAACTTTTGCAATTTTTTTCTCAGGACTGGTGTACTGTTCTTGACCTGTTTTCACTGGTGAATTGCTGTCTTTTTTTGCATTAACCCCCTTAATGACCTATGACGTACTGTGTATGTCATGATCAGTGTTAAAGGATAACTGTCACATTTAGACCATAATTTCAATTTTCATATATGTAGTTACTAATAACATAATATACCTGAATCAATAACTATTAGACTTACTTACCCCATATTTAATAAGATTCAGCACTTAGCAACCAGTCTGCATAAAACTGCAATTTCACTATTCTGTTAAGATGGCTGCCCTCAGCCCCGAGGCTAATTCAGCGCCCTGTCAGAGGTCGGTGCCAGCAATCTGTTTCTGCCGCTGCCGGCATTTGTAATGTAAAACGTTAGTTGTCATTGGTGGTACAGTGCGCCGGCCCCCCCTCCCCCCAGTATTAAAATCATTGGTGGTGCAGTGTGCCCCCACCCCCCAGCATTAAGATTATTGGTGGCAGTGGCCACAGGGTCCCCTTCCCCCTCCTCATTGGTGGCAGTTCCGATCGGAGCCCCAGCAGTGTAGTCCTGGGCAGGGGCTGACTGGCAACTTTTGGCCCAGGGGGCAAGTAACACCCAGAGGCCCACTGAGCCCCCCTCTACTTCCTGATTCGCTGTCACAAGAGGCTGGGCGGGGAGCTGCGGGAGGAGAGCACAGCCTCCTTTGACAGCATTGACAGCTTGTCACAGGAGGCTGAGCATTGCGGAGAGGATAGATGTTGGCCACTCACATCGCTCATAGCCCCCCCTCCTTATGTGCCAGTAGCCCCCCCCCCCTTATGTGCCAGTAGCCGTCCCCCTTATGTGCCAGTAGCCGTCACCCTTATGTGCCAGTAGCCGTCACCCTTATGTGCCAGTAGCCCCCCCTTATGTGCCAGTAGCCGTCCCCCTTATGTTCCAGTAGCCGTCCCCCTTATGTTCCAGTAGCCGTCCCCTTATGTGCCAGTAGCCGTCCCCTTATGTGCCAGTAGTCCCCCTTATGTGCCAGTAGCCGTCCCCTTATGTGCCAGTAGCCGTCCCCTTATGTGCCAGTAGCCGTCCCCTTATGTGCCAGTAGCCGTCCCCTTATGTACCAATTGACCCCCTTATGTGCCAGTAGCCCCTCCTTATGTGCCAGTAGCCCCACTTATGTGCCAGTAGCCCCACTTATGTGCCAGTAGCCCCACTTATGTGCCAGTAGCCGTCCCCCTTATGTTCCAGTAGCCGTCCCCCTTATGTTCCAGTAGCCGTCCCCCTTATGTTCCAGTAGCCGTCCCCTTATGTTCCAGTAGCCGTCCCCTTATGTTCCAGTAGCCGTCCCCCTTATGTTCCAGTAGCCGTCCCCCTTATGTTCCAGTAGCCGTCCCCCTTATGTTCCAGTAGCCGTCCCCCTTATGTTCCAGTAGCCGTCCCCCTTATGTGCCAACTGACCCCTTCTTATGTGCCAGTAGTCCCCCTTATGTGCCAGTAGTCCCCCCTTATGTGCCAGTAGCCGTCCCCCTTATGTGCCAGTAGCCGTCCCCCTTATGTGCCAGTAGCCGTCCCCCTTATGTGCCAGTAGCCGTCCCCCTTATGTACCAATTGACCCCCCCTTATGTGCCAGTAGTCCCCCCTTATGTGCCAGTAGTCCCCTCTTATGTGCCAGTAGCCCCCCCCTTATGTGCCAGTAGCCCCCTTATGTGCCAGTAGCCCCCTTATGTGCCAGTAGCCCCCTTATGTGCCAGTAGCCCCCTTATGTGCCAGTAGCCCCCTTATGTGCCAGTAGCCCCCTTATGTGCCAGTAGCCGCCCCTTATGTGCCAGTAGCCGTCCCCTTATGTGCCAATTGACCCCCTTATGTGCCAGTAGTCCCCTTATGTGCCAGTAGCCGTCCCCTTATGTTCCAGTAGCCGTCCCCTTATGTACCAATTGACCACCCCTTATGTGCCAGTAGTCCCCTTATGTGCCAGTAGCCGTCCCCTTATGTTCCAGTAGCCGTCCCCTTATGTTCCAATTGACCCCCTTATGTGCCAGTAGCCCCACTTATGTGCCAGTAGCCCCACTTATGTACCAGTAGCTGTCCCCCTTATGTTCCAGTAGCCGTCCCCTTATGTGCCAATTGACCCCTTCTTATGTGCCAGTAGTCCCCCTTATGTGCCAGTAGTCCCCCTTATGTGCCAGTAGCCGTCCCCTTATGTTCCAATTGACCCCCTTATGTGCCAGTAGCCCCCTTATGTGCCAGTAGTCCCCCTTATGTGCCAGTAGTCCCCCCTTATGTGCCAGTAGCCGTCCCCCTTATGTGCCAATTGACCCCCCCTTATGTGCCAGTGTAGCACCCCCAAGTCAGAGCAATGTGTGGGACTAACCTGGGGAATGCCAGTGATGGAGAGGCCGGCACGCTGTTCCTCTGGGGCACTCTCTGGGTTCTGAAGGGACACAGCCAGGTGCAATGTGAGGTGCCCTTGGTGTTGTAGTTTAACGTGCCTATGGCTAAGTCCCTGATGTTTCGTGACGCCAGTGCCAATAAACGGTGGCACACCGTATTTATAGTAGGAATAATAGAGGTGCAGACTTGTAGCTTGAAACAGAATTCCAACTTTACTGAAACAGTGGTAATACAGAAGGCACTCTCCTAAAACAGTTCTTGTTGCAGACAATAGACTTTTGTACAGTCGCAGTTGCAGCAGGCTTACATCCAGCAAGGTAAACAGAGGGTAAAATAACAGGACTTTGAATTGCAGGTGAACCTTACTTTCTTCCTGACTTGTCCTGACTGGCAATTATTCTTCAAGGCCCCAATGCCCTACTGCTGGCTTATATCCTTGAATCTCCAGTTTACAGTGTACCTCCTCTTGACATTTCAGTACCTCTTGCTCTAGGGATTGCCTCTGCTTGACTTCTGCTGACTTGCTTAGGCCCGAGACATGTGGCCTTCACAGACTCCAGGGTCTGCACTCCTTCCCAGGCACAGGGCCTGGTATAGACTTCACAGGCTCATGGCCTGGAGTAGACTGAACTCCCTTTCCTTCCCTGACTGGGCCTTATATAGACTAGGGCTACCTAGCTCCCTCTAGTGACTAGAGCTGGAATTAAATCCCTAGCCGGCCTGCACATGGCACATTTCACAGTAACAGGGAATTAAATACCATTAAATTACATTGCATTTTAAGAATAGGACTTTTACCAGCCTCCCCATAAATGAGAGGAACGACAGCATCCAAGTGACCCTTCTGTAGTGACGGGTATTACAACTCCCGTACACTACACCAGTAGCCCCCCTTATGTGCCAGTAGACCCCCTTATGTGCCAGTAGACCCCCCTATGTGCCAGTAGTCTCCCCCTCCCCACCTTATGTGCCTGTAGAATCCCCCCCCCCCCTCACTTTATCATGTGCCAGTAGAAACCCCCCCCCCCTCACCTTATGTGCCAGTAGCCCCCAAAAAAACAAAAAACAAACAAACATACAAAAACCACTTATACTTACCTCCAGCGATGAAGGCCTCTTCCGGCCTGTGTCCCTCGCTGTACCGCTCCGGCAGCGCGATGACGTCATCGCGCCGCCTGCACCAGCCTCTGATAGGCTGCCAGCACTAGGCCGGCAGCCTATCAGAGGAACAGGGAGGGGACATGCCTCTCCCTGCTCTGCCGCAGCACAGCCGTCTGTATCGCCGTCCTGAGGACGGCGAAACAGATGACTATGGAAATGAACGCTTCCACAGTGGAAGCGTTCATCTCCCTGTGCCCTGCCGCCGGCCGCCCCCACTTGTCACCAGGGCCGCGGCAGGGCACATGCACGCCCCAAAGGCTGGCCCTGGGTGACACTACAGAGGGGCCCGGGGGGCAATTGCCCCCCTGCCCCCCGGCCCAGTCCACCCCTGGTCCTGGGGCTCCGATCAGTTAGCATGGCAACCAGGATGCTACTGAAGCCCTGGCTGCCATGGTCAGCTCCCTGCTGCTGTGTGCACTATGCACAGGGCAGCAGGGAGCGTGTGAGATCCTATTCACCCTAATCGAGCTCTATTAGGGTGAATAGGACAAGGGATTAAAAGATTCCAGGTTCTAGCCCCTAAGGGGGGAAATAGTTAATAAATAAACTGTAAAAAAAAAATACATTAAAGTGCCACCACACAGCCCTGCCTGTTTATACTGGGGTCTGCAGCTGTCCACCAGTCTGTCCAGGGATAATGACTGGTCCACACAGAGCCACTCGACAACTGCATCCATCATCTCTGCGCCTGAGAGGAGCGGGCAGAGGAGACTGACACACAGGGGGAGCTGGTGCCGGACAACTGGGGGGGCTGGGTAGTATCAGGGGGCAATTGACAATGCTGGGGGCTGGTTAATATCAGGGGCACCAGACAATGCAGGGGGTTGGGTAATATCAGGGGGCACCAGAAAATCCGGGGGGACTGGGTAATATCGGGGGCACCAGACAATGCAGGGGGGCTGGGTAATATAAGAGGGCACCAGACAATGCAGGGGGGGGGGGGGGGCTGGGTAATATCAGAGGGCACCAGACAATACAGGAGGGGCTGGGTAATATCAGGGGGCACCAGTCTTTCTTACATTCTAATGCAAAATTTTATAATTATGTAACTCCTAAAATTGTTTTATTATGGCCTTTGTATGTTTTTCAAGTAAAATCATATAAACACCTTTTTTTGTAATTTTGGTGTTTTTCCTGATTAATCGATTAACCAATGAAATTATCGACAACTAATTGATTATTCAAAAAATCGTTAGCTGCAGCCCTACTTGCTGTGTTACAGGAAAAAAAATGGATTAAAATGGAAAATCTGCCCAAAAAAGTAAAATTTTGAAATTTCAGGGTTCATTTATTAAGACTGGCATTTTAGATACCTAAACCAGGTGTAGAAAATGATGAATGAGACAGGCCTACCAGCCCGTCCCCTTCTCGGCCCGTGCCATGTCCACTTTCTTTTACCTGGTGTGAGCGCGGAAAAGACGCAGATTGCGGTGCAACTAACCTTTAAAGCTTAATATAGAAGTATTTCAGGCCAATAATTCATCTCCATTTTCCATTTCTTGTGGAACACCTAAAGGGTTAAAGTTTGTAAAATCAGTTTTGAATAACCTGAGGGGTATAATTTCTAAAATGGGGTTATTTATGGGGGATTTCTACTATGTAAGCCCCACAAAGTGACTTCATAACTGAACTGGTCTTTAAAAAAGTGGGTTTTGGAAATTTACAGAATGGCTTGGATAAGTAAGTGTTCCAAAGTTATTACCACAAAAAGTGACACAAGTCAGATTTCCAAAATTTGGCCTGGTTCTTAAGGTGAAAAATGCAGAGAAAGGCTACATGCACACGACCGTTGGTGTTTTGCGGTCTGCAAACCGCGGATCCGCAAAACACAGAAGCTGCTCCGCGTTCCATTCCGCAAATCGCGGCCCATTATAGAAATGCCTATTCTTGTTCGCAAAATGAACAAGAATAGGACATGCGCTATTTTTTTTGTGGGGGCACAGAACGAAGCAACGGATGCGGACAGCACACGGAGTGCTGTCCGCATCTTTTGCAGCCCCATTGAAGTGAATGGGTCCGCGCCCGAGCCACAAATTATGCGGCTCGGACGCGGACCCCAACAACGGCCGTGTGCATGAGGCCAAATACAGAGAAATTTTGGGATTTCTGTAAATTTAGGATTTTTTTTTTAATAAATAAAAGGCGGTTTACATCGACTCAAATTGACCACTAACATGTACAATGGGGGTAATTTATTAACCTGAAATACACCTATATTAGGCGTATTTCCGTTGTTGCGCTGCAATCTGTGATTTTCCCCCGCACATGCCAGGTCTAAAAAAGTGGGTGTGGTGTGGGCAGAGAAGGGGGTTGCCGGCGGGCCCATCTCATTCATCATTTTCTATGCCTGGTTTAGGAGTAGAAAATGATCTAAATGTAAGACAGCTAGGAAGCCGGCTTACATTTAGAAGCGGCACTGAATGCACCAAAGTTATGTACGGGCCGGCGTCTCTACATAACTTCAGCGATTCAGCGCAGGGGCTTATTAAGACCGGTGTCTAAAATGTTGGTCTTAATAAATGACCCCCAATGTGTCACAAGAAAACAATCTCAGAATGGCTTGGATAAGTAAAAGCATTCAAAAGTTATTACCACATAAAGTGACATGTCAGATTTGCAAAAATCAACCTGGTCACAAAGTTGCAAAATGGTCTGGTCATTAAGGGGTTAAAAGTCACAGTTTCCTGGAGACTTTTCTCTACAAAGGTGTGACTATTCTCATCCACAAATACATTAGATCAGTTTAAGTCAGTGTTCCTCAATTCCAGTCCTCAGGTCCCACCTGAACACTGGTTTAAGTGAATATGAACCTGTCTAACTGAAAAACAACCACCAGAGGTCAGACTAATACCAATACGCTTAGTCTAATTCATCAGCTGCTGAGCGACTTTTAACCCCTTCAAGACCAAACCAGTTTTCACCATAAGGACCAAGCCACATTGACATGTTTCACTTTATGTGGTAATAACTATGGAACACTTTTAGTTATATAAGTGATTCTGAGATTGTTTTCTCTCGTGACACATTGTACATCATGTTAGTGGTAAATTTGAGTCAATATGTTTCACCTTTATTTCTAATAAATTCCCAAATGTACAGAAAATTTTGAAGAATTAAAAATTTTTGAAATTTGAATGTCTCTGCTTTTAAAGCAGATTGTAATACCTCATAAAATAGTTGTTACTGTACATTTTCCAGATGTCTACTTCATATTTTCATCATTTTGAAAATGACATTATTTTTCAGGAAGTTAGAAGGCTTAGAATTTTAGAAGCAATTCTGAAGTCACTTTGTGGGGCTTACATAATAAAAACCACCCATAAATCACCCCAATTTAGAAACTACACCCTTCAAGTTATTGAAAACTGATTTTACAAACTTTGTTAACCCTTTAGGCCCCTTGAAGACGAGCGAGTATTCAGCGCAGGTGCAATGCGTGATGCGAACGCATTGTACCCGCACGGAATCCTGACCCATTTATTTCAATGGGGCTGTGTACAAGTGATGTTTTTCACGCATCACTTTTGCGTTGCGTGAAAAATCGCAGCATGTTCTATATTGTGCGATTTTCACGCAACGCTGGCCCATAAAAGTGAATGGAGATGCATGAAAGATCGCATCCGCAAGCAAGTGCGGATCCGATGTGATTTTCATGGACGGTTGCTAAGAGATGTTGTTTGTAAACATTTATTTTTTTTATCACGCGCGTGCAAAACGCATTATATCACATTGCACCCGCGCAATAAAAGCTGAACAACTGAACGCAATCGCAGGCAAAACAGAATATACTTGCAAAATCGTTCAGTTTTCACTGAACGTATCCGCTCACGCTCATCTGCAAGGGGCCTTAGGTGTTCCACAAGAATGAAAGGAAAATGGAGGGAAAATTTAACTTTTTTGCAGATTTTCCCATTTTAATCAATTTTTACCTGTTACACAGCAAGGGTTAACAGCCAAAGAAAACTCAATATTTATTACCCTGATTCTGCAGTTTACAGAAGCATCCCATCTGTGGTCGTAAATTACTGTAAGGGCACATGGCAGGGTGCAGAGGAAAAGGAGTGCCATATGGATTTTGAAGAGCAGATGTAGCTGGGATAATTTTAAGGTGCCATGTCACATTTTAAGACCCCTGATGCACCCTAGAGTAGAAACTAACAGTTTTATTGGTACTATTTTGGGGTTCATATGATTTTTGATCGCTCGATATTACGCTTTTTGTGAGGCAAGGTAACCAAAAAAATGGCTGTTGTGGCACAGTTTTTTTTTTTTTACAAAGTTATCCTGACAGGATAGATCATGTGTTGCTTTTATAGAGCAGGTTGATATGGACGCGACAATGTTTATGTGTCTTAATTTTCTGAAAGCTACATTTCTTTTATTTTTCTGCCGATTGTCTTGTTCAGGGGCTTTTTTTTTGCAGTAAGAGCTGATATTTTTATTGGTAAAATTTTTGGGTAATATGATTTTTTGATCATTCAATATGACACAGGCTATTTTGGCACAGTTTTTATTTATTTTTTGTGATGTATGGTGACCAAAAATTGACATTTTTGGTACAGTTTTATTTAAATTTTTTTACAGTGTTCACCTGAGGAGTTAGGTCAAGTGATATTTTTGATAGAGCTGGTTGTTATAGACGTAGCAATACCTAATATGTCTAATATGTCTTTTTTTACATTTATTTCAGTTTTACACTATAAAAGCATTTTTGAAGAAAAAAAATCATGTTTTAGGCTACATGCACACGACATTTGTTTTTTGCTGTCTGCAAATCACAGTTCCGTCTTCTTTTTTTTTCACATCCACATCCTTTCCGTGTGTCCGCAAATTTTGTAGGTTGTGTTTCTGTGTGTCTTCCGTTTTTTTTTTTGCGTATCCGCAAAAAAAACGGAAGGCTTGAACCAGTTTCTTAAAGTACCTGTACAAGTGCCCTGGTTTCCAAGCAACCATCCGCAAAAAAAAACGGATGCAGATGACAAACGGATGGCTTCCGTTGGTCATCCGCATTTTTTGCAGACCCATTGACTTCTATGGGTCCGCAAACCGTTTTTTGCGGACAAGAATAGGACATGCCTTATTTTTTTTCTGGACGTGAAATGCGGACAGCGGACACAGACAGGCAACGGAAGAGGCATCCGCATTTTTAACGGATCCATAGAAATGAATGGGAAACCATCGGATCCGCAAAAAAAACGGAACGGAGGCCGCAAAAAACCACTGCCGTGTGCATGTAGGCTTAGTGTCTCCATTTTCTGAAAGCCATATTTTTCGTATATGTTTTATTTTATTGTTTCGGCAATTGTCTTATGTAGGGGCTTATTTTTTGTGGGAATAGATGATGGTTTGATTGCTACTATTTTGGGGTACATATATCTTTTTGATTGCTTGGAACTATACTTTTTATGATGTAAGGTGACAAAATTGCATTTTTTTTCTTTTTTTTTTTACGGCGTTCACCGTTCACTTTTTTTTTTTCCTTTTTATATTTGTCCCACTGTGGGACTTCACCTTTACAGGGTTGAATCCTTGTTTTAATTTAGTACAATACATTCTGTATTGTACTGAATCGAACGGTCAGCGTCTTACACAGTAAGACGCTGACAGTTGCCTAGGAGACCCAGCCTGCAGCTGGGATCTCCTGGGCTTCCGTAGCTGGCAGGCTCTGATGCCTGTGTAAGGCATCGGAGCTGCCATGGCAACCATCGCCCCCCTGTCAACGCATTGCAGGGATCCTATGGAGTCAGAGGGAGCCCTTTCCCTCTTCAAACCTCGCACGTGCCGCAGTCAGTGCTGACCGCGGCAGGTGAAAGGGTTAATCCTCCGGCATCACAGCATACAGCGAAGCCAGCGGATGCAGCAGGGGCCCGGCTATCAGTAACAGCCAGGCCTGTGCTGCTGATCGGTTGGGTGCAGCTCCTGCACCCGCCCGATCACGTCACGTACATGCATGTACACGTACGTGAATATGCGTGAATGGATTAATGAATACTTGGCAAAAGACTGAAAGCAGAGTGAAATACGCCTGTCTGATTTTATGGCCAAAAAGATCTGAAACAAATCTGCCACGTCTGAAGTGGCCTCAGGGTATATTCAAATGGTCATGTCACTTTTATTTTATTGCTACTATTACTACAAAATAGTTGCAAAATGCTGCAGATTTTGTGAAATTAAAGCAAAACTGCAAGACTTTGCTAACACTTTTTGGCAGCCACAGCACAAAACCACTACATGTACATAAACACTTAGGGGGTAGTACACCACTTTTTAGTGTAGTTTTGTCGAAGATTTGTTCGCAAAAGGGTTTTGTGGTTAAATCAGCAAATTTCCCCCGCTCATGCCACTTTTCAGAGGTGGCGGAGAAAGAGGGCGTGGCATTGGCAGGGAACAGGGTAGGCCGGCCAGCCTGTCTCTCTCATTCATCATTTTTCACATGAGTTTATGGTGTGGAAAATGGTCTTAAACTACACCAGCAAGGGAGCTGGCATAGTTTAAATCATTTCGCACGGCCGGCTGCACCATGCACCAAAGTTATGCAGCCGTTTTGTAAAGTTAGTCATTCGGCACCAGCACAGGGGGATTAAGACTGGCGTCTAAATTGCTGGTCTTAATAAATGACGCTCTTAAGCCCCTTTCAAATGAGCGTGACGGATTGGCTCCGGATGCGTTAAGTGAAACTCGCACAGTTTTGCAAGCAAGTTCATTAAGTTTTGTCTGCGATTGCGTTCAGTTGTTTCCGCACCGGTGCAATGCGTTTTGATGCGTTTTTTACGCCCGTGATAAAAAAACTTAAGGTTTACAAACAACATCTCTTAGCAACCATCAGTAAAAAACGCATTGCATCCGCATGCATTCACTTCTATGGGGCCAGGGCTGCGTGAAAAACGCAGAATACAGAACATGCAGAGTTTTTCACACAACACAGAACCGATGTGTGAAAACAACGCTCATGTACACAGACCCATTAAAATGAATGGGTCAGGATTCAGTGTGGGTGCTATGCGTTCACGTCACGCATTGCACCCACGCAGAAAACTCGCTCGTGTAAATGAGGCATTTGGGTTTATTTAGACAAAGAATAAAATTGCAAGGAAAAAAACAAACCCTGCTGAGGTGGCAGGGGCACCAAAAGATGTGAACGAGGATGGACAATGGGGAAGTCAAGTACTCCAGAAGTAGTGTTGAGCGAACTTGTGTTTTCAAGTTTGACGTACAAGGGTCGGGTTTGGGTTATTTAAAAATTCCGTTATGGATTCCGCTACCACGGACCATAACTAGTAGCAGAATCCATAACGAAATTGTTAGATAACCCGAACCTTGTATGCAGAACTTTAAAACACAAGTTCGCTCATCCCTATCCAGAAGTCTCAGCAGAAGGACCTGACTGGTGAGCCGGCCTTCTGTCCTGCACGAATTCACTGTACAAGGACCTCAGTGGTGTGCAGGCTTTCTTGGAAATGCTGATTTTATGCTTCTTGCACAGCGCCTTTGCACTGATGTGGTGTTGGGATCCCTGAAATTCAAAGCCTGGTAGCATCTGCAACCAATGTGACCCATATAACTATGTCACTGCAAAAAACATGCTATGCCTCATTCACACAGTCAGTGATTTCCATCAGTGATTTTGAGCCAAAACCAGGTGTGACTCTATACACAGGAGCAGATCTTTCCCGTATACCTTATGTCTGTGGAGGCTCCACTCCTGGGTTTGGCTCACAATCACTGATGGAAATCACTGACCAAAACACTGTGAATGAGGCTTTACTGTGGTGAAAGTATCTAAGAACAGCACAGTGGTATAGGTGAATAATAATACAATATACATACCTGCCTCAAAGCTGTTGATCAAGAAGAACAATACTGTAATCTGACTAGGTAAGAGAGACAAGATACTGTATATGTCCTGCTTCGTTACCTTCAGGCTGTATCCTCGCCAGTAGTGACCTGTAGACGTGATAGAAGATTCTACAGTTCTTATAAGCTTTACTGCACGAGCTTACAATCCATAATGAGGGATAACTTGGGAAAGGGAGTGCCGGGGGTTGCAAATTAAAGCAAGTGGGAGGGTCGTATGGGGGTGGGGAAGGGTGCTTAGGCAGTAATGATGCAGTAGCTCCAGCAGGCTCACTCACTGTTAAACAACCGCTTGTTTTTTAGTTCTCACTGCTAGAAAAAGAAAAGTAGAAAGAAACAACAAAGACCAGCAAATACAAATGTAATAAAAATTAAAAACTTCACTGTTTAGAGCCCATGAGTGACTGAGAATGTGATAATCACTTATATTACCCAGCGATTCACAGACATTACCATCACTTGCTGTCACCAACAGGGCTCACAATCTAAGTTCCCTATCAGTATATTTTTGGAGTGTGGGAGGAAACCCACACAAACATTGAGAACATACAAACTCCAGATGTTCTCCATGGTAGGATTCAAACCTAGGACTCCAGTGCTGCAAGGCGCCAGTGCTAACTACTGAGCCACCATGCTCATGCAACTCATCTGTTTTTTGTCAAAGGTCAAATCTTGCTGCTAGCTTCTGTACCCCCTCTCCATGCTAAATATGCTAGGTGCTGCTGCCCTGCTTTCCAGCTCTCATACAGTTGTATGGAGTCACTACCTACTATATAAACTACTCTAGATGGCGATGCTGTGCCGAGTCTTCTGCATCTGATTAAACTAGGATGGCAGGAATGGTTCTCGGAGCATATTAGTTGAGTGGTTCATCCAGTTCAGTTAGTTCGTAAACTTACCAGTCTGCTCAGAACACAGCTCTGAGTGCTGCAAGGCTATTCACTCCACTCAGTATCATCTGCTTGACCTTATTCAGACTGCTGGACAATAATTATAGGTTAAGATTCACACTCCAAGGT
The DNA here is from genome assembly GCA_033119425.1 of Bufotes viridis. NCBI lineage: Eukaryota > Metazoa > Chordata > Amphibia > Anura > Bufonidae > Bufotes > Bufotes viridis. The sequence continues at coordinate 168,564,623 of CM065589.1, forward strand.
TTTTATGTATCAGCATTTATGATATATCAGTAAAATATAACAGTATCCTCTGGATAGGTCTTCAGTATCTGTTCGTGGGGGTCTGACACCCGAGGCCCCCGCCAATCAGCTGTTTTGAGAAGGCACTGGCTCTCCGCCGCCTTCTCCCTGCTCACCAAACGCCGGGCTGTATATTGTATAGCGCAGGCATCAGCAACCTTCGGCTCCCAGCTGTTGTGAAACTACAATTCCCAGCATGCTCCATTCATTTCTATGTAAGTTCTTAGAAGAGCAGTTCAACTATGCATGCTGGGAGTTGTAGTTTCACAACAGCTGGGAGCCAAAGGTTGCCTACCCGTGGTATAGCGGCTGTGATTGGTATCGCAGCTCAGCCCCATCCATTTCAATAGGGCTAAGCTATGCCTAGGTCATGTGACCAATAGGCCTATGGGAAAGCGCTATTGCGAGAGCCAGTGCCTTCTCCAACAGCTAATTGGCGTGGGTGTCGGACCCCCACCAATCAGATAACGATGACCTATCCAGAGGATATAATAGTATATAAGTCTCAGAAAACCCGGAGACACATGGTCAAACTTGTCAGGTCATACACAGATGAAGATATACAGAGTGATGCCATATACAAGTCAATTAGAGTATTATGAGATGATAGTGTGAAGGATGACAATGCCAACTGAGCAGGGACGTAGCTTAAGGCTCATGGACCCTGGTGCAACAGTTCAGCTTGGGTCCCTCTTCCCTCAGTGCTTTTTGGTCAGGGGCAGGGGTGCACATAGCCTTCATGCTGCCTGAGGCAAAAATTGAAACAGCATCCCCCATGCCAAATTCTTGACCTAACCCCCTCCCCTCCAGCCAGAGGTGTAACTTAACCAGCAAGCACCTTCTATAATACCTATACCGGTGTTTTCTTATACGGCACAAAGGTCTTTGGGCCTGGTAGCGACTGCTACCTCTGTACCCCCTATAGCTACGCCCCTGCAACTGAGAGTCCCCAAAGGAGGTATAGAGAATCATTGCCAAGGAAGAAAAAGGTCTGAAGTGGAAGGGAGGCAAAGGATAGCCCACACCAACCCCTGGCTTAATGTAGAATCAGTTTTAGTAGTAGGTGACTTTTCCACAGACGTCCTACTGGTCCCAAGGAAAACTTCCCCTAAATACTCTGAAAGGGTCTCACAATTATACTTAATACATCAGGCCCAAGCCCTACTCTCTGCCACTGCCAAGACCATAATGATCTCATGCTCTCAGCGGTAATAAACACTGGGAGCATCAAGTACTCATGTACCCAGCCGACGGCTGCAGATGTCCTCCTGAATTCACTTGTATGGCTGTCCTTAGGACAGTTATACAGTTAAATAATGCAGCAGAGCATGGTTACCAATGGCTCTATATCTTATTTAAAGGCAAATGGAGGGGGACAGAACATGCATCTACTGATGATCACCACAGAGGTACAGCTTATGGGGCAATATATAGTGCTGCATTGTGGTATTTGGTAATGCTGGGGTGGTATTTTGTGCTGCACTATGGTAATGCTGACCTCCCCTACTAATTTTGGCTTGTATTCTATCAATTTGGACCCACTTATATGGGGGCCACTTTTAGTTTTTTTCCAGGGCCACTTTAAGTTCCCATTCCGCCCCTGTCTCTAACCCCCCGAATCTGCTTACTTGGACTCATGGAAACCTTATTGCTATCCACTTCTCATGTCCAGCTCCTACATGAACTATTTCTTGAATTTAAAAAATAGAAAAAAATAGAATAAGGTACCACTGGTCAAGGACCTAAAAAGACATGGACCTTATGAAAGAAACACAATGCTGTGAAATTTGTTGGTAACGATTTATCCATGCAGTGAATTCCTCTAGTCTGTAAATTTGATCCACCCTGTCCATCCACTTTTGTATAGTGGGTGGATCTACACTAACCCATTTGACTTGGAGAAGCAACTTAGCCTCTGTGAGAAGATTGGTCGCTAGGGAGTTGTTGAACCATCCAACCATAAAAGGACCATCTCCATTGAAAGGCGAGTTACAGACCCACACACCTAAAGCATACTCTGCTCCACCTCCTAAAAAAAACCTAATCCTGTCACACTTCCACCTTTTAAGAGAAATAGTCCCCAGCTCTAACCCACATCTAAAGCAAAGGCCCGTAGCACTTAAAGGGGTTCTCCAGGAATTAAGAAAATGGAAATACTTAAATATTACTTTATTATAAATATATTCCCAAATACCTTTCATTAGTTATAATGGCTTGTTTTGCCTGGGGAACAATCATCATGGGCAATAAAATGGCCGCTGTCCTATTAGTACACACAAAACTTGTCCTAATCACACAGGAGGACAAGTTACATCACAACACTGAGGTAAAGAGCTGCCTCATTCTCCTCTCTGCTCTGCTTGGCAGGTTATGATCCTGAATACAGTTTATTATGATCATTAGCTAAATCTCTTTGGTCATGGGGAGACTTGAAGTACAGAGAGGAGATGGGGGTCTGGCTAATGAGCAGCAGTTGTATGCAGTCTCTATTACCACAGCCCCACATTACTAGGCTGTCCTGTTCGTCCTGTCTGTTCTTCATGTTTCCTCATGAACTCCATTCTTACAGAGATTCAGCTAAAGATCTTATCTGTATTCAGGATCATAATCCCTGACTAGTAGAGCAGAGAAGTATGGCAGCAGAAGGAGGGCAGCTCTTTACCTCAGTGTTGTGAAGTAACTTGTCCTGCTGTGTGATTAGGCCAGGTTTTGTGTGTACTAATAGGATGGCGGCTATTTTATTTCTCTTAATGATTGCTCCCAAAATGAGCCATTATAACTAATAAAATGTATTTGGGATACCTCTTTATTAGGGTATTAGGAAGCTAAAGGTTTATATATTTTGGAAACCTTTAATGGAGAGGTTTGCTATCTAACATACTGTAGCCTTCTCAAACCAAGTGAGAGAAGGTGAGGTAGGATGGAGTGTCAGATATTGTTGACAAACCGAAGAGAACTGATAATATGCAAAAGTGGGAGATCCGGCAAACTCATGAGGTCAATCAGATCCTGTTTGGCAGGTACTTGGCTATTTTACTAACTAGATTTTTTCTTTTTTCTGGCCAACTTATTCCAAAATCACAGATAGCCAACATTTTGGAAAACCATAATGAAGGATAAAGATTATAAGTAATCCATGTCTATAGCTCAATTTAACATTAAGAACTCATTACCAGCATATATTGTGAGCTGTAAAATGATAATAATTTAGAGCCTTTAGAGCCTTAGAAAAATTACGGGCATATCTATTTTTTTTTTTTCACGGACACAGGAAAAAGTTTGCCTATCTCACATACAATCCAGAAATTTCTGCACAGTAGGCAACCCTGGCAAGAGGGATGATATGGGAACATCCATATGCCAACAGGACGCATATGGGCGATTAGCTGAGAGAGATAACTAGCTGTGGTCAAAGGAGAGGGAAAAGGAGCAAAAATAGGAGAGTTCCTTTTTCTAATCCATATGCAGAGTAATCCTTTCATCAGGGGGTTATAAATCGAATTAAGAGATCATAATGGGGTCCCCAGCCATATCATTTGGTGCATATCATTTGGTATAATGAGGGATCAAGAAGCAGTCTTTCTATTTCGATCACTGGGGAGCTGGCAGTCGTTTTAGTAATGTCCAGCCACCTGCGTATATAAATAGCAACATAGTACTTCTGTAATTCGGGGAGACCCATGCCACCAGACCCTTTAAGAAACGTTAGGGAATTATAAGCTATTCTAGGGCAAGCTTGTTGTGACGAGACCAATCTCGCCACATTGCATTGGAGAAACCTGGTTGCTCGCCTGCTGCCTTTGGACTATGGCCCCCTGTTAAAAGACATCTTTTTTTACCTGCAGAAAAGCTTAATTCGTGCTTTTCTGCCTGGGGTTCGGTAGTTTTGGTTGAATGTGTTATACCCCAGATAGGAATCCCATGGAGCCCATTCGTATGAAACTGACTGTAAAGACTTTGGCTCCATGGCGATTAAACTGTATTCGTGTGGTCTGAGCGCCATTCACTTAATAATGTGCGCTCAGACCTGAGCTATCTGGGGATATGTTAAATGTATAGTTTTAATGTAATGTGTCTTACCTGGTGTATTTTAACAGTAATGCTTGTTCTGTGTCCCCATGTGCATAATGGAGTCTTGTCTCTGAAATGTCTGTGTGTATTGTAAAGGGTGGGACATTGTATATTGAATAGTGATGTCTGTCCTATTGTCCCCACATGTGTATTGGCGATTTCCCTTTGTCCTGAGAGATAATTGAATGACTCCTCAATTGTCTCAGGACAGAAAGACATTGTGTATTCGTCTGCCTGTGATGATTGCATTACCCATGTAGGGTGATGGTATCACAGGCAGAGGGAAGAGATATGCTGGGGGTGTCTGTATTGTCCCAATGTGTGTGATTGGCTGCTGTATCCCGTGTCGCAGTCTTCCTTCTGGTCCTCTAGGGAGTGTCCACCAGGTGGGAGACCTGGATAAATACCAGGCAGGTAGCCGTTAATAAATGTGAGAATTCCTGTTTACCCTCAATACGGAGCCTCGTCTCGTTCTTGGGGGATTCACTGTATGCTGTTAGAGACTGATTGCCAGGAGTGTAAGCTGATTGTCTGCTTTTCCTGTTCGTCTGCTAGCAGCTATTTGGGAAGGTTCCAGTACGGGAGTTGGAGTGCTATTTTGTATCCAGTTCGGGAGTTTGGTGTTCTGCAGTAGCTGTGCCTATATCTCTGTAAAGGGGGCCGATCGCCTAAGCGGTTTTACCCCTTGTCTGCAGAAACGGTCCGTTACAATTGGTGGCGAGCAGCGGGATCGTTCCTACAGCCAGAAGGACAGCTACAGGAGACACCATTTCCTTGGATTTACAAGTGGGGGCAACGCATGTCCCAGTACAGCGACCCTAAAAGCACCAGAATGGAACCAGCAGTGTCATACGAGGAGGAGGACCTGGATGGCCGGGATGCATTAAGGAAAGGCATCTGGTACCAGGCCCTGGACAATGTACAATACCAGCGGGGTGAGAGTCTCCCCAGTGAAGAGCAGCGGTGGCAGAAGCAAGTGGCCCTGCGGATGCCCTTTCTGGGAGAGCAGCCCCTGGATGAATGGGTGAAGGAACTAGAGCACCGGGTATGGCAGGAGCTATGGCTGGAGAATGCCTACCAGGCGCTCTGGTGGTATATGGCACAGTATATACCCTGGACAGCCGAGCATGACAAGCCAGAGGGAGAGGAGTTTGATGGTTCTGGCTTGTTATGGGAGTCCTTTGCAGAGCCTGACTTCGGGAGTCCTGCGCAGAACAGACTTCAGGACATTTTCTACGAGAGGAGGCTAGGCATGACGGGGATGACCCCCATGAGGTAGAGCAAGACCTGGCTCACCTAGCAGCCCTGGAGTGGGAACTGGAGCAGGACTACCGAGATCTCTTCCACTCCATTGGGAAGGCTCAGCAGGACAGCAAGGTGACAGATCCAGTTCCAGACCCATTCCGCTGGGAAGATATTATTGAAATTTACTGGGAGGAACCCCAGGCGGCAGGTGGAGATGGGACCGAGGTCTCTCCACCGGTATTGCAGGGAATTGGGAGCCTGAGCTCCATTCCCCAGCGGGAGATATTGCAGGGAATTGGGAGCCTGAGCTCCATTCCCCAGCGGGGAGATATTGCAGGGAGTGGGAGCCTGAGCTCCATTCCCCAGCGGGAGATATTGCAGGGAATTGGGAGCCTGAGCTCCATTCCCCAGCGGCAGAGCTGAGCTACAGGGGGCAGAGGTAGTTGTTCCTGCCCCACAGCAGCAGCGTGATTTTTCGGGAATTGGGAGCCCGGTCTCCATTCCCCAGCGGCAGTATTATTTGTTGGGAATTGGGAGCCCGGTCTCCAGTCCCCAGCGGCAGAGTAACCAGCAGGGAATAGAGAGCCCAGTCTCCTTTCTCCAGCAGCAGGACTCTGTATTGGGAGGAGAGACAGTCGGTCTCCCTCCACTGAGGAAGGAAGGTATGTATGGGAGAGGAGCTTACTACCACCTCTCCCCAGCGGCGGATCATTAATGGGCAGGGAATAGAGAGCTCAGTCTCCTTTCCCCAGCAGCAGAGCTGTGTAACCGAAGGGGAGACAGTCGGTCTCCAGCAGCAGGGACGGTATATCTAAAGGGGAGACAGTCGGTCTCCCCTCCAACAACCAGGCTTCAACCAGGCTACCCTCCCAGTAGCGCTGGCAACAGGAGCAGAGTGACGCGGGTCTCTGCCCATGCAGCACCCCACCAAGTCAGCGTACCCGTACCCAGCACAGCCGTGGTGAGGCACCTGGACATGGACAAGCTTCTCCTCTACCCAGTTGCAGTAACTATTTATTGTGGGTGGGCTGTGCTGTTGATTGTGTTTTGTGGGTGGGCTGCTGGACTAACAAGGGCACTGACCGGCAGGAGGTCAGATACCCTGTTAGTCTGTTTGGAAAAGGGAGAGATGTGACGAGACCAATCTCGCCACATTGCATTGGAGAAACCTGGTTGCTCGCCTGCTGCCTTTGGACTATGGCCCCCTGTTAAAAGACATCTTTTTACCTGCAGAAAAGCTTAATTCGTGCTTTTCTGCCTGGGGTTCAGTAGTTTTGGTTGAATGTGTTATACCCCAGATAGGAATCCCATGGAGCCCATTCGTATGAAACTGACTGTAAAGACTTTGGCTCCATGGCGATTAAACTGTATTCGTGTGGTCTGGCGCCATTCACTTAATAATGTGCGCTCAGACCTGAGCTATCTGGGGATATGTTAAATGTATAGTTTTAATGTAATGTGTCTTACCTGGTGTATTTTAACAGTAATGCTTGTTCTGTGTCCCCATGTGCATAATGGAGTCTTGTCTCTGAAATGTCTGTGTGTATTGTAAAGGGTGGGACATTGTATATTGAATAGTGATGTCTGTCCTATTGTCCCCACATGTGTATTGCGATTTCCCTTTGTCCTGAGAGATAATTGAATGACTCCTCAATTGTCTCCAGGACAGAAAGACATGTGTATTCGTCTGCCTGTGATGATTGCATTACCCATGTAGGGTGATGGTATCACAGGCAGAGGGAGAGGATATGCTGGGGGTGTCTGTATTGTCCCAATGTGTGTGATTGGCTGCTGTATCCCGTGTCGCAGTCTTCCTTCTGGTCCTCTAGGGGAGTGTCCACCAGGTGGGAGACCTGGATAAATACCAGGCAGGTAGCCGTTATAAATGTGAGAATTCCTGTTTACCCTCAATACGGAGCCTCGTCTCGTTCTTGGGGGGATTCACTGTATGCTGTTAGAGACTGATTGCCAGGAGTGTAAGCTGATTGTCTGCTTTTCCTGTTCGTCTGCTAGCAGCTATTTGGGAGGTTCCAGTACGGGAGTTGGAGTGCTATTTTGTATCCAGTTCGGGAGTTTGGTGTTCTGCAGTAGCTGTGCCTATATCTCTGTAAAGGGGGCCGATCGCCTAAACGGTTTTTACCCCTTGTCTGCAGAAACGGTCTGTTACACTTGTCTCCATAGAAAGCGGGGAAACATAGGTTGAAGGAACTAATCTTTTGAACTTATCTTTCAGATGAACTAAATCAGAGCAAACTAATCTGCAAAAGAAACTCGATTTCCCGTCACTGTGAAGTGGCTGTGCTCCCTTAGGTTGGAGTCACACGTGGTGGATTAGCTGCGATTTGCCATTGTGGATTTTAGTGCAGCAAATCTGCAGCGTTATACAGTACCAGCAAAGTGAATGAGAATTTCTGAATTCTCATCTACACACAATGTAATAAAAACACACAGTAGAACAGCTGCAGAACTGCGGTTTTCAAACCCGCATCATATCAATTTATCTAGCAGTTTTCTGTTGCTTGCTTTTCCGCAGAAAAAAACACATCTATTGTGTGCGGCTCGGTTAGGTCCTTTTGCGGAAACGCACCAAAAACTGCTACAGATTTTTCTGCTAAAGTGTGTCCCTGCCCTTAAAGGGGTTTTCAAGACTTTTTTACTAATGACCTATCATCTGGATCATTGGGGGTGCGACACCTGGGACCCACACCGATCAGCTATTTGAAAAGGCATTAGTGCTTGCAGTAGCATCATAGCCTTAACCAGGTTTTCCTAGGCCATGTGACGTCACATTAATCGTTCACGTGGTCTAGGCGCAGCTCAGCCCCATTGAAGTGAAGACTCACTCAATCCAATCAGTGCTCCCATTTTCAGACTGTGCAGGTACACGCCCCCAACTGGTTACCACCCCTCTGTACCCTTACTGCAGACTGCTAGCAATTCATTCATCTACTACTTCTTGTAGAAATAATAAAAGAAATGGCACAACATAGAGCCATAAGAATAGATGTTCACGAATTGTTATTACATGGAGAATGCATGTAGCTATTAAAACAGAAATGTCAGGAGTGGTGAAAGGTGCTCTTTAAATGAGCCTGTTCGCCCAATATGTGTGAAGCTGACCTTGGTGATAACTTGGTGATAACTAAAGCCAGAACTGATCCCATAGTTTTCTATGGGATTGTTCACATAAGGATCCAATCCACACATCCGTAGTGTATTGCGGATCCGCAATACACCGGGCCGGCACCCCTATAGAAATGCCTCAATAGCGGACAAGAATAGGACATGTTCTATTTTTTTCGAGAGCCACGGACGGGAAGAATGGAGCTGAGGACCGGAAATGCGGATGCGGACAGCACAATGTGTGCTGTCCGCATCCTTTCTGTCCCCATTGAGAATGAATGGGTCTGCACCCGTTCCGCGATGCAGACCCATTCTACGGACGTGTGAATGGACCCTAAGGCTGGTGCATCACCATACCGCAACTTTTAAAAATGCCAAGGAGGGTTAATATTGGCAAATAATGGCAATTTTTTTTAAACGCGATGCCATGTCTCTAACTCCTCCCAATGTCTATTTTTACATGCCTTATTGCCCCCACAGTGCAAAATGTCCCCTTATGCTCCCACACGGTAAATATGCCCCCTTTAGTGACCCAACAAGGTAGAATAACCCTTTAGTGTCCCCACACAATAGAATGATCTTTTTAGTGCCTCCTTAAAGTACAATTCCCCTTTTAATGTCCACTTACAGTAGAATGTGTCCTTTAATTCCCCCTTACAGTAGAATGTGTTCTTTACTGCCCCCTTACAGTACAATGCCCTCTTTCATGCTGTGTTACAATAAAATGTCCCCTAGTGTACCCCCTAGTGCTTGGCCATCACTTAGATGCGATTGGATGATTTTCCAAAGTCCTTAACAGGAGTCTCCAGACACAACATTTGTGGTTGCTGCCCCGGAGAAGATGCTCATAGTAATGAGCTAGGTTGTGTAAAATTGCAAAAATGCATAAAATCTACACCAAAAAGCTCTATTAGAAATTGTGGTTTTTGGTGCTGTCTGTGTCAAAACCCACAGACATCTCCATGGAAATTTGTGCAGATCCTCTGCATGTTCACCCACACCTGTGTGCAGGTTCACTAATCTATATAACAGCATAAGCCAAATGACACTAGAAATCTACAACATAAACCATTGCTTTACTCACCAAACTTGGTGCCTACTTGCAATATTTAACTCCTTTTCTCGCTGCCTCTGAGAGATTGCTATTGGACATTACAGGGAGGAGATATAAGTGGAGAGGACTACAACTCCCAATTTGTGGTCAGGGCGACGGCCCACGGGTGGAGAGAGGTGACAACTTGGCTAGAACACACAATAATTTGGCTGGTAAGTGCGGGAGCCAAGGACGCGGGTATGCCTTCAAGGGGGCATACCCTAGGAAGACTGAAGTAACAAAGGGGAGGGTGAGTGGGGTACCTGACTGCACGTCCCTCGGCTAGAACGGTGTCAGGTTATAAGGGGGCCTAAGCCCCTCCCACAAATACAGTCTGAATTGACAGCCTTAACTACTTGTGGTCAGGGCGACGGCCCGCGGGTGGAGAGAGGTGGCAACTTGGCTAGAACGCACAATAATTTGGCTGGTAAGTGCCGGGAGCCAAGGACACGGGTATGCCTAAAAGGGGCAAAAAAGAAGAGACAATATACTGCCAAACAACTTTATTGATTAATTCACAGAGCAAGTGAGCAAAAGGCATTGCGGATTTCGGATTGTGGATTCGGTATATATCTGGAGAAAAAAGAAGACCTCCAGCGCCCCATGTTCCTGATGATATGTGGATGTACTTGGTGTCTGGAAGCGTCCGAGGCAGCTCCTATGCGGAAGGAGTGGCCGGAAATGGATTTTGGGTCGTAAACCAACCCGGAGGCTAATAAACGTACGTGCGAAATGAACTGGGACGTGGACAGCGGACCATCCTTAAACGGGAGCAAAGGACTACCCGGAGTAGCAGCTTGGAGCCCAGACATTAATTGCTTGAGCACGCTGACCGGGCACCAATCGTTGTGAGAAGTGAAATACAGAACACTGGTTGGAGGACCCGTCTGTGAGGTCTTGGTGGTTGGGATGCTGAGTATGAAATGATCATGGAGAAACCACAGATGCTGTTTTTGCAGGTGACAGCTGCCCCTACCGGTGACAGTGAATTCCATGGGCGGGAGGAACCCGTAGAAACCTAAGTACATTGCAGCTTTGATGACTGTGCTGACAAAGGGCCCAAAAGGATTCCCATCCAGGGCTGAGGATTGCTTCCTAAATGTTTTACTGGAAAAGGGTTGCCTAACCGGGGGGGCTGTCTTTCCCGGCTTTCCCAATGCCCCTGAGTGTAGCCTTGATGGCTGAGGCCGTGAAAAAGGACCTGCGTGCTGGGTTGTCAAGGGTGAAAAAGTGCTGCACACACGCCAGATACAGGCAGATAGTGTTGTAAGAAAGTTGAAGATTAGAATGACAGTGGGCTGCAAATGCCATCATGAACGAGATGTCGTCCGTGTCGCCCTGCTGCTGTGTATCTACGAATTTCCTGTACAAATTCCATCCTGTCTGGTAATTCCTAGTCGTGTTGACAGAAAGGCCCTTATGTAAGAGGTCTTTGGCTGCCGTGATCAGAGAGGTTAATCCCATGTCAGGTCGCTGAATTCTGGAACTGGCGCCCTGTTGCGTCTGTGTGTGGCGAATTCTGGAAGAAAATATGGAAGTTAAACTGGGAGTGAGCGTCAGCGGCAACATTTCTGGAACGCTGTATATAGGAGCACTCAATGTGGAAGTTGGGGACCATGAAAAGCCAAACCAATCTGCGCAGAAGGGACATCATTTTTGGAGATTTGGCTCTACGTTTATGGATGATTTCTACCAAATCCTGGCTGTCGGTGACAAACATGACCCTGGAATTAGACCACTGCCGGCCCCATACATGTGCCGCTGCCACCAATGGGTAAAGCTCTAAAAGCGGGGAAGAACTAAGGGCCTTCTTGTCGGTGGAAATCTGAGGAGGCCAGGAACCAGCTAGCCAACGGTTCTCAAATATGGCGGCGAAACCCCTAGAGGCAGCCGCATCTGAGAAGATGGTGGCGGAGGAAGGGGTTCCGGGGAGGGACAAACAATTTAACACCATTCCATGAGGACATGAATCTGCTCCACATGACCAGGTCGGCCATGCCCTGACTGTCAATGCGAATGATGCTGTCCTGTTCCTGAGCAGAAGGCAGGGGAAGAAGCAGACGTGAGATGAACGCCCACCCCTGGGGCATCACCTTCATGGCGAAGTTCAGCCTGCCCAGTAACGACTGCAGGTCTGTTTTGGTCAGGAGGCAAGACGCTGCGGCCTTGTCGACAGCAGTGCGGATCTGCAGCAACTTCTCGTCGGGGAGCCTGGCTTCCAACATATTGGAATCAAGGATAACCCCCAGGAAGGTAATGGACGTGGATGGTCCTGCCATTTTACCCTGGGCTACTGGAACGTGTAGTGCGCGAAAAATGTCTAACAGGATGGACAGACTGGAAGGCTGACAGGATGGTTGCTCGACCAGCAGGAAGTCATTTAAGTAGTGGATGCACATAGGAGTGTCGCCGTGCTTGACCAGGATCCAGTGTAGTGCCTGGGCAAGCTGGTCAAACAGATTGGCAAAGTAGTATTTGACTGCCCACTTGATACCATAGTATTGCCAGAGTTGGGGAACTATGGGAAGTAGCTTAAATGCGTCTGCAATATCCTATTTCGACAACCAAGCCCACCTGCCGGCGCTGAGAATAAACTGAATGGCTTAATCAATGGAGGAGTATTTCATCGTGGATTCTTCTGATGGTATGAGGGAGTTAATGCTGGGCATGACAGAAGAATGAGGAGCCAAGAGGTCGTAAATGAACCTTTTTTTAATTGGATCCTTCTTGACCACTAACCCAATCGGGTTAATTCTCCAGCAATCAAATGGAATCCAAGCAAGGGGGCCGATTAGGAACCCTTTCTCTAATTTAGAGTCAATCATCTCCTGAACTACCGCCGGATCTTGCTTTGCAGAGAGATGGTTGTCACATTCCCAGTTGGACTGCGGGAGGGCCACCAGCCCCGTGTGGAAGCCATGGGAAAGACCTGTCACCAAATAGTCCACAAAGTGCTGATCCTGGTGATCCCCCAAGAGAGCTTTGAGGAGGTTCACATTGACGTCGGCTAGTCATAACTGCTTGTTGGGTCTTTTGGGACATGTGGACCTGGGGTGGGCCCTAAAACAAACTGTGCAAACATGCAGGGCCCTGGAACCACTGAACAAGCAATGCCCGAAATTGAAGTTATTGCATAACTGACTTTAGACAATTAGACAATAGGCCTTCTGAACCTGTTCACCGGGACAGTGCCCCTAGTGGCCCCAGATGGGCCAGGAAGAGCTCTACCCGGTTGGGAAAAGCCCGAATTGGAACACCATTCAGTTGAATGGAAAATGGACTGGCAAGCAGCGCAAGTGGGGGCTCTGAGGCCTGCAAAATGCCTACAAAAAAGTTCCATATCAAGATTAGCCCAATTGGTGGAGAACTGAAATTGGGCAAGGGCGGCAGCTGCCTTTGCTGCGAATGAACGATTGTAATCGTAAAAGGCAGTGCCTCCATATTTATGGCCCAGATCAGTGACCCGGTAGAGGTACGTGTTGAGTTCTTCCCTCCTGTCCGGTTGAGCAGAGCACATCCCTGTAAAGGCTAAATGTCAGCACAAACTCAGGGATTAAAAGCTTGCGATTGAGGCGGACATCCTTGGATTTTAAGACCACGGAGACCTCACCGCAGTCGATTGTTTTGTTCTCATTGGCATCGTGCAATGCTATGAGAATAGATGCCAAGTTGACCTCTTTACCTGCGAATATCTCCTTCCTAATATTCTCTGGCACAAAGTGAGCCAGGGCAATGGCCGGAGGAAGTAGCCAGACTCTCCATCGTGGCGCGCATCTGCACCAATGAAGTTTGGATCGAGGGTAGCATGATTTGGTCATCGGAAAGTCCCGGGTCGGACACTAAAAGTCTATAAAGCTCCACCTTTCTGCCCGAGGACGGATGACTGATGCCCCTTCGATTTAACTCAGCGACCAATTTCAGAATAGTCCAATTCCTGAGGGATCCGTAGCCAGATTGCACGGATACTGGAGTCTCTGGGATGGACAGGGAATCTTCTATGTCTGAGGCCTAAGACATCACGCCGACGCCGGATGGGGAGCTGTTGACCGGTAGATACCTGAAGACCGGAATAACCTTGTTTAAAAAAAACAAAAAACAGATGGGCCCGTGTGGTGGAAGGGCCATGGGAGAGTGACCCAGATGCCCATGTGAAGAACAACCAACGACGAAAGACGGACTTGAGGGGGGCCCACCACCTGGAGTGAGGCAGTGCCGGCCGGGAACAATTGGGGGGTGACGTGTGACCTGAGGAGCTAAAAGAACTTACCTGGGTGTGCGTAGAGCGAGACTGGATCAGTGGTGCCGGGGTGGACGAGCCGAACAACCTGACGGGGACGACGGACCCACTTGACATTGCACGGCCGCAAATGATGATACCTGATTATGCCTGGCACACATAGGGGAAAAATTACGATGAACAACAATAACCTGACTAGGGTTAGAAAAAATCTCAGGGGTGATTAGACTACCCACAAGAATATAATAAATAGCAAGGTTTTTTTGTTTTTTTTAACAGACCTCCGCAGGGCCTGCTACCCGGCGTGCACCCGGAAGACATAACGGCGAAACAAACGACCGGGCTGCGTTGCCCATGAGCAACGACACGTAATGACGGTGCAGAGAACCCTGGTCGGCCGGGCAGACCACGGATCCAGAAGACAAACGAGACGGTCACCTGAACGCCTGAGGTCACACGTAGACAAAAGGGTAGACGACAGAACACCCTGATGAGAAGAGAAAACGAGTGGCATGTACAGCCACCCACCTGAACTCTTCAGGCGGAGGTGCCTACGAGGACGGTGGAACGAACCTGAACGTACCAGGTAGGACAAAACGAGAAGTGACAATCCCAGCCTGCCCGTACCAGGGTTGGACAGTGAAACAATCGGCCGACAGAAAACACCCTGGCTGCCTGAGTGATGAACCTGGCCGGTATGATGACAAGGACAGGGAACGAACCTGAACATGACGAGCAATACAAATGTGCCAACATGAGTGGCGGACGCGGTGACACCCGAATGCTTCAGGCCAACAATGTGATGAGGATGATAATACACCATAATATATATATATTGTTTTTTTTTCTTTTTTTTTCTTTTTAATTAAACGGACAGACGACCGGGAGGACACACCGACCTGAACGTACTAGGTAAGAACGTGAAACAAGAAGACACAGACATGTCGAGCACCTGAACGCCTCAGGCATACATGGAACAAGGACTGACGACACGCCTGAACGTCTCAGGCAAAGACAAGTGCAGACATGACGGCATCTAAACGCTTCAGGCGGACATGGGCCACAAGGAAGGTGAGTCAACTGCCCGCTGGGACCACCGGTAGGAGATGAAGAACCCAATAGTAGTAAGATGGTGCACCAAGAGCAGCGGGGCCTGGGGTGAGGGTGGGGAATAAAAACGTGAACCAAGCGACAGACGTGGAGAATACCCAGAATAGCCAGAACACAGCAGGGAGACGAGGGAGGACGGAGACAACATGATTGACCGTGACCATGCCCAGAGAGACACATGACATGCACACTACAGAGCTCCAGCCTCTACTGCTCTGCACTGATCACATGATAGTAAAGTCATCATCGGTCCTTCCACATGACTTCTCCCCTCCACTGCTGAGTTCCAGCCTCTACTGTTCTGCACTGATCACATGATGGTGAAGTCATCATAGGTCCTTCCACATGACTTCTCCCCTCCCCTGCTGAGCTCCAGCCTCTACTGCTCTGCACTGATCACATGATGGTGAAGTCATCATATGTCCTTTAGTTCTTTCAGTGTAGCAGATACAGAGCAGGTGGGTTGGTAGTCACTGCTGTTGTGTCTGGAGCTTCCTTGTTCTCTCTGTTATCAGCAAATATCAGAGTGCCAAAGCACCCCCTCTTCCCACTGTATCTAGGTTATCCTTTTGGCAAGTGGAGAAAAAGATTCTCTGACCCCATTTCCACCCCCCACCCCCTGCTGACTGGGTGGTGCCTTAGGCACATGATCTCAGTTGCCTAATTGTAAATATGACCTGGCGAATAAAGAGAGGTTAAAATAGTGTATGCAACACTAGATAAATGCATTGCAATGCACGTCACCCAGTGTTTTGGCACAAATTGCAAAAACAGGCATATATTCAATAGGTAATCTGCACCACAGTGGAGGAAGATATCACATTTTCATGGGGGCAGCGGTCACTAATGATAGGCAAGGGGATGAGTGAATCAATTCGTAAAAATCATTTTATTCATTTATTCAAGTTCTCCATCTGCAGGGGACTGTTTCCACTCCTGAAAAAAAAAACGCTTCCCCTTCCCCTCAGTCCTAACTGCTCCCAGGGCAAATACCTTGCTTAATCCCCCACCCCCACCCACCCTAGCTATGGTGTTTCATGTACAGTTTCCAATTTCTCCAACAACCTCTAATGTTCCTGGGGCCAGGTTGGTCAGTCGTGATGTATGGGAAAAATTCCTGAATGCATGGTACTATTCAAGACACCACAAGCCTTTATAGCGGAGGCGTAACTATACTTCATAGGGTCCCATAGCAAAATAAGAGGAGAGTACCACCACCTAGTGTAAGAAAATTCAAACAGCAGTATAAGTAGCAATAATGAAAGGTATGTATAATGGTACCAAATATCAGAAAACCCATACTGTAGCAAAAAGCCAGCATATTGTTATTCCACACAAAAAGGTACAATGTTCCTGAGACTGAGCCCTCCTCCCCCCCCCTTACCTCTGGGCCCCTTAGCAAGTACTAAGGCCGCTATAGCTACGCCCATACTTTATGATCTGAAATATCCTGCAGAACAGGTTCTACAGTACAGACAAGTAGTAGAAGCTTATACCAGCCAGTCTGTACTGCACAATGAAAGGCATCTTTAGGATTTGTGCATGATATACACTGAGTTTGTAGAGACATTGTTTAGAAAATCCTATTACACTGAACAGTCACTTATTCAACAAACTGTGAACTTATGCTACTTTTACACTAGCGTTTTGGCTTTCCGTTTGTGAGATCTGTTCAGGGCTCTCAAAAGCAGTCCAAAATGGATCAGTTTTGCCCTAATGCATTCTGAATGGAAAAGGATCCGATTAGAATGCATCAGTTCAGTCACCATTCCGCTCTGGAGGTGGACACCAAAACGCTGCCTGCAGCGTTTTGCTGTCCGCCTGATGAAGCAGAGCCAAACGGATACGTCCTGCCACACAATGGCACAATAGAAAATGGATCCATCCCCCATTGACTTTGAATGGTGTTCAAGACAGTTCCGTCATGGCTATAGAAGACATAATGCAACCGGATCCGTTCATGACGGATGCATGCGGTTGTATTATTATTATATTGTATCATATTTTGAAATTCGTTCACGCTTCGTTTGGTGGTAAAAGCAGATTTGCGTTATGGATTCCGTTACCACGGACCATAACGCAATTCTATGACGGAATGCCTTTAGAGGCATTCCGTTATTCATTTCATCATAATAGAAGTCTATGGGCTGCATAACGGATCTGTACCATTTCCGTTCTGCAGAGGAGTCCTCTCCTGCATAACATAAACCGGACGGATCCATTATGCAGCCCATAGACTTCTATTGTGACGGAATAAATAACGAAAATGCCTCTAAAGGCATTTCGTTATGCATTCCGTCATAGAATTGGGTTATGGTCCGTGGTAACGGAATCCATAACACAATTCTGATTTTACCACCAAGTGAAGAGTGAATGAATTTCATAACATGAAATTTGCTCATCTCTAATTGTAATGGAAGCGTTTTTGCAGATCCATGACGGATCCGCAAAAAAAGCTAGTGTGAAAGTAGCCTTAGTTTGGTTCCTTTGCAGGGGAACTCATAATATGTGCAAACAAAATGATGGATTATAATTAGCAAATACAGTGCCTTGAGTATTCATACCTCTTGAACTTTTACATATTTTTTCACTTTACACCCACAAACCTAAATGTATTTTATTGGGATTTTATGTGATAGATAGACCAACACAAAGTAGCAAGAATGTGTGAAGTGAAAAGAAAAAGATACCTGG
This sequence comes from Bufotes viridis, assembly GCA_033119425.1. Taxonomy (NCBI): domain Eukaryota; kingdom Metazoa; phylum Chordata; class Amphibia; order Anura; family Bufonidae; genus Bufotes; species Bufotes viridis. The sequence goes on from CM065589.1 coordinate 168,582,235, forward strand.
TTTTCAAAAATGTTTAATAAATAAAAATCTGGAAAGTGTAACGTGCATTTGTAGTCATCCCACCTGAGTTAATACTTTGTAGAACCACCTTTCGCTTCAATTACAGCTTCAAGTCTTTTGGGGCATGTCTCTACCAGCTTTGCACACCTAGAGGCGGAAATTTTTTTTCAAAATAGTTCAAGCTCAGTCAGATTGGATGGAGAGCGTCTGTTAACAGCAATTTTCAAGTCTTGCCACAGATTCTCAATGGGATTTAGATCTGGACTTTGACTGGGCCATTTTTAACACATGAATTTGCTTTGATCTAAACTATTCCATTGTAGCTCTGGCTGTATATTTAGAGTCATTGTCCTGCTGGAAGGTGAATCTCCTCCACAGTCTCAAGTCTTTTGTAGCCTCTACAAGGTTTTCCTCCAGGATTGCCCTGTATTTAGCTCCATCCATCTTCTCATCAACTCTGACCAGATTCCCTGTCCCTGCTCAAGAAAAGTATCCTCACAGCTTAAAGGGGTTGTCCGGGTTCAGAACTGAACCCGGACATACCCATATTTTCACCCAGGCAGCCCCCCTGATGTTAGCATCGGAGCATCTCATGCTCCGATGTGCACCCATGTCCTGCGTTAGATCGCACAGGACAAGGGCTCTTTTGTTTACAATAACACGCAGTGTATTCGGTAACGTCACCGGCTCTGATGGGCGTGCTTTAGCTGTTTTACAGGCTAGGGCAGCGCTAAAGCCCGCCCATCAGTGCTGGGGACGTCACCCGGATTCCTGGCAGCCCCATGGAGAGCCCGATACATCACCGGATCTCCAGAAAATGTCTTTGCCTTGCGCAATTTAGCGCAGAGCAAAGGAGAGCATCAGAGCATGAGCTGGGTGAAAATGGAGGTATGTCCGGGTTCAGCTCTGAACCCGGACAACCCCTTTAATGCTGCCACCTCCATGTTTCACGGTGGGGATGGTGGGTTCAGGGTGGTGGGCAGTATTCGTTTTCTGCCACACATAGCTTTTTGCATTTAGCCCAAAAAGTTCAACTTTGGTCTCATCAGACCAGAGCACTTTCTTTCACATGTTTGCTGTGCCCCCTACATGGCTTGTGGCAAACTGCAAATGGGACTTCTTATGGCTCGTTTAAAAAATGGCTTTCTTCCATAAAGGCCAGATTTGTGGAGTTCATGACTACAATGAGGAAAGGTATGTTTGGAGAAAAAGGGGCACAGAATTTCATGAAAAGAACACCTCTCCAACCACTAAGCATGAGGTAGATCAATCATGCTTTAGGGATGTGTTGCAGCCAGTAGCAAAACAAACATTTCATGGGCAGAGGGAAGAATGGATTCAATTAAATTCCAGCAAATTCTGGAAGCAAACATAATGCCAACTGAAAAACGCTGATGTTAAATAGAGATGGCTTCTATAAATGGATAATGATCGTAAACACACCTCAAAATCTACAAAAGACTACCTCAAAAAGCACAAGCTGAGGGTTTTACCATGTTCCTCACAGTCCCCTGATCTGAACATCATGGAAAATCTGTAGATAGACCTTAAAAGTGCAGTGCATACAAGACAGGCCAGGAATCTCAAAGAACTGGAAGACTTTTGCAAGGAAGAATGGATGAAAATCATCAAAGGACTCTTGGTCGGCTACAAACGCGTTTACAAGCTGTGATACTTGCTAAAGGGGGTGCTATTAGGTACTAACTATACAGGGTGCTTAACTTTTGCTTCAGGCCCTTTTCATTTTTTGTTATTTTGAAAATGTAAAAGATGAAAATAAAAAAAAGTGTTTTGCTTAAAGAGGACCTTTCATGTTTTTTTTTATTTTTTAGTTTAGATAAATACCTTTACTTGTGGGGTACCCCCCACTGATGCTGCCACCCTGCCGTTTTTTTTTCAAATATCGCTCCTACGCCCCGCTGTGCCCCTCTGTAGTTTTCCCGCTCAGTATGTTAATACTGAGCATCGGTACAGGGAGGAGGAGACACCAGGGTTTCTCAATGGGCGTCTCTTTCTCCCTGGCTGTGCCGCAATCCAATCACAGCGGAGAGCGTCACAGCCAGGGAGAAGGTGGCAGCATCAGCGGTGGGTACCCCGCAAGTAAAGGTATTTATCTAATCTAAAAAAAAAACATGAAAGGTCCTCTTTAAAATATAAAAAATCATTTTATCTTTAACTTGCTTAACTGTTTACTGTAAGTAATTTTGACCAGAGGTGATCAACTTTTGCATGACACTACTTCATATAGTGAGCAAACCAGTCTTTTTCGTGCTTGCTTACTGTCAGGTTACAATAGGAAATTGAGATTACTGTGGTCATCAAAACAAGATAAATGAAAACTTTAAAAATGTTATCTGACCTCACACTGTTTGGGCAACCAGGACCTGCTTAAGTCATTTAACACCTGTCACCATAAAATACTTGTAATAATAGGAGCACTGTAGGGACAATAGACAAGGCACTTTAATACTGGTGACACTAGAGGGGCATTGTTGGGGGCACTATGTATTTGTGTGCATTGGGGGAGCACAATAGGCATAGTATTGAGGGTGGCAGCAGAATGGCTATTTTATGTTGAAAAGATGGGGAGCATAATGCAAAATAAGAAACCTAAGATGTCAAAGGAGGGCTAAAAGAGGTATTCAGTGCCTTATTCTATATGTTTGGTACTGCTGAAATACAAGGCAAGATGTTAAAGATAGGCTGGCTTATTGTTCTGACCCCCTCTTTCATAATTTGATTAGGGACAACTGGAAAAGGACAGAACTGGCACTGGCCACCATGGGAGAGCAGCCTCTGGGAGAATATTTTATGCTTCTGGGGCAGCTGCACTGTGGTATTTGGTTCTACTGGGGCAGTATATTGTGCTGCACTGTGGTATTTGGTTCTACTGGGGCAATATATTGTGCTGCACAGTGGTATTTGGTTTTGCGGTCAATATATTCACTATACACTATACTTTTAGGGTCCATTCACACGTCCGCAATTCCGTTCCGCATTTTGCGGAACGGAATTGCGGACCCATTAGTTTCAATGGGGACAGACGGTGTCCCGGCCGGGTCCGCAATTGCGGATCCTCACTTCTGGGTCCGCAATCGCGTTCCCGAAAAAAATAGAACATGTCCTATTCTTGTCCGCAATTGCGGACAAGAAAAGGCATTTTCTATGAGAGTGCCGGCGATGTGCGGTCCGCAAATTGCGGAACGCACATTGCCGACGTCCGTGTTTTGTGGATCCGCGGATCCGCAAAACACACACGGACGTGTGAATGGCCCCTATTGTCACCGTCTACAGCATTGGGCCAATTTTATTTTATTTTACCAGGGGTTTTAACGGGGTTATCCCATGATTAATGTAAAAAAATATAAATCTAATATCATATACTACGTGACAGTCTCTTTCTAACAAACTTAGAACCAGCTCTGGACCTCACATGTATCCAGAGATCATCCCAATTCATTGCTCCAATGGCTCCACTGTATTTCAAGCTGGCCGCTTGAGGTGTGTGCACTTTATCAGGTGGTGTGTCCTTTCTGCTACAGCTGGTAGCAGTTAAAGGATAGAACTGAGCATGTGCTTTTATCTCAGTGAGCAAGACAGAGATGTTAGAAAAAGAGAAAACAGCAGGTGGCGCTATACAGATAAGTTTTATTGAATAACCTTTAATCCCTTAAAGGGGTTATCCAAGTTATATTTATTGATGACCTATCCTCAGGAAGGGTCATCAATATCAGATCGGCGGGGGTCCGACACCCGGCACCCCCGCCGATCAGCTGTTTGAAGAGAAGGCGAGCGCCGTGCCAGCGCTGCCTCCTCGTCATTGTTTACATGCTAGCCGTTGCATCTGCAGCGGTGAGCAGGTGTAATTACACCCAAGCCGTTCCATTCATTTCAATGGGATGGCTCGTTTCTATACAAGTGTATACTACAGAGCCGTCCCATTGAAATGAATGGAACGGCTAGTGTAATATACCTGCTCACCGCTGCAGATGCAACGGCCAGCATGAAACAATGACGAGGAGGCAGCGCTGGCACGCGCCGCCTCTCTTCAAACAGCTGATCAGCGGGGGTGCCGGGTGTCGGACCCCCGCCGATCTGATATTGATGACCTATCCTGAGGATAGGTCATCAATAAATATAACTTGGATAACCCCTTTAAGGACCTGGCTTATTTTCACCTTAAGGTCCAGGCCATTTTTTGCAAATCTGACCAGTGTCACTTTATGTGTGAATAACTTTAACGCTTTTACTTATCCAGGCCATTCTGAGATAGTTTTTTTGTCAAATATTGTACTTTATGACACTGGTAAAAAGGAGTAAAAAAAAATTCATTTTTATTTATAAAAAAATACCAAATTTACCAAAAATGTTGAAAAAATTTGCAAATTTCCAAGTTTCAATTTCTCTTCTTCTATAATACATAGTAATACCTCCAAAAATAGTTATTACTTTACATTCCCCATATGTCTACTTCGTGTTTGGATCATTTTGGGAATGGCATTTTATTTTTTGGGGACGTTACAAGGCTTAGAAGTTTAGAAGCAAATCTTGAAATTTTTCAGAAATTTTCCAAAACCCACTTTTTAAGGATCTGAAGTTACTTTGTGAGTCTTACATAATAGAAACCACCCAAAAATGACCCCATTCTAGAAACTAAACCCCCCAAGGTATTGAAATCTGATTTTAGAAACTTTGTTAACCCTTTAGGTGTTCCACAAGAGTTAATGGCAAATGGAGATAAAATGTCAGAATTTCGATTTTTGGGCAAATTTTCCATTTTAATCCATTTTTTCCAGTAACAAAGCAAGGGTTAACAGCCAAACAAAACTCAATATTTTCTGCCCTGATTCTGTAGTTTGCAGAAACACCCCATATGTGGTCGTAAACTGCTGTACGGCACATGGCCAGGATGCAGAATGAAGGGAATGCCATATCATTTTTAGAACACAGATTTTGCTGGACTGGATTTTAGACACCATGTCCCATTTCAAGCCCCCTTACAGTAGACACTCCAAAAAAGTTACCCCATTTTGGAAACTACAGGATAAGGTGGCAGTTTTGTTGATATTTTAGGGTAAATATGATTTTTGGTTGCTCTATATTACACATTTTTGGAGGCAAGGTAACAAGAAATAGAAATTCTGAAATTTCATCTCCATTTGCCAAAAACTCTTGTGGAACACTTAAAAGGTTAACAAAGTTTGTAAAATCAGTTTTGAATACCTTGAGGGGTGTAGTTTCTTAGATGGAGTCACTTTTTTGGAGTTTCTACTCTAGGAGTGCATCAGGGGGGCTTCAACTGGGACATGGTGTCAAAAAACCAGTCCAGCAAAATCTGCCTTCCAAAAACCATATGGCGCTCCTTTCCTTCTGCGCCCTGCCGTTTGTTCATAAAGCAGTTTACAACCACATATTGGGTGTTTCTGCAAACTATAGAATCAGGGCAATAAATATTGAGTTTTGTTTGGCTGTTAACTCTTGCTTTGTTACTGGAAAAATGGATTAAAATGGAAAATTTGCAAAAAAAAAATAGCTGTTTTGGGACGTTTTTATTTTTTGTTATTTACATCGTTGATCTGACAGGTTAGATTGTGTGCTATTTCTATAGAGCAGGTTGTTGCGGACGCGACAATACCAAATATGACTACTTTTTGGGGGGTTTTGTTTCAGTTCTACATAATGAAGGATTTTTGAAAAAAATTCTTTTTTTGTGTCTCCACATTCTGAAAGCCATTTTTTTTTTTTTTTTTTGGGCGACTGTCTTATGTGGGGGCTCATTTTTTGCAGGATGACATGTCGGTTTGATTGGCACTATCTTGGGGTGCATATGACATTTTGGTCATGCTATTACACTTTTTGTGATGTAAGGTGACAAAAATAGCTTTTGACACCGTATTTGTATTATTATTTTTGCATATTCTTTACGGTAAGAGCAGTGAGACTATGGAACTCTCTGCCTGAGGAGGTGGTGATGGTGAGTACAATAAAGAAATTCAAAAGGGGCCTGGATGTATTTCTGGAGTGTAATAATATTACAGGCTATAGCTAATAGAGATGGGTCGTTGATCCAGGGAGTTATTCTGATTGCCTGATTGGAGTCGGGAAGGAATATTTTACCCCTTAAGTGGGGAAAATTGGCTTCTACCTCACAGTTTGTTTTTTTTCCTTCCTCTGGATCAACTAGCAGGATGACAGGCCGAACTGGATGGACAGATGTCTTTTTCAGCCTTATGTACTATGTTACTATCGGTTCATCTGAGGGGTTAGGTCATGTGTTATTTTTATAGAGCAGGTGTTTATGGACGCGGCGATACCTAATATGTATACTTTTTTTTATTTTATTTAAGTTTTACATAATAATATCATTTTTGAAACAAAAAAAAATTATGTTTTAATGTCTCCATAGTCTGAGAGCCATATTTTTTTATTTTTTGGGGTCATTGTCCTATGCAGGGGCTAATTTTTTGCTGGATTTTTTAGCGATCACCGATATGGGGGGGTCACAGGACCCCCCTTGGCATTGTACCAAAGCACCTTGTTCCGATCACCACCCGCCACGCAGCGGTAATCGGAAATGCACAGGACGTACAGGTACGTCCTGTGTCCCTAACAGGTGCTGGTTTAAAAACTGTAGAATGTTTTTCATGGGACAACCCTTTTAACCCCTTAAGTACCGGGCCCATTTTTGGTTTTGCATTCTCTTTTTTCTCCCCACAGTCCTATAGCCATAACTTTTTTATTTTTACGTTCACATAGCCATATGAGGGCTTACCTTTTGCAGAACAAGATGCATTTTCTAATGGCCCCATTTAATTTATCATGTCTGTTATTGGAAAAGGGAAAACAATTATTTGTGGGATTAAATAAATTGAAAAAAAAAAAAACAATTCCATCAAGGTTTTGGGGGTTTTGACATCACAGCATTCATTGTGTGTTAAAAGTAACAAGACGTCCTTATTCTGCAGCTCAATATTAATCCAGCGATACCAATCTTGTATAGTTTTCTTTTTTGTTTTACTACTTAAAAAAATAGAAACCTTTGAAAAAAATCAAACTTTTCTTTGCATCGCCATTTTCTGACAGCCATAACTTTTTTATATTACCATCCACACAGCTGTATGAAGGCTTGTTTATCATCAACATTTATTAAAAAAAAATTGGGGGGGGGGGGGTGACTAAAAAATGGCGAATCATGTGGTTTTCATTTTTTTTCCCGTTACGGCATTCACCACACAGGAATTTTTAAAAACTATTTTAATAGTTCAGTCATTTTTGGACCCGGAAATACCTGTTAATATATTTTTACATTTATAATTGGGAATGGGGTGTGATTTAAACGTTTAATATTTTAATATTTCTTTTTGTTTAAGCACAGAGCTTACCATGGCTGGGTGCCGGCTGCATGATACAGGAGGCACTCTCTGCGTATGGAGCTGGCTTACTGCAGAAGGCCGTTCCATACATTCCATCAACCACTGTGGTATATCCCTACCGTCATGGTAGTTGAAGAGGTTAAGTTCCTAGTCCACCCTTGCCCATATTGAGGGGAAAGATGAAATTAGGACATAGTGATCTGGTCATTTGACCTCTTATGGTATGTTCAGATGGAGTTTTGTAGGCACAGGTTTCAGTGCGGATGTGGTGCCGACAATTGGGCTAAATCTGCACTACCATTGTTTTTAATGGGAGGCCATGCCATAGTTCATAGTGGCGGAGGGTTTTTGCAGTTTTTCAGACCACGCCAAGAATGTACAGGTCCATTACATAGTAGCATAGTGAGCATTTGTAAGGTTTATTAAAGGGGTTATCCAAGTTATATTTATTGATGACCTATCCTCAGGATAGGTCATCAATATCAGATCGGCGGGGGTCCGACACCCGGCACCCCCGCCGATCAGCTGTTTGAAGAGAAGGCGAGCGCCGTGCCAGCGCTGCCTCCTCGTCATTGTTTACATGCTGGCCGTTGCATCTGCAGCGGTGAGCAGGTGTATTACACCCAAGCCGCTCCATTCATTTCAATGGGACGGCTCTGTAGTATACACGTGTAGAAACGAGCCGTCCCATTGAAATGAATGGAACGGCTTGGGTGTAATTACACCTGCTCACCGCTGCAGATGCAACGGCCAGCATGTAAACAATGACGAGGAGGCAGCGCTGGCACGGCGCTCGCCTTCTCTTCAAAAAGCTGATCGGCGGGGGTGCCGGGTGTCGGACCCCCGCCGATCTGATATTGATGACCTATCCTGAGGATAGGTCATCAATAAATATAACTTGGACAACCCCTTTAAGACATCTGTCCATCCAGTTGTTTGTTATCCTGCCAGTTGATCCAGAGGAAGACAAAAAAAAAAACCTCTGAGGTAAAAGCCAATTTTCCTCATTTTAGGGGGAAAAATTTCCTTCCCAACTCCAAACAGACAATCAGAATAACTTCTTGGATCAACGACCTCTCCAGAACTCCAGGAGGCAAGTCGAGAGCCTGTCTTCACCATATTAGATGAAACCACACGGCAGACACTGGAGCGGTTTCTGCCATGGCATAGGCAGAGGATTTTGTTGTGACAAAATCCTCTGTGTAAACATACCATTTGGTGTATCTAATCAGAAGCAGAACCATATTGCTTCATATCCAATAGGTTATTATAAGGACTGCGCTGCCTCGGCAAGGAATACCATCCAGCAAACACTGGAGTCTCCGTATAAACACAGGTTATCGGTATCTTTCCATTCAAGGAACCAACTCACTCCCAGTTGTCTCCTCTGCAAAGTCCGAAAAGAATCACACCATAGTGAGGCACCTCCGAGATAGGTAAATACAACAGGGATTTATTATACTTACAAACACTTTAAAATGAATTGCGTCTCTCATAAAATCCAATAAAAGTCTCTTATCCCGTCACGGCCCGACCCGGGCTTCGCTCTCAAGCTTCGTCCCTGACAACTAGGTGTTGTAGTTCTTTATACACACTCCCTGCAAACCTACTGATAGCCCATAATAACATCCTAAAACTGTTGGAGGTTGTAGTTCTTCTGTTGAATGGGTCTGCAAAAAAACCGGAAGGTACTCCATGTGCATTCCACTTCCATATGTCCGTATTTCCGTTCCGCAAAAAAATAGAACATGTCCTATTATTGTCTGCATTACGGACAAGAATAGGACTATCATAGAGTTCTATCAGGGGCCAGCTGTTCCGTTCCGCAAAATACAGAATTATCCATATTTTTTGCGGATATGTTTTTTGCGGACCGCAAAATACATATGGTCTTGTGCATGAGCCCTTACATAGTGGAAGGACCAGGGTCCTCTGATTAGCACAGAGGATTTCAGAAGAGGAGTGTGCTGATCTTGTGGGGGGTCACAGGCTAAGAGTTACATAGTGGAAGGAGCAGGGTCCCCAGCAGCACAAAGTATTTCAGGAGAAGAGTGTGGTTATAAGGGAAAATAATAGCATTCTCAATACAGAATGCTTAATAAAATGTGGATGGAGGGGTTAAAAATAAAAAAAATAACTCACCTTATCCCCTTGATCGTGAAGTTGCGATCTCTTCTTTCTTCTTCAAGCATTAGCTGCCATCTAAAGGACCTGTGGTGACGTCACATCACATGGTCCATCACCATGGTGATGGACCATGTGATTGGACCATGTGATGAGCTCGGTGATTTCATCACAGGTCCTTTAGCCTGCAGCTACTGCTTGAAGAAGACAGAAGAGATCGGCAACTATGGAATCAAGTGGATAAGGTGAGTTAATTTTTTTATTTTTAACCCCTCCATCCACATTTTACTAAGCATTCTGTATTGAGAATGCTATTATTTTCCCTTGTAACCATGTTATAAGGGAAAATAATAAAATCTACAGAATACTCAACCCAAACCCGACTTTCAGTGATGAAGTCCGGGTCTGGGTACCAAACATGCCGATTTTTCCCACGCATGTGCAAAACTCATTAAAACGCTTTGCACTCGCGCAGAAAAATTGCGACGCCCGTGTGAAAGAGGCCTTAGGATTATATGCACAGCTCTGCAGACAGTACCACACATGATAGAATTAGATACATAGCTCAGCAGACAGTATCACACAGGAAAGATTAGATACATGGCTAAGCAGACATATCACACATGACAGGATTAGATACCCAGCTCAGGAGATAGTATCACACATGATATGATTAGATACACATGCTTGTAGCCAGTGGCAATGTGTAGTTTTTATCATGTTTACACACTTCCCCTTTAAGGTTGTTGTCCCTTCCCATTCTGGTGTGTATGAGGTTAAAGTGTGTGCTAGGTGTAGCTGGGTGTGGGCTCTTATAGTAGTTTGGCTTGGGGCCTGAGGTCTGTGGGACTTCAGCTTCTTGTGGAGCTGGAGTTATGCTGCCATCCTGGACCTTACCATCTGTCCAGTTTGAGGGCCACCTTGTTAGACATAGATTGTCATTCCTTATGTATCCTCCATGTTCCCTACCTTACCTGTGTTGATGTTTGGTGTGGGTTTATGTTCAGGGTGTGGAGTATGTCTTGTAGTTTCATGTCTGGTCTTTTGGTGTTGTTCGTCCAGCATGTATGCAAGGGGTTTCCCTGTGTGTTGTGCCTGCGGAAGTGGGCTCCAGAATTTCCCGGGGGGTAAACCACAAGTCAGTAGCTGTTGTTTTTCCATCCAGTTGTTGTGGCATGTAAGTGTTGTTGTTCCAGTGCGTGTTGTTTGCACTGGGTGCTTACCTGCCAATCTGGTTTATGCTACTATCTAATCCTTTCTTGTTGCTAGGCCTGCAGGAGACACCGTCGTCTGCTATCCCTAACTTTATTACCAGGGATATGGTTTTAGGGTTAGTAGGGCGCCGAGGTTCCGGGTATGAGCCCTCCCACCATTAGGGTTTGCTCATACAGTTCCCTATATTTCGGTGTCCTAGCCTAGTTGCTTTCTTGTCGGCTCCGCATTGTACAGTGGGGAGTTTCCCCCACTCTCCTCCGTGACAATTAGATACCCAGCTCAGCAGACAGTATCACATATGATATGATTAGATACACAGCTCAGCAGACAGTATCAACCATGATAGGATTAGATACCCAGCGCAGCAGACAGTATCACACATTATATGATTAGATACACAGCTCAGCAGACAGTGTCACACAAGATAGGATTAGATACACTGATCAGCAGGCAGTGTCACACATGAAAGGATTAGATACAAAGCTCAGCAGACAGTATTACATATGATAGGATTAGATACAAAGCTCAGCAGACAGTATTACATATGATAGGATTAGATACATGGCTCAGCAGACAGTATCAGAAATTATAGGATTAGATACACAGCTCAGCAACAGTATCACACATGATATGATTAAATACACAGCTCAGCAAACAGTATTACATATGTTATGATTAGATACACAGCTCAGCAGAGAGTGTTACACAAGATAGGATTAGATACATGGCTCAGCAGACAGTATCATAAATTATAGGACTAGATACACAGCTTAGCAGACAGTATCACAAAAGATAGAAATAGATGTACAGCTTAGCATACAGTATCACACATATGATTAGAACCGAGCACCCCCATGCGTAAATCTATCTTGCCAAGGGGTAGGTGTTCCGCAGTATGGCGCTTTATTGAGGAAAGCGCAGACGACAAAAGAGTGGTAGTTTGCAACCCGTGGCCCAAAATGAGCCAGGGCGTAAACACTAGCAACCTCACCACCACCAGCATGATCCGCCACATGGCATCCAAGCACCCTAATAGGTGGGCCGAACGCCTGGGTCCATACTCTGCATCTGAGGCTCCCACCACTGCCTCCACTTCCCCTGTGTTACGCACTGTTGGCCAATCCCCTGTCGAAGGCTCAGGCCCGGATGCCCCTCGCCCTGCACCTGGACCAGTGCAGAATCCACTTCCCTGTCCCAGTGCAGGGTCCAAATTTTGATAAATCAGGCATTTGAAAGCAAGCGCAAATACCCAAAACAGGCCATATCACTAAATTAGTAACTTTCGAACTTTCACAGGCAAAGCCATTCAGTTTTGCCTGCGATTGCGTTCAATTGTTCAGTTTTTTCCGCGCGGGTGCAATGCGTTTTGATGCGTTTTTCACGTGCATGATAAAAAACTAAAGGTTTACAAACATCTCCTAGCAACTATCAGTGAAAAACGCAACGCACCCGCACTTGCTTGCGGATGCAATGCATTTTTCACGCAGCCCCATTCACTTCTATGGGGCTACGGCTGCGTGAAAAACGCAGAATATAGAACATGCTGCGATTTTCACGCAACGCACAAGTGATGCGTGAAAAAAAACGCTCATGTACACAGACCCATTGAAATAAATGGGTCAGGATTCAATCCGGGTACAATGGGTTCACATCACGCATTGCACCCGCGCGGAAAACTCGCCCGTGTAAAAGGGGCCTTAGGCTTGTGGACAATGAGGCCTTCCGCAGCCTGATGTCGGCGGCCGTCCCTAGGTGCGCAGTCCTCAGCCGCCACTATTTTTCACGGTGTGCCATGCCCGCCTTACACCAGCATGTGTCCCAGAACATTACCCGTGCCCTGACCAGCGCACTTACTGGGAAGGTCCACCTCACCACGGACACATGGACAAGTGCTGATGGCCAGGGACGCTACATTTCCCTGACCGTACACTGGGTGAATATTGTGGAGGCCAGGAGTAAGTTGGACCCTGGGATGGCACAAGGGCAACCTACGCCCAGGATTGCGCGCCCTACGTCTATCAGGGTCTCCGCCAGAAGCTATGTTACTGGCTCCAACCCCCACTTCTCCTCCTCCGCCGCCTCCTTCTCCACTTCCACCTCCAACAGCAGTCAGCCATCAGTCGCTAGCTTGAAGCAGTGTAGCACTGCAGTGGGTAAGCGTCAACAGGCCGTGCTGAAGCTGATCTGCTTAGGGGACAAACAGCACACCGCCGCAGTGCTGTGGCAGGGTATAAGGGACCAGACCGAGCTGTGGCTCTCGCCACTCAACCTACAAACAGGCCTGGTTGTGTCCGACAATGGTCGTAACTTGGTGGCGGCTTTGGAGCTCGGCAACCTGACACACATTCCATGCCTAGCCCACATCTTAAACTTAATGGTTCAGCGGTTTATCAAAACCTACCCCACTCTGCAGGAGCTACTAGTGAAGGCGCGCCGCTTGTGTGCTCATTTCCGCAAGTCGTCCACAGCTTCGGCCGGTCTGTCAACGCTGCAGCCTCCAGCTCACCGACTATTGTGCGACGTGAGCACATGGTGGAACTCTATGTTCTACATGTTGCTCAGGTTTTGTGAGCAGCAGAGGGCAGTTGTGGAATACCAGCTGCAATATGGTCGTCGCCTTACCAGTCAACTGCCACTATTCACAAGCGAGGAGTGGGCATTGATTTATGTTTTAAAAAACTTTGATGAATCCACACAGATGGTTAGTGGCAATAATACTATTATCAGAGTAACCATCCCACTGCTGTGTCTACTCAAACGATCGCTGTTCACAATTAAGGAGGATGCTTTGAATGTGGCAGACGAGGTAAGGAGGAGATGACACAGGGTGATAGCCAGACCTCCCCCAGTTCGTCTACTCAGTGCGAATTGGGCCACGAAGAGGAGGAGGAGGAAGACCTGGAGACACTTGCTCTGCTACAGATGCTAGTACCCATGGAACTTTAATTCCATCTGTTCAGCGTGGATGGGCAGAAGAGGAGGAGGAGGAGGTTGAGGGTATGGAGAGTAATCCTGAAGTTGACATCGACGTCTTGCCCGTTGGTACTGTCACACATGGCTGACTTCATGTTAGGCTCGCTTTCCCGCAACCCTCGCGTTATACGCATTTTAGGTGTTCACCCTTCTCGACCCCTGCTACAAAGAGAACTTCTCATCTCTGATTCCTGTAGTGGAGAAGACGAGTGAAACCGTGCAATACCAGAAGGCTCCAAAACTTTCCATCTGACAATGCAGCCGCCAAAGTCCGTACTTCCTTAGGCAACCGAAGAAGAGAGACAAGGGGAACACACAGTAGTTCCAACAGAGGCAGGGCAACACTTTCCAAGGCATGGGACACTTTCATGACACCCCACCAGCAACCTCACCCTGAATCGCGGCCTAGTGCTACAAGGAGGGAAAAGTTTTGGAAGATGGTGAAGGAATACATTGCAGACCGGGTCAGCGTCCTAAATGATCCCTCAGTGCCTTACAACTACTGGTTGTCCAAGCTGGACACGTGGCACGAGTTTGCGCTCTACGACTTGGAGGTACTGGCCTGCCCTGCCACCAGCGTATTGTCTGAGCGTATATTTAGTGCTGCTGGTGGCATTATAACAGATAATCGAATCCGCTTGTCCACCGACAATGCTGACAGGTTGACTTAGATAAAAATGAACAAGGCCTGGATTGCCCCTGACTTCTCCACTCCACCAGAGGAAAGCTGAGCTAATGAGGAACAAAAACACAATTTAAATGTATGCTTGAGTATGTACTCAATCCACAAGATTCAGATTTTTTTTACCCCTTTCACCGCACAAAAAGGGTATATGTTTGAATCTTGTTTTCTCATCCGCCTCCTCCTAGGACTCCTCTTCCATACAGAATATATATGCCCTCACTACAATCTTTTGTAGGGTTCGCTAGGCTTCAGGCCCTCACCTCCAATGCTTTATACCGTCTGCTCACCTGTAGGCCATCACTGCAATGATTTATGGGGTTCTCTAGGCTTCAGGCCCCCACCTCCAATGCTTTATACCGTCTGCTCACCTGTAGCCCATCACTGCAATGTTTTATGGGGTTATCTAGGCTTCAGGCCCTCACCTCCAATGCTTTATAAGGTCTGCTCACCTGTAGCCCATCACTGCAATATTCTATGGGGTTCTCTAGGTTTCAGGCCCTTACCTCCAATGCTTTATACTGTCTGCTCACCTGTAGGCCATTACTGCAATTGTTTATGGGTTCTCTAGGCTTCAGGCACTCACCTCCAATGCTTTATACCGTCTGCTTACCTTTAGCCCATCACTGCAATATTTTATGGGGTTCTCTAGACTTCAGACCCTCACCTGCAATGCATTATACCAGGGGTGCACAACCTTTTCTGGTTGGGGGCCACATTGTCAGCCTGAACCAATTCCAAGGGCCGAAAATAAAACTTAAAGGGGTATTACAAACTGAAAGACTGTATTTTTGGCATATTGAACATACAATATATACTATAAATGTCTAGTTACAGTTCTAGGACTCCCATCTAACAGGAGAATACATGAAAGATACATGTAAGAAGCCATAAGACATAGACCTACATGTCTTTTACCAGATGTTTGGGGGCGCACAGAATGGTATCGAGGGCCGCATGTGGCCTCCGGGATGCAGGTTGTGCACCCCTGCTTTATACCGTTTTCTTACCTGTAGGCCATTACTGCAATGTTTTATGTGGTTCTGTAGGCTTCAGGCCCTCACCTCTAATGCTGTATACTGTATGCTCACCTGTAGGCCATTACTGCAATGATTTATGGGGTTCTCTAGGCTTCAGGTCCTCACCTCCAATGCTTTATACCGTCTCGTCTGCTCACCTTTAGGCCATCACTGCAAGGATTCATGGGGGTCGCTAGGCTTCAGGCCCTCACCTCCAATGCTTTATAAGGTCTGCTCACCTGTAGCCATCACTGCAATATTTTATGGGGCTCACTAGGCTTCAGGCCCTCACCTCCAATGCTTTATACCGTCTGCTCACCTGTAGGCCATCACTGCAATGATTTATGGGGTTTTCTAGGCTTCAGGCCCTCACCTCCAATGCTTTATACCGTCTGCTCACCTGTAGGCCATTACTACAATGTTTTATGGGGTTCGCTAGGCTTCAGGCCCTCACCTCCAATGCTTTATACCGTCTGCTCACCTGTAGGCCATTACTGCAATGTTTTATGGGGTTCTCTAGGCTTCAGGTCCTCACCTCCAATGCTTTATAAGGTCTGCTCACCTGTAGCCCATCACTGCAATGATTTATGGGGTTCGCTAGGCTTCAGGCCCTCACCTTCAATGCTTTATACCATCTGCTCATCTGTAGGCCATCACTGCAATGTTTTATAGGGTTCTCTAGGGTTCAGGCCCTCACCTCCAATGCTTTATACCAACTGCTAACCAGTAGGCCATTACTGCAATGTTTTATGGGGTTCGCTAGGCTTCAGGCCCTCACCTCCAATGCTTTATAAGTTCTTCTCACCTGTAGGCCTATCACTGCATTATTTTCTGGGGTTCACTAGGGTTCAGGCCCTCACCTCCAATGCTTTATACCGTCCGATCACCTGTAGGCTATTACTGCAAAGTTTTATGGGGTTCTCTAGGCTTCAGGCCCCCACCTCCAATGCTTTATACCGTCTGCTCACCTGTAGCCCATCACTGCAATGTTTTATGGGGTTATCTAGGCTTCAGGCCCTCACCTCCAATGCTTTATAAGGTCTGCTCACCTGTAGCCCATCACTGCAATATTCTATGGGGTTCTCTAGGTTTCAGGCCCTTACCTCCAATGCTTTATACTGTCTGCTCACCTGTAGGCCATTACTGCAATAATTTATGGGGTTCTCTAGGCTTTAGGCCCTCACCTACAATGCTTTATACCGTCTGCTCACCTTTAGGCCATCACTGCAATGATTCATGGGGTTCGCTAGGCTTCAGGCCCTCACCTCCAATGCTTTATACCGTCAGGCCCTCACTACAATTTATTATTAGGTCCGCTCATCTTAGGGCCCTCAACTTTAATGTTGCTCCAATTAATTGCTCCAAATGTTTTTGAGGGTCACCAGTAGGCCATCAATGATAATTTTTCATGGGTGTGTAAGATGCCCTCATTTATGTGTAATAAAGGGTGTATTGGAGTGCCCGTTCCTTGAAATTTTTGGCAGCCCGTTCACTTACTGCATAGGCTTTATGAGTGCAGCAGTGTACCTGAACAATTGTAGCACCATGTGAATGAGGCCCTCCTTTATGTAATATACAGGCTTTATCGGAGTGCTTCTTCCTTGTAATTTTTGGCATAATTTGCACTTTACATACAATTGAATATCCAGGAAAGAATGCTTCCTAACTAAAAATGTCTTTTTTTTTGAGGGGGCGGGACTTTGGGCGTGATTTTGTTGCTATGTAAAAGTGGCGGACAACTGGGACAATTTGGTTCCTAGCTGCTATATTGGAGTCCAAGATGCACCCAGACATGGTCCCCATAATGTTTCAGATCCATTTCGGTGGTGTTTCTGTCACTTTCTGACCTTTTCCAATGGACCAGGCACCCTCCCCTCATCCGAGCAGGGGGTGCCTGTTGTCTCCCATTGACTTCCATTATACTTGGGTGCTCGGCCGAGCACACGAATATCGCTATGTGTTCGGATCGAGCACCCGAACACTTTGGTGCTTGCTCATCACTAATACACACCTTTTCTGAAAGGCTCCAGAGGCTGCAACACCTAAGCAAGAGGCATCACTAACCAAACACTGCCATGAAGACCAAGGAACTCTCCTAACAAGTAAGGGACAGTGTTGTTGAGAAGTACAAGTCAGGGTTAGGTTATAAAAAAATATCCAAATCTTTGATGATCCCCAGGAGCACCATCAAATCTATCATAGCCAAATGGAAAGAACATGGCACAACAGCAAACCTGCCAAGAGATGGCCCACCAAAACTCTCCGACCGGGAAGGAAGGCATTAATCAGAGAGGCATCACAGAGACCTAAGGTAACCCTGGAGGAGTTGCAGAGTTCCACAGCAGAGACTAGAGTATCTGTACATAGGATGACAATAAGCCGTATGCTCCATAGAGTTGGGCTTTAAGGCAGAGTGGTCAGAAGAATGAAAAAAAGCACAATGCAACAGCACTCTGCAGACATGGGCGAAGCTATAGGGGGTGCAGAGGTAGCAGTCGCTACCGGGCCTAGGAGCCTGAGGGGGCCCAAAGACCCTTGTACCGCATAAGAAGACACACAAAGCACTGAGGGAAGGGGGGCCCAAGCTGAACTCTTGCACCAGGGCCCATGAGCCGTTAGCTACGCTCCAGTCTGCAGACACTAATAAAGTACAACAATGCCATAATTATAGAAAACATTTTGGTGCCTATAGGAATGGGAAACTCAGCGGCTCAACCTCTCACCGTGGATGGATAGGGTGCTCACCTTATTGGCCCACCCTCAGGCACAGAGTGAAAAATATAGGTAGCAAAAGAAAGGGGCACACTCAGATAGAAGCACTTGAATTACCACGATATACAATTTATTAAACATATAAAACCCCTAAAAATAAATGGGCATAAAACCATTCATAAAAAATCGCCCTATACAATTGCAGCACCTATACAACCTGTGCTAGCTACACACCGCTTGAGGAGCAAATGGTGAGTCTTATGCACCAGGATAATGCTATTGCCCTTGGCTATTCAAAATATATGCAATGGTATAGATGAGACCTGTATCAGCTCTGCACCGCGATGAATGCACCAGATGGTCAGTCCCGTATACCAATGCAGTGCAATGTAAATAGCTGTTTCAATATGAGTAGCCGTTTAGCAATATGTCCACTCAGACATGTGACTATCGCAGCAGCATTAAAACATACTCCAAATGCAGTCCAGTTCAAAAATGCGACTTTATCACAGTCAGTCACTTAATACAGCTCCAAAATATGCCTCCGAGACAATGCCCAGTGAATGCACAGCTACAGAGCAAGCTCCCCACAGGAGCAGGGTCTTACCGTTCTTCACTACCGCTCTGCAGCGCTGGTCAGGTGGCTGCACACCCGCGGCGTCCCACGTGGTGTGCTAGACCTCAGCGTGGCAACCTACGTCACCTGGTTGCTTGGGACACCGGATGAAGCTGGTGTCGTCACTAATGAGGGACGGCCTTCACCGGATCCAAACGTTACAGACTTTCCTTCTTTGTCTCTTTGCTTGTAGATCTCTACTGGACTAGTGAGTGGAACGCTCACTCCTTACGCCAGACGTGTTTCGAGGTGCTGTAGGCAGATTGCTGTCTCCCAACAGTTGTTCATGCAGCGCCTCCACCCCCTGAGTGTGGTTGATCACTGTATATAGAGATCCGACGTCTAGAGTACCCAAAATCCACTTGTCTTCCCATTTTATCATTTCCAGGCATTTTATAATGACTGTAGTGTCTCTAATGTAAGATGGCATCCGTCTTACATAAGGTTGCAGCCATTGATCTATATACTTCGATAGATTACAAGAGATGGAATCTATCCCTGACACTATCGGATGCCCAGGTCAGGTTGTTGACTTTTAAAAAAAAACGAATCAAAAGCCATCTAACACATTATATTTATAAATATAATGTGTTAAATGGCTTCTGTGTTCTCTGCTGGGTCCTTTTTGTCGGTTGGACCCTGCAGAGAGCACATGTAACAGTGAGTACACCAAGCACTACACACTTAGCCCCAGATCACCCCCCATCACCCCAATTAACCCCCTGATCACCCCTTTCAATCACCTGTCAATCACAAGTGAAAGGGAAAAAAGTGATCAGTGTAAACTGTCACTTTTTTTTTTTCACTAGTATTGACTGTTAGGTTTAGTTTAGGCCCCTTTGGTAGGTAGTTAGCTTCCGTTAGCGCCCAGCCCACCGCACTGCAGTCACTGATTCGCTGATTAGCGTAGCGCTAATCAGCATTTGTACTTTTATAGTATCTGTAAGTGATCAGAACTGATCACAGTCAGATCTATAATAGTATTAGTGTCACCTTAGTTCGCCCCCCACCCAAAACGCAGTGTTTGCCCGATCAGGCCTGATCGGTCGCTCACACGTGCGTTCACCCACGCCCACCCAGCCGCAGTGACAACAATTTTTTTTTCTTTTTATCACTGCACAATCACTTCACAAGCGCTGCGGTGATAAAAAAAAAATCAGTTTTGATCTTTTTTATCAATCGCAGCGGCTTCCTGTACTTCGCTAGCCTCCCATTTGTAAGACAGGCTTGCTCTTTTTCTTGGGTAGTCTCAGGAAATACCCCCTAAATTTAGTTGTCTAAATGTCAAATAAGGGGTATTCGCCTGAAGAGGCTTACAGGATTCTGACCCAGTCGGATGAGGAATGGGAACCCCCATCTGACGAATCTAGCGGGTCAGAATATGAACCTGTAGAAAGCAGTGGCAGTCTAAACCAAAGTTCAGACGAGGAGGTTGATGTCCCTGATACCACCAGGCGTACCCGGCCCCGTGTCGCTAGACCACTGGTTGCGCAGGATCTGCTTCAAGGGCAGCAGAGTGAGGCTGGCGCTGTCGGATTACGTGGTGAGGCATACACCAGCAGCGCAGCCCTTCCTGGACCTAGTACCAGCACTGCCGTAGAACATGGTGAAGTGGCGAGCACCAGAAGGGCAGTTGAAGCTGGTACGGTGGCACGTGCAATAGTTCCCCCATCGCAGACAGGCCCGTAGAGCCCCTAGAATCCCTGAGGTGCTGGCAAACCCTGATTGGCAGCCCCCATCTTCAGCCGCACCATTAGTTCCCCCTTTCACCGCCCAGTCAGGAGTTCGGTTGGAGACAGCTCAGATCGGATCGGCACTAGGGTTTTTTAAGCTGTTCTTCACTGCGAAGCTCTTTGACCTAGTCGTGGCAGAAACAAATCGGTATGCCACTCAATTTATAACCACCAACCCAGGAAGCTCTTATACCCAGTCTTTCCGGTGGAAACCAGTCCAAGTTTCCGAATTTAAAACTTTTCTGGGCCTTCTCCTCAACATGGGTCAAACAAAAAAGCATGAATTGCGGTCATATTGGTCCATGAACCCAATTCATCACATGCCCATGTTCTCTGCTGCCATATCCAGGACACGATTTGAGACCATCCTGCGTTTCCTGCACTTTAGCGATAACAGCACCTCTCGTCCCAGAGGCCACCCAGCTTTTGACCAGGTCCACAAAATTCGGCCCCTCATAGACCACTTTAACACCAAATTTGCAGATTTGTATACCCCTGAGCAAAACATCTGCGTAGACGAGTCCCTAATACATTTTACCGGGCGCCTTGGCTTCAAACAATACATCCCAAGCAAGCGCGCCCGGTATGGGGTCAAATTGTATAAGCTCTGTGAAAGGGCCACAGGCTATACCCACAAATTTCGTGTCTATGAGGGTAAAGATCAGACCCTGGAGTCGGTCGGTTGCCCTGACTACCTGGGGAGCAGTGGGAAGACAGTCTGGGACTTGGTGTCACCCTTATTCGGCAAGGGGTCCCATCTTTATGTGGACAATTTCTACACAAGTGTGCCCCTCTTCAGGCATTTGTTCCTAGAACAGATTGGCTGCTGTGGCACCGCGCGACCTAGTCGCCGGGGCTTCCCCCAACGGCTCGTTACCACCCGTCTTGCAAGGGGGGAGAGGGCTGCCTTGTGTAACGAAGAACTGCTCGCGGTGAAATGGAGAGACAAGCGTGACGTTTACATGCTCTCCTCCATTCACGCAGACACGACAATCCAAATTAAATGGGCAACCAGTGTCATCGAAAAGCCCCATCTCGGTCCACGACTATAATTTGCTCATGGAAGGGGTGGACTTCAATGACCAGATGTTGGCCCCATATTTGCTTTCCCGAAAGACCAGACGCTGGTATAAGAAGGTGTCTGTATATCTAATTCAATTGGCTATATATAATAGTTTTGTTCTCTACAGAAAGGCTGGGAGAACAGGATCCTTCCTCAAATTTCAGGAAGAGATCATCGAGAACCTCCTGTATCCAGGAGGTTCCTTGGCCCCAACCACCAGTGTAGTGAGCCGTCTACACAAGCGACATTTCCCCAATGTCGTTGCTGGTACCTCAAACCAACCGCCACCCCGAAAAAGATGTCGTGTCTGTAGCAGGAGTGGAATAAGGCGTGATATCCGCTATTTTTGTCCTGACTGCCCTGACCACCCTGCCCTATGCCTAGGGGAGTGTTTTCGGAAGTACCACACTCAGGTACACTTAGAAACGTAGGGACCGCAGGACACAGGTAGTTTTTACACTCAGGATCTAGGGTCTCTCAGGATACTAGGTTTTGAGAGACCCTAACACAAAGGGGTGCTAGTGTGCTACTGCAGCCATGAGAAACGGTAGAAACGTCTCCTTTCTCTTGGGATAAAGTGCATAATGTACTTTGCACCATCTCTGTGCAATTTACACTTTACACATTGTCCCATGGGAAAGGAGAGGATTCTGCAAGGAAAATAAAGAGTGAAAAGAAAAAAAAAAAAATTTTAAACAGGTAGCAAGAAAAAGAAATCTTGAGTTAGTTTAGGTTTTAAAAGTTTTATGATAAAGTTCGTAACGCTCAAATTTATGAGCCTGCTGCTTGTTTTTTCTTCTTTTTTTTTTTATTTTTTTTTTACTAGCAACCCTTTATTTTCCAGCTGGACCAACCGACGAAAACGCTGCAGCACTGATGTGCATTCTGAGAGAAGCATTGCGCTGCTGTCAGAAGACACGTGAAATCGGTGTATGCGGCGCTGCAGGACGAGATTTCTCCTCTGCAGTACAGGTACGTTTGCCCAGGCATATGAGCTGAGGAGAGGTGTTGGAGTTCATATGCTTTGGCATACACTTTGTATCAAAAATCTGCATTTTTTTGCGACTTTTTCACTCCATTAAAGTGACTTTAGCTAATGATAAATCTGGCCCTTTGTATCAAAAATCTGGCAAAGATGTCTTCCTCCACAACGATCGATTGATCGATGTGAATGGAGAAATCACGTTTGCCAGGATATAGGAGCTGAAGTGGGTATGGATGTTTGGGCGGAGCCAGGCCCCTCTTTTTTTTTTTTTTGCATATTTTTTGGCAGAGATTTTTTCATCCACATCGATCGATGCGAATGAAGAAATCTGTGCCGTTCATTTTTTCTTTCAGCCCAGAGGATGAACGGAAAAAAAAATATCATTACCCGTATGCTCCATATAAGGAGAACAGCAGAAATTCCTAATGCTGGCCATACATGTAATGATTGCGGAGACCCTCAGATGCCAGAGCAGTACAAAAACCTCACATGTGACCCCATTTTGGAAAGAAGACACCCCAAGCTATTTGCGGAGGGGCATATTGAGTCCATGAAAGATTAAAGATTTTGTCACAAGTTAGCAGAAAGGGAGACTTTGTGAGAAAAAACAAAAAAAATCAAATTCCGCTAACTTGTGCCAAAAAAAAAAATCTTCTATGAACTCGCCATGCCCCTCATGGAATACTTTGGCGTGTCTTCTTTCTAAAATGGGGTCACATGTGGGGTATTTATACTGCCCTGGCATTTTAGGGGCCCTAAAGCGTGAGAAAAAAAATACGTAAAAATGCCCTCCTAAAAGGTACTCATTGGAATTAGGGCCCCTTTGCGCATCTTGGCTGCAAAAAAGTGTCACACATGTGGAATCGCTGTACTCAGGAGAAGTAGGGCAATGTGTTTTGGGGTGTATTTTTACATATATCCATGCTGGGTGAGAGAAATATCTCTGTAAATTCGAGAACTTTGCATTAAAAAATTGAAAAAGTTGTCATTTACAGGGATATTTTTCACACACAGTATGGGTATATGTAAAAGTACACCCCAAAACACATTGCCCTACTTCTCCTGAGTACCGCGATACCACATGAGTGACACTTTTTTGCAGCCAAGATGCGCAAAGGGGCCCTAATTCCAATGAGTACCTTTAGGATTTCACAGGGCATTTTTACGCATTTGGATTCCAGACTTCTTCTCACGCTTTAGGGGCCCCCAAAATGCCAGGACAGTATAAATACCCCACAAGTGACCCCATTTTAGAAAGTAGACACCCCAAGGTATTCCGTGCTCAGAAACTCAAAATGCGGAAATTCACTTTTTTGCACCATAGTTTGTAAACACTATAACTTTTACCCAAACCAATAAATATACACTTATTGGATTTTTTTTAATCAAAGACATGTAGAACAATAAATTTTGAGAAAAATTTATATAGAAATGTAGTTTAAAAAAAAAATTTACAACAGAAAGTGAAAAATGTCATTTTTTTGCAAACATTTCGGTCATTTTTGATTAATATCAAAAAAAGTAAAAATGTCAGCAGCAATGAAATACCACCAAATAAAAGCTCTATTAGTGAGAAGAAAAGGAGGTAAAATTCATTTGGGTGGTAAGTTGCATGACGGAGCAATAAACGGTGAAAGTAGTGTAGTGCAGAATTGTAAAAAGTGGTCTGGTCATTAAGGGTGTTTAAGCTAGGGGGGCTGAGGTGGTTAAGAAGGGTTTGGATACACATTCCTTGTCGAGAAATTTCAAATTGATGCACAATTGTGA
This sequence comes from Bufotes viridis, assembly GCA_033119425.1. Lineage (NCBI taxonomy): Eukaryota > Metazoa > Chordata > Amphibia > Anura > Bufonidae > Bufotes > Bufotes viridis. The sequence continues at coordinate 168,606,497 of CM065589.1, forward strand.
CCCCACCGGTCTAAGATTCATGGCGATGGAGAAAGTCAGGAAATCTTGGAGACATAGCGCATATGTCTAGACAAGAATCACGAAGGATCTTTAAATTTGATACGATGATCCCAAGGGGCTTGAATGCTGAGATGGAAGTCTTTGGATTTCTGTTTGGACTGGGGGGGTTGTCCGGTGGTGATGAGACATCGGAGTCTGGTCGTCTATCACGTCGATCTCCCCTCCCTATCGGATAGCTCCCCTGTACACGCACCTCTCTGGGATCCAGGACGTTCCCTCTCTTATAAGGGTCTTGAGGAATGAATATCTATGAACTTTGTTTCTCAAGGGAATTCTATATATAGTGAAGATTTCATAATAAAAAATAAAAAAAATCGCAGGGTAAACATTATCTTTATATTGATGCGCCCCTTTCAGACCCATAAGTGATGGAGAATTGCAACTTAATGCTTAGCAGAACCGCATGAAAGACGCTAGGTAAATTCTGATGCGTTTTTGGTGTGTTTTCTGTTTCGCTACCCTGTGATGTATGCGATTTTCTCCAATCCCAAATATGCTAAGGTATATGTGTTTTATCATTTTATCATGTACAATATAAGTCATTTAGGATGTGATTGGGCATTTTTAGAGTATATGGGCCGATTCCACACCAGGATTTGAGAATGCATGATATTGTGGGGATCCTAAGAAAACGCTATGTCTGTCGCAAACCCAACACATCACATCACCCAAAGAACACCATCTCCATAGTGAAACATGGTGGTGGCAACATCATGCTGTGGGGATGTTTTTCAGCAGCCAGGACTGTGAATCTGGTCAGAGTTGAGGGAAAGATGGATGGTGTTAAATACAGGGATATTCCTGAGCAAAACCTGTACCACTCTGTGCGTGATTTGAGGCCAGGACAGAGGTTCACCTTCCAGCAGGACAATGACCCCAAACACACTGCTAAAGCAACACTTGAGTGGTTTAAGGGGAAACATGTAAATGTGTTGGAATGGCCTAGTCAAAGCCCAGATCTCAATCCAATAGAAAATTTGTGGTCAGACTTAAAGATTGCTGTTCACAAGCACAAACCATCCAACTTGAAGGAGCTGGAGCAGTTTTGCAAGGAGGAAAGGGCAAAATCCCAGTGGTAAGATGAGACACGCTCATAGAGACTTATCCAAAGCAACTTGGATCTGTGATTGCCGCAAAAGGTGGCTCTACAAAGTATTGACTTTAGGGGGGTGAATAGTTATGCACATTGACTTTTTCTGTTATTTTGTCCTGATTGTTGTTTGCTTCACAATAAAAAAAACAAAAAAAAAAACACATCTTCAAAGTTGTGGGCATGTTCTGTAAATTAAATGATGCAAATCCCCAAACAATCCATGTTAATCCCACGTTGTAAGGCACCAAAACACGTAAAAAGTCAAGGGTTTGAATACTTTTGCAAGGCACTGTAAGTGCATGTATATAAATAATTGCACATATAAAATGGTTATCTTTTAAAGCAGAGAACCTGCTTGGAACCTGCAGGCCGGACAGTAAAAAATCGACTAAGGTATAACATATAGTATTTCTGTGGCCTCTTTGCGAGCAATACAGATTATTGTAAACTGCTCAGAGAAGCAGGAGAACAATAAGACCTCAGGCTAGGGATGGTATGTTTCTTCACTGTAACTTTTTCTGCACTTTTACAACCAGTGAATCACATACATGCTCATTCATAAATAACTGCACTGTGTGCTTCGCTGTTTCCTTAGGCTTCAAAAAAGAGAACAGAAAGAATGCATCAGTGAAAGTACCAGCTCCTATCTCCAGAAAACATCCCCTGAGGTGACAGGAGAGCAGCCGCTTATGCGTGCCACCCTCAAATCATTGCTATAGGAGTTCCGAAAATAGCAGTGCTGGCCTAGCGATTTATGGCAGTCCCATAGTGGTGAATAGAGAACAAGCTGTGCATGTGTGGTGCGCTCTCCTTTAGGGCTCATTGTTTGGCCGTTCTACAATTTGCGGTCCTCAGTGCACGGGCAACATCTGTGTGGATTCCGCAGACGGATCCAGATCCGTTCCACTTGAATGGGTCTACGGTCGGTCCATACTGCAAAAAAGTAGTGCATGCACTACTTTTTTGCGGCGGGGAGGCAAGGACAGAAATAGAGTGCTTCCGTGGGGTTCCTTGCCTCCATTCAGCACTGGACCCTCCGGTTTACGGACCAGTTCACGGCTGGGTGCATGAGCCCTTACTGAGGGGGTGGATGGGCGGGCTCAGTTCTGGAGATTTGAGTAAGTCAAGAGTTGGGACACACACCTATCTGACATTGATGACATATCCGAGCGATATGTCAGCAGTGTCCCAGATGGTGGGAATACCCCTTTAACCTCTTAAGGACACAGGGCATACATGTATGCCCTGTGTCCGGTCTGTAAAGATGGCGCCCGCTCCTGCTCACTGTGGGCGCCATAGCCGCGGCTTTCGGTTTGTGCTCCGGCTCCCCCGTGTGGTCATTGGAAGAGCTGGAGCGTACCTGTAGTAGCCTGGGTCTCTATGAATGAAACCCAGGCTGCTGCATAGTATTTCCTATGGAGCCATAGCCTGTAATAGGCTCCATAAGAAATATGCGATTTTCTCATATATTCCAATGCTATTGCTTTGGAATGTATGAGTATAGCAATCTAATGATTGCATGTTATTGTTCCCTATGGGAACTATACAAAAGTGTAAAAAATTTTTTTTTTTAAATAAATAACCCCCCTTTTGCCAAAATGAAAAAAAAAAAAAATACACATCATGGATGTCGCAATGTGCAAAAACGCCCATACTACAAAAATATAAAAAAATATTCCCCATACGATAAACAGAAAAACAGAAAAAAGCATCCAAATGGCCGATTTGCGTTTTTTTGAACACTTAATTGACTCAAAAAAATTGAGTGATCAAAAAGTCATACACACCCCAGAATGGTATCAATTAAAAGATCAGATTGTGCCGCGAAAAATGAGCCCCCATACATCTCCGTACACATAATTACAAAAAAGTTATAGGTGTCAAAAAGTAAAACAGATTTTTACCTACTTTTGAAGTATCAAAATGCAAGACCTATACACATAGGGTATCGCCGGATTCGTACTGACCTGTAGAATAAAAGTAACTGGTCAGTTTTATTGTACATCGAACGTCGGAATTTAAAAACCTGCAAAACTGTGGTGGAATTGCTATTTTTTTGCAATTTCACCCCCATTTGGAATTTTTTTTCTGCTTCCAACTACATCATATGCAATATTAAATGGTGGCGTTGAAAAGTACAACTTGTCCTGCAAAAAACAAGCCCTCATATGGCTATGTGAACCAATAAAAAAAAAAAGTTATGGCTCTGGGAAGGCAGGGAGCGCAAAACAAAAACGCAAAAAACAAAAACAAAAAAACCTCCAGTCCTTAAGGGGTTAAATGTGCTGTATTTTAAAAATAATTCCCTGTATGACTACTTTTCGCTATGTACATCCATACAAGCTCTATTAGGTTCCTAATACTCCAAGGGAATGCCTTAGGCCTCATGCACACGACCGTTAGTGTTTTGCGGTCCACAAAAGGGACAAGAATAGGACATGCTCTATTTTTTTTGCGGGGGCATGGAACAGAGCAACAGATGCGGACAGCACACGGAGTGCTGTCCGCATCTTTTGCGGCCCCATTGAAGTGACAGCTCAGCAGACGGCACCACACAGGATAAGATTAGATACGCACACATGGTAGGATTAGGTGTATGGATCAGCAGGCAGTATCACACATTATAGGATTAGATACACATCTCAGCAGGCAGTATCACACATGATAGGATTAGATACACAGCTCAACAGATGGTATCACACATGATAGGATTAGATACATAGCTTAGCAGATAGTATCACACACGATTGAATTAAATACACAGCTCAGCAGACAGTATCACACATGAGAGGATTAGATACATGGCTCAGCAGGCAGTATCAGACATGAAAGGATTAGATATGCAGCTCAGCAGACAGTGTCACACATGATAGGATTAGATACACAGCTCAGCAGACGGCACCACACAGGATAGGATTAGATACGCACACATGGTAGGATTAGGTGTATGGATCAGCAGGCAGTATCTCACATGATAGGATTAGATACACAGCTCAACATATGGTATCACACATGATAGGATTAGATACACATTAAATACACAGCTCAGCAGACAGTATCACACATGAAAGGATTAGATATGCAGCTCAGCAGACAGTGTCACACATGATAGGATTAGATACGCAGCTTGGTAGACAGTGTCACACAGGATAGAATAAGGTACATAGCTCAGCAGACCGTATCACACATGATAGGATTGGATACATGGATCAGCAGGCAATATCACACAGAATAGGATTAGATACATAGTTTAGCAGACAGTACTACACATGATAGGATTAGATACATGGCTCAGCAGACAGTTTCAAACATAATAGGATTAGATACACAGCTCACTAGACAGTGTCACACAGGATTGGATTAGATACATAGCTCAGCAGATAGTATCACACAAGATAGAATTAGATACACAGCTCAGCAGACAGTATCACACATGATTGGATTAGATGCACGGATCAACAGGCAGTATTACACATGGTAGGATTAGATACACGGCTAAGCAGGCAGTATCGCACATGATATGATTAGATACACAGCTCAGCAGACAGTATCACACATGATAGGATTAGATACCCAGAAGACAGTATTACACATTATATGATTAAATACACAGCTCAGCAGACAGTATTACATATGATATGATTAGATACACAGATCAGCAGAGAGTATCACAGGATAGGATTAGATAAGCAGTTCAGCAGACAGTGTCACACATGATAGGATTAGATACATAGCTCAACAGACAGTATCACACATGATTGGATTAGATGCATGGATCAGTATACAGTATTACACATGATATGATTAGATACACAGATCAGCAGAGAGTATCACAGGATAGGATTAGATAAGCAGCCCAGCAGACAGTATAACACAAGATATGAAGAGATGCATGAATCAGCAGGCAGTATCACACATGATAGGATTAGATAAACAGCTCGGTAGACAGTGTCACACAGGATAGAATAAGATGTATAGCTCAGCAGACCGTATCATACATGATAGGATTAGATACACTGATCAGCAGGCAGTATCACACAGAATATGATTAGATACATAGCTTAGCAGACAGTATTACACATGATAGGATTAGATACATGGCTCAGCAGACAGTATCACACATGATAGGATTAGATACGCACCTCCGTAGACAGTGTCACACAGGATAGGATTAGATACATAGCTCAGCAGATAGTATCACACAAGAATTAGATACACAACGCAGAAAACAGTATCACACATGATAGGATTAGATACCCAGCTCAGAAAACAGTATTACACATGATAGGATTAGATACATAGCTCAGCAGACAGTATCACACATGATTGGATTAGATACACGGATCAGCAGGCAGTATTACACATGGTAGGATTAGATACATGGCTTAGCAGGCAATATCACACATGATAGGATAAGATATACAGCTCAGCAGACAGTATCACACATGGTTGGATTAGATACCCAGCTCAGCAGACAGTATTACACATTAAATGATTAAATACACAGCTCAGCAGACAGTATTACACATGATATGATTAGATACACAGCTCAGCAGACAGTATTACACAGGATAGGAGCTCAGCAGGCAGTATCACACATGATAGGATTAGATATGCAGCTCAGCAGACAGTGTCACACATGATAGGATTAGATGCACGGATCAGCAGGCAGTATCACACATGATAGGATTAGATACCCAGCTCAGCAGACAGCATAACGCATGATATGATTAGATACACAGCTCAGCAGACAGTATCACACAGTATAGGATTAGATACATAGCTCAGCAGATAGTATCAGACCTAATGTTTGGATTCTGGCTTTAGTGTTCCTTTATTCTCATGTGTTTGACTTACACACACTTAATATTCTCAATAGATCTTACCAAATTTAGTTGGGTCTGCTGATAAATATCACATATCTGAGGCCAGCTTCGCTTTTCTCTAAACAGAAGAAAAAGCAGCTTGAGCAATAAGCTAAATGTGGAGCACTCACCACTCAGTGGTTGTGATGTGTATTACAGTCCATTATGCCTCATATACACACGTGCAGCACACGTCCCAATTCATTTGAATGTGTGTATTCACACATCAGTGTTTTAGCGCGGTCCGTGGGTCCGTGTTTTCAGCACGGAGGCATGTCCTATCTTGTCCGTGTTTCTGGATCCCTTACGCTCATTATAGTCAATGAGTCCATGAAAACCTGAAATCCCTAGTAAAGTACTGAAAAGCATTCCAGCTGACATGAGACAAGGACACACACCGTGCTCGAAAGGTCTGGATCTGGACCAATTTAAACTTGTAAAATCCAGCACTGGGTATTAAAAACAATGTATTCTTTATTTGAACATTCAATACAAAAGGGTGTGGAAACAGAATCTCCATTGTTCCTGTTTATGTGTTTCATATGAATAAGGATGTGTCTGACGTCTGAAACGCGTAAACAAGAACAACGGAGATTCTGTTTCCACACCTTTTTGTATTGAATGTTCAAATAAAGAATACAGGGATTTTAATACCCAGTGCTAGATTTTTCTATAACCTTAAATCCCACCTTTTAAGGAAAGCCTATCACCTGCAATAGCATGCTGCCACCACACAGCCACATGAGCAGCCTATACCCTTACCTACTGTGTTCTCCCCTTCCCTTGTAGATTGTAAGCTCTTGTGGGCAGGATCCTCTACCCCTCTTGTAGTAGTTTATTATATTTTTATATTTGTGTAACCCCGTCTGCATGTACAGCGCCATGGAATTAATGATGCTTTCAAATAAACAATAATGATACTGGTGTTTTGTTATATGGCAGAGGACTCTTTGGGCCAAGAGGCCGAGACGATGTAACTCTGACCCTGGGTTCAGACCTGAGCGTTCTGGAAACGCGCGTTTTTGTCGCGCGTATTTCAGCGCGTTTTTGCAAATAGGAAACGCGCGTTCGTACGCGCATTCTTGTGATTGACTACTGTGGTGTCAATCACAAAACGCGCAACAAACGCCCCAAAAAAAGCTTAAGGACTTGTTTATGCGTCGGGCGTTTTACAGCGTGTTCAAACGCGCTGTAAAACGCTCAAGTGAGAACCAGGGCCATAGGAAAGTATTGGTTTTCATGTGTTGAGCGTTTTACAGCGCGTTTGAACGCGCTGTAAAACGCTTAGGTGTGAACTTAGGGTTAACCCCACATAATTATGCCACTGGCCAAAGAGACTCTGCAATCTTTGGGAGAGCTTTTCATGGCAGTCTGGGACAAATGGAGAAAAAAAATTAACAACTCCAATCAGAGAAACATCAGCTATGAGTGACAGGATTGAATACTTCAGTATTTTCTGTGTCTGCACCTTGTAAAATGTTTTAAAAATGTATTTTATTAGCAAGTAAGGTCGTTTTTAATTCATGTTACAAAGGGGTGTCTTTGCCTAATCTTCCTAGGACACCAAAATACCTTGTCCCGGCCCTGAGTATGTACCTATTTTAACTGTATCTTCATGCTGTTGATGCAGGTACAGTTGAATGCTGTAGTGAAGCAGGTGCAATCCCAGAATGCTGGCACACCTGCTGAACCAGGCAGGAGAATAGAGATAGGAATTGAGTGGCATTCCTGGCGCAATTATTAAAACCAAGACTTTTCGCAAACCACTGTCAGGTAACACTATACTTAAGGCTTCCAGCCATCATCCACCCCATACCATTAGGGTAATTCCTGTGGGCGAATTTATTCGCGCCCAACGCAACTGCAGTACTTGGACTGGATTTTCGACGGAATGCGATATTTTAAGAGACCGTCTCACCAGCAGGGGTTACCCTAATTGGATGCTGCATAGGGCCTATGGCATTGCTGTTGCAAAAAGTAGGTAGGATTTATTATTTAATAATGGTAAAAAGAAAATTCACAAGTTGACTAATACTCATGACGGAAATAGAGGTGGTTCTGCCAGCTGTACCCCGACTTCGAACAACAGCGATGCCATACCTATGCTGGTCCTTACATATAGTCGCCAATTCCCTGAGTTACAACAAGTGATTAAAAAATGTTTACTGATTTTGTTTGATGATGGTGTTTTGTTTGATACATAAAAAAATTTGATGCTGCATTGTGGCTAGAAGATTCAAAAAAATGGCTGATATCATTTCACCCCAAATGTGCACACGGGCAAGAACTGGCTGAAATACACCGGCTCATTTAGATGCGGTGGACACCCGTGCAAGACTTGTCAATTTTTTCATAGAACTGGATCATTTGATGACTTTACCCACACCGACAGTTTTTCCATTAAGGAATATATGAATTGTAATACTGCTGGTGCGGTGTTTGTCATTAAGGCCCCTTTCACACGGGCGATTTTGCCGCGCGGGTGCAATGCGTGAGGTGGAAGCTTGAAGGGAGAAGAGAGATCGCCAACTACGCGATCAAGTGGCTAAGGTAAGTTTAGTTTTTTATTTTAAACCACGTATTCAACATTCTACAAAACATTCTTTATTGAGAATGCTATTATTTTCCCTTATAACCATGTTATAAGAGAAAATAATAAAATCTCCAGAAGACCTGAAACCGGACTTCAGTGATAAAGTCCGGCTTCGGGTCTGGGTACCAAACATGGCGATTTTTCCAACGTGCGTGAAAAACGCATCACAAAAGTTTTCACACACGCGGACGAATCGCGCATATTCCCGCAACGCACCCGCATTCTATCCGGGCGTCAAACATGACGCCCGTGTGAAAGAGGCCTAAGTGTTCCATTTGCAATCTAATGTATGTCGGAAGTACTAGCCGACAATTTAAAATAAGTTTCAGGGGGGGCGTGGCTTCGACATGGCGGAGTGAAGACGCACTTACAGGGAGCTCCGTGACCCAGCTCATCTAACAGAGGCGACCGCTCCACTTACCCTCCTATCCGGGCCATGTCCAAAGGGAGAAGATCGAGGAGCCAGTCTACGGTCCCTCCTGCCCAGTCCATAGGGCGCTATCTCCGCTCCGGGCCGCAGACAAGCCCAGACACTCCGGGCATGGAAGCTGCCGTCTCATCCCTGCGGCCTGCAGCCCTACCCTTCTCTCCGGCCCCAGCAGCTGCCGCACCACATGAGGGCCGCGCTTCGGGCGAGCTCCTGACACACAGCTCGGCCCCATCCTTCACAGGTGAAGTGCCTGCATGCTGGACCTCCACGAACCATCGTGGGTTACAAGCCCCTACCGGTGACCATGACACCGCACTGAGGGCGCATACAGAGCCTGTCCGTCAAAATGGCGCTGGCTCCCACTCCTCGCCGTCCCACATGGCAGACCGCAAGGCGGTTGAACACTATCCCGATGCTGGGAGAGACTTTGCCACTTCAAATGGGGCTACTTCCAGGGACTCAACAGGGGAGAAACCTCACTCCGTTCCGGATCCCTCCACATCGGTCCCTCACCCACATGTACCGGATTCCCAGACCCTTAGTCAGGGTATACCAGCAATCTTCACCACACAGCAACCCGATACGCAGAGGAACCTCCCATTACCCCCACTCACTCTGGACCGTACCATAACTGACCTTTGGGAGATGGTGAGGGCTTTGCCCACCAGATCTGACCTAGAGGCCCAGGTGGCCCGAATTGAATCCACGCAAGCCCAAGCCCTCCAACCTGTGCGGGAGGATGTTCAACAGCTAGATGACCGTTTATCGTCACTGGAACACCGATATACAGACACAGTTGTCAAGGTTAACTCCTTATCTTCTGCTCTGGCCTCCCATACCTCTTAATTGAAGGACTTTTCTTTGCACCTTGATGATGTAGAGAACAGAGGTCGCCGGAATAACCTGAAAATCCGTAATATCCCGGAAAGCGTACCGGGTGAACAACTACACTCTACTGTCACCGGCATCTTTAATGCCATCCTGGGCGATCCGCCTTCGTCTGAAATTGAACTGGATAGGGTCCACCGGACCGCTGGTCCCAAAGTTGGCGGTCTAGATAGACCACGAGATGTAATTTGCCGAGTCCACTTCTACGTGGTGAAAGAGCGTATACTTCGCAAGGCCTGGGAGAAGAAAGAACTTTTCTATGAGGGTATTCCGATTTCTGTCCTGCCTGATGTCTCTCGCCTCACTCTGTCCATGCGGAGAACGGTCAGACCACTCTTGGATGCGATCAGAGAGGCGGGTGCGACCTATCGCTGGGGCCACCCGTTCCACATCATTGTCCTCTACGGTACTGGTCAGTCTGTGTTGATTCGATCTCCTGCTGATCTTCCGGACTTGTTCAAGTTCCTCGACATCTCACCGTTCCCGGTTCCAGACTGGACTGTCCCTCCGTTCCTGCAGGACCCCTCAACTCGTCCAGAGTTTGCCAAACGACAGGCTTCACCGTTCCCGAGACATCCCTCGCCTGGTCATCCCAGTCTCCCGCAGAATCGTCCTTCGAGACCACACTACTTACCCCAGAGGAGGCTCCCGCCATCTCCACGTTGATCCAGGATCCTAATCGACTAGTTGGAATCCAGTCCTAGGCTCCTATCGGGGTCCTTGTTATTGTATTTACTTCTCATGCCTTTAATCTATGTCCAGGTTTCTACTCCTCTCCTCTGTCCCTGGATTCCTGCCTCGTTTGTTACATGTTACCCTCTCCTCTTCTGCTATAATGGTGACCTCCACCTCCTTGTCTTCTTTTCTATATGGTCCTAATCTGTGACATTTTTTGAAAACGGTCTCCCGTTCTGAAGTTCATCTGTTCTTTCTTGGGTCAATGGACTTCCTCCCGTTTAGTATGTTCTCATTGTAGCACTGTAGAGTTGTAATTTCCTTCTAAGCGCCATTCGTCCTACTACCCCCGCTAGGGTACTGTGACTTCCTCCTTTGGGTTTATTCCTAGGGGCAGACTACTCACAGTTACGTTTAAGTCTGCAAAGGTTTTTTCTCTTTCTCGTTTCATCCTTTATTCTTCCTACCTCACCTTCCTACCCTTTTTCTCGTCTCTGCTTCCTTGTGTGTTCCCCCCCTTTCTCCTCTCCCCCTTTCTCCTCTCCCCCTAGTCCCCAGTGCACCTCTCTCCCACGTCGTATCTTGAGGAACTAGACTCTTAACTCCTAGCTATATACCATGTCTAATGTTCTATTGGTCTCTCTCAATGTGCAGGGTCTCAACCTTCCGGAGAAAAGGTCTTCCCTCTTGCGTCTCCTCTGGAAAAAGAGAGCTCAGGTGGCTTTCATTCAAGAAACACACTTCCGCTCCTCGTCAATTCCGAAACTTTCTGACCGACATTTCCCCTATGTCTATCACAGTACTTCTCCAGATGCCAAGGTAAAGGGGTATCGTTGCTCATCTCTGGAGCGATCTCTTGGGATTTTGTGGAGTCAAACACTGATGGAGCTGGCAGGTACTTATTTGTTAAGGGTAAATTGGCAGGAACATTGGTCACGATGGCCACTGTCTATGCCCCAAATGTAGGCCAAGTAAGCTTCTTATCAAAAGTTCTTAGAGCTCTGGAGGATTTTTCTGAAGGCATCCTGATACTGGGTGGGGATCTCAATCTTGTTCTGGACCCCGAACAGACTCCTCTAAGGGTCGGGTCTCGCTACCTCACTCCGCACTCTCCAAATTGAAAGATCTCCTTTATTCACATCAACTGGCTGATACCTGGCGTATCTTACACCCGTCCTCTCGAGACTATACATTTTATTCTCACCCTCACGACTCTTACTCTAGACTAGATTACTTCCTGATCAAACACGCTAGACTAGACATCCTCACTGGGGCAGAGATAGACTCCTTAACCTTCTCCGACCATGCCATGATATCCTTGTCACTCAACTTCCCGTCCTTCCAGGCCAGAGCCTGGCACTGGCAGTTGAATGAGTCATTCCTGCAGGATATACAGGCTACATCTGAGGTACGGAGAGACCTGACTGATTATTTCACATATAATACGCCACAAGAGAGTGATCCCCTTACTATTTGGGAAGCCCATAAGTGCTTCATTAGAGGTACGTTCATTAAAATTGGCTCTAGACAGAAAAAAGAGAGGGCGGCTCGTATTAATTCCTTGCTATCGCGCATTCACGTGTTGGAGCAGCAGCATAAGCAGACATTGGATACCCAAGTGGGTGCTGAACTCACGCAACTTCGTGACCAGGTCCGCTCATTATGCATCTCCAAAGCGAAGGCGACCCTGGTTAAATGTCGTAGACACTACTACGAACACGGAAACAAACCGGGCAGAACTCTAGCTCGTGCATTACGCAAAGTTAGGTTAAGCTCTTATGTACCCCATGTATATGATCCTTCTGGGGTTAGACGTTCCCTTCCACGAGACATAGCGGAATCCTTCCAAACATACTACGACACCATCTATCATGAGAAATCATGACTGCATATATTTCGCATTACCGTGTATACTTGTTTACTCTCTTTCAGTTAACGTATATTATACAAGCCTTTTTTGATTGATAAGCCTTATTTCGTGTAATTTTTGTAACTTCCACTTTTGTGCACTTTTGTTTATCACTATATTTGTAATTCTCCAGTTACACTGAAGAAGGCCATAGGCCGAAAACGTTTATTTCCTACAACTGGATTTCCGCACTTCTAATAAAGCAGAATTTGAAATTGAACCCTGTGGATCGTGGGAGTCTACTTTATATCATACTATCGTTCCCTTTATAATTTAGAATCCCACAGCCCAGCTTCCTCTCCTGCGTCATTACCCCTCATGACAGCCTACCTTGAATCATCGGGTCTACCCACCCTTCCTGCAGAGGCGATCTCGTCGTTAGAAGCCCCTATATCTCCGACTGAGTTGCAGGCAGCTATTAATGACTCCCAGACTGGGAAGGCCCCGGGGCCAGATGGACTCCCGCTGTCATATTACAAGCGGTTTGGAGACATCCTTTCCTCTCATTTTTTATCTGCCTTCCACTCATTTGATAGAGCCCGTACTTTACCCGCTGATACTCTCCGAGCGCACATCACTGTAGTTCCTAAAGAAGGGAAAGATCTGACTTTATGTCAGAGCTATCGTCCCATCTCCCTGATCAATGTTGATCTGAAACTGTTTTCTAAAATCATGGCCACACGCCTCTTGCCTCACCTCCAGAAATTGATCAATCTAGACCAAACTGGCTTTTTACCCCTCAGGGAAGCCCGAGATAATACCACTAGAGCGATTAATATGATCTATAAAGCCGTCTCCTCTGGGATCCCAACCTTATTACTCTCTACCGACGCCGAAAAAGCGTCTCGATAGGGTTAACTGGAATTTCATGTTGGAGACCCTACGGTATATTGGGTTGGGGAAAAGATGATGGCTAGAATAGGCAATCTCTATTCCAATCCGGTGGCGATGGTCAAGGTAAATGGTCAGTTTTCTTCTCCCTTCACGATTCGTAATGGCACGCGACAGGGCTGTCCCCTTTCCCCTCTGATTTTCGTACTCTGCCTGGAACCTCTCTTGTGCCATATTAGAGCAAACCGAGATATCTCGGGTCTGCAGATCCAGGGTTCCCCACATAAAGTTGCCGCTTACGCGGATGATCTACTCTTTTTTTTAACCAATCCGCGGATTGCTCTGCCGAACCTGCTACGGGAACTCAAAACATATTCAGCCCTCTCAAATTTCAAAATTAATTATCAGAAATCAGAAGCCCTTAATGTTTCCCTTCCTGCGGACCTCGTGACATCCCTATCCGTTAACTTCCCGTTTAAATGGGCGAAATCCTCACTCAAGTACCTCGGGATACATCTAACCTCCACCCTCTCAGATCTATATCAAGCTAACTACCCACCACTTCTCCGACTCATAAAAGCAGACCTAGACCGTTGGCACGGTCACACATTTTCTTGGTTCGGTAGGGTCTCCATATTCAAGATGAACATCCTTCCGAGGATCCTATATCACTTTCAAGCCATGCCAATTCACATCCCTAGATTGTTTTTCCATAGTCTCCTGAAAATGATGACACACTTCATTTGGGCGGGTAAACCCTCTAGAATTGCTAGGTCACTTCTATTCCGTCCTAAACTTGAAGGGGGTTTGGGATTACCCGATTTTATCTCCTACCACAGAGCCTCTCACCTGTCCAGAATTATCGACTGGTGTCGTAACGCAACATACAAGCAATGGGTTACAATTGAGCAATCTTTCCTCCCTACCCCATTGGCTACTACTCCCTGGCTAGACACTCATACACCTCTGGCTGCGCGTACACATCCGACCATAGGCCCCACCCTGACAGCCTTCGCGTCTGTGCGGGAACGTCCTGGTATTTCACCCTCCCCTACGCCAATGTTCCCTATTTTGGGTAACCCTCGATTTCCACCTGGGGTAGAACGTGGCCCATTCCGGGAACTACTCTGTCGAGACTACTTTAGGGCCCTTCACTTGACTGCTGCGAATACTTGGCTCACCCCCCGTCAGCTCACGGATATGGCGGGGACTCCGTCCCTGAACCCTTGGCAATCTCGTCAGCTCACCCATTTCCTGACCTCTTTGCCCCCAGTCTCGACGTTTGACCGCGATAGAACGGGCTTTGAACTAATTTGTGACCACATTGGAGACACCAGTCATACCCTCTCCAGGATGTATTCCTTGTTAATTTCTCCGCCAAACCAACCTACGCCCACATATATCTCCCAATGGGAGGCTGATCTGAATACCACTTTTTCACCAGAACAGAGGCTGAGACTGTATACCTGTGTACACAAAACTTCTATAGCCAGTAATGTCCAAGAGGCTGGGTTCAAACTCCTGTCCCGTTGGTACAGGGTCCCCACCAGACTAAATAGTATTTTTCCTTCAGTCTCCCCTTTGTGCTGGAGATGTACTCAAGCAAGGGGCACTATCCTCCATATTTTCTGGGAATGTCCAGTCCTCTCGAGTTTTTGGGATGCCGTCTGGAACATCACCTCCAAATTCACTTCATATACCCTGCCCAAATCGCCTGCCTTGTTCCTGCTCCATCAGTGCGAGATCCCCTTATCTACGTACAAAAAGTCTGTGGTTAGACATATGGTCAATGCAGCGAGAGCCTGTATCCCGTGTCTGTGGAGACAATCTTCTGCTCCCACTGTACCTATGTGGATCAACAAAATACAGGAGACCTTGAGAATGGAAGATCTTACCTCATCCATAAAACACACTGAGAAGCAATTCATTAAAACCTGGTGCCACTGGATTGAATTTCACGATTCAGCTGAATGCCGTGTACTACTATCCACGACGTGAGAGAGAGGCTTAGCTACCCCCTCTCCTCCCCCACCTACCTCCCTATTTCTTGTCTCTACCCTTCCCACATCTTTGTTGTGCAAATCTTTGATTCACACAGCTGACCTCTTTTGTTCATAACTCAATGTTGTGCCTCAATTTATGACATTTGATCGCTCATTGTGTGTCGGCTTTTCTGACTTTCCTGTCAGCTGGCATATTTTGTTATAAAATTTATGTGAAAACTTAAATAAAGAATTTACAAAAAAAATAAAATAAGTTTCAGAGAACATCTTAATTATATTACAAACACAAAAGTGACTAATGTGTCGAGTGTAGCCCAACATTTTATCAAAACCCATAATCGTGATATTACTGGGTTCTGTACTTTTCCTATTGAAAAGGTCAAACTTCCAGTAAGAGGTGGCGATGTTAAAAAGAAGATTCTATTTCGTGAAGCCTACTGGATCTTTCGTCTTAACAATAGAATTGCCCCTTGGTCTTAACCTTAGGAAGGAGTTAATGCAATTCTATTAAATAGCTATACAATTTCTGTCTCATATATATGTTTGCTAGCTAATAGTCAGTGCAATGTTTCATATTGAACTTGCCTTAGGATACATGTATGATTCGATGTAGTACTGTGCCAAGTTTTCTGTTTATATTGTGAGTCATGTTCACACCATGCTTTTTTTACAACGCAAATTTTATTATGTTTTCATGTTTATTCATTTTTTTTTTTTTTTGCTCACCTCTGGTTGGTGGTAACGAGGTATAAAAATATCCATAGTTCAAAGTGCTTTTGGATCATGATTAAGAACCGCCGTTTGGTTTGAAACATGTTGATCTAATGGGAGGTGTCGAGACTAGTGTTGAGCGAACTTGTATTTTAAGTTCGGCGTCCAAAGTTCGGGTTATCGAAGAATCCCGTTATGGATTCCGCTACCACGGACCATAATGGAATTTTGAATCCATAAGGGGATTCTTCGATGAACCCGAACCTTGGACAACACTAAGGACCTGGGGTGACGTCACATTCATGTGATCAGTGCAGGGGCGTGGCTCAGTACTGGATTGGATAAGAGGTGGTAAAGGGCCTGGTATAATGATCATGTGACATAAGGGTCGGAGCTCCTGTGCTCTGTGTGGAGGAGAATAAGGAAGTACAGCAGTGAAAGACGGTTGCGCAAGCTTGTTTTTTTAAGTTCAGCGTTCGGGTTCATTAAAGAATCCCCTTATGGATTCCAAATTCTGTTATGGTCTGTGGTAGCAGAATCCATAACGGGATTCTTCGATAACCCCAACCTGAACTTTGGACGCCGAACTTAAAATACAAGCCTCGGCTGATCTGTCCACACAGAGGAATTGGTGAGCTGGACTTTTGTTACATTGTGCAGGAGAATAGAGAGCATGCAAGCCAAGAATTATTCCCTAGCTGGGAAACCAGCCTGTGTGCTCTCAGAGAGAACTCAAAGAGAACAACTCCGGAGGAGAAGTCGCCTGTAAGTCAATAAATGGAAAATTTTATTCAACCACCAATTGTGTTTGAGCCATGCTGTAGTCATTTGTGTGGTCTAGGGCATGATGATGGGTGGTAGCATTCTATTTTGTGAAGTCCCAGCATATCTTCAGACCTGTTCAGATCATACTGGGACCTGTAGTGTTACACTTTACATACTTATATGGCAAGGGCTAACCTGACTCTTCAAATGATATCTGTATTGAGTTGTTTTTAAGCTAGTGCTCTATATAGTGCCTTGCAAAAGTATTCATTTCCGGGTCAAGCGAAGCTGGCCGCATGCGCAATTCGTTTTGTGAGGCAGATGCCAGGACACAGTGCGGGCGCAAGAATTCGGGTGCAACAAACACATTACGCCAGCGATGAGCAGTGACTAAATTAACAGTGGGGCGGTGCTGGGCTCCAAGATAATGGCCGCGGCTGGGCTCCAACGGCCGGAGGGACAGCCCCTTGGGCTTCTTATTGAGGCAATTGGCATATTAATAAAAGCGATTTTATAGACAACTTACAAGACACAGGGCAGTAATATTAGTATATTTTAATATAAATCGTGGAGACTGATGTGGTGATGTTAATAGCTCAGTAAGGGAAATCCAGGTGACAGTGTCCCTTTAAAGATTGCTAGTCACAAGCGCAAAGCATCCAACTTGAAGGAGCTGGAGCAGTTTTGCAAGGAGGAATGGGCAAAAATCCCAGTGGTAAGATGTGGCAAGCTCATAGAGACTTATTCAAAGCGACTTGGAGCTGTGATTGCCGCAAAAGGTGGCTCTACAAAGTATTGACTTTTGGGGGGTGAACAGTTATGCACATTGACTTTTTCTGTTATTTTGTCCTATTTGTTGTTCGCTTCACAATTTAAAAAAAAAACATCTTTAAAGTTGTGGGCATGTTCTGTAAATTAAATGATGCAAATCCTCAAACAATCCATGTTAATTCCAGGTTGTGAGGCACCAAAACACGAAAAAAGTCAAGGGGGGGGGGGGGTGAATACTTTTGGAAGACACTGTAAGTGCATGTAATTGATTTATAGGAAAGAGGATTCTAGAGGTGGGACTACTACTACAGTATATAAATAATTGCACATATAAAATGGTTGTCTTTTAAAGCAGAGAACCTGCTTGGCATGGAAAAGTATTTAAAAAGGTATTCCATGTGAGAAGGCAGGACAGTAAAAAATCCACTACGGTGTAACATACAGTATTTGTGAGGTCTCTTTGCGAGCAGTGCAGATTATTGTAAACTGCTCAGAGAAGCAGGAGAACAATGATAAGACCTCAGGCTAGGGTTGGTATGTTTCTTCACTGTAACTTTTTCTGCACTTTTACAACCAGTGAATCATGTACATGCTCATTCATAAATGAGTGCACTGTGTGCTCCACTGACTGTGTGAAGGACATATATTGCCTAAGATAGTACCAGCTCCTATCTCCAGAAAACACCCCCTGAGGAGACGGAATTGCAGCCGCTCATGCGTGCCACCCTCCATTCATTGCTATGGGAGTTC
The DNA here is from genome assembly GCA_033119425.1 of Bufotes viridis. Taxonomy (NCBI): domain Eukaryota; kingdom Metazoa; phylum Chordata; class Amphibia; order Anura; family Bufonidae; genus Bufotes; species Bufotes viridis. Next base: position 168,624,841 of record CM065589.1, read on the forward strand.
CGAAAATAGCAGTGCTGGCCTAGCGATTTATGGCAGTGCCATAGCGGTGAATGGAGAACAAGCTGTACATGCGTGGTGTGCTCTCCTTTAGAGCTCATTAATCGGCCGTTCCGCAATTTGCGGTCCCCGATGCATGGGAAACATCCATGTGGATTCTGCAGACGGATCCAGATCTGTTCAACTTGAATGGGTCAACGGTCCGTCCGCACTGCAAAAAAGTAGTGCATGCACCGGCCCCATAGAAAATGAATGGAGAGCGGCTGCGCATGCGCAGTGCGTCCTCCTTCACTTGCGGGGCTCCGTTCTTGATATAGGTGCGGGTCCCAGTGGTGGGAACCGCACCTATAAGACAATGGGGGCATATCCTAGCGATATGCCGCGATAGTCCATGATGAGACAACCCCTTTAAGCAAACTAGCATCTTAACAGGCTGGAATCACACATTCAGTGTTCAATGAGATTTTAGCTCCAGTTTTTTTTGTTGTTGCACTCTTTTGAGCCAAAGTCAGTAGCGGATCTACTAGGTGGAGCATGTATAAATCCTTCCTTTATATTTCCCATCACTTTTGAATCCACTTGTCCTCTGATAAGACTAATCTAGGTTTTGATGCCAGCATGACATTTCTTGAAAGAAAGAACTTAAAGCCCTTTGGCACTGCTCAGTGATTGATAGGTCTTGTGCCCACAACCTTATTATGAATTTGTGTAATGTGGTGGGGGTACACCCCACCATCCTATGATGATGCAAGATGGCAGTTGGCATATTTTTGGATTTATTACAAAAGAATGGCCCCATATACTTTAATACATGTAGTATTTTGTGATGTTGTGGCATCCTTCTCTCTCTCCTTGAGTATCCGAATGAGCCTGGCACAGCGCTAAGGAGGTTTGGCCCTGAAGCCATCTTTGGTAGGCTTGTCAGCACAAAAACTTACAAGCATAAAACGCTGTATTCAGTATCTGGATGGAGTTTAGGATATGGAGTAGATTAGGTCTGGTTTTCCATCAGGCAGGTGTGTTCTTGGAGTCTGTGGCTACACGTGAGTGAAGCTGAGTCTGGATCTACGGTAGACAGTGTTTAGGGGTGCCTTCCTACAAAGGTTATTGGCTATAGAGGATAGTCCGCCTCTGAAGACGACTTATATGCACTTCTTATGGAAATATTGCTGAGCCAACTGTACAGAGAGAGAATTTAGCTGCTTCACTTGCCAAGGAGCACAGGAGAGCTGCCACCGCTATATCTGTCTGTATCCTGTTGTAACACTGTTGACTCTCTTGAGGTTAACTGTGTCTCTCATTCTGTGAGGAGTTCTTCAGTTGTTCCTCATTGGTTGTAGTTCCAGCTGGCCTTGCCAAGCTCAGTAATATTCTTGCATGTAACAGACTATTTCAGCATCTCACTGCTATTATCTAAACAACCTGCAAAGTTCACATATAACATTTTGACAAATTTTGAAGTATCTTTACTTATGACAAATTACTTATGACTCTATGTTGTGCCTTTACTGTATTACTTCTACTAGAAGTTTATGAATAAAGGATCATATAGGTCTTACCAGTTGGGCGTCTGAAACTGACAGCACTGATTGGACAGTGTCAGACTGTGCAGGGACCCCTCCCCAAACTGGTAACACCCAGATGGACCTTTATTCATAAACTTCTAGCAGGAATAATGGAGCAATGGCACAGCACAGAGTCCAAAGAATAGATGCTTCAGAATTGTTATAAGATGGGGAATGCAAGTACTTACTAAAACAGACATGTCAGGAGAGGTGACAGGATCTTTTTAACATATCCTTGTCTTCATATGTGGACAACACCGATAGGAATACATTTATAAAAGCCATTATATGTATTATATCTTTATCATATGTATTATATCTTTTTAACATATCCTTGTCTTCATATGTGGACAACACCGATAGAAATACATTTATAAAAGCCATTATATGTATAAAGGTTAAAAGTATGGAAACTAAGAGCTCCAAAAATCGATAGGAATAAAGCCTCATTCACACGTCAGTGTTTCACGGACGTGTGCTGTAGGTGTTCTCCACGGACAGCACACATCCCCATTCATTTTAATGTGTGTATTCACACATCAGTGTTTTAGCAGGGTCCGTGTTTTTTGCACGAATGCATGCCCTATTTTGTCCATGTGTCAATATGTTCCACTTTATAGACATACTGAGGCATACTTTGCTCAGCTGACTGCATAATAATAATAATAAAAGTATACCACACTATTCCATACAGCTAAGAAAATGTAAGGAAATTCATAATGGCCCACTCTTGGCATATGAAGAGGGAATGGAGCCCTTTGGATACAATTACTGTACGTACAAACTGAAGAATTTCAAGAATCAGTTCATATGACCTTATTTTAATGACTGGAGAACTACGACGATCTACCATTATAATCTGATGGCACTATTAGATATGAAACTGTAAAGGTTTTCATCATTTATTCAGTTCCACAAATACAACTACAGTACGGTAAAATTCTGAAAGCGCGGTGCTTAATGGGAACCTTTGATACTGCGGCAAAATGCAACAAGTTTTTTCAGCAATTTTTATTATATGTCTGTGATACGTAAGAAATAAATATATAAACACTGAGTTGTAGAAACAGTTTTATTGGTGTGGTAACATTATTGATTCAAGGTAAAGGAGTTACAAACATTCCCAATTAGTATTTAGTCCAACATATGCAGCTCTATACTCTTAAAATATAAAAAAAATACATAAAACTGAACAAAAACAAACACCAGTGTCCTGAATTTGGTCTCAATACAAATCCAATGTCTGAATCCTTTAGACACTGAATATTATCACTGAGCAGGCCAGAAAATATGAGAATATCTGGTTCAAAGATGATATCTACATCAGGGGTGTTGGTAGACTGAGGATGACTGCGAAACCACTGGACACTAACAGAAGAAGGGGTTATATAATAAGGCAATTGCAGGTACCAAAAGGCCCAGGGCATAAACCCTTTGGGCCAGGTGCTAGCAATGCCACATACCAATCCACTCCATAGCAACCACCCAGCAACTGCAACATGTGGGGGGCAATGGGATGAGAGAGGGGCTCCCCTCCCTCTCTATAACTACAAAGACTCTGATCAGCAGTGAGTTATCTCCGACCCCAGGTATTAGAGCATATACAGCTAGCATACGCACATGGTGGTGCAGGCGCAGCTCCTGAGCATGTGCCATCACAGCACTATTATGATGCTGAGTATTAATGCACTAGCAGCAACATCGTAGTACAGTGCTGAGAGGGAAGGTTCCAACAATTAAATTGAGATTCTATTGGGAGATTGTGAATTTAGATCTGGCCTATATTACAGACTGTACCTCAGGATTACTACAATATAAATAATGTACGTAAATGTATTTAGACACGACTTTACCCTTTATATGGATCACTTTTATACAGCGTGTAAAAAGTGTTGTGAAATTGGACATGTGCGTTATGTTTAAGCCACAAAGACATTTATTAACCCAGTCTACGCTGCTGATGCGGGAAAAGCCCATGAGGATAGTGGGATTATAGTCACTAGTCTGTAGTGAAACACATAGTGGGGAACTGCAACCAAGTTAGTGACTACCATGAAGTTCAGTATGTATTCTTTTGGCACTGGACCCTGTCATCTTAAATCACTGCACCAATCATTGCGCTCATCAGCTTTTATATGACAGTAAACCAATATCGCACTGTAAACCACCTGTTTGAGGACACTTTGTAATGACTTTATTGTCAGAGCTGTAATAATAAAATTGTGTCTGTTCCGGAGGTCACCACTCCAATTGCCAGTGAGTACCATGGAGATGGCTGGTCGTGTAATAATTTCAACTTTATTCAAATTGCCAGGATGCCGTTGAAGTTGTAAATTGTGGCGGGTTCCGTGGTTTGCTGTTTAGGCTACATTTACACGACCATGAATGTGTCCGCGTCCGTTCCGCAATTCTGCGGAACGGGTGCGGACCCATTCACTGTCTATGGGGCCAGACGAGGTGCGGAGAGCACACTAGGTGCTCTCCGCTTCCGCATTTGTGGAGCGCGGCCCCGAACTTCCGGTCCGCGGCTCCGCAAAAGATAGAACATGTCCTATTCTTGTCCGCAGCCTGCGGACAAGAATAGGCATTTCTATGGGGGGTGCGGCTGGGTGTATTGCGGATCCGCAATTTGCGGATCCGTAATACACTACGGTCGTGTGAATGTAGCCTTATCCTGGAAGACACAGGCCATGAGAGGACATGTCTCCAGCATAGCCAGGTGCAACAATGTTAATGCTCCTGCCTGCACTGTTCTCCCGACTAGTGATGGGCACGAATATTCGAATCGCAAATGTTAATCGAGAATATCGCCACTTTGAGAATTCACGAATATTTAGAATATAGTGATATATATTCGTAATTTTCGAATATTCTAGATTTTTTTTCATCTGAACCCATGATCCCTCCCTGTTTCTTGCTTCTGGGCCAATGAGAAGGCTGCAATGTCTTTGTCAGAGCTTAGCAACATCTCTAGCAACCAATAGGAAAGTTGCCGACCCCTTTAGTATATAAGAACCTCCCCAGCAGCCACTGTGTGCAGTGTTTTGCAGATCTGAGAGAGACAGCAGTGTTATTGCTGTGCTCTCTGCTTTCCTGTGTCATTACATTAGATAGTTAGTCAGTTATATATATATATATATATATATATATATATATATATTACAGATACTTAGTGGGACATAGTCAGTGTAGGTTAGATTGTGATATAGTGTAGTCCTGCTGTCCATACATACATGCTACATACATAGTGCGGTAATGTCACAAGTTCACAACAATAATTAGTGCACCAATCACTAATATGTAGTCAGACCTCTTAAAATGTGAAGTTGCACGTATTGCGCTAACATATTCGCATCATTAGTGCCGATTTCGCAATCGTAAATATATTGGGGCACTCTATCTGCATATAAAGCTATTGTAATGTTCTGCTTTGCCATCCATTTTCTCCAGTCTCAGGAAACTTCTAGCAGCTTGAAAAATGTAGCTATAGTGACCCACATCTGTATTGCGCAAGCATTACATTGCCGATTTTCACAAACAAGACCATATTAGCGAATATATGACGAATATTCTACCAAATATTTGCGAATTCGAATATTGTCCCTGCCGCTCATCACTACCCGTCCAGCCTCACCCTACCTTCTTGTCCTAGGAACTGCAGTTTTTATAGTGCCTCTGATTAAAAGGAGTGAGAGATTATCCAGGTTTAAAGCTTCGCACTATGGCTACATTTATACGACGATAAGTGTTTTGCGGTCAGCAAAACACTGATGCGCAAAAAATACGGATGATGTCCTTTTGGCATCCGTATTGCATACGTTTTTTTTTAAAGGATCCATTGTAACAATGTCTATACTTGTCTGCAAAACGGACAAGAATAGGACATCCTTTATATTTTGTGCGGGGCTACGGAATGGACATACGGATGCGGACAACACATGGTGTGGTCACCGCATATTTTGCAAACGCGGACCCATTGAAATGAATGGGTCCTCATCCAATCCGCAAAAAAAAACAGAGCGGACAAGGAAACTAAATACGTTCGTGTGAATGTGCATGGTGAACAGGCAATCAGGTAAGGGTACTTTCACACTTGTGTTATTCTTTTCCGGCATAGAGTTCCGTCAAAAGGGCTCTATGCCGGAAAAGAACTGATCAGGCATATCCCAATGCATTCTGAATAGATAGAAATCCGTTCAGTTTGCATCAGTATGCCTTCCGTTCAGTCACTGTCAGGCGTTTTGGCTGGACATAGTACCGCAGCATGCTGTGGTATTATGTTCGTCCAAAATGCCTGATCAGTCGCCGGATCCGGATGCCAGATCCGGCATTAATTTACATTGACTTGCATTAGTGCTGGATCCGGCATTGCGAAACATGCGCAGACCAGGAAAACTGTGAAAAAGACTGCAGGACGGATCCGTCCATCCTCATGACAAGCGGAGAGACGGATCCGTTCTTGCAATGCATTTGTAGACGGATCCGCACCCGGATCCGTCTACAAATGCTGTCAGTTGTCACACTGAACGGCGGATCCGGCTGGCAGCTCCGACAACGGAACTGCCTGCCAGATCACACTAACGCTAGTGTGAAAGTACCCTAATGTTGCATGTCTGTCAGTAGGATGGGGCAGGATGAAATAATGGGGTGGGTGGGGGAGTATTAAGCAGGATTAGGAGGCGGGTGGTGGATCATGGGTGGATGAAACTGTTAGTTGAAGGGGTGCTGCCTTGGAAACTGTCAGCAGGAGATGTCACGCCTTGGAAACAGCAGTATGAGTGTGGGTGACGTTTTGGGGACTGTCAGCAAGAGGGAAGAGGCACTTTGCTTGGAGACACTATTACATTCAGGGACACCACCAATGTTGAGAGCACTATGGGGAACTTCACTTTGGCACAATAAGTTTGGGCAGAGCTATGTGGCCATTTTTTATGTTGGAGGCACTATGGGAACACACTTATTTTGCGGGGGTCACCATTTGAACTATTACTGTTACGATACTCTTGTTAGAACAATTATTTTAGGGAACACTATGTAGGCACTTACTATTGGATGCATGCTTCTAGGCAACATGGGAATAGGTACCCCAAAAATAATGTGGCCACACGCATAGTGTGGCACTAACTGTATGGTCATATTATTTTTGAGGTGACTATAGTTATCCACTATTATTTCTGCAGTACTGCATTTGGGGGCACTCAGCTGGCACAGTATTAGGTGTAGCAGCAGGAACAAACTGTTAGGGCACCAGCATGGGAAGTTTGTGTTGAGATGGTGGGGAGGGTGATAGAAAGGAGAGGAGCCAAAGATGTCTGTACAGCAAACTCTACAGAGACGAGCTGTGGCTGGAAGAAGAGTCATGGGGGTCTGGGCTAAATGGAGATGATGAGGAAAGATAAGGAAAAAGGACAACTCCAAAAGACCTCACCTGTGAGTCACTAGATGTAATTTTTTTGTATTATATGGTGGATGTATTCACCTGCACCTTCTGTAGCACTGAATTTTATTTAAAAGGTATTATCTATCACAGAAAATGTAAGACCCTAGCAATGCCCCTGTAATTTACACACCATTCTCCCCAAGGTCCTGTGACAACTTAGTACCAAGTAGCTCTCAAGATCCTACCAGCAACAGATCTCCACCTCTCTAAGGCTGTCTACCTCTGGCCTATCCTCTGAATACTGCCTTTTCCAGTGCATCTTTCTCATTCATGTACTCCAGGAATGAAGGATAGTTTGTGCAGTCATACAGGCCACAGGTACGAACATATTCAAGAAAATCTGGAGCACCTGGAACGATGACATTGTCTGCGAGAATGACTGAGCCCTTTCTAAGCAGGTTGCACTTCTGCAGAGAGAAAGGAAAACAACAGTAGTAAAATTACCTGTAGCATTAATGTATCCAGTCTTAAAACTAAACAGCAGCTCACCTTGTGTCCAATCTGGTCCTAAATACCGAGGCTAGCTGTATATAATTATATTTAGCATTGGAGCCCAGAAATTCCAAATTATGGTGCCAGAATCATTAAAGGGGTTATCTACCTTATATTAATGATGGCCTATCCTAAGGATGTGCCATCACTAGCTGATCAGTGGAGGTCTAACACCCTAAACTCCTCAGCTGTTCATCAATAGCTCTGGTGCCAGAAGCGGACAGCTCCGTCTTACACGTAGTCAACGGATTTCTTCACTACAGCACTTCTCCCACTGACTTGAATGGGAGGAGTACTGTAGTAATAGGCTCCACTACACAGTGGAGCTGTGTAGTTCCAGCGCTGACATCCAGCCATCACTTAATAAAAAACGTTTAAGGAAATGTTCACATCTAGATATTTGTTGCCAAAATCTCTGTGACTGAGAATCTCCTCCAGACATCTCAATGAGGTTATTTGGTCAACATATGCATGGATTTGTATTAACCCTGTTCAGACGAATGGACCATTCAGAAATTTCGGCAACAAATTTAACAGTACATTCTGAATTTATATACTTAGACCCACTTCATACACAGATTTTACACCTTATTTATATTGGTACTAGCAGTAACATAAATAGGAACCCATTCGCTCAACAAGGACCAGAAAAAAACAAACCATGCTGCCCTGCTACCTATAAAATGGTTTATTAAAAACATACATACAACAATCGCAAAAAAGCTAGCTACGCATTTCAGGCTACTTTCACATTAGCGTTTTCAATTCCGCAATTGATATCCGTCATAGGATCTCAATAGCGGAAGAAAAC